>JAEDXJ010000034.1:0-1209407 GCA_023014345.1 Galerina sulciceps
TGAATCGGGAAGCCGCTGATTTCGAACTTCTGAAGGGTCTGCCTCCAACTTCCAAGCACAAAATATGCAGGGACGCGAATAGCCAATTGTGTGGGCAGTTAACGGCAGGGGGATCCCAACGGCAAATTCCGAGACTCCCACTACCCTCCAAAACACCGTGGGCATTACTCTCCGGGTCCTGCCACAGTTTTGGGGTCTTTATCTATATAAGGAAAATATTCACGTGGTCTCGCGCGACGGCGGGTGTTGCGCGCATTACCGTTCGGTCTGTTTCTCAAACTACGTAGTAAGAACATCATTCGAACAGCCATATTACTACATATCGAGTCATTTTTGAAGCAATCATTCTTGGAACAAATTATTGTCGGCCACAGGGGATTAACAGAATTGTTAAGACCTACTTGCCGCACACTTTGGCGAGCTCTAACTTCCAACTTTGCCGATCACACCCAGAAAATTTGAGATATTGACTTATATATCCTTAAAAGTTTATTTACTTGCCTTCTTCAACGATATTTATTATTCAGAAGTAATTGCACGGTAGAGATGAGCGAAAACGGCCTTTCTGAGCCATCCGAGGCTGACAAACCTTTCCCTATATGGGAAAGGACCCCAGGACTTTGGCAGGACCCGAAGGGTAATGCCCACGGTGTTTTGGAGGGTAGTGGGAGTCTCGGAATTTGCCGTTGGGATCCCCCTGGTTAACGGTCAACGATTCAGATTATCGGCCAGGACCTGAAATCCCTGCCCGAACGTAATTGCACCCCAGTGCAACTCAATGAACAATTGGCGAATATACCAATCGCTACTTCACCCCAGTGCGATCACCTTGGGAGGTGGCATCTCTGACGTCGCACGACGTTGAATTTAAGATTTTAGACGCACCCTTGCCAAATAACTATTATCCCTCTGTGTGAATCGGTGACGGTTAAGGCCTTAAGGAGTTGTAGTTTGGTGGTATGCAGTGGTACGATATATAGTTCGTGCAATTCAAGTCTCCTTATTTGTAAGTAGTGGCGCAAAACGAATGCATGGTCCAGGCCAACCACTCAGTCGCATTTCTCCACCTTCTGTTGGAAATCATCCATTGGCAATTAAAAGGTTGATCGCGTTACAGCATAAGCAGAAGGGTCAAAGGCAAGGGTTTGAGTTTAGGAAGGGAGAGAACGCAACCAGATGCAGCCAAAGCAACGTAAGAATCCAGATCCTGACATTCATAACTAGAAGAATACGGAATTTCGAAGGTCAGAAAGAAAAACATAAACCTCGCAAATCAGGTCAATGGGCGATTGACAGGGGACGAGCAAGAGCAAAAATACAATCCAAAGTCCAAGTCCAAGCCGTTTCAGCCACAATTTCCATCTCCTGTATCTGAAAAGAGCAAAATACAGGTCGCAAAATAAGGCAACCACAAGTCGATAGAGCGCGCCACAATACAGCAAAAGGGTCGGAAAGCAAAACGTTACGTAGCGTACAAGGGGAAATCAGAAAGCAGAAAGCAGTGAATAGCAACGCGCAAGATGGCGGAAAAATGTTTTAAGAGCAAGGAAAGCGAGTAAGAAACATCCTGCAAGAAAGTCCGAGCCTCTCGGAAAATAGGGACAGCGAGCAAAGCAAGTCTAAGAAAAAAGCAGCACCCAGTGATACCAAGACAGGCAGCAGGAAGGCCCAGGAAAAGTACCAGATAGAGTGAGGACGTCGTCGTTGCGAGCAGTCGGCGAGCAGCACTATCGTGTTCAGAGACAAAACCAGACGTCATCGTCGAGACCAGCCGGCGAGTTCCAGACCTCCAAAAGATGCCACGGACGACAGCAGTTAATCTCCTGGAAAGCGCAAACATCAGCCAAGAAAGCATCAAAAAAGAAGACAATCAAAAAACCAGAGCAAAAATACCATCTCTCCAACGTTCAAGCTCAAGCCCATATCCGCGCCGTCGATCCAGGACAAAGCAGCAGCTCATCGTCGCTCGCATCCTCAACCTCACCCGGGTTCGGCGCCTCATCGTCAGCCTCGTCCTCCGCCTCCGCCTCCACCCCCTCAAACCTCGCCTTCAAGCCCTTCTTCCCCTTCCCCCTCCCTTTGAAGTGCAGAGCAGCCCTCGTCGCCGCCCTCCACCCACTCCCGAACCCTCGGCTCTTGCCTCTGAGTATCCCACCGCGCAAAGCCCCACTCTTGGACCTGTCCTTTTGTTTATCTCGGTCTTTCTTCGCCACCTCAGGAGAGGGCGGCTCGTCAGCGACGAACCACGCCATATCTTTCACCGGCAAACCGCCTCGCGGCAGTGCCAGCCCTAACTGATCTTCGAGCTCGTCCTCCTCGGTGATGCTTGCGAAGCGCAGGAAGTCGATTGGGTCCGGAGACGAGGTTAGCTGGGGGAGGTATAACGAGTCCACGTAGCACTCGACGTCACTCTCCGCGCCTGCGTCCATGTCTCCTTGACCATTTTCTTCCAGATGTCCGGCATCCACATCACCATCGACGCCTGGTCCTCTTGATCGCGTGGTGTTGGTAGTATCCACCAACTGGATCCCGCTATCTTCAGTGATAACAGTCTTTGTCCCAGCCGTACCAGTAGCCGAACTAGAGCCCGCCTTCAACACAGACCCACTCCTCGCTCGCCCACCAACGCCCGAACCAGAAGCCACGATTGTCCCGCTCCTCGTCCTCCTCGTCTGGCCCAAGCCCACTCTCGCCCCAGTAGCAGCTGCAGCCGCCGCTTCTCCGCCATCCTGAGGAACAGCGGGCAACGGCCCAACTGGCCCAGCACCAGACGGAGGAGGCAGCGGGCCTACAATCGTCCCGCTCCGCGTCCGCCTTGCACCCACAGGAAGAGAGGCCGTGCCAGCACCAGCACTGGCAGGCACGATAGTCCCACTTCGGGTTCGCTTGGTGTTCGCACTCGCGCTCGTATCCCTCACTGTGCCTGACGAGGAGGACATATCGTCCGGGACGCCTCCGCCATCGTCGCTCGTCCCGCTCTGGGGATCCGGCAGCGCGAACGGCGAACTAAGCCGCGGCGGATGAGCAGAAATAAGACTGCGCTCTCCATCCTGGTCTTCATCGTCCTCCTCTTCTTGGCCTTGGCCTTCTGACCCCTGCCCCGTCGTCGTCGTCGTCTTCGTCTTCCACTCCATGTACGCTGTAGGCGGAGAGATAAGGCTGTCCGTAATCCACGGCGTCCGGTCTAAATAATCCTCAAGGTGGCCATCGCGGTCGCCTTCCTCAGCGTCAGCATCAAGACCGACGTGCACCCTGGTGCCCATAGCGCCGCCCCCGCCTCGAGCGCTACTAGTCAACTCCATGTCGGCTTCTCCATCTTCATCCTCATCATCCTCGTCTTTATCCGCACCTCGCCCAGGGCCAAGCGAAGATGACGAAGACAACAAAGCAAGCCTATCAGGAGGCGGCAGCGAATATGTCCTCGTCAAGTTCGAGGCCGCCCTCTTCTCTGGGTCCTGGTGCTTGACCGCACTAGAGGACGATAGCATCGCAAGGCTTCGCCGATCAGCACCAAAGTGTTTCTTCACATCCGGCAAAGAATGTGTGCGTGTCAACCCGTGCCCCGCCGCCTCCTTCGTCTTCGTCTTTGCCTCAGAAACAGCACCAGCAGCCGCACCCGCGTCAACTTTGAGATGCACAGGCGTCGACGCAGCCCGTACGTCCTCCCCAAACGCCTCGAGGTCGAGGCCGAGATAATCACCAGGCTCCAAACCAAACGCGTCCGACGAAGACAGCTTGCGAAGACGCACTCTTGCCCTGTTATTCTTGTGCGCATCTCCATCTTCTCTCTCATCCCCATCATCCTCTCCTTCGCCCTCGCCTTCAGAAGCAGACGTCAAAAACACATCCGCACCCTCGACCCACCCCGCAAACCCACCCCCATCCTCAAACCCAAAGTCAGCACCAAACTCGAACCCGAACCCGCCGCCCACAGACATCTGCGACGGCGGCCTGTTGAAATCGACGCCGCCGCGCGAGTGCATCCACTCCATCGCAGCGTCCGAGTCTGGTTCTGGGTCTTTATCTCGCTCCGCGTCGGGCTTCGATTTAGCTTTGGGTTTGGGCTGGGCTTTTGCTTTTGGTTCTGGTTCGTCGGCCGCGTTCAGGGGTGGACCGAGAACGATATCGAGCCCCGAGCCGAGGCGGAGCTTCCTCCTCTTAGCCTGCGCCTGGGTCTGCGTCGGACCTTCTTGTTCGAGGACAGCATCGTCATTTGGAGACCGAATGCCCATGCTAACGTTGATCAGCCGCTGCGGGCGCGGAGGACGAAAGCTGCTCGGCGCAGAAGGGCGGCGCTCGCGCTCGTATTGAGCCTGAAACTCGAGCAAAGAAGTGCGTTTGGTTTTCTGTTTTTGTTTTTGCTTCTTTAGCGACTTCCTCCTCGCCTGGCTCGCGAGCCCGAGGTCGATCCTCAACCCTGCCATCGGTGTAGTTTTGGCTTTGCTTTCAATTTTGGCTAGATCGGAGCTTTGATTTTGAGGCGACGCATGTGCACTCTGCGGCAAGTTGGCGTCGAAAAGCGTATCCGCTAGCACCGTGTGCAGCCTCTTCGTGTTCCTAGCAAGCGCTTGGTCCGGAGTCGGCGGCGGTCCCATCATAACCCGCTCACCATCGTCATTCTTGTCTGTAGAATACCTCGATATATGCGCATTTTGGTCTCCATGTCCAGCTCCAGCCCCAGCCTGAACTGGCGACGAGGCGCGCGATACGAAAGGGCTCGCGAGCGGGAGGCCGCGGTTGGAGTGTATAGTTTTTATAGCTGCTTTCTTCTTGGGCTTTGCTTTAGCCTTTGTTTTTGGGATCGCAAAGGTCTCCACGTCGTAGTCGGTATATGCGTCCGCGTCGGAATTGGCACTGATGTTGAGATTGAGCGAACTGAGAGATTGGGCGTGCTTGAGCCTGGGGAGGTATTTGGTGGTTAAGCTGGCGTTGGGGTGGTGGGACTTGGACTTATGCTGGGACTGAGAGAAAGATTGCAAAAGAGTGTGATACGACGAGTTGGACGCGGACGAGGAGCGCGACGTGCTTCCGTTGTCTGCTCCATTGCGGCTGGGGCGAGAACGCAAACTGTTACGGGAGCTGTTACGTGAACTTAAGGACCTGGTGGTTGAGGAGAGGGATTTCGAGCTGTATGAATAGATAAAATGCGCATATAGTCAGAAGTGTCGCCCAGTTCTCAGCAATAACGTACGAAATTCTAGCACCGTCCTTGGTCTTTGTACGCGTATACCATGACCTGTCCGCGCCAGACTTGCGAGAGTGAGTCCGGTTCTCTTTCAGGCTCTTCGACTTTGTCGGAGACTTTCCGAGAACACTGACAATAGGTACAGGTGATAAGAGTCCTGGAGAAGGCAAAGGTTTGGTCGATGGGAGCTTGTACACCTGACTTTGGGCTTGGAGCGTCGGGAAGGGCGTTTGGAAGGGGTGGAGAGCTGTGTTGGCGTTTGTGTTCAGGTTGGTTGTAGACATCTGGGAAATCGGGGACAGAGGATGAAAATGAAGAGTGAGAGAAGAAAAAGCGCATATATCTACGTTTTGTGGTTCAGACAATTTCCGTCTCTTGCGCGACTTCTCGCCTCCGCCGGTGCGTTTACGAACGCCCAACTCAGATGGACATGAAACTTCTTCGCGGTCGTCGTTATCCTGCTGGCCGTCTACACCGACATTGGAGCCTGCGTCGGGTCTGCTCCTGAGGCGATGACGCTTAGCGTATGTGGTGGAAGGTCTGAACATCGTCTGGTTGCGGAATCCGAAGGACCTTCTTCCGGACATCTGTCCCAATTTGGGCAATGTCTATCTCGTGACGTCGAATTCTTTGGCGCGTGCCCCTATTTTTAAAGGCTGCCTCACCGCAAGCTAAATTCGCAAAATTAGAAAGAGGATGAGAAAACGCGTCTGCTCAACCTCGTATCTCAAAAATCGAACAGACCGAAAGAGACAGACGCGCCCGTCGAATGTCGTGTGCACCGGGCCGATCACGTTGCCAAGAGACGCGTTCATGGAGGCAAACAGAGCCACACAACGAGTCTCGAACATCATCATCTTCCACGTCGCTGTTGGAGCGCAGAGTACAACTGTTCCCTCACCACACACCACACCGAGCTCAGGCTAGCCATGGTGGTCAACCGCAAACAGCCCAGCATTCCCGTGCCGCCTGCCCCCATATCCCGTTCCTCGTCTACACAGCCTGTACCCACCAAAAGGACGAAGGGCGCGCCAAAACCAACACCGCTGCAGAATGGCCACAAAACAGATGTGAGTTGGTCGATGTATTTGCTGGAGCCTCTGCTAACTGGATGGCTCGCAGTCTCTAAAGGCAGCTGAGCCACCAGCCAAACCCCCAAATGACAAAACAAAGGTAGTTGAAAATCTAGCAGTGACCGATGCAAACTAATGAGAGGCACAGAAACGTCGATCATTATTCGACCGACTGTTCCTAGCATCCCTATCGCTCTTCACCATTTACGCATTTTACACATGTCGCCCCAACCCGCTCTTCACATCACCGCCATCAGACCCGTCAAACCCAGTCTGCGTTTCCCTCTCCGCCTACACCACACACATCATCGAGCCCTACGTCCTGCCCCCACTCAAACACACACTCTCCACCGCGCACACCCTTGCCGAGCCATACATCGCCCAGTCCAAATCCCAACTCGCACCCTACCTGGCCCCGGTCGTGCGCACCTCCCGCACCCTCCAGCCCTACATCACCCACACCGTATACACGTCCAAACGCCTATGGACCAACACCCTCCTCCCGTACTGGCGCACCGCAATCGTTCCGCGGTACAGAAAGCACCTGCAGCCCCACCTCGTGCCCCTCGCAAACGCTGGCTACAAGTACTACCGCTTCTACATCTTCAACCCCCTGCAAGCCCAAGCAGTCAGAGCCCAAGCTGGCCTGCACAACCTTTACACTGCCTACCTCGGCCCGTACGTCGCTAAAGTCCAACCCCACGCGCAACAGACCTGGGACTCGCTTTACACGGTGTCGATCCGCACATACCAGACGTACCACACCCACGTCCACCCGCGCCTTGTCGACGGATGGGTCGCAGCGCGCCCGGTGCTGTGTGAGGTCTGGAAATACATCAAGGCTTCCGCCCTTCGCGTTTCAGAGGTCGGCGCGACGCTACTAAGGAAGGCAGCCAAGGAAGCTGCCGTCCTACGCCGGACGTATGTCGATCCACAGGTGCGCAAGATCTGGGACAAGGTCTCCGAGAGCACACCTGGCGCTATTAGCACTGAGCCACAAGCAACCACGACGACCACGACCGCCCATAAACCAGCAGCTACGACAACCCACGCAGACACACCCGACCCAACACCAGAAGAAGCCCCCGAAGACGTCCTAGCGTCCTCCACAGGCGCACCTCAACCCCCACCCACAGCCGCGCACACCTCAGCCGACACCACACCCACCTCCGCAGAAGACCAAGCCGAAAAGCAGCACGAGGAAGAAGCCCAGCACGCGATCAGCATCGCCGAGGCGTCCGCACACGGCGCTAGCACCGTCGTCGCCGAGCTCGAGCGCGAGGTCGCGGAGAGCGTGCACGTGCACATGGAGCCGACCGCAGTGTTCATCGAGGACGTGGAGGCTGCGATCACCATTACCGAAACACTAACTGAACCGCCCACTGCCACACCCTCTTCCTCGGAGCAGCCCGCAGAAGACGACGCAGACCCCGACCTGGACGACTTCCTGCGCGACCTCGGGGTCACCGGGGACTCTGAGACGCCAGCACAAGACTCGCCCTCGGACGCGGATCAAAACCAAAACCAAGCCCAAGACTCCGCCCTCGCCCAGCCTGAAGAGACCCCCGAAGAAGCCCTCGCGCGCATCGCAGCCAAGCGGCTCGACATTACCACGCGGCACGCGGCGTGGTTCGTCCAGCTCGAGGCGGAGACCGCCGCTGAACGCGCTGCACTCCCTGGGGTGCTCGCCAAGCTCCGAGAGGAGAAGGCCAAGGAGATGGACGGGATGCGCGAGAGCGACACCGACGGGGTGCTGGGCGGCGTGGAAAGGGAGGGGCAGAAGCTGGTGAAGGGTCTGGAGGGGTATTTGAGGAAGGCGGAGGGGAGAAACGCGGGGTGGAAGGTTGATCCTTCTGAGGAGGGCAGTGTAGGGAAGGACGAGAAGAAAGCTGCAGCTGCGAAGGAGAAGGAGAAATGGCTTAACGTGCTGACTAAAGTTGAAGAGAAGTTCTCCGAGAAAGTACGTGCCGTCCAAGCGGACGTGCACGCATGGTACCTCGCCGCGCGCGAGCTCGAAGGCGACGAGGTGCGTTCTCTATCGTCTTACTCCCATATCTCACAGTCTCTAACTAACCCCTTTCGCTCAGGTCCGAGCCTCCGCGTACCGGATCAAGAACCTCGCCGAGCGTGCACAGGCCGATCTCGGGCTCGACTACGCGTGGCTGGAGGACGTGACGTACGACGACTGGCAGGGGTATCACGAGCTCGTGACGGTGTCGGAAGACTGGGAGCGGGACGCGTGGGCGATCCAGGGTGGTGCTTCCGCTAAGGATGAGAATGAGAGCGCAGATGAGGACACCGACACTGACACTGAAGCTGCCTCCGAGCCCACTGCGCCCACACCGAATCCCGTTGTCCTCGCACTCGACAAGCTCGACGCGGAGATGCAAGACATCGTAATTGGATTCCAAGTCGCGATCACCCGACTCCGCGCCGAGGCTACCTCCATCTTCAGTGTCTTCAACACCACCTCTGATGGCGAGGAAGACGAAGACTCCGGCTTCTTCGTCGTCCGAGACGGGCAGACGCGGAAGGACGACCTGCGGGGTGTCGAGCTGGGTAACATCGGGCTTTCGGAGGGGATGAAGAAGAAGGTCGAGGGCGGCGCGGGTGTTGTGGACGTTCGTACGACCGATGCTGCTGCCGAGGAGAAGGAAGAGCAGAAGGAAGAGCAGGTGGTCATCCTCCCTATTGACCCTGCACAAGACACACCGGAAGACGCAGGTGAGGGGTTCGATGCGTCGAAGATCGTTATTGGGAAGGACAAAGTGGTAATTGAGCAGGCGCTGAAGGACGTTCCTCTCGTGTCTGCCTCGGCCAAGCCTAAAGCAAAAGAACCAGTGCCCGTTGTTGAGGTCGAGCAGCCCGTCAAACCTGTCCAGTCGGAGAAGCTTGTTGTGCCGGAGCCTCAGGTCACGCCTCTGCATGTGGAACTATAGGTCGATAAGTACTTCGGTCATTGAAACTCGACATAAAACCTATTCACCATCCCAGCCAAGCCAAGTTAAACCGAAACGACCTTCAAGACCACGACGAGGACGACGGAAAACATTCAAGTATTGTACGCTACTGCTACTTCTTTATTCTTTCCACACCTCTATCATGCTTTCTTTACGCTTTCCCCCTTCGCATTGTTTTCGTGGCTGCTACTAAAAGAGTTCACTATCACTATCTTTATGCGATTTTCTGTTCTATGCATGCTTAAGCTTTCTTCTCCCGCTTGCCACTTGTCTCTCTTTCAACTCGCAATTCCTAGTTTTTTTCTTGTTAGGCGAGGTGCTACTGTCGTAGCCGGTTGTATACTTTGTGTGATCCATAATGGCAAACAAAGACAAATTTAGAATTTCTTGGGGGGCTCAAGGATGGTCTAAGTTGTGGGTTGTCTAAGAATTCAAGTTTGTAAGATAGGATTGGGATTCCACTTGATGCTCGTTGTCCATCGCTCAGGAGCATTCTGAACATGAACACAAACCCTAAAGCTGCGGAAATTCTGAATTTGGGTAAAACGGCACTAGGACAAGTTTTTTTTTTTTTAAGAAATACAGATTCGTCCTTTGAGTTGTGGGCCCTATGTAGGATGTTAAATCTAGATACAAATATTTAGGCTGAGTGACTAGGATTTTTGATATTGATATAGTATGATACACATCAGACTTACCTCGCTATGCGGTGCCTCGACACCGACGCCCAGAGAGTCGAGTCAAATCGCCAGGGAAATATTATCCAAATGGAAACTAAAACTACCTGTGTGCAACCTCGATCTACATTTCGAGATAAGCAATACCTAGCTGCTGCGGTTGGATGACTACACGAATGCATGTAAACAATAAACCGCATGCGGAATACAAAATTCTGGACCAGAGGTGTTGTCGATCTAACTATCATTTATTCGAATCGAACCTTCCTTCCTTCCATTGTATTATAAACATTTGGGTTACCCTCTTTCTGAACGACACAAAAGTAAGTTCTGAAAATGGCCACAGCCTTTTGTCACCCCGAGCCATGATCATTCATCCTGACCACAACGATAAACAGCACACACAATTACAGTCAACTCGGTATCTGAAAACACCAAAACCAAATCGCCGATTTTAAAGAATGGAGAGCGATCGTAGTGTCCATATCGAGCTCGCGCAGGCTCTCGCTCTAGGCTTAACATATAGCCTCCACCAACTCCTTCCTTCAAGCTCAGCGGCGCGGAAGTGCACAAGGCTCGTCGCCGACCCTGGTCTGCCCATCCCGCTCACCCTGGACTCCTGGAGACGGGTGTGGGGTACCGGTAGAGCGGGGTCCGGCAATCATAATTCTCCGATCGCAGCACTAACCCGTGTCGGATTCGGAAGCGGAAGAAGATGGTCGAGCCCATAAGACTAAATAACCATCAACTGACTATCGATAACTGACTGTAGGCGGGACACTGATCAATGAGCAACCTGGAATTTTTTTTTTTTGAATGGTTTACGAAAAGAAGGGACGGGCATGGCTCGGGCTGTAAATTCTATCGGTGTCAGGTAGGACAATTATGACTGGCCGAAGATATCCCATGACCTTTTTCCTTCTCCCGTAATGGTTATGACTCTGAACCGTGTATTTGCTTCACACTTTATGTAGAAACCTCACAGCCTTTTCTTAGCCCATTCCTTCATGCACACGATTGCGTCACATGATTGTAGATAAGAAGAACCACAATTGATTAGGCGTGTGATCGAAGATTGAGTCGGGCGCTTATTTACCAAGGCTTGAAAGGAGCTCGAGGGCTGACTCAGAACATCTAGATATAGGTGACAACTGGGGAATCTATTGTCCACCTATTTGGTGCATTGATATTGTCAATACAACACCTATTCTTTTTAGATCATACCTTTAATCTTGTGGCGCTCATACACAACGCTCGAGATATTTTCGTTGTGGGCAAATAACACAGTCAGCCCACGGTCTCCTCGTCGAAAAGTTGGATAAACTTATTAACAGGTCAACTAGGGAAGTCGTGTCGTAAATCACCTCGCCGCCCATTTAATTAGGTTAACATCGAGAAACTTGTAAATCAAAGGTAAGACCTTATATTGAGGCCCCCTAACCATCAAGTTTACATAAGTATCCCTTTCGGAGGACCGCCACCATTTAAGCTTGCGTCCGTCATCGAACGTTTGTTTGAGCACATCTAGGGTTAATGTCACACTTTTATTTTCTATCCGGACAGGTTGGCCGCCCTCCGTCCTCCGTCGGAACCACCGGAATTGTGCTGAAAAATCCTGTCACATACGTTTTTTTATGAATTTCTTTCATACCTCCTTTCTAGGTCATGAATTTAATTTAAGCAATGAACCAAGATGGGGCCGTTGTCAAGCGACTTGGGTATCCAACATCTGCCTTGCCCACCCCCATCAGAGATCTTCCTGACTTGGATTCTTCTCTTACGCCAAAGGAGGTTTGGAGGAAGAAAATATTGGGGGACAAAGCAGACCGAATAAGCTTGTCCAGACGATAAAGCGCTATCTTATTGCGAGCGATATGTGGAATACTATTTCTATGTCGCATTCATTTCCAGAAAACAAAAGGATACACCGCACACGACAGCTACTTAGGACGTGGGAATGTCCACTATGTTTTCTCCAGTAAGAAATGAAAGATGATGCATTCATGATGGATTGATCATCTGCAGCGTCCGACGAAAGGGTTTGTGTCCGCTGACGTGAATGGGTAGGTGTTTATGCCGAGGATGAGCTTCTCATTTATTTCGAGGGACTTTAAACCCTTTTGCCTCTACTCATATATCAGTGATGCTTCCTAAAATTGACATCATGCTTTGCACCATAGATGGCAGCTTATTTATTCTTCTGGAATTAACTGCAAAAGGACCTCTCAATAAGGCCCATCCAATTATGTTGCCTATTTCTTACAAAACTTAATCACGTCAGCCTTTAAATGTCATTAAATACAAGGTAGACGTCGGGTTGAGATGCTCTGAACTCACATTCTAAATGACGGTAAATGGTCCGCCTCTGATGTCAGTACTGGGAATTAGACATCTCTAGGAAGGCAAATCCCAAGATGAGGTCCAAACGCGTTGACGCAGGGCCTTGGGCTCTCACAGAGGATATCTCGTGGAAAAAATTAAGGAAAATTAATGTCATAGAGCTCAATGAAACAAGGACACAGAGGAGGAATTGCCAAACGCCGGTTGTAACTGGTGGGCCCTATGATGATCGCGAATCTTGGTGCGATACGGAGACAATGAAGATTGTGGTGGCGCCGACGGCCAGCGGGAACGAGTGGAGTTCGAGGCTTATGGAGAAAACGGGGAAGGGGACTGATAAACGTGGATTCCCTAAAACCTCCTTGAGCCCACTCGATTGAAATGGCGTCGAAAAAAAATCATCCGAATCAGATTTTTATAGAGTGAAACTCTTTCCCTACGAGGCATTCAGAAAAGGATCCAGATTGAAAATACCGAGGGCAGGTCATGTCGCCGAAAGGGCCTTGAGCATGACATTTTCTCTGATATCACTCGATCGTCTTGAATGAGTGTCGATGTGGTCGTGCCTCTTCTGGAGAAGAATACCCACCATCCCGCCATCAGCGATGGGGAAAATGACGATTAGAATTGAGATTCAGGGTGGACCGCGGAAGCGCTTGATGTTTCAGGGTTGGCCACATGAGATGACCGAAGTTGTCATCTTTCCCAGCTCGTCAAGAAGATGCCCTATAGGTCACTTGAGTTTGCTGGTGCTGTCCCTCGGTGGAAGTGTCCGATGGAGTAGAGAGTTGGATCATACATAAGAAAGTGCCAACCTCCCTCCGCCGACTTTAGTGTTTTCGCAGGTGAGGGGTTCATGTCAAAGGTTGAGAAATCTTTCGTGGTAACGTCATGCCTAGTTCCTGGCTTGTGAGTGGGTAAGAGGTTATTGACTCTATAGTATTTGGTATAAGCATCATCTTTTATCCAGTTTTCCATGCCAGAGCGACATACTACAGAGAAACCAGAATTTTCCTGTCGGTCCGCGACGCCGAAAGTCCCGAAAGGCGCGTAGGACATGTCCAAAGATCCTAAAATGTGGGTGGATCCATCTGTGTTGCGACAGATTTAGCGAGAGTCAAGCCCGTTCATTGGCGCGGCATAGAACTGAAGCTGACCCATCCAGATCTCCATGCATCCATAGCCCGCGATTGAACACGTCGCACGATGACTGACACCGAAAATTTTCTGGCCAATGGCAGACGGACTGCCCTCGCGGTCGGGATCTCGAAAACAAGCTGCGCCTGCTATGGATATGCAAAAATACGACGCCTGATGTCCGACGGCCTAGGTCGCGGTGAATTCTACGGAAGCAAAAATACACGTATGAGTGATCTATTGAACGAGAAGTGGAGATCGCACTTACTCGCTTATGTTGAGCACTCAAAATCTATCCCGCGGCCGTGACGAAGGCGGTAATTCAGTCGAGTAGCGATCGGTAACTAGAAATTCCTGGACACACAATTCAGTTCGGGCATATCCCACGACAGTGCATCGCTCACGGAAGTTCACGGTCAGGACGAGGTGAACTTGGTCCGCAGCTACATTCAAAATAATGTTACGCTCCTCGATGGTCGGTGAATCGCATTTTGCTCACTCGAATCTCCGGAGAGCAAAGCAACGGAGCTATGCTGTCGACCGGCTAGTGGACTTCCGCTTGCTGATCATTGGTATCTAAAGCTTGACACTGGGTTCAATTATAGGCCGCAGCTTGCATGAAACCGGGAAGAGCAAAAATCATATAAGAATCATGTGCGTCATGAGATTCCAATTCATTAAGCTTGCGCTGGGTAAAAAAGTTTTTCAGAAGGCGCGACCGGACAACCGGAATAAACTTGAACTGGTCTAGATTGACAGAAATAAGCTTGGGTTAAATTGGTCAGCTTCACATTTCTACTTACCAAGACTTGTAAATTGCCGATGAAAGTTCATTCAGTGTTTGCTTGTCAATTAGGTCTATGCCATTTCATTCCTGCTGGGCATTCCAAGAAACCGCAATTGTAATAGGCCCATTTATACTATAGTTTCCATGTTAACAAAATTGACAGACGGGAAATGAAGGAATCACCTTTACCTCGATGCCGAGATAGACAGAACCGTTCAGAGCAAGGCACAGAAAACAGAGCATCATAGTCGGCGATCTGACCAAAGTAACGGGAAGGGGAGAGATGGACCTAAATTCAAGGAGAATCAGAGCCGGGTATTATGACGATGGTGCATGCTTGACACGGTGAGCAGTTATTCGGGTTAAGCCAATAAATTGCACACTTGCAAGTTTGAAACAAGACTTTAATCTGAAGTTGACGCGTCGACAGTCTAGTAGCAGCAATTTGTTACCTTGCTCCAATCACATGACCGTGTTCGGTAACGCACCATCCAGGCTGCCCCTCGAAGTAACCAGAGAGCTCGGGAATTGAATAAAAGCCAGTCTTAGTCTAGAAGCAATTGGAATTTATAGCTGACAGGCAGAATGAGGCGAAATGTTTGACTCCTCGAAAGGAGTCACTGGACTAAGTAATGACTTGAGTCTCATGAAGGGAAAATTCAGATGCGAAGTAAAATGTCGAGTCGGCCTTCCTTAGCGTAAGTTCATTAATTTTGTACAACGAAAAAGCCAAGATTTGAAAGGTGGTTCGAGTAATGGCATGGCATTCACTAAGAGAACAAACTTCTCAGATGTTCCTATTCAATTGTAAGTAGATTCTACACCTGTGATAGATAGCTCACCACAAATCGAAGAGCTGCACGAGAAGTAACCGTTTATAGGTTGAGGGTGAATATATTACAACGGACGGAACTATAACAAGAGCCCGGTAGGATGTGAGATGATGTTACATGAGAAGGAAGGCGGAGGTTTATTAGAAGGATGGAGAAAGCAAGGGAGAACGGAATAAAAGCACAGGTGAAGGGATTAGGATGCAATAGGAAAAAGAAAATACATCTGTCAAAATGAAGGTAGAAAAGACGCGCAGTATCCTCGTCGAACTATAGCCTCGTGATGGCTTTAGAGTCCAATGGCATTCCTACAAGAAAATACCATGAATGAGTTTGCACTTTATTGACCCACAAAAGATTTCTAACCTGACGGATCAATGCCGTTACGTGCAAGGATGCGGTTATGTCTAATCAACCTTGCCTGATCAAAGCTACAAACCATCGACCATTAGTATGAAAGGATCCACAAGTGAGAAGCTGTTCGCCTACTTGACACGTTCGCGCCTCATGATCTCCAGCACCTCTTGTGTCCCAGCCTCATCTAAACCCGTGCGAGAATCCCCATCCCGGATATTGGCCTCAATGTCAAAGTCGGAAGAGGTCATACCAAGTCCAACTTGATCCGAGAACGTTGAAAGAGGAGTATAATTCCTGAGTTTAGGAAACATCGACTTGACGCGCTCAGGAAGGTGAGGCGTAATGACGGCACGATAGCGATATGTCACTGCGGTTCTGTAAGCCTGAAATCCTGAATATGATAGAGAAAATAACATACACATGACCAGCAAGGACAAGAAAGCCACCAGGGAGAAAAAGAACAACATTGTGGGTGGACTTTATAGGAATAACGATAGAAAGAGTTGCCTTGGTCACTGCGGAAGGTTCGACGATTCGGATTGTGGCTGTGTTCACTCTCACAACGAATTTCAAATCACGTGGCCTGCTGTAAACGTGGGCTTGGCATGGGTTGATGATTCGGCGAAACACTTTGTAAAGTCATCCAGCATCATCTATGTCATCTCCTATATCTTCGTAAGAAAGACTGTTTTATTATTCCTGTTTTCTAACTAGACAATCCCTTCAGAACCGCCAACATTTTATCCTCCTATTATTCTGCACAGAGTCTATCATCAACACCACAACAGTCTCAGGCACAATGGACGAGGAGACAAGGAAAACCCTTTTTGATTCTCTGGAGGTATTTCAGATTACCCATTACGCGTGGAACAACGCCAAAGCCCATGTCTAACAACCTTGGCAGAAAGAATTTTGCCCCGCACTCGATTCATCCTTAATTGCTGCACTACTGGTTGAAATCGAATCGGACGTAGCAGGGAACAACGTCAATCCAACTCAGGATCAGATTGACTTCTTGCGTACTACTCTCAGTCAGCTCGCCTTACAGGCGGAAGAGTCGCAGCAGTCAGAATTATCTGACGTTCAGCTCACGTCGCATTTTGATGAGACGATTTCCAGTTGGACCACACTTGATAACGGAGTAGAAGATTCCGGGTCCCCTGGCAGTTCCGGAGCTTCAACTTCTTCCCGCCAGTCATTTAGCTCGCCTTTAGGTTTCTTGCAAGCTGCCTTGCCGGATATATCCAAGGCAAGGTTGGAGCAAAGTTTGGAACACGCTGCAAACCGGGGGGACGACATAGACATGTGGGACATTATTGCCGACATCCTCGCGGAAGAATCCATCCGCGAGATGGAAGAAAGAGGTCTTGACGGTCTTGAGGAAGACGAATATCTAGAGGGCACCACAGATGATTACGGTTGGGAAACCGTGCAAAAGAAGAAGAAAGTAACCTCTACTGGTTCCATGAAGAAATCATACCCACGTCCAAAGAAAATATTTTTGGCTGACATTCGACAGCAACATCATGTTTCCCGCCCGACACATGCAAAATCTAAGCAGCAACTTAAACCGTCAGCTGGTTCTGCTGTTGCCGACCCCTGGACTCATATATCTTCTCTTTCGGACCACATCGCTACATTACTCCCGCCTCATCCTCCGTCTTTCTTCCAGTCATACTTCCACTCGCCTCAATATGCTTCATCATACGATGCGTTGTACGCTGCTCTCCACTCAATATGTAAATCATTCTCCACCGACCCTGACGAGCACACCAGTGTGTTGTACAACCTTCTCGATGTTATATTGCCAGAATATGAGGACAGCGATGTTGAACAGCGCTCTCGCTTGATATTGGACGTTCAATTGGCCGTTGCCGCCACCCAAGGAAAAGGAGATGAATCTCTGGACCTTGTCAACCTTTTACGCGAGCTTGATTCGAATTCTGACATGAACATATATCACCTCCAGCCATCCGAGCCATCCAAGACAATCAACGAAACTTATTCATCAAAGGCAAGACCGCATCTTCCCTCTGGTCCTCCGCCCATCCAACCTCCACCACCCTCAAGGGTGAAGCAAAAACCTCCAGGATCCTCAACATCGCGCAACAAACCAAGTCCTTACCAATGGCAATCAGTTCCTCGACGCAAGTTTATTGATCGTGGGCCACACCCACTTGCCCATCACATTCCGGCCTACACTCGCGACGTCAACGGTATGAAGACCGCTCGTGCTTCAGGGATCAGGGGCGGAAAGGCGAATGCCGACTCTGCAGAATTCAGGCGCAGGATGAACGAGACAATGCGCAAGCGGAATGAAGCGCTGAGGGAGGCGACGAGGATGTGGCAGCGAGGCAACTCCAAGACAAGAGGAGGCGAGGTTGCTTTTTATTTTGCTGAAAGGGTGATTTCTTTTCCTCTTTAGCCTTGTCAGTCGACTTAATTATTTATTAAATCCAGGCAAGAGAGTTCCAGGAACTTGCGAAACAGGAGTCGCTGAACGCCGCCCGTGAGCTTGTTTATGAAAAGAGGTTTGTTATTTTCCTCTCTGTGAATTTACTTGATCCTTACTTTATTTTACAGATTAAATTCGCAGAATCATGACACGGTTGACCTTCATGGAACAATAGTCGCGGAAGCCATCGTGATTGTGAAGGAGATCCTCAAGGAAGAATCGGGGTCTATCTCTCAAGGTTGGTTGATTGCTTTTCTTTGGCCGTCTTTTCACTCAGCATCTCCCTTTTTCTTCCTTTCTTCCTTCCTTCCTTTCTTTTGCTTGTGTTCGAAATTGCGATAACAGCAAAACCATTGAAGATTATCACTGGTCGTGGAGCCCATTCTCAGAACCAAGTCAGCGTCCTGAAACCCGCTGTACGGAATGCACTCGTTGAAGACGGTTGGGTTGTCGGGTCCTGGGACGGAGGGCTGATCGTTCGTCAACGACGAACATGAGGCTCAATTGATTCGAAATTTTCCCATTTTTGCCAGCTTGTACCAGCACCTCATTCCTGTGGCCCTCAGTCGTCTTGGAGCATCCTTCGCCCTCTCGCTATTCGAACCCTTGCTATGTAACGACATCTTTTGGCCTTCTTGCATATCAACGCATCGACTATTCGTTTCGTTTTGTTGGTCGCGGACACTGCTTTCGAAACCCTCGCTCTGGAACCCTTCCTTATTAATTAGCTTATTGACAATGTTCGTTCTGCGTCGAAATAACCGCTTGTTCATGTGCACACTGTATTCCACCACTCCTTCCCACTAGATTTGTTCGTCTTTCGGGACTGGTATCTTAATACTATTTTTATCATCTTTTACTTGTCTTTTTTCTTGTTTATTGTTGGATCTCATTGTATGTAATTCAAGTATTCGATTTGTATCATGTTACAGTTGTACAGGTTGTTGTATTATTCGATTTCTTGACGTGTAGCATTTGTACCAATTCGTGTACTGTCTATTTCATGCATGTTCAGTGTCACTCCTCCTGCTGCCTAAAACACTTCGGTAATCTTTTCAACGGAACGAGTGTGGTCTTCGTAGCCTCAACTCTAATTGATGGCATCCGCGATATAAGGCGAAGTCTAATCATAACTTGGAATATAAAATACATCTTCGTCGCAGATAAAATTCTCGGGCATTTCATCTCCAGCAGGCCAGTATCCGCCTCCATTGAGACTGCAGGGGTCTAGAGTTTGAATTATCCCTTCTGTTAGGAACGCAGAGACGACTTCCGAACAGTGTTCGGTTGAAAGCTCTTGAACAGGTTGATGCATCCGAATGGTCAAACCGGGTCGCTTGAGGCAAGCCTTTACGAATGGGAGATATTTCGCAGCTTTGGGTGCTTGCTGTAAATTTAAAGACAAAACTTCCAGCTCGGGCCAGGTAATCTCGCCTGAATACGCATGGATAAAGTCCTGACCATGGCGGTTGTCCATGGAAATTGTCAATTGCTTGGTAGACCAGGTCAACTCCCGTAACGACGCAAAATAGTGATTCTTGAATCCACAGTCAACGATTTTGAGGGTCTGCAGACGAGGAAAACTGTTGGGCAAATGAGGCTCCGAGGCGTTGATTTCTTGGATCGTCAGGCTGTTCAACAAGGGAGCTTTTATCAACCACAGAAGATTGAACAGGCTATTGTGCTTTGATAAACGGAGATGCTTGAGGTGGGGCATTGGTATTGACTGGAAACGCTCAAAACTTTGAGGAGGTATATAACCACAACCAGCGATGGATAGATTTTCTAACGAAGGTCTTAGCAAAAAAACAAACGACGACCATGGCATCTTTTCTGGCATATCAAGCCTGTAAGCTGGATTTTCGAGAATGAGTGTTGTAATGTTGGCTAACGGTGGGAGCCACGAATATAGGTTCAAGCCAGCAAGGTTTAGGCACTGTAGGGAAGGAGCACCGCCGCCTAGAATTTTTGATTCCAAAACGGTTCTCAAACTTGACTGAGCCATTGCCATTGATTCATGCTTGATCTGGATGTTCAGGTACTGAAGATTCGGAGCAGAAATAGACCGGAACATGTACTTGATGTGCTCGACGGGGCGTTTGTCGGAGATGATGGACAGTCTCCCCCAACGCGCCGCGTGTGGAGTGATTTTGGTCAATAGATCGTTAGCGTTTGCATCGCTACGGACGTTCCCTGGCGAAACATAAAACGTGAAGGATAAATCCAGGAAGTGCGTCTTCGACCGCTCCAGGTATGTGGTCAGTCGATCGAATGCAGCCAGGAAAGAGAATTCTCCCTGTTTATAAGAGAAGGTAGCCCATAGGGAAGGCATGGATAGTACCCAAGCACGCCAATTTCGAGAGACATGGGAGAGTACAACTTCAGTCGGAAGTTCTCGGAGCGCTACTTTCCTGTTCTTGCTTGAAGCGTCTTGTTGAGCGAACATGAAAATAATGCAAACCAGTTCCGTTGGAAGTCCCATAATCGGGTCACTGAGATCGTTTGGCAGAACTCTCGTTATCTCTGGTACAGGCAAGTCGTTGAAATTATGAACAGCCACAATTCGTTGAACTTTAGAATATTCCTCAGAATACTCCTTTCCGCCATTATCGATTTCGGATTGTGGCATCGCAGTAGGGTTGAAAGATTAGATTGGCTAACTTTGGGCCGTTTTCTAGCAAAAGAATCGAGACAGGCTGGCTGTCAAAGAGGCTTGGTGTCCGACTCGATATCTTGTGTCTTGAATGTAGCTTGTTAAAAAAAAGATTGCCTATAAGGAGGTGTCTGCCACGAGAAACTGTGTAGTAGAGAGAGTTGCGACTGATCACGTTGGAGTGAATCTATTTCAATTTTTGGCACTTCAAACAAGTTCTATTTCCGGATGTATCAAGGTCTGCTTTCTCGTTGTGGTGCAAGTTTCGCTCATGTAAAGTGATCTTTTCCATGGGCCAATTCGATAGAATGGGTGAACTCGACGAAGCGATTAGAACTCGCCGTGAAACACTTGATCTCTGTCCTCCTGGTCATACGAAGCGCTTTCGTTCCCTTGAAAAGCTCGCCGAAGACCTTCACACTCGGTTTGAACAGTCGGGCCTTATTGAGGTCCTTGAAGATGCGATTTCATTCTTCCGCAAAACACTCTATCTCCGTTTTTCCAGGTACTCTCATTCCTACTCCCCGGACACCCTGGGCAATGCTCTGGGAACCCGGTTTGAGCAGTTGGGTCGAATTGAGGATCTCGAAGCTGCAATCTCGTCCCACCGCGAAGTCCTCATCCTCCGTCCTCCTGATCACCCGAATCGTTCCCGCTCCCTGAACAGCCTTGGCAATACTCTACGAACCCGGTTTGAACAATTGGGCCAAATTGAAGATCTTGAAGATGCAGTTTCATCTCACCGTGAAGCACTCGCACTCTGTCCTCCTGGCCACCCAGGTCGTTCTTCCTCCCTCAGCAACCTCGGCAATGCTCTTCGAACTCGATTTAATCAGTCAGGCCAAATTGAGGACCTCGAAGTTGTAATCTCATTACAACGTGAAGCACTCACTCTCCGTCCGCCTGGCCACCCGAATCGTCCCGACTCCCTCTGCAACCTAGGTGATGCTCTTCGATGTCAATTCGGTCAGTTGGGCCGAATTGAAGACCTCGAAGACGCGCTCTTATTTCACCGCGAGGCGCTCTCGTTCTGCCCTCCTGGCCACCCGTATCGTTCTGATTCCCTCGACGGTACTCTCCAAACTCGGTTTGAACAGTTAGGTCAAATTTGAACACCTCAAAGACGTGTTTTTTTCTCATGACGAAGCTCCCATAGGCTGGCCACCTGACCACCCGAATCGTTCGTACTGCCTGAACAAGCTTGGCATTGCTCTCCAGACTCGGTTTAATCAGTTGGGCCAAATTAAAGATCTCAAAGACGCGATCTCGTGCCATCGCGAAGCAGTCGCTCTCTGCCCTGCAGACCGGCCGAACCGTTCTGACTTCCTCAACAACCTCGGAAGTAGTCTGCAGACTCGGTTTCATCTGTTGGGCCAAATTGAGGACCTCGAAGACGCAATCTCATCCTACCATGAAGCACTCACTTTCTATCGTCTTGCCTGGTCAAATTGTTCTTACGCCCTTAATAACATCGGCGGTGCTCTTCATGCTCGGTTTTATCAGTTGGGGGAACCTAATGACCTCATAAACGCGATCTCATCCATCCGCAAAGCACTCACTCACTGTCCTCCTGGCCACCCCAATCGTTCCTTTTGCTTGAACAAGCTCGGCAGTGCTCTCCAAACTCGGTTTGAAGAGTTGGGCCAAATTGCGGACCTTGAAGACGCAATCTCATCCCACCGCGAAGCACTCACCCTCCGTTTTCCTGGTGACCCAAATCGTTCGGACTCCCTCATCAACCTTGGTAACGCTCTTCAAACTCGATTTGATCAGTCTGGCCAAATTAAGGACTTCGAAGACGCAATCTCATCCCTTCGTGAGGCACTCTCCCTCTGTCTGCCTAGCCACCCAAATCGTTCCCTCTCGCTCATCAACCTTGGCAATGCTCTTCAAAATCGATTTAATCAGTTGGGCCAAATTGAGGACCTCGAAGATGCAATCTCATCCCAATATGAAGGACTCACTCTCTGTCCTCCTGGCTACCGAAATCGTGCCCACTCCCTCAGAAACCTTGGCAGTGCCCTTCAAATTCGGTTTAATTTATTGTGTCAAATTGAGGACCTCGAAAATGCCATCTCATTTCACCGCGAATCAGTCGCTCTCAGTCCTCCTGGTCATGTGAATCGTTCAGACTCCCTCATCGACCTCGGCAATGCTCTTCGAACTCGATTCAACCAGTTGGGCCAAATTGAGGATCTCGAAGACGCAATCTCATCCTTCCGCAAAGCCCTCACTCTGTGTCCCCCTGGTCACCCGAATCGTGTAGACACCCTTAGCAACCTCGGCAATGCTCTTCGAATTCGATTTAATCAGTTGGGCGAAATTAAGGACCTCGAAGAAGCTATCTCATTCCACCACGAAACACTCGCACTCTTTTCTCCTGACCATCCAAATCTATCATGGTATCTTCACCACCTTGCCTATGCACTTCAAACTCGGTTCTTTCGACTGAACAAAATTGAGGATCTAATGAGTCATTTACTTTGTATCAACAAGCAGCATATAATTTGACCTCAACCTCATGGCATCGGCTTCAGGCTGCTCTTGGCTGGGCAGCAACCTCACAACACTATCACCACAAATCACTTATAACTGCTTATGCTGCATCACTTTACCTTCTTGATCGATGCTTCATTTCACGTCCTACTGTTCAATTACAGCACAAGTTCCTTGCTAGTGCTAAAATTCCGAAATCTTTGGCATCTGATGCTGCTTCTGCCGCAATTGACTCTGGAGACCTTGCGACGGCCGTGGAACTACTTGAGCGTGGCAGGGCCTTACTGTGGTCAAAGATTGAGGGGTACAGACACCCAATCGAACAGCTCCGCCAGATCAATAGTGAGCTTGCTGGTCAGGTTGAAAGTTTAAGCAGACAACTTGAACAGCTTGCACTGTCGTCTGATCCTGGGTCATCGGATAGTGGTGGCCCTGTGCTTCCAGCAACTTCAGATGCTCGGTTACAGAGACATCGTATTTTGTCAGAAGATTGGGAGAAAGTAGTAGAGAGAGTACGGCAAATAGAGGGTTTCCAGAATTTCTTACAAGCCATTCCGTTTTCCGTTCTCCAGACAGCTGCTTCGGAGGGCCCTGTCATTCTCGTTAACATCAGCAAGTATCGTTCTGACGCCATTATACTCTGTGCCAATAATCCGCCTTTTCTCATAACCCTTCCGGACGTGCATCCCCAGGATCTCAGCCAACTCATTAAGCAACTTGATTCTGCTCGCGATGTCGGTTTTCATGCCAATTCCTCCAAAGAATTTGTTCAGATTTTACGCAAGTTATGGACTGACATTGTTTTGCCTGTGGTTAATTGCCTGATCAAGTTGGGAATCAAGGAGAAGAGACGGATCTGGTGGTGCCCAACATCTGAGTTGTGTGCTCTACCACTTCATGCTGCTGGCCCATACCAATGCAACGAAAAGAATCTCCCAGATCTCTACATCTCTTCCTATACCCCAACTCTTTCTGCCTTGATTAGGGCAAGATCAAACCCTATTTCTCAAACTGCTGCTCCCAAGTTAGTTGTTGTGGGTCAACCTGGGAGAGACCTCTTAAAAATTGAGGAGGAAATTGCCGTTATTCAACAACTAGGCACCTCAGTGGATGTCATTAGTGATGATCAAGCAAATTGTCAAGCAGTGCTTCAAGGTCTTCAACATCATTCCTGGGCTCACTTTGCTTGTCATGGTCACCTCGGCGATAAGGATAAACCATTCCTTGCGTCATTCCAGCTGCATGGTGGCAGTCACCTCACTTTACTTGATTTGATGCAGGCCCGACTACCTGATGCAGAATTGGCATTTCTATCGGCATGTCATAGTGTGGGCAGGGATCTCGTCACGCCAAATGAAACCATTCATCTCGCAGCGGCTCTGCAGTTCTGTGGTTTCCGGAGCGTTGTAGGGACGTTGTGGGAAATGAACGATAAAGACGGTCCAAATATCTCAAAGGTATTTTATAGGCACATGTTCCGGAACGGAGAGAAGGCCGATTTTCGAGATTCAGCGGAGGCGCTCAACTTGGCAATTCGAGAAATGAGGAGAAACGGCGTGCCCTTACATAGGTGGATTATGTTTGTTCATATTGGCGCTTAAATACTACAGTGTCCGACGTCCGTACTGTGGATCAGACTTCAAGTTGGTAGCTATTCATCTAATCAACTCTCGTAACTTTTCCACCAATCTGGCTTCATTAGCAGTCTGTACATCATTATATCATTATATGAGGTCTTTGCTCTTTGGTTCGATAAAGTTATCTCTGTGGAGGACTTACAGACCACAAACCTCCCACTTTATATTTCTTTATCGCTTAAGCTTCGACTCTCACAATAATTGTGGATCAGATGGCATTTGACTGGTCCTCTGTAATAACCTTGACCAGGGCATCACGAGCACCGACCTCAAGATCGCCTTCAACGACAAAGGGATCGCGGCTTTCTGTGCTCATGACAGTATTTCATGGATGCATACATGACCGTAACCAGAGTTCTTGCTTCGTGTTCGCATTCCGACTTATCACAAGGGCCTCCACAAGTGGCTGGGTTTTGGCTTGATGTCATCAGGACAAGCTTTCTCAGCGAGAGGCACAGGCGTTCGAGTTCGCCTTCCGCTCGCTGCTGAACACCGATGTGCGCATGTCGGACGAACGGTTCCAGTACATTAAGATTAAGATGCACACGCAAGCTTTTTCCGGTTCCGTTGCATTTTTGTGCGAGGAGATGGTGCTGGCCAGTCGGTGTCGTGAGTTTGCATATTCATATCAGGCATCTTCTCTTGTTCCGCGCCTGCCTCGACGTATCTTGCTTTATTTGCTTAATAGTGGACTGTGTTGGCGGCGCATGGATGGTCCTCATTGACCAGTGACCCGGGAGTGGATTTTGGCCCAGTTTGAGACTATCCTTCAAGTAAACAAACATATAGTCATCAAAGGCTGGGTGCATGATCTGAATATTATCTGAGAGATTTCGGCACAACGTTTAGAGGTGGGGTGAAGAAAACTACAAGTCAATAATAATAAATACAAAAATGAAGGTTACGACGTGGCCTTCTCTTTCGTCTGTGTCGCCTCTGCTGAAACCTGCTCTGCAACACCATCAACCTTTGGGATGACACCGTTGTTTTCTAGGAGAGTCTCTAAGTCGCCTGATTGGTGCACTGAAAAGGCGGAGAGCGTTAGTAAGCACTCAAGAACAGACACTCCTCGGACATAGAGCGGGAGAGAGAAGAGATAAGACAAGGAAACATATGCTTACTTCCAATAAGAATATCGCAGCCTCCAACAAATTCACCGTTAACGTAGATTTGGGGTACTGTTGGCCATTCACTGCGTCATGGCAATAAATGTCTCGTCATCCCACTGTAAAGCAAAGAGAAAAATAGGAAGCTCAAAACAGACGTACGAGAACTCCTTGATACCACTTCTCAACTCCGGGTCAGCGAGGACGTTGTATGTTTTTAATTTCTCCGCTGGTACGCCATGGAGGTCGAGAATTTGAACAACGGCCCGGGAGAAACCACATTGAGGCTCCTCGGGTGTCCCCTTCATGAACAGCACTACAGGGTCTGACGTTACTGCCTCCTGTATTCTGGAACGCGCTTGGTCTGAGAGACATCTGTATGCTGCCAGCCGACTCGTAAGGAGTGTGGAAGGTGCTGTGCGATGAAGCAGTTTGATCTATATCGAAACGAGGGTTGAATTGGGAACAAAAGGATTCACAGGGCTCGAACTTACAGATGAGCGAAGTCCGGGCCTAAACATGGTTCTAGGGTGGTGGTGGTCGAGAAGAAAGGTGAGCTCGAAGGTCAACGGAGGCACTGAGTGACGGTGCGGAAGCTGAGAAAAGAGTTCCCATGAGGTAAGCGGCTCGGTCTTGATCGGTCACGTGGCCGTAATTCCGCTGAATGTGATTGCTCACCAGCCAATGGGAGCCTTCCTTTCACCATGCACATCAGAGTACCGGAACATCTAGCTCCCTCTCAAACAATTTTCTTCACTTTCGTTTTGTCGAGCAAGTATGAAGGTGGAAAATCGAACATTTGTGGTCTCAGGCGGGTATGTTCGATCGTTAATTACAGACGCTCTGCGAAATTTGACACAACTGTAGCTCATCTGGTCTTGGATTGGCGACAGTACAAGATCTTCTCTCACAAAAGGCCTACGTAGCGATAATCGATCGCTCTCCACCCCCTGACTCAATATTTTCCTCCAAGAATGTCAAGTTCTACCAAACTGACATCACGGTTCTTGCAGAGGTTACAGCGGCGGTAAACAGCACCGTCGAATGGGTTTCACATACTGGCGCGCCTCTCGGTGGTGTGATAAACTGTGCAGGTGTTGGGACTGCAGCAAAGATCATTGACGCACACGGGAAGCCGCACAGCTTGGAGCTCTGGGACTTTGCCATTGCGGTCAACCTAACTGGCTCATTTAACTTGACCCGTTTGGTGCTGGAACATCTCATAAAAGTCGAACCAGAAGCCGGAAATGATGGAGAGCGAGGTGTCGTCGTTTTTGTTGCCAGCGCAGCTGCTGTGAGTCTTTCAACTCTATCAAATGCTCTCCACACTGACCATGGTTTGTTATAACTTTAGTTCGAGGGTCAACCCGGACAAACGGCATACTCAGCAACCAAGGGTGCTCTGCGCTCAATGACGCTACCTATGGCGCGCGATCTTGCACGGCATGCGATTCGCGTAGTCACTGTTGCTCCTGGTGTCTTCGACAGCAGCATGACGGCAAATTTTCCGGCCAAAACCCGTCGAAGCTTGGAAAACGAAGGCATTGTCTACCCTAGGCGGTTCGGGCAACCCTATGAGTTTGCAAAGACGGTAATGTGGATTCTGGACTGCCCTTATGTAAATGGCGAAACTATCAGATTGAGCGGCGGGGGAAGGTTGCCAGGAAAGTTATAGGTATCGAATCTGGTATATATCTAGTATGGTACGTCCTTTCATATACTTCTGCCATCGACGAAGCATCAATTCAGGTTTCAGATTATATCATTATTTTCTTTAATTGTCGACCACTTGAGAACGACGACCAGAGAGCCTGGAGATCTTTTACTACTTGCCGGCCCGTGCAGACTGAATTTTTTTATGTCACAACTAGGATAGGTAAGTCGGGCAATTCAAGCCTTCATGAAGGCTGAATTAGCTGATCACCACTTCAGTATTTGCCTGCATGGAACAACTCAACAGAATTGCTCCTCAGTACAGCCAAGGACGATAACACGGACTTGGTCAACTTTGATGACCTCCATGGGTCATAAGGCTTTATTTCCAGAACACTTGAATTAAAATGTGCATCTGCCATCTACGAATTACATGAACCTTCAATGCTGACAAGATTCTTTGTCGGGCTATCAAATTCATTTTATCGTAGAATCCCTTTTCTCAGGTCGCTCGCCTGCGGAACAACCAGTCCATAAAGAGTTGCAGCACTGCCCTCTCAAAAGAAAAGATTTATCGTTGGAATTCAGCGTCACTCCTCGCTTATCTATGCCAAGCCAAAGACAGGCATAGGCGTAACCTGTGCCCGAACATCCAAGTACATAACTCCCCACCTCCATCTAGCTCCATCTCCGTCCATCTCAAGGCTATGCGTCACATACATTGCAAGAAGCTGCCCTTGCAGTGTTCGGGCGTTCGCCGTTCGGAGGTGATCGACGTAGTCATGTGTAACTACTGCGGATGCTCATGGTTTGTCAGGGCATACGGCACATGAGGAGGCAGAGATAATGTCCAGCTAGAGCTCTCAATATATGTGATCAAGCACGTTCGATATCCCGTTTGGGCAACCCTAAAGTGTGGCGCAGAACTGCCAAAAATGTAAGAGCGACCCTTGAGCTTGAAGGGTCAAACTGAAGTTATATCTCTAGTTTACATGGATTAATTAAAAATATCCTTGTTGGTTTCTTCCCTCCCCGGAGTCAACCTCTTGCGTTCAATGAGCAATAAAGAAATAAGGATGTGGTCCATATATTCTTGGCCTTCAGGGTTAACTTCCAGTAGTGGAAGCTCGTCGCTCAAGTGAACAGCCGGTGGGGTAAACTTCGCCAATACTGGCCTCGTACCATTAGCGGAACGACACTGCGCCGATAATTAAGGAAGAATTTCCTGGATACGAGAAGGAGACTTACGATACATGGGCGCTTTTGATATTCCCAGCGCAGATGATATTTTTCATTGATGCCGGCTGGATGCCAGTACCAAGATCCCTGGACGATGGATTTAGAAAGCTGTAAAATTGATATTGTGGTCCATGGCACCTACCCAAGTCCCGCTCTGCGTGAGTGCGATTGCGGTATTATTTATTCGACTCCCCAAACGGACGACACTCGGGGCGGCTATCACTCCCATCCTGTTGGCAAAAAAAAAGAATGTTAACTCCTTTCAGAGGGTACCAACGGCTCAAAACAAATCTCACTCGAATGCTCCGACTTTTTGGCCTGATTCATCTCCGCCAAGGTAAATTTCCGTAATGGACGACGTCGGCATAAAGCAGTTTATCCTCACGGAAACATAATATTTGGGGAGTGCGTTCTCGGAGTGCGGAATAATCGCCATTGCGCTGGTACCGACAGGAGAAAACGAGTAGAGCGTTGAATCGGTTGGGCTCTTGGACGCGTACCTTAGAGAAGATAAAATTTTTGATCATCCCACACGTGAAGATGAATTTTACTCACTGAGGTGGGTGTTCATCGCGGGAAGGTTTTGCTACGTCTTTGGACGAAACGCGGCTAAATATGCAGTGAGCTAGGAGCCCCGAGAGAAAAAGCTCAAGCCTTTACACACAAATAAGTATTGGTGTCAGTGGGGACTTGCATGTCGATGGCAACTTGATGCCAATGGAGGGAGAAAGTGTACCAGTAAGGCTCGTCTCGTTGTACTTATATGGAAACAGATAACGAAGGGTCGGGTAAGCTCACCATAAGGCGCACTGTACTGCCCCGTACTGCCTCAGGTGTCTTTGGTGGTCCAGCGAGCGAGGAGTGAAGATAGCGAACCAGCTGACAACGTCCGCGGCGTCGCCAAGCGACTTCAGAAAATGCTGTGTTCGCTTCGAGTATTAGCACCGACAGCGCTATCCGTGAACATACACATGAACGCGGGGAGTTAGACTGGCTCTGGTGGCAGTAGAGGTATGAAATTAATCGTACAATATCAGGTAGAACTTGAATGTAAATACAGCTAAGTAGTACATGGAAGGCCAAAATTCGATTTTCATGATTTTTTAAACAGGCGTTTAACGCTGCAGACCTGTGCAGGTAGGTAAATAAATCACACGTGCTGGCGAGGTAGAGTCAGGAATCGTCAGACTGTTTCTGTCTAAGCAACTTGAGCCACGGCGACGACGAAAGTGAAATTGTGTTGAAGATTTTCCTTTACGTTACTTGGCCACTCAATTGAAGAGCGGTTTGAGACCATTCTCTTTATCAGGCGTCAGTCTTTTGCGCTCGATAATCAGAAGCGACATCAAGATATGGTCGAGAACTTCCTGGCCGGCGGGAGTAACTTCTATCATGGCGACCTTGCTATTCGAGTCGAGTCCAAAAGGACTAGTGAACATCGCCAATGCAGTGTCTTCGTTTTCTTTGATGGTTGAACGGCACTACAGGCTACATGAGACAATTTGAGGGTGATGCTTTCCATGTAAACTCACAACACACGGGCGCTTATTGTAATCCCACTTAAGGTTATATTTAAGGCCGACTGCGAAAGGATTCCAAAACCATGAGCCCTGAATAATAATCGTATTGCTATAAGCGTGGTTATTCGCACAAAAAGTAGAATTCGTACCGAGTTCCGACTTCCTGATTTACTGAGAATGTTGGTTATGGTCTCTATAGCCCCCAATCTGAATGGTACCTGGCACAGTCGTAATGCCCATTCTAAAAACAGAAGTTACTCAGCGCCTGCGTCCTTCTAAAATTAGAAGTACTTACTCAAAATCGCCCACTTTCTTGTTTGGACAACGATAGAGGCTAGTTATAAAGGAAAGGGGCATGAAATAATTCATTTGGATTGTTATATAATAGGAGGGGTTACTGTCTTCAACATCAACCGTTGGAGTGAGTGTCATCACGTCGGAGCTCATCGAGAACGCGTAACGGGTGTTTTGACCGGCACTCGGTCTTGGCGTACACTAAATTAGAGGTGTGATGTTTCTGTATGTACGGTTGGAGGAGAAAGATATTGAATTTACCCTGGGCGACGTTTCTCCATGGGAAAAGGTATCGGACGGTCCATAGACAAAAGCGCGCTTTGTTGCAGTTGCTCTGGAGCTGTTCGGCGGCGAATAGGAAGGAACCTCGAAGGTCGGTCATTTGGTTGGGTTTCTCGACTCTCGAAGTCCAGAATGGCAAGTTTTTGGGCCTGTGGGTCATAAGTTTGGTCGTCTATGGGCCACAAACTGCTGGTGGACGACTGAAATGTGGCATCCGAGATACCAATGGATCGATATCTTGACGGGGTTTTTCCGTGCTGTTCAATCAAAGCAGCCTATCAAGAAGGATAGGGAGACTTACGAGGGAGGGCGGAGTTCTGGCATCGTTTGTGTGGAGGTGAACGCAAATGCTAGCTAAAATTGAGGCTCGGAAATGAAAACGAGGATCAAAGATGTTTTTTCAAGACCAGCCTGATATATGAGGTGAAGTGAGAGCTGCGGCACGATCAAATGATACTGAGATATCGTCTTCGTCGAAATATTCACTACTTCTTGCCAGTCATCCGATGCCTGTGATGAACTCGCCCACAGGCAGAAACACTAGCACCAAAGATAATAAAAACCACAAGGAGTTTATATACCCGATGACAGGCTGCTCGAACAACACATATTGAGTTCTGATTCCAACATTTGCGCAGGGCAATTCATGATGATGCATATAATTAAGAAAAACTGTAACCGAATTGCTTGTGAGAAATGTTGCAACAACAAGATGCCTGGAAGAATGGCATCCGAAATGGGGGAGCTGACCTAAAGTATGTCTATAATGGAAGATCATAGTGTTACTCGGAATAAAATATCCATCTCAGTTGAATAGTTGTTTCAGAAAATTGCTTTTTCCGGGAGTGAGCCTTTTGCGTTCAATGATGAGGAGCGACAGCAAAAGATCATCAAAGAAAAGCTGTCCCTTGGGATTTACTGTCAGCTTAGCAACACTAGGCTCGCCATGATCATGTCCGGCTGGTGTAAAATTAGCCAACAAACTCTCTTCGCTGCCCGAACCAATGTCGAACATTGATCGGCACTGCAAGCCTGTCAAAATAGGACCTCACTTGCGAGAAGTTTCTAAACCTACTGTAAACGGTACTGTCCTGCAATCCCATAGCACTTGCTTGCCTTTCGCAGGCGGGGTCCAGAACCAGAGTGCCTACCATTTATGCAATTCAGGCGAAGCTAAAATTGAACATGTGAGGGAATCAACTTACTGCTGACCGTGATCCCATCCTTTTTGACAACGCAGAAGAGATCAAACCTTGGGTCCCATGAATGCTCACAGTAGATGGGTTTCTGGATATTCCCATTCTATTCAAATATAGGTGTCAGAACCTGATAGCAATGCAAAAAACAATAAGAATGCGAAAACACACTCGAATTGGGCAACATATTGTCCAACATCAGATCCACCACGACGGATAGTTGTTATATGACAAAGAGGCATAAAACAATTCATCGCAACTCCAATGTGATATTTCGGACAGGGATCCTGTGATTCCGAGCCAGACATGACAACCATAGAGTTATTGGACGTTGGCAAGAAGGTGTATTGGACGGTATCTGTGGGACGCTGGATAGTCGTTGTGTAGCTAAAGTAAACAGAAAATAATTTATGACCAGCTCTGAAATACTTAGCGATAAGTACTCACTCTGGAGGGTCCTCGGCCAAAGCTGGGGTGGCGGGTCTAACTGTCGGAGAAGCCTCGTTTACTGAGCTAAAAGACGAGGCATAAGAAGAAGAGGTAGAGGCCGATCTAGAGGTATCAATGATTGATTCTTCGTAACTTAGGAGGTTTGAGTTTCGTTGATCCCACAAAAAAGAATCAAGTGGTTCTGATGAAAGTTGCGATGATAGAGAAACAGGTGAGCTTGGCTGTTCAATCGTGATTCTTGGGACCGAGCAAGAATCCAGTAGTTCGCGTCTTTCCCAATCATTTCTACTTATGTGTGCAAGCGGTGGGGACAGGAAGCTGAAATAGTTCATCAGTCAGATGGAGAGCAGGAGAGCGCAAGATACCAGACATACAAGGTACTGTTCAACTCCAATGTTGATGGCATAGATTACAGGGACAATGGCACGATTTTGCTTTCAGGGATAACTTTGGGAGAATTCGAGAACTTGCAGCCTATAAGCCGTCGGTGGCAATTCTGTAAACCTAAAGTTCTTTAAAAGGCGGTATCTCACCTACTACACGAGTATATATGGGTGGCATCTGGAAGCACTGCCCCGATACTAGTAGTCGCTGCGCATAGGGACATCTGTCATCGTGGCGCCGCGCTAAGTGATAGAAATAAGTCCTTCCTAACTTGATGCGTGTGAGATAAACAAGTGGTGTGGAACCAAGTGTTCAGTACGTTCAGTGTCCAAAAACAATTCGGTGGCGTTTGTTGTTATCTAATAAGAGGGTATTGTGGAGTTGAAGACTCGGATGTGTTTCTTGTCTTTGGGTGTTGAATACCAGCCGCTCTCCAACATCACAGCATGCTCCGAATACTTCGGGAAAAGTACATAGCGAGAAAACTGCACGAGTCTCCGGATGCTTGATGAGTTGGTCCTCGGAGTATGTGGGTGGAACGTCCAAAGTTAGTGCAGAGGATTTCTGTCTGGTTGTCGTTGCGGTCACCACGGGCCGCTGAGATCGGCCTGCGCTTCTTCCTAATACACCCTTCATCTTCCGAGCTACCCTGCACCCAAACCATATCCAAGCCACATAGCCTCATATCCTAGAGTTTAATTAATTACACACAAGGCGTTCAGAATTCATAATCTCACTCCTCAGGTCGCCCCAGCTGACCAAAACCTTGATACAAATCCGAGTGATCTTCTTTCTTGCCAAGAGTCCTTGTCTGATAAACCCTCTCAAATTCAGGATGCTGCTCTGAATCAGTTCGTGCTAGTAGCAGAAAGGTATTAAGACAAGGCCTCTGCACCTCTCAACCAGCATACCCCAATTAGACCATACTGGCGATGTCCTCAGCACTTTAAGGTTTATTCGTAGGTGCTGACTGGGTAGTAATTACGCTATCGGCTCCGGATGGCGCTACGGTTTTTTTTTGCAGGTTAACCACAGGTAGCACAGAAGTGGTGGAACAAAAAAGGAAAATATGTCTATAAACATGTACTACATTTAATAAACAATCTGTATCGCTTATAAAAACAGCACGTTACAAGAGATTAAGACCCTATGCATTCTAAGATTTGGTCGGTGGCGTCAGGCACTCCTTGACGATTTGTTCAACCCTTGGATCCACTTTTGTAAGCTCCTCAATAAGATTATCCTTACGCCAAGACAAAAGGCGTCAGCACAACCCATCAAAAGTAGAGAAGAGCAAAAGCAGAACATACCCAAATCTTGTCCTGTACCGCAGCACCCTCGTCGCTGATAACATAGTCACTCGGTTCGGAAACCTTTGCCAGTGAGATATAAGACCCCCTCAACTGGTCTTTCTTCTCCTCAGCACCAATGGCCGCCCATACCAGTTGTCGGCTACCTTCCTCCGTGCTGCGTGCGAGTGCGATTTCCATGAGTCTGTCGAGAAAGGCGCGAAGGCCCGTGAAGTTGCGTCGAAAAGCGGACAGGCAGTACCCAGGGTTAACTGTGTCGACGATGATTGGTTTGCGGTGCAACCTGTCGTTAAGACCACGCGTAAAGAAGACATTCAGTACTTTGAGAGATAGTTAGGACTTCATTGACATGAAAAGGTTGATAGGGAGGTAAAGCTTACGTTTGGTAGTAGCGTATCTGTCACCTCCCAGTCTGATGAAGAAATAAGGTGAGTAATTGGGGGACACTATTTGTCACTGAATTTCTTACGGAGGAGTTATGTTGTCTTTCTGCGCGTATCGTTGAAGAGGATTTGGGGCGTCGATGATGTTCTTTTCCAGCTTTACCCAGTGGTGAACTTCACTGCTTACAACAACTAACCTGGGCGACGTGTTATGCTTTGCAGCGGTTTCGAGCATGCGAGGGAGAAGTAGCAGAGCGAGGAGAGAGGTTGATAGATCATTGACTTGAACCCTGTGTCCGATTTAATTTCGACGCTTATAAGATACGATAAAGAATTCTTACGATTGTTCCCAACCATCGGTTGTAAATTGGAGATTTTTTTCTGGGAACACACCTGCATTCTCCACCAGAATGTCGAGTCGACTGCCCTCTTTTTCGAATCTTTCGACGAAAGATTTGACAGACGCAAAACTTGCGAGGTCCAAGCTCCACATATCTACTGCTTGACAACCTGTCGCTTCCTTTATTTCTAAGCAGTTAATTATATTAGTATGTTGCGTGCAGACAGACAATTTTTTAGGGTAAGACACACTGGTAAGAGCAACATCGCCCTTCTCCTTGCTCCTACAAGCAAGAATGAGTTTCCCGGGGTTCATACGAGCAAAATGCTTAGCAGCCTCGAAGCCGAGACCAATGTTAGCACCAGTGACGATCACGGTTTTCCCAGTGAGATCTGATGTAACAACAGGCGGAACAGTTGCCCATTGGCCTTTGATGAATGAGATGAAAGTGATTTGCATGGTTGGAATTTGCAGTGAAAAGAAGGGTGGGGCTCGCTGAAAGTTTCGCTCCTTTATATACCGTTTCCATGTCTCGCCCTGTCTGGAGAGGCTTTCCTGGCTTGGCTATGGCATAATGTATACTGGATGGCATAATATGCCAACCACGGATAGATTGGTTCCGACTGCAGCTGCCGATCATAGACGCAATCCTCCTGCCGGCTGAATCAGAAAAGCTAGAGATGAGAATCCTGACTCAGTACTGGGTTCCGGCGATCTGGAGACGAAGAAAACAAGATTGAACATACGTCACGACGAGTATCGAAGGTCCAACAAACAGTTGCAAATCGTTTGTACTTTGCTTCACCTCCCTTACAGACCCGGACGGTATGAATACACAACCTTTGCTAGTCTATCATGGTCTCTGATTCAGATGAAGAATCCGAGTACACCGAAACCAGAAAGGTGAGAATTATTTGCCTACAATTTGTTGTCAAATATTCACTCATCAAAGGTCAAGGTACGAAAGTCACGTCCCAGAAAGCGTGCAAAGCGTGTAAAGGAGGAGCCATATCCTGAAGAGCCTCTGGGTCATGTGGAATTCCCTCTTCAGTCCCTTCTATCTGTGCTTTGGACCGACTTTCGCTATGGGGAAAAAGATGACGCATTTGAGCAGCTGATAGAACCGATGCTGGAGGACCTCCTTCGAACGCGTGAAACTTATGAAAGGAATTTTTTTGAAACGGACGATACTGTGAGTGCTACGAGATTCGAATTTATCCGTCGAAATTTAAAGATTATCAGGGCAAAACGACGCGACCACCAAGGCCGGCAGAACTCAGTTCTGTTGAGCAAGAATTGACGAAGAAAGACAGCCTTTCGCCATTCGAGGCCCTGATTCTCCGCAAGATTAAACTAGAGCGCGTACGTTTCTCCATCTTGTTTTTTTCTTCTATCAAACCTGCTGTCTGAAGGAAAGAAAACTCGCCAACGTGAAGGAGCCAAAGATTATCGTTTCCGATTCTCCATTGACGCTTCTACCTCCCGCCCCGTCCGTTCCGCCGGTCAATCCGGAAGTCTTAGATGCCTTATACAGCATCAAAACGACGCCCTTTGCCAACTCATTTCTTTCACGCCTGCATGGGACGAAAGAAACCCCTCCAGGCCTGATATCTGTTGACTGGGAAACACGCACGCCTTGGATGGACCTAATGACTGACATCCATGATCACTATACTCTTGCGCAGTACGTACTTACTCTGTGATAACCTTCCACCTGTTTGACGTTTCCTCGTTTCGCAGTCCTGAGCGTGAGCATCCAATGCAAGAGCTTGCCCCATTGAGATATTTTACTCTCCACGCACACCACCTTCCCCAAGTCCACGAATTACTTGAAAAATCATTTTGGCCAGGAATTGATGGTTAGTGGCCGTTGGAACTCTTAAACACCTGCTGACGTTCTGCCGTCCTCCAGTTAGCGATTCGCTCGAATACGTTCCCGAGAAATCGACTGTAATCGCTATGTACAAGAAAGTAGTCGTCGGTGTGGCCATCATTATTTCTCCGATACAAACGTACATCACGTACCTGGCTGTCAAAGCTGGTTGGGATAAAGCTCAGATTGGAAGGTCTGTCCCGAACTGCTTTTGAGAATCAGGACAAAACGAATCTGACTCGTAAACAGGACTATGTTATACCACCTCATTTGTATGAACCCAGGCAAGGACTTCTCGTTGCATGTTTCAACAAACAGCTCCGCAATGGTATATTCCTTCTGGCTTTAATTTCCAGATTCGCCGACTAAAATTTGCCAAGTTGCTTTATAACCAGTTCGGCTTCAAGATTGAAGAGTTCGTCGCAGACTTTTATTCTGAGTATCTTAACTCGAGCTCGCGCGCTTCAAAAAATGCATTCAAACTTCGACTGCGACATCTTTGACGCGGAAATTTCATGGATATTTTCCCTGTTGTTTATGACGTTAAGTTGATATAAGAAAATATTAAGGTGGGCAATCTTTGACTTTCTAAAACCTTGGCTTAGTGTCTAAAGTTACCCATCTATGTATAGCTAGCTTTCGAGTGGGACTTGAGATCGAGATGCTCGACCTAAAAGCGTAGACATGACTTTGGAGTTTTGGAGTTCGACTTCGACTTCGACCTTTGTGCATGTCCAATGTGAATAACGTTGTTTGATTAAGTATGATTAGAGTCTACAGGTAAATAATTTTGCTAATTCTACAGTATGATTTTATACTGTCAGCGAGAATAAGTTAATGATGAAACATGTACAACAGAGATGAGTGTGCAATCGTCAAGAAAAGTCAAAAAATGTACAGCACCATGGCTCCAATGCCACGATGTAAAGTCAGTCGCCAGATCCTCGCGCCGCGCTCAGCCCATAAAAGAGCGCTTCAAGGGCTTTCTCTCCTCGGCACCCTCGTCCATCTTGCTGGCCAACATCACCCGCCTCCTCGCGGCCAATCCTCCTGCATTCGTGTTCGTAACATGTTGAAGAGGTATCATAAGCGGCACTTCAGCCCCAGTGCTGACTCTGCGCTTCATTCCTGCTCCTCCTCGCCCTTGCATCGTGCTGGGTAAATTCAACGACCCCAAAGCCTGGTACTTTGAGTATCCCCCAGGAGAAGTCGGAGAGGGCGGAGGTGCAGGCGGGAAGGTGCTAAAAGTCGTCGCGACGGGACGTTCAGCGGAGGAAATCGCAGCATCGTACACCCACGTCCCTCGCGTCTTTCCTGCTCCTGAGGTGTTTTCGGCGTTCAAGAGTCCGCCCATGGACTTTCTCCTCCCAACGCAACGCTTCTTCAATGCCCTGACGTCGGGCTGGTTGGTGCTGCCGGTGCCAGGCGATTTGAAGGCGGGGGAAATTGGGGATAAGAGTTTGTTGTGCCCGGCTCCAGCAATGGACTGACTGCGTGGTCGGCCCATGACGACGACGCTGCTTCGCTTCCCTCCTGTACCAGGGCTAGTCGGGACCTTGAATTTGATACCGCCACCTTGCTCTATCTCGCCTTCGTCCTCTTCCATCTCCTCTGATGCCACAGCAGCTTCTTGCTCAGCCAGAGGCTTAAACTCGTTCTTCGACCTCTCCAGCATTTCCTTGATCGTCCTGGCCCAGTCATCCTTCTTGTACAGCTTGTGCACCATGAGGCGAAACGTGAACGGGTACTTCTTTGCATTGGCTAGTGGGAACTCGGTGAGAGACGCGATGTCGTCGTCCTCATCGGCAGAGGCAGAGGCAGCTTTTTCTTCGACGACTTCTGGCATACCACTGTCACTGGCGGTGATGGAGGACACGGTGTTGCGGCGCGGACGCGTTCCGCTCTTGCTTGTGCCAACGATGGCTGAGAGCTTTGCGAGAACAGGATCGACTTCTTCGGATGTGGGCAAGTCGGTGGACGCGTGCCCAGGGTCGTCTGATCCGAGTGGTCGAGCCCGACGCGACGCAAGGCGCTCGAAGAGATCGAAGAGACGCGCAAACTCTGCTTTCTTCGCGTCTGTGGTGGACATCGCGTCGCGGTCGTATGTTGTGTCGATAGCGTGAAGAGAGAGAGAGAATGATCGGAGAGCAAGAAATACAAGGCAATGTTAATGTCGTGGCACGCCTGTCGGTTATAGACACAAACTGTCTTTGGAGAAATAATCCAAGAGCGCAAAACGGACGTTCATTTATATCTAGTCTTAAATGTGGCACCCAGTTCCTGATCGGGCAATAACTCGGTAGCAATTCGAGGCTTGTTGGTGGCCATTGTACTTTATGCACGAGGCGCGTCATATAGCTGGTCCATCGTAATCCCGCGTCTAAGATGGCCCCTCGGTCGTCAAGGCCTCCTCAATATTACGCATTGTACATAAGTATATTATACCGGCGATAGATTTTATCTTTTAGTTCCGACGTTCTTTTGTTCATGGCCCAGAACATTAATTTAGAATTCTCTATCTTTACAGCATTCGTGTTATCTTAATCTTTCCTGCCGCTCTATTAATCGCAAGCTCAGTCTTGAAATTATGCGCCTTATAAACGTTGGCCTGCAACTTTGGAACCGAGGCGGGAACTTTGACAACTGATGATACCTTGACGGCACCACGCTTCGCATCGCCTTCAATCGTATCTTCTTTATGCGCGTCCTTTTCACCTCCAGTCGTGACTCGTGGCCCAAAGCAAGAGCTCCAGCCTATGTATTCTAGAGACTCTAGATGCTGGGAAAGGATTAGGCTGGCTAGAAGTTCGTCTTCCTTCGTCGATGTTCGAAACCGTTCGCAACGGATACAATTGTAAACCGATTCGTAAGTGACCGGTCTGATATCGTCGTCGGTGCCATGGTTGATGTGCAAGTCAAGGAGATCCGTTTGAGAAAGAAATATGCCCATGTAAAGACGGGTCAATTTTTTGAGAGCACCTAGAGCGCTTCCGAAAGCGTTCTTCAAAAATAATTAAGTGGTTTGGAGAGTTTGCAAAACGATGACGTACAGCAAGCGACGTAATATCCTGGTAAATATCAGGAATAGGAGAGTGAAAGATTCTAGTGAGACTGTCCTCGTAACAATTGGGGCAACAGGTCAAGTCCAGAGCCTCTATAGAGCTGAGATGTATTTTGGTCAATCCCGGAAACGATTTGGCAACCAGTTCGAGGAGATAAACGTCAATGCGAGGCACGCTCGTCAGCGTCAGCGAAGTCAGATTCATGGTAATACTTTGGGTAGTAATGGCCTTGAAGAGGTGATCAAGGGACGAGCGTTGCAAAACCACACTGGAGTGAGAAAAATCGGCGCAAAAATCTTTGAGGTGTGCCAAAAGTTGATCCCTTTGCATTAGAGGCGATCAAGAATGACGGAGAGCTTAATGATCTGAGTATATGCGCAACATATCAAGTTGTCAACGATGAAAATCCCCAAAGGACCCATCCACAGACACTGAAAGACAGACCTGACCCAGAAATAGCCCGCGTTCCAACCCAGTTTCCTATAATTGTCGTCGACTTCAGCCAAGTAGTCGAGAATGGCTCTTGAGCTAGCATGGTCTTCAAGTTTTATGTGGTAGAAAAAACGACGGAGAGTCAGGAAGCGAAAGTCTTTCGAAACCAGGGTAGCAGGCTGTATGAATGTTTTGAAGTTTGATTTTTGAGTGCTCGTTGATGTCGACATGCTCTCGAAGAAAAGCTCGATTATTCGATCAAGTAGTTCATTAGGGACCTTCGCCGTAGAGTCGACAGAAGAATTTTGTCCATAGTCCTGGGATACGTCCAGGCTGCCAGTACGACGAGGCTGAGCAGAGAGACGTCGTCTTACGATACCATTGCGGCCGTATGTCGGTGTATTTTCAGGGAGATCGAGTCGCAGAGGCATCTCAAAATTTAAGTTAGTAAGAAGGTAAGCTCCTGAAGACAGGGAAATGTGAAAGGTCCTAGGTAAGTTGGCGTTAAGTCAGTATCGTCGGAGAGCATATATAATGGATGGGACGAAGGAACCCTTCGAATCCGGGTTTTTAAATAAACCGGCACATGACACGCGAGGAATGGTCAAAACTGAGAATAAATGCGTTTTTATTAACGGAAAAATAGGCTTCATGAATCCACGTAGGATGTAAGTAGAGAGTAATAAGTATGTACAATACGCGTGCTCATACGAGAGCGCAAAAATCAAAATCCTCTATAAAACCACGGATATTGTAGTATTGGGATATTAGGGCAGTTTCGCTTCGATACTGTAAAAAGCACCACTTCTTTGTGCGGATGTTATCCTAAGAGTCAGAGCTGTCGCTTAATAGCCAGTCCTTCTCTCGGTCACGAGGAGATCGTCCGCCACCCTTGGAAGTATCAGTGCGCCTGTTGCTGTTGGTCATTGGATCCTCCACGATGCGATTACGGTTCTGTACCACAGTTAACATATCTCTGGGCTTTGACACTACAGATCGTTGTCTGAAATGGAGAAATAGTCAGTGCCAGAATTAACGCATGGGAAGTTAGGCAGACCCAGCAAAGGGCCTAAAGGCACCAGCATCCTGTTTCTTTGTGGCCATAGCACGCCTCCTCGCAATTTCTAGAGGTCGTAGTTCGTTCAAAGCCGAGGTGGCTTTCGGCGTGCTTTCATCCTCATCTTTATCACTGACTTCCAATCCTTGTGTTCGTTTCAGAGTGGTCGTTTTTTCTTCAAGCATACCCATAAGCTCCACTTCGTCGTCGCTGTCATTATCCTCTGCGGTGTCCATCTTGTCGGAGGGCTGCTCCTTCCGTTTTGCATGAACACTAGTCGACCGCGCTCTGCTACGACTCCGCCCACGTCGCTCAACATTCACCACGGCCTTGCTGCTCGTATCGCTGTCAGTGCCAATGCTGAGGCCGGCGAGGCCACGACTAGCAGCTCGTGTGTTTGGATCAGGCGGTATATCGTCTGGTCTCTTGGATGCGCTAGCGGAAGGTGACCGTCTCATCTCTTCGGAGCTCGCTCGGTGGCTATTTCCTAGACGAGGGCTCCTGCTGCGACTCCTGGTCGTGCTTCTGTCGGAGCGACGATACGGTTCGTAGCGGGGCTCCTGACTAGTAACTAAGCTCTTGGCACTGGAACCCTTCGCAAGTGGGCGGGGGAGGGGGCGGGGCCGAGGTATGGGTCTTTCGGCTGCCTCAGAAATATCCTCAGTAGGTTCTGACTTTTTCTTCCCAGTTCCTTTCTTCTGGTCATCTTTCGCCTTGCCCTTGCCCTGGCGTCGTTGTTTCTCTTCCAAGACCCTCCTTTCTTCCTCCTCTCTCTCATCTTCCTCCTCGAGTTCCTTCCTCCTCTTTCTCGCCCTCTCCATAACGATCAAATCTCCAACGCCCATCTTATCGTCGTCGCCACGTTTCTTGCCGCCCCACTCTCCACCATCTTCTGGGAACATGGCGACACCATACGACGAACTGTCACGAAGAATTCCCAAGGCTTCCTCCATGCCCTCTTCGCCTTTGAGATCCATATCTTCCATAATCAGATGAAGCGCTACCTCTGGGACGAGAATGCGTTGTACAACTTCATTTGACGTCAGAGGGGCGATCAGAGCGGGGTCCATCTGGGATGGAGGAAACATGTTGTATAGAGTCTGGTGGATGATGACGGACCCAAGTTCGCCATAGCTAGTATAAAAAGGGGACGATGAGCCGAGCCCGATGTGGGGGGAAAATAATAGACACTTACTAGCCAGGTTGCGACTTCTCGAAATTGGCGAACTGTCCGCGAACACCAGAAACAGCCCTGAGACCTTTCTTCTTGACCTCGTCCATAACGTCCGTCCAAAAAATGCTCCTAGCCTTTGGACCCTTTTTCTTCTTTCTGCTGTTATCTTTCTTCTCGTGAACAACTTCCCAACTATCGTCAGCATTTCCTCCCGAGAAATCGTCTCCAGGATCCTCGATAAGAGCCTTCAAAAATGGTTTCATCTTCATAACCCGACCACTGACTTCCTTCCATTCGATAGTCTTAGGCCAGCCCTTCCTTTCAGCTTCAGGAAGAATCTGTGATTCGAAACGATGCCGCTGGCACACGGCTATAAACGTTGCCAGAGGTGCTTTCAAACCCAGTGGGTTGGAAGGTCGTGCATCTCGTTGGGCTTTCTTCCTAGTGGCCGCGAGAATTTTTACGAGAAGAGGAGTGGGGTTTGAAGGAAGGGGTGTGTCGCAGTAGGGGCAAAGGGTGCTGGGGTCAACATTCGGGGCGATACATACTAAAATATGATGTCAGGAGGAAAACACTAAAAAGACGGGGTATTCTCACTTGAATCACCCTCATCTTCGAACGGCAGCCGCGTAGGCGAGTCCAAAAGGCTAAAATTATGATATACATTGAGTTCTAATAAAATGGCACGAATAAATTGTGACGTACGAGTGGCGTCCCATTCTAAATTTCTTAGAAGCGCGTTCGTCGTCGCTACCGCCTTCAGAAGTTCTCTTTCCAGGTCTCGAAACAAACGGCTGACTCGAGCTGGAAGGAGACGATCCAATGCTAGCAAGCACCTGCGTACTCATAGGAAAGGCCTTCACTTGAGGCTTTCGTTGTTTCGGCTGCTTCTTATTCTTTTTTCCGTAGTCAGAGTCCCTATCGTCTTCGTCTTCGTCTTCATCAGAGAGCCAGGAAGTCCCTTTCGCCTTGCCCTTGCCTTTATCCACATTCCCTTTAGAAGGCTTTACCATAGTTTTTTTCTTTCGATTCTCTGGGTGCTTGGGCTTGGGCAATGGCATCGGAAGAGCACCTGGAACACGGGAAGATGACGCAAGTCGTTTCACAGTTGTACGCTTTAGTGGTGGCGGCGACGGCTCTGCGCCTCGCAGAGGAGACATTATAGGAAAGGCACTCGGTTTCGGAGGGGACGAGGGTGGTGACGGTACAGGAAATTCTTCAGGTTTAGTCTTTCTATTGGTTTCGGCGAAAAGCATTCAAGAGATACGGATCGTGATCGAGGTCGCCCGCGAGATTCTGGCGTCTTTATTGCCGTTTCTACGCATCCAGAGAAAGAACCAACGGGAAGCATGTCGAGCGCCTTAGTTAAGGACAATCCCACTCTTGTCTGCGAGCTGTCAGATCCTTGAGATGCATTCTTTGACTGCGAAGTTTCTAACTCGGCCGTCTTGGGCGCTGCCCGCCAAATAGGACGAGGCTTTGGACGTTCTTTAGGTGGTCCGATTGGTACATTCTCTGCCAAGTTCTCGCTGGTGGTCGGCTTCCTGCTCAAGACTTGCTGACGTAGACGGGGAGGAGAAGGACTGAATCGACGATTTGAGTTTGCACTTTTGCCACTTAATGGACTAGGGTGTTTAACGTGGACGATGGAGTCGTCTTCTGCGTGTTTGGAGGGCGATGTCAAATCCATAACTGCCTCCTGCATGCTATTGGAGGGGCCCGAAATGGCATCTGCCCAGCGAGGGGGGTTATATGGCTCCGAAAATAAATTCTCCTTCGAAATAGGCTCTTGAGATTTAGAAACATGCTGAGATGCATCTTGCGAGGATTCGTCGTAGTTCACCTTATTCTTGGAGATTTCATACCAGCAAACTTGCCTTTCTTGGGAAGGAAGTTAGGATGATACTCGTGTCTTTTCCCGCTAGGATCGATGTAGAACTCCTGAGTGTCTTTTTCTTTCTTTTCCAAATCTTTCATGCTTTCTTGTTTAGGTCCAGAGCCAGATCTCTGACCAGATTTAGTAGCTGTGGTGTTAGCAGGCTTGAACTTTCCGTTCTTGCCGAGCGGTCTCTGAAGTACTGGCATCGTCACTGTAGTCTGGCTGCGAGAAAAGGTCCATGGGGTCTGTCGAACTCGATAAATCGCTGTCGAGGTCCACCACACTTTTCGACCGTTCTGTGGCTCTCTTACTTGTACCCCTGCCGGCAGCGTCGCCTATTTTACCAGCCATACTCTGGCTGGATAGGTATTTGGACTTGGGCATTGGTGAGGGTTGCCGTGAATAAGCAGGTTTAAATTTCTGTGTCTGTCCAGCAGTCGATGGCATCTGATTAGAAGGTTGACTCCGGCTTTTCGCGCCACCATTCGCGTTCGCCCTCGACGTTCCAGCTTGCAGCGAAGTCCCCAAGTCCTCAAAGGCAGCAATGTTTACGGCACGCGTTGGACCGCCCGACCCTAGCGGACGCGACGTCAGTCGTCCATGGTTGTAGGTCTCTCCTCTGTTACGCCTGTCCTCCATGATGTCATATAGAGGATTGGCTGTTATTTTCTATCTGGACCCCTTTCCGTGGGGTTGTTTTCTCGATGTGGTCTTTGAGTAATCCGTCACATAGGCTTCTGGGAGGAGAAAATAGACTCATGAGATTGAAATCAGAAATGCTTCGCGAAACATAAACACGTGACCGTGGCATGTTTCCGAGTGACAGTCGCGTTCAGGGACCAACGCGTCGTGGCGCGTCATAATTAGGCGCACCTGAAGGACTGACAATCTTAGAGATAGGTATTCCCTACATGCTGAGAATTTTCAATCACCCACAAAAAGCCACATTGCAATGCTTTCGTTATTTACATCATCTTCCCTGTCATTTATCGCCCTGCCACCCCTTCAATTCTCCAAGTTTGACATCAACCACTCTCGTGAAGAACTCCTTAGGCAGGTATCCACGAGAGTCTCCCTCTGTGAGAACAACACCATTGTCAGAGAGCCAGAACTTGAAGCCAGCATCCAAAGCTTTTTGAATATCTATGAATATGAGAACTTGCGACGAAGTGCGCATGCCTGACTCGGATTTTTCAAAAATGAAGAAAGATGAAGATGGATTGTTTTAGAAAAAAAGAGGCGATAAAGAGATGGTGATACTTACCGCTCACAACGTTTTGTCCAGCAACGTTCTGCGCAAGGTGAATGTGGTTTCTTTTCATTCTCGATAGCCCAGCTTTCGCTGTACGGGAAAATGTCAGCAAGGGAATCCATTGGATAATTAAGAGGAAAGGAAAACGAACAGATTAATTCCCAAGCTGCCCTATTTGTGCCGTGGACCGCAGTTCCTGTGGGTATATCGGAGACCGAGTTGATAGGCTTTAGTTCCAATTCCACTGTCTATCGTCGTCATTGTCAGTCAGAAAGGTGGAGGCAGCGGCAGTGAAAACGACTGACCTTGATAGAATGCCCTTGACGAGCTTTTATCCACCAGATACTGTCTTTGGGAAATATAGGCTGAGGCAACGTCGAGGTTGCAGAATCTTGAACGGTCACCCTGTCGTTTTGACTTGTCGAACTACTCGTTGCGGATTCACTTGTAACAGGTGTTGATGCAGGTTCCGCACCCCAAGTCATCAACTTGACCCCTTGCGCACTCTCGAGAATCAGATCATATCTCTGTTTTGAGTCGGCCGTAACCATCGCCTTGATCCTCTCTAAATCAATATCTTGTGCTTTCAGCTTCGGATGTTCGAGCTGCGTGAATAATTAAATAATTACATCATGCGACTAATGGACCGATACTCACCAGGTCGACAACCTTGACATATCCGTCCTTTCGCATAGGCAGCCCCTCACCCTGTGCACCATGACGCAGGAGCCAGGAAAGCGTTTTTGAGATGCGTACTTCTGGCGGGTCTTTGTCGAATCCACGTAGCTTGCTGCTCCTCGAAGGGTTGGGTTTATAGGTAGACGCTTGTTGGTGCCCACCAGAGTTCTGTTGCACTTTAGACTTCCCCTTGTCTTTCTTCTCCTGCTTCGGTTTTGAGCCCAGAGAACCTGCTTGTCCTGAGATCTTTGATCTGGTCAGACCGTCGGATGATGTTGGTGGATCCATTTTGCTGTGAGTTTTTCCCTTCTTCAGTATAGATGAGGACTCTGTTGGGTGTTTGAATACGGCCGATTTACTTTTATGAGAACCAGAAGTCAGACGGAGTCATCGAAAGGGACCGGAGGTTGGTCGGTTGGAGTCAAAGCCCAACCATGCCGAGAGGAGTGAAATCTAGAAAAGTAATTCATACCTACAATATGCTTTTGTGGCTTTTCAATGCCCTAGTTGAATAGGTGCGTATGGTCGAAAACATGCAGAACCAGGAAGTGGTTGTTGAACACAGTAGCGGGCAAAGACGGGCCGACATTCCCAACCACCTTCCCGCTCAACCACCATGACCTTCAGGACAAAATACATAGATCTCTCGCATCCCTTAACCTCTTCGACTCAAATATATCCATCAGACCCAGAGTTCTCATGCGTTCCTCATGCCACACACCAAAACGACTCTTATTGTGTCCATAAACTTTCCATGGGTACACACACGGGGACACACATCGATGCGCCGTACCACTTCTTCGCGGATGGACGGACAATAGATCAAATACCGCTCGAAGAATTCATTGGAGAAGCCGTTGTCATAGACCTCTCCCATGGCCTTATACCTCAAGATTCTCATGGTAATCTGGCCAGTAGAAAGCTCAAGGAGAGATACAAGATAACATGGGACGACTTGCAACCATTCTCCCATGGTATACAAGCAGGCTGCATCCTCCTCATAAACACTGGATGGTCCAAAGCCCATTACCAAACCGCAACCTACTTTCATCACCCATATCTTGCTCCGGAAGTAGCTTCTGTACTCCTCAGTCTAGGCACTCGCGTTGTCGGGGTGGATACGCTTAATCCAGATGAAACCCCCTTGCCTGGCATTGAATGCAATGACGAATTTGGTTTCCATGAGGCGTTTCTTGGAGCAGGCGGACTAATTGCCGAGAACCTGACCAACTTAGAGGAGCTCATAGAAGCAAAGGCTACTTCAGCGGAAGAGAAGTGGATTGTCAATCTAGTCCCATTGAACCTTGCTGGAGCTGATGGCTCGCCTGTCCGTGCTTTTGCATACAATACAAAGAGGTGAAAATTCGCATGCATGGCAGATCGTTTAATTTTCCAGGTAAGCTTGTATAATTGTATACATTGTTGATTCAGTCATACTAATTTATGACTTGTTCCTTGAGCTGTGGAAACTATCAAACACATTTAGATGGTGGATGTTATATAGATAGCGAAAAACTGTTCCTCGATCCCTCAAAGCTTGTGAATGAACCACTCAACAGTCTCCGTGAAGGCACCCTCCTTACCAGCCTTAACATTGGGGTCGCTCATATCACCACGAACAGCGAAACCGTGCGTGCAGCCTTCGTAATGGTTTCGCTTGTATCCAGGCGCGAACTTACCCCCACCGAAAATCTCATCAGCCTTTGCGGACGACTCAGGTGGGAACTGAGAGTCAACCGGGCAGGAGTTGATCAGTAGCGGCGCTTTGGAAGTCGCAGCATATTTCTTGGAGGTGAAGATGTGTCAAAATTCCATGGACAAAATACTATACTATGGGCACAAACCTCGAGATCGGCGGGCACTTGGAGTAGCGAAGGGTGCGCGACGACACCAGCCTTGATGATATTTTCAAATCCTAAGTCAAAGACGTAGCGGCCTGGAGAAAAGGTACCGTAAGCTCGTTTGATTTTTGCCTTGGAATACTCTACTGACCGCCGAAGCAGTAACCGGTGGCACCGAACGTGGTGATGCCCTCCTCCTTGAGAGCATTGATGACCTTGTCAAGAGTAGGACGCGTCTGGACCTGAGTATGGCTGGGGAACCACTTCATGATATCGAAATCACTTCCTGGGTTGAGCGCATCAGGAGGAATGGGGTCGCCGTTGAGGTAATCAGGAATGAAAGTCTATGCAAGTCATATTGAAGCCGTTTCATTAACCACCAGCAGATCCCACATAATTCGTATGGGAAGGACATACCTTGAACCCATTCTCCGCGAATGCATCAGCTATGAGCTATTATTGTCAATTTAGAGTGTCATTGGCACAGCATCTTTCCTAAATATATCTAACACAACCCACCTGAGCATTGATAAGCTGAGGTCCAAAGACATCCGGCAAGAAAAGGATCGCCTTATCCTTTGGGAAATCCACCGTGGGGTGGCGACATATGTGTCTACTCCACCGATCTTCTCGAATTTTCCTGTAGAAGTTCACATTGGTCAAGGTCATACTCTCTTGGGAGCGTCGAAGGGCTTGCCTTTGGGAGTCCCCTCGTGGATAACACCTAGATGAAATTAGCAGGTCAGATCTCTGTTCCGTTCATAGCTTCAGCAGCCCACGACCCAAGGAAGTCAGATGAAGTCGTCTCAAGGCTCTGGGTTTTAAAAGAGATCGCAGCCTCTCTCGATCGTCCATCGACGTACCTTTAACACAGTGTTCGCAGAAACTCATTGTCGGTCTGGGTTGTGGATGGTGATGGTTGTAAATCAAGAGAAGGAAGAAATCACGGTCAACTGATTATTATGTAAAGCTCAAAACCAACCTCCTTTTATACTTGTCTCAAGCCATAATCTCATGTGCATGGATCGATTTCTACTTTCGGGAGGTAAGAGACACGGGTGTGTACCCATCTAGCACAATTCCCCATGAATCCATGATTAGACAAAACTGATGACAGCGTAAAGCAATATTACTGGAAGTTCTTCCGTGTACGTGCCAACACAAATCATTCGTTCGATCAACGTTCGATAAGCAATGCGAACATAGCTCAAATTTCAGCCTAAGGCATGACAGCATATTCGGTTACCATGCCCCATTTTACAGTTTCGAAGGTTCACCTGTATTCCACAATTCAGGATCGCGGGTAAAGCTTCCAGCAGCACTAGTACTGCAGTCTGGCTTCGAAGTCCGAGTCGATGTGTACAGCTCTTATAGCAACAAGGATCAAATTTAGCAGTCACGAGTCATGGGGGCGGTCATTTGCAGAGGCAAGCCCTACGCAGAATATATGCTCGACCTAACTGGTGGATCCAGAGTTGCCGAGATGCAATCAGGCTGACGCCTGTAATCTAATCTAATTTGAAACGCCTGAGAGTCGAATGTGTATTTGCTCGTGGTTCTCATAATCCATATTGGCAAGTGACTGGAATTTTAGAGGTTCGTAATTTCGGGGTAAAGTACAAGATATTCCTCGTATGATGAGGTCAAGCCCCCAGGCCACGACATAGGCGACTGTAAGGACTGTAAACAATCTGTACATATCGATTTCGTGAACGCCACACCCAAGGGACAACCGATCTCTCAGTTGTCGTCCATCGCGAAAGTTTTTCGCAACTACGAGTGTCAACTGATGGGATTGATACAGTACGTCCATGTCATTGGTTTTTAGACCATTTCGCCCATGTCTGAGTCGGTACGTTAACCATTCGATTCGCGGAGGGCCGGGTCAGTCGGCATGACAAAGACGAATAAGAGGCCCTTGGTCGGAACACGGCTCACAACCAGCCAGTAAACCTCGGTTCAGGCAATTGATATCAAGCTCACAAAATCAAGAGAGACCCAAGAGTCATATACAAGTCATACATGAACCGATTAACCAGGAATCCAGGTTCCGAGTCATCAGTTATGCACAAATAAAATCACATGAGTAAGAGTGGACCTTGGCAGAGTATTCAATCATTTGGTTATGAACGGCATAATGAATGAACATATCTGTGCTCAACTTCATGCTACTGGTCGAAATCTTTGAGCTTCTCCCATTTCGGAAGATCAAAATAGGAAGGGAGGGACTCCCATATCTCTTTACGAACGTGGTTGTGTGCTTGCTTGACAGAGTCCACACAGACTGAGCAAATTTTCCGAGGTTCGATGGGCAGGTTAGGGTTCAAAATATCGAAGGTTGGCAAGAGATTGAAGATGCTCAACCCTAAAATTGTTACCAGCCTGTAAGAACGGCAGCGATCGACTGAACGACAGCCATTCGCAGGAATGATATCTGTCCTGCTGACCCAGTCTTTGAGAATATTTTGCATGGTGACCAGAATTTTATCGCGACCAATCAGGCAACTGTGAAGAGCTTCTTGGTTTAGATAGACTTTCTCGTCAGATCCAATAGGCCGGCCTGAAAGAAGCACTTTCTGGATAAGTGACAAAAAATTCAGAAAGAGTACAACTGAGATCGTCGATACGGAACGTACTGCATCAGAGGTTGATATCAATCCCATGTACATCGTTGGAAGACTCGTTTGAATAGAAAGTTCATGGGCGAGATTGACTACGTCATAATATATTGTTGGTGAGCCCATAATATGAAGGCATCGATTGTAGCAGTTGTCCCAGAGGTCTAAGGTAGCCGGGAATTCAAGCCGAAGTCGTTTGAGCCCTTCATCTCGAAGATAGTCAATTTCGTACTTCTTGCCAAAGCGAAGCATGGACGCCAGTTGGTGGTAAGGTAATAGTTCCCTCATATCATTGGTACTGATTTGTGAAATAGAGGTCAAGTCAGTGTGAGTCAGAACGACGATAGGGAGAAAGTCCTGACCGAATGTTGTCGTAGAAGATGGACAGGACGTGTTCAAGGTCTTCAGCTTCATCTGTCAGCAAAATCAACGGGCATCCTTCGACAGAGGGTTCAGATGGCTCGCAGGGCTGTGGCATATTGAACATGTCCCTAAAAATGTTGGAATGACGCGATAGCATCGAGCGGTGTACTCGATACTGCCTATTTTCGGCTTGAAGAACAACATTTCCATCGTCGAACCAGAATCCCGAGGCGCGCTTAATCTCCTCTTCTGGACCTTCATATATTCTTTGGCGTTTAGCGGGTGGAGATTCCTTTGACATGGATAACAGACAGGGAAATTGGAATGTGGTACAACTCGGACTCTCGAATGAAATGGTGCAGAACTCGTCACGTGGACGTAAAGAGTTTACACTGAAGCGTCAGAGTCATTGTCAGTGAGAAATCTGAGTGCTACTTATGTACTGCAAAAACCTGAGATCTTTACAAAAATTCGACATGCATATCATTTATTTAATTCTTAAGCCGCTGGCGGATCGGGACCAACCAACATAAAGGTTCCCGCAATCGGTTGCCCAAGTCCAACTGCTCCAGCGAATTGACTGATATTGAACAAGGCAACTGAAGTAGTGGAGGTAACCAGGGTTTGAGTTGCAAAAGCCTTAGATTGTTCAAATAGTAGAAAAACATATCTAAAAAATTTGACGTTTATCTCTGTGACATCTTTTGAGTGGTGGGAATTCAAGGCATACCGATGTGGGTCAGAACCGGCCGGAGGAGTAGGCTGGCGGAATCCACTAACAGCCGGGGTGGTATTGGTGAGAAGAAGAGGATCCCGTGGATTATTCAAGAAGAAATTTCCGCCTAAGAAATGCCGAATTTGTGCTGAAGTGGGGGTTTGAGGAGTTGGGGCATCGGGATCAACTGCGGCTACGACGAAAGGTCCTCTTCCAGCAGGACCAATGACCCGGAAACTTGGAGGCCCAGCAGTTGCTTATTGAAAAGTAAGTATTGGGTTACTTATTTCTAAACTTCGACGCAGCTTACAGTTCCTTGGCAGCTGAAGCCCAGCATGCAGAGTGATTGGTCGGCCGTTGGTCTCGGGGAATGTCACCTCAAGTAGGACTTTTGGGTTGAATGTCAGGCTTAGATTTTCTGGTACCTTGACACGCAATCGTTATATGTTTTTAAGCAACACAGAATGATGTAGACGACTCACATGCGCATTATCGAATGCCCTTTTGACGATCCTTAGGCTTGTATCTTGGGCAGTGGCGAGCATGGCCAAGGCAAGGAAAATAAAGCTAGATGTGAACAACATATCGTCAATCAATGATAGACTAACCAAGAAGCAGCGGACAAGTTCGAACTTCTTATAGGTGACCGGGACGCGACTTCCCGTCTCCGTCCAAGCTATCCATATATTTTCGACTTACCCACCAAACTGCGCCACCACCAAAAGATTGGACGTTATGAGGTCATAGGATCCGTTATGGTACTTGGTGCATTTCCCATAAACATGATGCTGAATTTGGTTGCGCATATGGGAAATTGTCGTATTTGGAAAAGGAAGCGAATCGCCAGCTAAAATCTCTGCGAAAGTGCCAGCGGCGTGAGTGAATTAGTTGTATTGTAGTCTGGAAACTTCGCATTCAATGCGAATGGTAGTGCCTTTTGAGGGTTTGCTTGGAATATGCCCTCCTCATAAGACAATGTTAAGGCAGGGTCCACGAGTTTCAGCGCATGAATTGCGGCTTTAATTGTCCTTGGATGCCTTCTAGTCTTTCGGAATAGTCTGCGGATGAAGGAGACCACTACGGCCTAAAAATGAGTTAGTCCTAACGAAGTGTTCCAGAATCGAAGACGTACACGAGCAGGAATCCAGTATGTAGGCTTCTCGCACGACCGAAACATATCTAGCTACATCCTTCGGCTCCCGACTTGCCGCTTCTCCGGTTGCTCGCAGCCATTCTCGAGAAGTCATAGAAATTCTTATTCAGTCCGTCACGATATTGATCCATGGAATTCACAGACCGTGCATGCAACTCGACCATAACGGTCGATGGCAAGTGGGACGCGCGGCAGGGTAACACGGATTTGTTCCAACCACTGGCCAAGACCATGGAGTGCGACCGGACTCTGTCAATGCGTCGACCAAGGACAAATTAGCTGTTAACGTCTCTAATGCATCCCCACCGTCTCCACGATCATCTTGCTACCTCCTTCACAGACTCATTCCAATCGTACTTGCTTACTGCTCCACCAGTGGCTCACGCACTTGACAGCAAACGTTCTGTATTATGTACATCAACGCCAACGAAACGTATCTTCACCTACATCTAAAGGCTGGATTATCAAGCTGGAGAAACGTATCAACGAACATCAGATACTTACCTAAGTTTATGGATTGCATCGTACTATATTTCCTCTATTCGTAGGTCCTCGTCATCATCGTCTTCCGCAGCAGTCGTAGCTGCGCTCGACGCATTCGTAAATCCCATCTGCTTCTCTGGATCTGCACTCAAATCCTCAAAATCATCGACTGCACTAGTAATCTTCGGCTCTTCACCATGAAGGAGCTGCACCAAGCGTTCGATGTGTTCGGATATCTACCACAGAAGGCAAATGTCAGGATAAGAGTAGTTCGAAGAAGAAGGGAAAGGGACCTTGTCTACAGTCTCATTCTCGTGCGCTGCTCGCACAATTTCGTAGACTCCGTGTTGGCGTTGGTAATCGCGGCCCCAGCGCGTGTGGCAAAGTAGAAGGAGGGTTTCAATGTGCGTTAGACGAATCGTAGAATCTGGTTCGCGTTTTTTAGTCGGGGGCAGGAATTGGAGTGGTTCGAGGAGTTTCTCTTGATCCTAGGGTGCATTAAATATTCCATGAATTCGAAAAAAAGCGAGGGAATACCAATACGAACCTCTAAGTCAAACTCCTCAGGTCCGGCTAAAGGAAGGAGGAGGTAAGGAAGCGCGTCAATCCCTGGAGCAGTTGTCTTCGAAGGTGGAACTGCGGCGGCATCGGATTCCGGGCTGAGAATGGCCTTGTGTCCAGGTGCATGGAAGGAACAGTTTCTGCAATATGTGAGATTGGATATTATAATAAAATTAGAGAACATTGATTTACTTGAGGGCAGACGCGACACCTGCTCTTCGTATTGTATCTGCGTGCTCCGTAAAAACCACGAGCTTGGCGAGCGGGTATTCGAGAGGTTGATCAGGTTTAGATACAGTAGTTGGCTGGGGTAATAGGAAGTAATTTCTTCCTAATGGAGACTATGACAGATTTAGCGTGTCGCAGGTGAAGCCATGATCCTTGTCTTACAACCGTCATATTGGCGAAAACGCTGGCCATAAAGTGCAGCTCTGCCTTCCTTGTGCGCTTTGAGAGATCTCCAGATTCAACAACTTGTGCACCATCGACGAAGGCATCGATCAAAAGTGGCAACGCCAAAATCTCTTTGCTTTCAGCACTCGGATACGGTACCGGGGCTGGACACGACCCACAACGCGATTCGGTTGGATAAACAGAGTTTGAAAGTCGGTCATCTGGGATAATGGGAACCTTCAGAGTAAGAAGGATGGAACAAGCCGTTGATGCTGCAGTTAAATTTGAGAGTAACATCGCTGCGAGATCGGCGAGGATGGAGTGAGGATTCTACAAATTTGCAGGTTAAGAGATTGGACAGAATGAAACTGTAAAATAAAAATAAAAATACAATGATATATGAAGCAACGAAACCGATGAACGACGGCTCGGAGAGAGGAGCAATCATCAGCGGTGAATCTGATAAGTTGACCAAAGCCCGAAAAGCATCGTGGGCTACACTCTGAAGATCCGAGTCAGGAATATTCATGAAAAGAGCAAAGTACGACGTACAAGTTGATCCCGACATAGAAGCTTCAGGTCCCGGATTATATTGCTTTCCTTTGGCTTCTGCAACCCTCCTGATTGAAGCCCAGAGAAAAAGATGTCTCTGTGAGGCGCTCCTTTGATGGTTTGAGGTAGCAAGTTTTCCAGAGCTATTTGGCGGACCTGGGGGTTCCTATCCCTTAGGAACAGAACAAGCTGTATTGTCGAACATCGTAAGCTCTGTGTGGTAAGGATGATGTGCTGTGATACTGACCTCATGAAGCTGGGTGTCCATCTGAAATAATTCTTCCACGTGATCTGCTAAACGCGACCCTAACTGCTCATTGATTACGTTAGCAATACTCATTGTCCTGTTCCGTCAGCGTTCCACTCATCGGACTCGGAATCCCTCAGAGCGCCTATCCTAAATTGCTCTTGGTGGCCATATGGCTGGGTACAACAGGACGCGGTCGGTAGAACAACTTCTCGAGAAGACGGAATTCTCGCCACCGTCATTTACCGTGCACCTACACTCTGAGTATTGGATACTGAACAACGGTTCCAAGTTCTTGTACCACAACCAAATCGCGGTATGTCTGCTGCCACTTTACGTACATCTTAAACAAGCTTACGTCCTCGTAGTCTCTTCTTGATGATATACGTGCTCATCGAATACCAGTGGACTTTCTGGAACTATTTGACTCGGCACGAGTGCCTTTTTATGAAGGTCTGTCCTGGAATTACCGCCCCTTGATCTTTTATACCAAAAGCCATTTCGTACAGGATGTATGATTGTCGAACTTCTCGACTATCGGCCACAGAAAAGCCAGGAGCCTGCGCTGAAAATTCCGCATAAAACGCGTGTTGTCCTACATCCCAACTCCGAAACTCTATGGGGTGACCTCTGTTCCTTGAATCAGCGAAACGGGGGTAAATGGACGGATGCACAAGCTCTGGAGGTTGAAGCAAAGCTTATCGTGAATCGACCTTTCATTTCTCTGAAGTCGGATACTCACTATTTTTTTAGCTAGCGACTTCACCGCCTTTGTGTCTCGACCCAGATCCACATCTTAGTCGTATTGTAAACCATGTCCTGAGAGTATCAACACCCAGCATGCCACTTTCTCTCAAACGCAAGGCTGCCACCATGGAACCAGAGGAAGATGGACCAGAGAAAGCCAAACGAGAGCGACTTCTTACCTTCATGTCGCCACGGGACAATAAGTCCCATGCACCAACGTACGCTGCAACTCTGTGTTGCCACCTTCTGATACGTATTCATAATCTACATTTTTAGCTACCGGATGCTGGATGCTTTCCTCACAAGTAAAAAAGCTGCCAGTGAAGCTGTCCCTATGATAATGCCTGGTAACCAATACATGAATACCCCTGCACAACCTCCCCCAATACCTCAGTCACATCTCCAACCTCCTCCAGCACCGCCGACCCCTGCACCTTCAGTATCCCAGTCTCATTCTCCTACGGATACCTCAGACAAAGGGCCGAAAATGAAGCAGGGCAATACACCTCAGATGGCCCCTTTCAACGTCGCTTTTGTCCAAGCAAATGGGTCTCACATGCCTGTTCCTCCACAGCCTAGTACACATCAGTTTGTAAATCAGCACCCTCCTACCGCGTCTGCGGTGCCTGCCATCATGCAGCCTCAAGTTTATTCCAGCGTTCAGGCCGCCACCGAGGCCGCAAAGAGGGCAGCAACTCCCTCACAACCACACACCCAGCTACCGCAACATCACCAATTGCAGCAATACTTACAATACCAGCAGCAACAGCAACAATCGCAACTCCAACAACCGCAATCGCAATCACAACCGCAACCGCAGCAGCAGGCACAAGTGCCACAGCAGCGCCCGCCTTCCCAACCTCAGCACCCGCTTGCTCAACAACATCCACAACAGCCAACGGCCCAGCAAGTACAAACCCAGCAGCGTTTCACACAATCGCCGAAACCACCGCCTCAAACCAACGCGGCAAGTCCAGCTCGTACCCAACCCACTCCTCAACCCTATCCTGGTACACCGTCCCAATTTCAACCGCCTATCCCTGGTGCCCATTTCCTCCAGCAGCCACCGCCTGGCACTCGTGTTCCCCCCAAATCACAGCTCCCCAATGGAGGCCAGCAGCAACAAATGTCAGGTCCTCCTCAAACAACACACCCGACTAACCCCTCGCAAGCTCAAATTCATTATTTATACTCGCAGCAGATTCAACAATCCCAACAGCAGCTCCAGCAGCAACAGGCGCATAATCTGCTTCTTCAGCAGCAGCGGATGGCCGCGAATGCGATTTCCCAGAAAAATGGCGGCCGCGCAACGCCTCAAGTACAAATGCAGCAGAGCCAAGGGCAGCCCCAGCCCCAGCAGCAACAACCACAGAGCGCGACTGCGAGTCCTTCTCCCGTAAGGGGTAGTCCGATTGTCAACCACCAGCAACTGGCAGCAGCAGCAGCGGCTGCACGTTCGTCTCCTATGCCAGGGAAAGCTCAGATACCTCAACAAGGTCAAAGCCAGCAACCACAGCAACAAAGCATGGCGATGCAGCCGCCCCGGGTTACGTTTACGCCTCAGTATAACCCTACGCAAGGCCGGCCTATGGTCCACGGAAATCCTCAACAGGGGCACCTGATGGTGGTAAATAACGGTCAGGGCGCTGTGAATGGGACACCAAAGATGGCGGCGGCGTCACCCCATATGGTGAGTCGACCTATTACGCCTGCGGTCGTTGGTGTCGGCGCGGATGGGAAGCCACAGCAGCAGCAGGGGTCGTTGATGCAGCCTCAGCAACCAATACGGCGGCAAACTCCTCTGCAACAGGCCCATCAACCACAGCTGCAGCAGCAGCAAGCCCTCAATGCAGGTTCACCTCAGGCTCATCATTCAAGCTTGGCGCAAGTGCAGGCGCATGTTCAAGCACAGCAGGTGGCTCAACAGCTCCAACACCAGCAACAACCCCAAGGACAACCTCAAACTCAAACCCCCGCTCAACAACCTGCTCAGAACTATGCCCAAATGTACCCGTACCCATACCAACAGGCGGCGTATTGGAGGATGCCTGGGATGATGAGCAATGGCACGTCCAGTGGCCCTACGCCGCAACAACAACAACATATACAACAGATCTTGCAACACCGACTTCTTCAACAGCAGCAGAGTCTACTAGCTGGGCAAGCCATGGCGGTCAATAGTCAACAACCACAGCAGAGCGGGTCGATGACTGCGCAAGTTCAGCAAAGGACTATAGCTATGCAGCATCAGCAACAGCAACAAGCCGTTCAGCAAGGTGGCGGATCAGTTCAATCAACGCAAGCGGCGATGATGGGCAAGATGCAGACGCAAGCGCAGATGCAGGTGCAAGCTCAAGCTATGGGGAAGGGAAAGGCGAGTCCTAAGAAGGGTGCGACGGCGAAGAAAGGCCCTCAGCGATGATCTCTCTTCATCCTCCTTTTCCTTCTTGTAAATTATTACTTTGTGTTTCCAGGACTACGCGGTGTCGAGTTTCGTTAATCCAACTAAAAGGCTAGAGCGTTTTTTCTGCTGTATTATATCTATCTTATATTCACCATCATACCTCTCGTGCATCAGATCCTTCAGAGCTTCATTTGTCAAAAACAAAAATATCCTCGACTCCGTGACGTCAACTGCTGTCTACACGCTTGAAACACGTTGGCATATTGGCACAGGACGAGATGACTGATTGTTTGGTCAGCTCATCAATTCCCGACTCTCTTGAAGGCAACCACCACCATGCGTGGAGCTGCTCACAATGATGAGTCGGACTTTGCTCCGAGTCGATGGGATCCTTCAGAACCGAATCTTTGCAGTCTTTTTCCCTCAAGTCTTACATAAACCTTGCTCATACAGCCGTTTCCGACGACGCTTAACAATAACCGAGCTCTGGAAGTCTGTTGATCCCTCGGATTGTCTACTATTGCTCACTGAGGACGCGCGTAATGGACCCAGTTTCCTATGCTTACCCCAGGTATGTCAGCCTAGTCTACAAATGGACGATCACAGATATCAAACATTAAAAGCGCACTGTAACAGACTGGCCGAACAGTGGGCAGCCTGGTTCAAGGTAGTTGTCAAGATGTATAAGCAGTAGACCCGGGGTCGGGTATGTACGCGTACGTGTCGAGCTGATTAACCGAGCGATAGAGACATCTCATGGTATAAAGACTGTAGGAAAGACAAGCTAGGCGGAGCTCGACCCCACCCAGCATTCCGCTTTATACCTTGCTTCTGCCATTATACCCAAACCCATCTCCCTATCCCCATCATGAAGGTCGGACTACCTCAGTTTATCAGCGAACAACGCGCACATCGCCCTTCCGTCGTCAAAGCCGATCTTAGTGGCAAGACTATTCTTGTCACCGGCGCTAACGTTGGCATTGGTTATGAGACCGTAAAGCATTTCGCCACCATGAACCCTGGCAGACTCATCCTCGCCTGCCGAAGCAAAGACAAGGGCGAAGCCGCTTTAACCAGTAGGATTTCTTTTCAACTCCCATCCACGTCGTTCCTAACAAGTGCTTAGAGCTTAAACAAGAAACGAAATTCGAGAAGGCCGAACTATGGCTCGTCGATTTATCAAGCTTCGCTTCCGTCAAATCTTTCGCCGAGAAGTTCGAAAAAGACGGTGGCCGATTGGATATTTTTGTCGAGAACGCCGCCATGGATTCTGCCAAGAAGCTTGAATTTACCCGCGACGGTTGGGAGATCTCGTAAGGACCCTCTCGAGAACAAAGTTGACCCAACCTGACCACATCATAGGGTTCAAGTTAACGACCTGTCAACCCCTCTGCTTGGGCTGTTGCTGCTTCCTCGCATGATCGAAACAGCAACAAAGTACAACACCACGCCGCGATTGGTCATCGTATCGAGCGTCGTTCATTACATGACCACTTTCAGCAAGAAATTGATTGACTCCCCAAATCCTTTGCGTAAATACGCACACAAAGATGAGAAACCTGCGTATGTCTCTAGATATTGTTGGAAAAGAAGTTGATCTGACGAACACCGTTTTCACTCCATTAGGCTTGGGAAACAACGATACTACGATACCAAATGTGAGCCCCTGCGTTTGCACATTCTGCGATATGTTGCTAATATGTCTTCACAGTGCTGAACGTCTTCTTTGCCCGCGCTCTTGCCGACCGAGTCAAGGACCAGCCCATCATCGTTAACACAGTTAACCCGGGATACTGCTACTCTGAGCTCCGAAGGAGTTTCAAAGGCATGCAAGCCTTCGTCGACTCGCTCATGGAGAAGGCTCTCGCACGAACCTCCGAGGAGGGTAGTAGGCAGCTGGTATGGGCTGCCATCGGAGGAGAAGACAAGAAGGAGGAACTTCGTGGCGCCTACATCTCCTTGACAAAGCCAGTTGAGGCAAGCGACTACGTTATCAGCAAAAAAGGACAAGCTATACAGGAGAAGCTATGGGTAAGTCGCAGATTCTTGCCTAGCACGGACGTCTCCTAATTGAAATCCAAGACCAACCTCATCGATGAGTTGACCCAGGTAGAGCCCAAAGTCCAGACCGTTGTCAAAACGTACTTGAAGGAGCCCATGATGACGAAGAAATCCATGAAGAAGGACATGATGGCTTCAAAAGACATGAAGCCCGACAACGGCATGATGGCTTCCAAAGACATGATGCCCGCCAAGGACATGATGGCCTCCAAGGATATGATGCCTGCTAAGGATATGATGGCCTCCAAGGACATGATGCCAGCGAACGGTATGATGGCCGACAACATGATGCCCGCTGGCGGCATGATGGCTTCAAACGATATGATGCCCGCCAAAGACATGATGCCCGCCAACGACATGATGGCTTCCAACGACATGATGCCCGCCAAAGGCATGATGACGTCCAACGACATGATGCCCGCTAAAGGCATGATGGCCTCCAACGACATGATGCCCGCCAACAACATGATGCCCGCCAACGACATGATGAGTTCCAAAGACATGATGCCCGCCAACGACATGATGAGTTCCAAAGACATGATGCCCGCCAACAATATGATGATGCCCGCCGCCAACGATATGATGTCCGCCAAGGCAACGATGTAGTTTGTGTGTACTACCTGTACTGTTTTCGTCTCTTTCGTCTGTCCACTTGTATCTAGATCCTATAATACAGAATGTAATACTTAGCCAATCGATCCGTTACACATATGGAAATTATTACCTTTTTGGGTCAGGAAGTCAAGAAGGCCAGCTACGTGCAATTTTCCTGAATCACCCAGTATAGGGATCAAAAGAATACGCAGTCAGACGGTAATACTGTCAAAAAATTTCGCCCAAGGAGTAATGACTTCCTAAGAGGAATAGAATGGTCCACGAGTTCCTCTATCCGTTAATTCCACTCAATGTCGGATTCAAGAACTCTTTGGGCATATCCCAGTGTGCCTAAACCATGTTAAACGCCTCAACGATGAATCTTTCATATTGTTCTTTTGTTCCAATATATTACCAAAAGCAATGTCAGCTCGATCTGAAAAGCGTAGATCGTCCCGGATAAATAAGACCTGATGAGGCTTGGGTCAGCGCTTAAGCGCTTAGGAGTGGACTCCCTTTCGATAAATTACTTCAGGAAACCGGCAAGCTTAACAGAGAATTTCAAGAAGACTTCACGACACTAAGACAAAACTCGGTTGGGCCTATGTACGCGGTTGAACCGTGGAAGCAAAAATGTCGAGGTCCGATCCAATTCGCGAAAACCGTGGAAGAAAGGCAGTTCGAAGAGAGTAAGCATGAAGATGACAGGGATAGCGCGAGAGTGGAGGTGCAGAGTGCCAGTCAATGAAAGGTTGGGGAAAGGGTACATTGGTCAGATTCAAAAATCTGTGGCAGTCGACAATGAGACAGTTCAATGTGAGAATTGCGGATCCTCGAACAGGAAATGTTGAACACATGAAGGACAACTTGAAGGGTAAAAACACTGTGACAGTGGTTGGCTAGTCTAGTGGCCTCCACTGCCACGAATTTCGAATGGGATGATGACTGTGTATTATGATTCATGGCTAATAGTCCATCATTGACAAGCTCATTGACAAGAAATTAGAGGCTAATCATTAGGGAAATGTAAGAGTTTCTCAACCTACAACAGAATTTTCGGCCATGAAATGAATGAGATATGGCCGATTTCGTGAAATTCAACCGATCGAAATTAGCAATATCCTACCCATTTCTAGGCCATTTTGAACGCTCTTGGGCTCGTTTTGGCAGGTAAACCCGCGAGGGTCGCGGGGACGGGTTTGCGTGGGTACGGGTGTGGGTTACCTGTGCCATTCCCTACTAGTAATCATCCCAGTCATAAGTCTCACCGTCTTCAGTAGGTTTCACTAATGGCACACAATGAGTCAGAAGGGTTGCAGCAACATTTTACGCTGAATACTTGCCTGATTCAAGCCATCTTTCATCTAGACATCGGTCAGAATCACACTCAATGCTAGGGACTACCGTCTCCAAGTCGATTATCCAAAAGCGGCCATCGTGTCCTCGTACGATATTGGCAAAACATAGGTCGTGATGATGAAAGCCACAAGAATGGAGGTTTTCAACGAGACTCGCAATGCAGGTCCTAGGCACATATTAGTAAGATATCACAAAGAAAGGTTTTGCATACCAGTCATCCAAGTTCATGGTCTTCAATGCCTCGCCGACATACCCTATCAAGATCCCTGAAATGGCAGTCTTATCATTCCGATAAATACCGTAGTAAGGAGGAACAGATTTGAAAGATTTTTCATGAAGCTTGGCATAAATTGCGGCCTCGTGCTCGCACTTCGCCTTGTCCAAGAAAGTCTTCAACACCAACCCCGCTTGGTGGTTGAAACTAGTCCATAGTCCATGGCGCTCTTCTCCCATTTCAAACTCTAGGGATGGAAGGAGAGCCCACCTAGCATTGTTCAGATCAGACATAAAACAGGCAGACAATTTGGCATTGATACCTACCTGCCTTCTAGTTTCTCGCCTGCTAGTCTCTGAAACGACCCAACTCCATTCCTAAACTTCAAGCCTCTGCATGTCGAAATCAGAAATTGACCTCCTAGTCTGACAGCGTTGCCCAGTATCCAGTGACCAGCCAACAGCAGAGTGCAAATTAAACACCTTAATTGCCATCGGGCAAAAGCCATATAAGAGATACTCACGTTGGGCAGGTCAAATATCCCGTCCATTATATTGTGCTGTTCCTCCGGGAAATGTTCAGGGTTGGTGAGAAGAAGACTTTTTAAGATAAAGAAATAAATCGTGTAGACAATTTTTTTGTGAGTGTCACTAGATTCCGGATTGTCAATGGATTGAGTTTTAAACATGATGTTGTCAGTGACAAAAAACTTGTTGCCTTGCATGCTCTTGAACCAGCGGCCGATCCGACAAAATCCATAAACCGAGGTGGATAAGCACATTTTAGATTCAACTTGATCAGCCCGTGAGGACATCTAATCTCGCTCGTCAGATCAGAAAGCGCATTGAATAACACAACCTTACCTGTGCGACCGATTCAACAGTTTCTTGCTGCCATCCGGGATTAGCCTGTTCGTAGTTTTTCTTCATGGTTGTGCCACGGTCAATGGCTTTCTGGATATAATCGTCCTGTGTTGGTTTCCCCAGTGTACTTGTATACTGATGTGTCCCGACGGCAATGGCTTTAGCATCGAAGGCGCAGAGATATCGCCGCTCTGTGCTCTCCCCGGTAGGCGAAGAGTGTCGGACCATCATGTCTGGCTTGACCTGAGGTGTCGAGAGGCTTGTAGACCTGTTTGTCGTATGTTTTAGGCCAAGAACAAACTCCAATGCGGAGCGCGCCGCTTTCTGGTTGCCAGAGGTTGGGGAAATGCCTTTTTTTTGCCAGAGGTGCAGCACGGTAAAGGCCACCACGGGGATGAGGATTTCGAGGATTTGTGAAATGAACTGTCGATAAGGCTCCTCTGTGCCATCGTCTTCCTGTTGTCGACCGATACTGAAACGAGAGTTACCGCGGGTATGCGCCAGGTTGCGTTTGAGGACTTGGTGGTACCTGGATGTTTGATCGTATGCATTGAGAAGATCATCCAAGTCTGTGTCTTGTGGCCTGAACTCTTCATCCAAGATGGGGTGGGATAGTAAAGTGTTGATTGATAAATTTAGCGAGCAAAGTTTCGTATCGGACTTGGCCTCGCCAGTAATGATTTGGCTTCTGGAGCTACTACTAGTAGGTGGCTCATCGCAATCGGGAATGGGGGCAACATCATAGAGTGAGAGTGCAATGGAATCTAGCAGAGAACGCAATGGAAATTCTCGAGGTGAAAACATCCCGAAAGAGTCTCTGAGTTCGTCCGTCGACATGGCTGGGCGTGATGATGGGCCTTATTTTTTTATACTTATGGCTCGTACTTTCATCGTTCAGGTCTGCGTTAGCCGGCAAACGCCGACTCCTGCTTCTATTTCCGTAATCGTTGTTCGCCCAACTTTTATCACGACCTTCTCACTCCTCTTTAGCATTTTTCTGCCCTAGGATACTCTGTGTTACCACGATAGCAGGACCGACACGTACCGCCAACATCGACCCGGCAATAGCGCCGATACAGGCTTGCGCCGTAATCCGTGCGGGTCCTAAGGGTGAGGATGGCAGCAGGAGGTAAGGACTGAGATGAGGAGAACGGAAGCAGGTAAGCACACCCTCCTCACCATCGGTCGGTCCCTAACTTGATAAAAGGATCTGATGCCCCACATCGTCGACGACGAGCGTCATTCCCCCTGCCAACCTCATATGCCAGCTGTCCATCGCCTGCGCCTGTGGGTAACTCACAACCACCTTTCGCAATCTCCAGAAACCCAAGGTTGATGACGATAGACAGCAACCCTGTCATTTTGCAACGCAACCCGTCCTCCATTGTTTCCACGGACGATGCGCCTCCACCTTCTTTCTCTCTTCAGACGGTATTGACGTGGGTGGCGGCCCAACAACTGACCAGCCACTCAAAGACAACTTTCATGCTGCTGCCTCAACTCCCACAGCAAATGCCGCCGCTATATTGCCTCTATAACGAAGTGTTTTCCGTAGACAATGACAATACATTACCAGGCCAAACCATCCCGACAGCGTGGCCTCCATCTGATGTTGCACGTCGCCGCTCCCTCAATGGTGCCTGCACTGCACCATTTGATCGGGGTGGGTCGTGTATCAGAGGTGCATTTGGACAACTAAATTTCTTTTGTGTTAGGTAAATACATGTTTATATATCAGACTGTGGGTTGTAATAAATGATGTGGGGACTCGTTTATGCCATGCCATGCCATGCAGTGGCCTACAAAGCAAGTATTGCAGTTGTGTTTCGTTTCTGATGAAATGCAACAGGAGAAATTTGTTCAATCGACACCGAAAGCCATGATGATCAAATATTCAAACAGAAACTCCCATGCCACAATGTACACAGAAAATTTTTGCTTCTTGACAAAAACTGCAGGTGTGGAAATTTAGGCGCCGGTCGAGTCCAAAATTAGCGCTTGAAGTTAGTGATGACAAAGATGCCTATTTGGGAAGCTCCTTCACATAGAGTACAAGTGCGGATGTTTGCAAGGGCACGGCCTGTTATTATTGTTCCTCCAGAATTTTGTCCTCATATCGAATGTTCTATTCTGAGGCTATCCCTCGAAGCCCATAGTCACTGCATAGTATCCGTAGCCTCGGCCAAGTCGGACTCACCGTCTATTTTGATATCGATCACGTAGTGTGGTTGTCAGTTGATGAAATTGGCCGTATCTGTTTCCTGGAAATAAAATTTAATACCAACACCGTGATCAACGAAGAGCGCCGCACGGCGTACGAATTTTCCCTCACCAATCTCATTCAAGTTACTTCGATTCGAAGCAACTAGTACCACACTTTTTAGCAAAAATATCCAGATATACCACGGCTTTGGATGGGAACGAAAGGAAAGAATGAGTAAGAACAATCCAGCAACTTGTTCATCAGACAAGGCTGTACCGATAAATACGTCCAGATATTTTCTGGGATTTACAGAGGCACACACACCTGGCAGTCCTCGATTTTTTACGTAAATTCCGCGATCCCTCGGATTCCCCTCAATTGATGTTCCACTTTTCCTACTGTCGTTTGAGCAAGAGCCATATCGATTGATATCAATGGAGCCATGAATAGTTCGCTCTTTTCCATGTCTTCTGCAACTTACTCATAAATCTACATGTCTATTTAGAATTGGCCCAGTCTATGTCAAATTCGAGGTCCATTGCAAATTATGAGGAACTTTATTATATCAGCTCTACTCAAGGACCTGTGTTAGATCCAAGTTAGATCAACTAATATTAGCCTGCAGAATTAGCATAGCCACCGCCGAGATCTGAACAGCTAATTTGCGATGGACTTGCGTACTTACCACGATCTTAACACCGGTTCATGCCACCAGTTCATGGAAGTAGTATTGCTTTACAGCGAGGGTTACAATATATTACCAAGATAACAGGTTTGACAACAACAGCGACAAGAACAATGGAAAAGATGCAAGCAATAGGCCAGAAGTTGATAAATATACACCAAGCAATTGCAACTTGAAGTGAAATGCGTGACCACTACTGAGGAAGGTAAAATCTATGCGCAGCAAGAAACAGAGCTGGGAGGAGTGAAGAGGCTAGGAGGAAAGAAAAAGAGATGCAGCAGAGTCGGTGATGAATACGAATGTATGGACGCAGGAGCAATGTCTGATGAGGTAGGGGTAAGAGAGAGGGGGTGATAGGAAACGAGGATCGACGACAAGGTGAATAAAATAGTTTAGCGAGAACGAGAAAGAAAGCAATCAGGGGATCAGCAGTGCAAGAACGCGACGGATGAAATCAACGGCCCAGCAACATCAAGCAACCAAGAAAAACCAGCGCTAATCCCCGTCAGTTTCAAAAACCAATGAAGAGAAAATCGTGAATTAGTCAGGGACTTCGCTCCTCCGACCCTGCGACCCATAGTCGTCGTCATCGTCACTGATCTCATCTACTGAATCGTCGGCAGGGCCAATAACATGCATCTGGCCCCCAATACCAGTGCTCAGCACCTTAGTTGTCCCTCCGCCAGTTTTACCGCTTCCACTGCCACTGCTTCCACCTTTTTTGGGGTTGGCAGGTTTTTCCTTGAAGCGTTTTTTGATCTGCACAGAAAAAAATGAACGAAGTCAGAACGGAAATTGAAAGGGAAGAGGATGCATACCATCTTGGCATAAACCAGTCCACACGCGTTGCAGAGTGTCCTTGGGCCTGTTATATCCCAGGACCACATTAGCAAATTCAATTGGTGTGAAATACATAGGGAGAATACACACCCATTGGTCCTCTGCGCCATTCGGGTGTGGAAGTAGCACCGCAACCGAGGCATGTTTGGCCATCCGCAGGACCGTCGTCTGTCGTTTTCTGAGGACACAGAATCAATAACTGCGGAATTGACAAATTTCCAAAGAACCATCAAAGAAAACAAAAGTGAATGAGAGAAAGAAAAAGAGAGAGTACATACCTGCCGCTTCGACCGCTCCGAACCGCCGTTGGTACCATTCACACCTTCTTTACCCGACGCACTCTCCGTCTTCATCCCTTTCCCAGTCGGCACGGGTGCAGACGCACTTGGCTCATCAACAACCATCCGCATCACATCTTCCTTTGTATCCGCCATCATCTTCGGCGATGTGGACACACTACGCCCATGGCCATGCTGCGTCTGCTGTCCATAAGATTGCGAATGCGAGATCGAATGATTCGACGGAGACGATCCAGCGGTCGAGGGCGCCGTTGGAGGCACAGCACCTGCCAATGAGTTTGTTGTTGTCCCACTGCTCGCAACTCCACTAGCATTATTCCCACTGCCGCCAACGCCCACGCCAGAGCTAATACCTCCTGCCTGTGCCTGCTTTAAGGCCGCGTCAAGCATCTGCATACCGAGCATCGCATTCTGCAGCATGCGGTCCATCGTGTCTTGCGTCATGGCGCCATTCGTAGAGCCATTCGCGGTTCCGCCGACGGTGGAAGTCGAAGCCGAAGATCCTGGTCGGCCAGAGCCGTTGATATGTGGGCTTTCCACTCTATCAAGAATAGAGCGATAGGGGTCGAGCAACTGTTAATAAAGGAAATAAAACAAGAAAATGATTGGAGTCAGGGCTCGGTCTAAGGTTGCAGTGTACTGGAATGAGAAGAAAGCGCAAAGAGACGAAGAGAGCAAAATCAAGACAAAATCTGCCCACACCAACGAGACTGTCCATTCTGCTACTCGGCCTCTGCTCGTATCCCCCACTACGAGAACGCATGGATAACAATAAAAAAAACAGGCGAATCGCAACCATCTAAATACACACAATACTCACCTTCGTGAAGTCCAAAAGCGCCTGCCCTCCGTGTCCATTCGTACTCGGTCCAGGTACCGCATACGGTTGCTGCTGCTGACCCAGCTGACCCGACTGATGCGCATGCACAGGCGGAGGCGGCCCCTGCTGGTGATGCGCCGTGATCGGCGGCGGATGCTGAGGTTGGTGATGAGCAGTTATCGGCGGCGGGTGCGGGTGGTGTGCTGTTATTGGCGGCGGGTGTGGGTGTTGAGGCTGTTGCTGCTGTTGTTGCGGCGGATGCTGTTGCGATTGGGGTGGTAGTTGCGGCTGCTGGTACTGAGATTGAGATTGAGACTGAGGTTGCTGGTACTGCTGGCTCTGCCCATACCCACTGGACGCAGGAACAGGTGCAGGTGCAGGTGCAGGCGTAACAGTCATATCCCTCGCCCTCCTGCGCTTATTACTCCCGTGCGATGGCTGCGACGACTGAGGAGGTGGTGGAGGCTGCGGCTGGGGCGTCGGTGTCGGCTGTGGCTGAGCATAGTGCGGTTGGTGTTGCAGATGGGGCGGGTGGAGCTGCTGGGGCTGCACCGTCTGAGGCTGCTGCTGCGAGGGTGGAGGCTGAGGCTGCGGTTGAGACTGCAATTGTTGCGGCGAAGGTAAAGCTACCTGCTGTCGGTACTGATGCTGCTGGGCAGTCGTCGGAGGTGGGTATGCCAGCTGACTCTGGCTCGAGTTCTGTTGGCTTTGGCTGTGGCTTTGATACGCTGTAGTGGATGTCGAGGCCGACGCGCTCGCCCCGGTACTCTGGCTCTGGGTCTGACTATGGCTCTGAGCGGGCGCCGGTGCAGGATACCTGCTCCCGTACGAATATACATGCGGCGGTTGGGGCACATGCTGCAGCTGCATTGGTGATGCCGTCGTCGGGAGCGGCGCGGGCGGCGGTGGCAGGGGGGTCATCTGGTGTGGGGGCGGCTGGTGCGAAGGCTGCGAGTGCAGGTGTTGTTGGTGATGCGGCGGGGCGTGTTGACTCTGGCTTTGGTGAGTCTGATGTGAGGGAGGCGGCAGATGGGACTGTAATTGGGACGGGTGTTGCGGTGGTTGCTGAGGTTGGTGTAGGTGCGACTGCGACTGTGAGCTCTGAAGATGGGACGGAGGCGGCGGGTGTTGCGAGTGATGAAGGGAAGATACAGGTACATTCGTGCTTGTGGTTGAGCTGGCAGATACATTTACATTTTGAGAATATTGCTGGTGCTGCTGATGTTGCTGTTGATGGTGTGGTGGCTGATGATGCAAAGTCGGGGCTGGCGGGGGGAGAGGCGATTGCTGCTGTTGTGTGTGCTGCTGTTGGTGGTGGTAATGCCTATCATCCGCCGTAGAAGATGCATTTGACGACGTCGAGTTCGTCAGGTGCAATGGAACTGCCAGCGACCGTCTCGATCCGGAGACTGAGCTGCCCAACCCCGAACCCAATCCTGACCCAATCCCCGAACTTGACCCAGATGTCGAACCTAGACTATACCCTCCCGATCCCGACCCCGTCCCTCCCGAGCCAGTGATAGATCCGCTTGACAGTCGATGCCCTGCGAAAGGGATGATGAGGTCCGGAGCGTGCCCATGACCAGGCGTAGGCGTCGCGCTCAAACGGTGCTCCAACCTATGACTACCTCGACTCTGACCCTGACCCTGCGAGCTTGACGACGACCCGTGTCCATGTCCATGCGACGGAAGTGAGTGTGCGGAGAGAGTAGACGATGATGAGGACGGCGGTGCACCATACGAAGTAGACGATGAAGTTTGGGGATGGTGTGACGAGGACGATGAAGAGTAGTGTTGTTGATGCGCCCAGCTGCTCCCACTAGTATGTCCGGTCGTGCTCCCACTCGTAGCTGTCGTATCGGGCGACGCACTTGGCGGCGGGGGCGGTGGTGTCCATTGGTGTTGGGGTGGGTAGCTCGAGCTCGAGCTCGAAGTCGTCACAGGCGCGGGTAGCGGTGTGCTGCTCACATATCCTCCATACGACGATGATGTCAAAGATGACGGTGGTGGTAGGTGCGAGTGAGTCGAGGGAGGAGGGTAGTGCGAATTCGAATGTGAGTTTGAGTTTGAAGTAGACGACCGTGGAGTCCGCAAAGGCGGGGCGTGCAGTATTTGCTGCTGTTGCTGATGCTGATAGTGTTCATACGCAGAGGCGGAGGAAGAGGACGAAGAAGGTGGTGGCAGATGCGATGAGGAGGACGAGGATGTTGATGGGGGCGGCAAATGTGTGTGGTGCGAATGCGAGTGTGAGGTCGTGCTGCTGCTGCTGGGCGGAGGTGGGGGTGGATGAGTGTAGGGCGGGTATGGCTCGTAATTCATGCTTGCACTGGTCCCCCCACCAGACGAAGTTGGGTGGTAAAGTGAATACCGGCCGTCAGAAGAGGACATCGATGTTGCCTTTTACCTGCTGCTTCTCTAAATTTTCGGCGTGTCGCTTTTAGTCGGCTATTAGTGTACGAAGGCGGGTGGTCGACGAGGCGTTGATAAGCCTATTCTCGAGACAGATGGGGTAGGCGGACACCGGGCAATCCCCGAGCGGCCTGCACGAAGACCAAGGTCGAAGGAAGGGGATTGGGGTGGGTTGGCGGGGAGTGTGGTGGTGGTGGTGGTAGCAGACGTGCTGATAAGAAAAAGTACGCGTTAGCTGAAATCGCTCGTAATTCGTGATCGAAGCCCAAACCAAGCAAAAGAGTAATAGCTGCCAGTCGCCAGCAATTTTGAAAAATAGAAAAGGGAGACGCACGCACGCACACACGAAAGCTAAATTGGCACGGAGAAGACCAAGCCCTTCGAATTGAAGGGAAGTAGGGTGTTCACCCAAAAAAGCAAGCCAACGATGAAAATGAATTCAGACGTGAGAGCGTGCGCAGCTTTAATCTAACACTGCACAATGCTTTGATGATGATGTGATTGGTGCCGGACGCACGAATGGTGAAGTGCAGCAGGCCCGCTCTTTTTTTACTGGACACACAAAAATACGGCAAAGCCGCAGGGGTCGACTGGGATATAAAAAAAGGCTGAGCCGGCAGGCTCGTCCCCACCAAATGCAAGGGGAACGTGAAATGAAAGGTCAAAAAAAGCGCTTGGGACCTGGCGACGAAGATGAACGTCAGTCGGCGACAGATAGACAGAAGACAGACAAGCAGCAGCAGATGTAATGTCGGCGGACGTGCAGCGTGACAACCCCAGGCCAGGGTCGCATGCACCCGGCTAAAGCTCGCGAAAAGACATCCTGGCCCGGTGCTGCTTGCCCAAATGAAAAATCCGAGAAATCCAATCATAAAGAGTCTTCCCAGCCAACCCAATTCCAGTAATCTCATCAGCCAGCTGACTCTCATCCATCCATCGACATCATGATACAGCCAAAAATAAGGAGCCTAAACTCACTGCGACCAACCCTGGGCGATAACGAGAGCCTGATCTGCACTCTGTCAATAATCTAGAAGGGTGGGTGACGCAAAATGACGACGGAGGTAACAAAAATGGGGGTTGATAAAGCCAAGGTCAGCTCGCACGCCGGTACCACACGCAACTGAACCCAACCGACCTGGATGTGCTACCACGAGTCGCCTTTACGCCGTTCCTTTGATACCTCACTGGCAACTCCAACGGATGTTCCGAGTCGCTTGCAGTCCTTGAAAGCAGCGCCGTCGTCGAGGGCTCGCGAATGAGGCCGGCGAGTGAGGAGAGGAGGGGAACGTGTGCAAGGGCGAAGAGGTTAAAAAAAGAGCCATCGCCGTTGACTTTGACGGACACCATCCTTCGGCCCGTTCGGTGCCGCATACGCTACCCGAGCCCGTCCATCGCCGCCCATGCCTCAAAACGACAAAGGCTCGACCGCTCGCTGTTCAACGTTCACCCCGTACTTTCACTAAAAAGCCTAATTATTTTTGATTCTACCCTAGTTGAAACAGTTGAAACGCGAATTTGACTCTCCACAGAAATCAAGCTTTAGCCCGAAGAACACAACTGGACAAGTGGACTCACGACAGTGACAATGAAGTGTCCTAATGTTCAAAAAGTAGTACCGAACTACTTTATGTAGCTTTTGATCAAACTAAAAGACAGAAGCGCAGCACTTGCATCCCTGCTGACGGATCACCAGAACCATTCATCCTGCCAATTAGGCAACTTCAATGTCAATGTCTCCGGAAAGCCTTCACGATAAATATGTAATACAGCCTATGTAAGCTCAAGTTCTGAGTGACACTGACAGAGGTGGTCAAGGAATCACGCGACGGTCAGAGCAACAAAAATAGAAGGGAAGTACCACCATGGGCGTCTAAGACTTGTTAATGGTGCCGATGCTGCAAAATCAGTGATAATATCGCCCACGACGACGAGAAGACGCTGGAGTTAGTCGCAAGTTATGGCGAAACAAGATATCAAAGAATTTCACAAAATAATTCAAGTGTTTGATATTTCGTGCCAAAATTTTCACAATACCTAAAAATTATATTCACCAACGGACCAACCTTCCCTCCTTTCCAATACAGTCCATCGATCTGCACCCATTCGCGCATGTTGCTGAGAAATGCACTTAAGAACCTGCGATTCCCTGTGCGCGGACTTAAGAAATCTTACTTGCTCCGCTTCTACTCCTGTCCCATACAGCTCGTCGACTAAATTCAACCGCGTTTGCGGCGAGCGGCTTCGGTCAGCGGTTCATTTTTCTCCTTTCCCGAGATATCCATACACAATAGGAAACCTTCTCTGGAAACGCTATGGAAAGGACGCGATCAATGTTTTTTTTGATGGTTGGACCTTGGTCATCTTGGTTTATTGTGAATTTTAGGTGGCACCACGACAGAAAATCACATGAAATTCTGACTCCTGAAAGATCTAATGGACAGCAATTTTAAGTATAACTTCTAGCCTTGAATCGTGGCTACGCAGATTGTGCAGACCCAAGAGCGACTACGTCACGAGTATGTGTGGCATGAAGGAGCAGGATGAAAATAGAAGCATTGGCGCTTGTGGCGGGACTCAAGACAACGATGCGTTCCAGACACAATAAACTCTGATCGTCTTAAAAAAAAAATTCCAACAACGACCAAACAACGACCCTCCAAAAAAAGGTCGAAACGGGCTAAACAAGCCATCGGATTTTTTGTTGTCGGCCTTGGCCGCGGTGGTATGGCCTTAAGTTGGTTGGACCAGGAGAATTAACAATAGACCAGCTAATGTCAATAAGTTACAAACCCACCAAAATATCTAGAAGAGGTCTTATGATACGAACAGCCAAGAGCATCAATGTGCAAAATGCTGAATCTCGCAGGTGCAAGGACCAGAAGACCGGCCTACCACTGTGTGCAGTAGACTAATAATAGAAATATTTACCGCTTGCGGTCGGCGTCTAAGCAATGACATCACGGGCAACACCCGAAACATTCAAGAGAACAATACAAGGGCCACACAATAAGATACATACTTGCAAGTTTGAGAATATAAAAAGGCCATCCATGGCTGAAATTTTGATAAACCCACACTCTCGTTCAACCTCTTCAGCAAACCGCATCCAAGGAACTCCATCCGTCCACCCTTCCCTCCTTTCCCGCAGCCCTCGAGTTATGTATAACCTCGTTTGCTACCTGGAAACGATGACAAATGTGGGAGAATAGAGGTTTCTTCTGTGCAAAGGTTTGCCAATCTAGTGGCTTCTGGTGTCACTTCGGGTGCCCAGCCTACTATTTCACATCTACAGTCAAACTCGTCGTCACCCCCATGCCCAAGCTACTTCAAGAAATTCCTGTCTACCGCCTGTGCTTCTTTTCCAAGATGTCCAGCCGGTTTCTCCAATAGACCGTGCCTGGCCTTGGAAACGATAAATGAGTGTGTAACCAGAATTTCTAGCTGACGTTTCTGGTGTGTGGGGGTCAAGTATCCGAATTTGACGCCTCCTCCTACTTTGTCTGTGCGTCTGCTGATTCGGAAATATAGAAGGAATGATATTACCTTCGTAATAATTACTGACTCGACCTTCAGGTTGTTTAGGTAACAATAACAAGAGTTGTGATTATATCGTATGCGACAATGACACTGAAATGAGTGGGTGGAAATGGGATAGGTAGTAGAGTGAGCATGACAGTTATGCGATGTAGTAACTAGTAGTAGAATGATGTAGTCGTAGTGCCTACGGATGGAGTGGAGACCGATATATAGGGAGTTGGTATGGATCCGACCGTGTTAAGAGAAGCTCATAAGAGGAGAGGAACCGTGACAAATAGGAAAAGGGACAAGTGAATGAAAAGGTTGGATAGAAGAAGTCATGGAAGAGAGTATTCCAAAAAAAAGAAAAATCGGTCAGGAGGACCAAAATGGACCGTCCCACAGACAGAGACGGAGAAAATTATACTCCTCGCCTCAAGCTCGGGGTACAGTCTAAGCCCAATCTTATCCATCCGGTCCACCACCACCTTTCCACTTACCAGCTCTCAACCCTGCCCCATTCCCATTCCTCTGCCCACCGCCAGCACCGACCTCAGCACGGTCGTCATACCCTTCCTCCTCATACATTTCCTCATACTCTTCCGGCGGCACGGCAGGAGCTGCAGCCGCCTTCGTCTTGGCCTCTCCACTGGCCGCCCTCGCCGCCCGCTCTCTCGCTCTCCTCCGCCTCTTCAATATCTTTTTCCGGTTCCGCACCGCCCGGCGGTACGACGCATCATCGCCATAGAACAAGTCATATTCGCAGTACGCGCAGATCCACTCCTCAGTGGGATATGTCAGTGGGATGTGCGGTGTCGCCCCTGGGCCATTCGCGTTGAGGTTGGGAATGGCCGACCCAGTCCGAAGAGGAGAGCCGTCTTTCCTTCCTTGGCCTTTTCCCCCGCTGCGTCGAGGTGGAATCTCGGCGCCCAAAAACCTTGTCGGCAGCGGCCAGATCGTAGTTCCTCCCACACCTCCGTTCGCTCCTCCATTCGCATGAGCATGTCCGTCAGTATGGGGCAAGCGAGACGGCACGTAGTTCCTGAGGTGATGGGGATTCGACGCGTTCGCAAGGGCAGAACGTTTCTTCTTCTTCCCGTTCTTCGGCTTGCCTCCACCTCCAGTTGTCGCGGGTATATTAGGCGAACCTCCTCCATGTTCAGCGTGTCCGCCACCAGAGTTCGCATTAGTGGTCGTTATTCCAGTGTCATCTGTTGTCTTCTCCACTCCCGTCTTCTGCATCTGCATCTGTGCATGAGCCCTCTCAGCTCTTTCCCTTTCCTGCCTTTCCCTCTTCCCCTTCCCGCCGGTAGCTTTCGCCACCCTGCCTCCTCCTGAAGTCACAGACATAGCGCCACCATTGGCAGCAGCAGCGGCTGCTGCTGCAGCCATCTTTGCGGCCTTCGTAGCCTGTTTCTCGAGCTCGGCCTCGAACCGTTTCCGGAGAGTCGCGACTTCCTCTTTCGTCTCTACTAGTCGGTCTGCGGCTATTTGTCCGTCGGATGAGGTCCGAGGATGAGACCGCAACGAAATCGGAGTTGACAGGATAACCAGACGAAGGCAGTAATGGCAATTTAGGAAGTTGGAGCCGAAGTTGGAAGAAGAGTGTGATAAAGAAAGACAGAAATATAATTAATACAAATGTTCAATCCGCGGTCAAGTCAAAAACGAGAGGAAAGTGGCATGGCGAACAGAAGTTGGCAAGGACGTCGACGACAACAGTACCACCTTTATATCCAGCCAGCCAACCAGCTCCGAAAAATTAAAGCGACGTCGTCAACTCACACGAGTTCGAGCTTTCCAGCTCAAGCCAGGTGAAAACCATCGGAAACAATCAACGATGGATCAAGGTAGATTGACCCTTAGGAGGGTCTGATGAGAGGGAAAAATGAAATGCCGAAAAGGGCTGGAAAACCCATCAAACTGCACAACGGCAGCATGACAAAACAGAAAAAAGGCAAAAATCAAAGAACAAAAACACTCACTCCCACTCGGACACACGAACTCGAAATTCGCCACCGGAAACGGCACCGCATCAGGATGGCGAATTCTCCTTTCCGGCATCGCCAACAAGAGCTTCATCGCCCGCGCAAGGCGCACTGTCCGCCTCTTTGATTTCCGTATTGTCGGCCCTGGTCGTTCGCCCAGTCCATTTCCGTCTCCGGTAGCACCAGAAGAAGAAAGTCCACTCCCATAACCATACCCATACCCATATCCATAACCATAGTTCGCACTCGACAACGCCTGATCAAGAGCCAGCGTATCCCCATGCGACAGCGCACCCATCACAGCGGCCAGCTGCCTCTTCCGTGTCTTCAGCAACTCCTTATGCTGCATCCCCGCAAGCGTGACCGCGGTTAGCTTCCCCCGTTTCTGAGCGAGCATCGCAAGCTGCCCCGGAAATGGCGGAGGAGGGTAAAGCTGGTGTTGACCGTTAGGAGAATACGAGCCCGAAAGAGAGCCTGGTGAGTAGTAGTAATCCCGCGAGCGCGGGCGATTGTAACCAAGGTCCCTGTCCCGCTCGCGCTGAAGGTGTAGTTGTATGTCCTCGCCCGCTCCGTTGCTGCCTAATGCGCCATCTGGGCTTCCGTCATCTAAATATCCGGAGAGGGGACTTCCAGGTCTTCCTTCGCTGCCACTGCCGCCTCTAGGCGACGCATGCGCAGGTACCTTCCGCTTCTTGGTGTTTCCTGGCTGTCGGAGATGATCAATGTAATCGCCATCGCCCCTTCCGTCGTCCTCGTCTCTTCCATGTGCCACCCCTCTTTCTCCCGTATTTCCAGTCCCATTGCTTCGATTCAAATCGCCTGCGACAGTTTGGCCCATATTCATATTCATACCAGTCAAGTTCATGTTCATCCCAGGTAAGCCAAGTCCTAAGCTTCCTAAACCTCCAATGGCCACCCCGGCGGCGGCGGCAGCAGCAGCCGCTGCGGCAAAGTGCACACCAAATTCGAGAGAATCAAGGTCCGAGAGCGGTGGTAGCTGACCGTTTCTTCCCGCTCCTGCCACGGCAGCAAGGGCTGCAGCTGCAGCTGCCGCCGCGGCAGTACTGTTAGTGGGATTGTTGCTGGAACTATTATCGCCGTTACCACTTCCAGTAGGCATGCCTTCGCCACCGCCACCGCCAACACCACCGCCATTCGCAGCCAGAAAACTCTGCACGCCACCCAAAATCGGAATGTAGTAGTTCTGCAGCGCCATTCGCGCAGATAGCGTGCCGGCGTGTGCGATGAGCTCTTCCTCAGTGGGGTTCGGGCCTAGGCCTTCCATGGGATTGGGGGTCAAACCGTGTTGTTGCTGGTGTTGATGAAAGATGGCAGCAGCAGCCGATTGCTGAAGAAGCGCGGAAGCACCTTGGGCAACCAGTGCCGACGCCGACGTGGGTGACAAAGATAGGACACTGTCGGTGCCCGTGCCCACACCCGTCACCCGTCGTCTTTTTGGCAGTGGCTTTACTCGGCGGAGGGTAGGAAACTCGGGGACGTCAAAGATGGGCGAAGGCGTCCCGCGATACATGGTGCTGGTGCTCCTGCTTTGCGAGAGCTGCTCTTCTTAGCTCGATGGTTTTTGCGAATGAGCTCAGGTTTTATGTAGATTCGTAAATTTAGGATGTTGAGATCGTGGTTTGCGATGTGGTATTCTGGGCTCGACTCTCGTGAAGCGATGACTGTGATGGCGACACCGGCCACTCGGATGGTGACGGTTGATTGAGCGTCGCGGGAAGGGCGAGTGGCTGAGATCAGGTATAGGTCTTGCTTGGTGGATTTCGTCTGACAAGGAGCGATGGCGGACGTCTTGTCACAGCACGACTTGAATGACGAGTGTGTCAGTGAGAAAGTTAGACAAAGAACGCTATCAAAGGAAAATAGAATAAAAAAGCGTGGTGCTTTACCAGCGGTGATTCTGAATGTGAAAAGTTGCGCTTTGCTGGAGAGCAGAAAAGAGAAGGAGTCAAAGATTAGAATGACCCAATGACAGGGCTCCGACAGCTCACAGAGTGCTCTAAAACAGCACCGCTTCAGCAGGACACATAACAAGCTGGCTCGCATGCTTTACTGCGGAGGTAAAATCGGACGTGGCGCATCGATTTGGATATGGAATGAAAGAAAGAAAAAAGTTCAAGGAACAGACCGAGAACGACTATACAATCAAAAACCCCTCAGGCGAGCAACCCCCCAGCAGACATCCCTGAATCGCCTTGATGAGAACAACTACGGTCTCGTCGTAGTCCATGAAGATTGTAACAGCTCGGCAAGGTGACGTGGAGGCGTCGACGAAAATAACAGCGATAGAGTGTCCGGGCTACCCATTCCCGAACTCCAAGCCCAACGCAATTGCTCCACAGCCCATAGTACACCAATAGTTTAGGAATGAGGGAAATCAAAAGAGAACAACAAATGAAAGAATCAACAGAACAAGTCAAAGAGAAAAATCATCTGTCCAGCCAACCATCCAGATGTCGTCTGCCCCAAATCGTGGCTCACCTGGCCATCATGATACCACTGAGAAACGATGAAGAAAGAAAAGAACAAATCAAACAAAGCCAAGGAAGACGGCACACCTTCCAATTTCTGTCCTGAAATCCCCTAAACGAACACAGATATCCAAGAGCTACGATGTGTAACGGTGCGAAAACAGCTTTCAGTTTCTTGTCACCGCTTCGTCAATGACCACTTAGGCTGCGCAGACAGCTCTTCCAAATGGCGTACGAAGGCGAATGAGATGAAAGGAGGTCAAGATGAATGAGATTCCCAGCAGGCCTCATGCACTGCTGGCTGCTGGGCTATTTCCGCGTGCTGGCAGAGTGTTTTCGAGAACAGAGTTATGTATAGGGGGTGGGTCGATGAATTTCATGAAACTAAACCCGCCGATTGCCGGTTCGTTGGCAATTTCAATTATCTGAATCTCAGGCACCCAGAATGACCGGGGCAAAGAAGAGGGTACACAGAAACAGAATATATAGATAATCACATCGAACAAAGCAAAATAACCTGAATACTATGCAGAATATCAAAACATTCAAACTGTCCTCTGCAACGTAGTCAGAGCGAAGAAAGGGGTCGAAACAAGAGTATGCATACGGTCAAGAAGGGATGAAAAGAAAAAAGGACATCAAATCTCGAACATGAGAACCTAAATCATACAATGGTCTTGTGCTGCAAAAATCATAATGTAATGGAAGGAGAAAAAGAGACAGTAAGAAATGCAATGGGCAATGCGAACAGACAGCGAAAATGGATGGTGACTCTATAATGTATAGGTGATGACGGTGAAGAATGCAAAGCGTGTAGTGGTGGCGAGAATATAAAGGATCATCTATCAATATATCACCATTAGTCAGACAGTCCGTGAGTCGTCCATTCCAGCACAATAGATTAAAAACTAGGCTGGAAAGACGATAGCAGTCCGCATTTAGAGTAGGGTAACAGGTAAGAGAACGGGTATCAGGTCCTATCGAGGTGTCGCAATTAAATTCGAGGCGTGGCGCGTACGAAAGGTGTAGGGTGGGGTATGAAGCACTTGATGCTTGTAATTGAGACAATACGAAGAAAGGAAATGATGCCCAATGGTTCTAAAAACAATGTTTGCGTTTGCGGACACGGCGGTGGATGACAATTGCAGGAGATATGATGATGACAGCAATGCGATGAAGAAAACACTATGCGTTCGATGTTGCCCGAGAGAGAAAGAAAAAGAAATGTTGCCAGAAATGTCGATGCTGATGATTGATGAATAAGTGATGTGATGCTTGTTGCTCCTCCATGCTTTATCAAAAGGAGAGAGAAGACACGTATAGGGCGGGGCGATGATGGAGGTGCCAACCAACCCGTAGGATTTAAGATATGGGTGGTATAACGCGAATGTTCGCCCGCGTCTAACTTGTATGGCCGGCTTGCATGTACGAATGTATGATAAATCTTTGGGGGGGATGGTGGGTGGATGGCAAGAGCAGAAATCAAGACGATGGGGGTGAGAACGAAAACCATTAGCCGAAAACCGATAACAAATCGGATGTGAAGAGGTCGCATGGTATTAGGGTGTGGTGGCCGATGCGATCGATGTAGGTTGGTGGCGGTATTAGGTCGTCGTCTTGGGCGATCATCATACATCATACATTCTAGAATCATACAGGACGATAAGGTGTCCCTCTATCCATAAAACGGGAGGTAAACGGGCATGTAGCGCAGGGGCTGACCAGTTGGTTTAATCTGCATCAGTGAGCAACTGGCGGTGAGGGTCATTAGGAGCAGCACAAAATAGTCTTGGACAACGATGAACACGTCACGATGTCGGGTCATTATAGGATCTAGGTCGAGTAGTCGGAGAGTTGATTGATGGAAGAAGAGCGGAAACAAGAAGGAATGCGAGGTTCCATTTTTTGAGGCTTTTGTGGTGTTTCTGTTTCTGTGCGTAGAGGAAAGCGACGAGAAGTCAGGGTGCGGAGGATTGGCTCATTGATGGAGCATCCGCAGAGATTCCATGGCAGATTTACCACCAGCCTTGGCTAGTAGATTGGCCACCGCCATAACCACCGCCGCCGTATCCACCTCCGTAAGAAGGCATTCCTCCCATAGAAGTAGAGCGATTGCCGCCATAACCACCGCCACCACCACCACCACCGTAAGGTGCACCTGAACCTCCCCCACCGCCTTGCCTGTAATCACGGCCGCCTCCACCTCGAGAAGCGCCTCGTCCGCGTCCTCCTCCTCGGCCTCTGTAACCTCCACTTCCGAAACTAGCTTCATGGGCAACGGTCTCTAACCATCCAGGGATATCCTGGTTTGCCTCTCTGAGTAGCTCAACAAGATCTTTAACGATGTTCTTGTTTCCGCGATTGAAAAAGGCAGTGCTGACACCGGTGTTGCCGGCACGTCCAGTACGACCGATACGATGAACATAGTCATCAATATCGGAAGGAAGATCGTAGTTGACAACATGGGTAACGTTCGGAATATCGAGGCCACGGGCCGCCACAGCAGTAGCGACCATGATAGGAGTGCGGCCCGTACGGAAGGTCTGCAGAGCCATCTCACGCTCACGCTGAGTGCGGTCTCCGTGGATGGAGGTCGCTGGCAGGTTGTTTCCCATCAAGAAGTCACTGAGCATGTCTGCCATGCGCTTCGTCTCGACGAAAACGAGGGTCAACCCGAGGTCTTCCCTGGACTGGGATGCAAGGATGTCCAAGAGGACGCTACGCTTGTCGTTATCCTCGACATACTCGATCTTCTGGGTGATGTTCTCGGATGTGCTACCGACTCGTCACTCAGAAGATGTAGTCCTTCAAGAATCCTTAGCGAGCATTTGGATATCTCGTGGGAATGTGGCGCTGAACATCAGGGTCTGACGCTCAGCAGTGCCAGGCATGTCTTCGCCCTGGACAATGCGACGAATCTGGGGTTCGAAACCCATATCCAACATGGATCGGCCTCATCAAGGACAAGGTATTTGATATTGGCAAGCTGATGCGGCCACGTTCAATCAAATCGACTAACGACCAGGAGTAGCGCTGAGAAGATCGCAGCCACGTTCAATGGAGCGAAGCTGTTGATTGATATCTGCACCTCCATAGACAACGGCAGGTCGGACCCACGAACGGTAAGCAAACTTGCGGGCTTCGTCGTGAATCTGAGACACGAGTTCACGAGTAGGTGCGAGGATAAGGGCAGTTGGATAAGCTTTGCGAGAGCGACCGTAACCACCTGCACCTTGCTCTGGTGGTGCGCGAGGCCCCTGAGCGAAGGAGGCAGACAGAATAGGGAAGAGGAAACCACCAGTTTTTCCGGAACCGGTCTATTCAATACAAGTCAGATGACAAATTGAAATAATTGTCGAGCGGAATGCTTACTTGAGCACAGGCCATCAAGTCCCTTCCACCGGCTACAATAGGAATAGAATACTTTTGAACGGGGGTAGGAGTGGTGTACATGGCGTATCCGATGTTTTCTAAGAGAACGGGGTCCAAAGGAGGGCTGGTAAATGAAAGGACAGGCTCAGGCACACCGGCGCCGGTTGCCTCAACAGGGATATCATCATTTTCTCGAAGTTGATTCCGGTATGCTGCTTAGACGGGTCATTTGCGTCGCCGAATAGCTCCTTCTCCATGCGCATATTGCGACCGCCCGTGATGTGTTTGCCGTCCTTCCAAACGCCATAGCCGAAGCTTTCACGTTGGATTGGGGAGTCGGTGCGAGAAGCAGGGGCAGACCAATTGCCGGCAGGTGCTGGGGGACCAGCCCAGCCATTCATGCCTCCACGGGAAGCGCCATTGAAAGCGCCTCTGCCTCTGTCTGAATAGCCACCCCTGGGTTCATACCCGCCGCGGGCGGGAGGAGGGGTAGCAGTGCGGGGCGCTGCCCAAGAGTTTCTGCTGAGTCACAACCAGTTAGTTATGGGGTCCTGGTCACATTGGAGATAAGGAAGTAAGCCTACCCGTCGGAAAGAGAAGGATTAGAAGCAGCCCGCTGCACATTCCTAAGATGAGGAGGAACATAAGCAGATCTACCGAGACCAAGAGCTCCTGCATAGGACGGAAAAAGTCAATGATAAGACAAAAACTGTGCAACATGAAAGGGGGCCCACCGAACTGGGTTTCCATGCCCGTGGTGCCGTTTACAAGACCATTTGTCATATTAGTCGAGAAAATTTAAGGTCTGTGTTTTTGAAGGGATTTCTTTTGTATAAAAGAAAGTGAAAAAGAGTTGTTCTAAGAGATGATGGTGGGGATGATCAAAGAGCAGTTTCAAGTCGGCGAAAAAATTCACTCCAGCTCATGCTGCCCGCTGACCAATCCAGCGTGTTCACAGGATCACGTGTGTGGCTGTGACCTTGGAGTGGACTGTCGACGCGACCGACGGACGTGGCAAAGATTTGCTGCTAATTACTGTCCCTCACCATGTCCCACTCACATACCCATGCCCCCGGCGAAGAACACCCCTCTCATGGCCCCCAGTCGCCACAGTCGCCGACGATGCCCACGCCAGACCCCGCAATGCAGGCCCTGATCGACCAAGACTACGTACCTACCCCGCTGACTCTTTCTGCGGACAATACAACAGCCCTGTGCAGCAAACACAAGCTCGAAAAATGCGACGACTGCAACGTCGATTTTATCAATACCAACCGCCTTTCACGTCTCCTCGTGTCAAACCCAAACCTGCTTTGCCCGCCCCGAGCAACGTCGTCTCTCAAAAGCTCACCCAAATGGTTACGTCAACAAAGGAGGAGGGAAACGTTCGTGGATTTGCGCTTCTCTTTCCAACCATACCAATATTATTATAGACACTGTTCAAAGCTGGTCAAGCGCAACAGGCCGTTGGTCGGTATAGTGCTGCCGCCGCCATGGCTATCCAGCGCCCGCCTTGGGAAGCCAATCAGTTCATGCGTGAAGAACTTTCTACTACCATCTCCAACCGCTCTGCTGCCTACTTCGACCTACGCGACTACGTTTCCGCCCTCGCAGACGCTGAAACTGTCATCGCTATTCGTCGCAACTGGAGCAAAGGCCATTTCCGCAAAGCCAAGGCTCTCCTTGGACTTCAACGCTATCGCGAAGCTGCTGAAGCTGTTCGCCTAGGTCTGGACTTTGAGCCAACAAGCAACGTAGGTCCCTATTGGTCTGCGCTAGGCCTGAGTTGACTTTCATAACATAGGAACTCATTGGATTCCTCGCTGACATTGAGCGAGTAGAGAAAAAGATGGAAGAAAAGAGGCTAGAAGTAAAACCTGAGCCTATAGCATCATGATATCATTCTTTATTTTTTTTTATCCGCCTGTTGTACTTTGTATCATTGAATCTGACATGTTCAATGCATCAGTACGATACTTGCTGACGCCTAGTATCTAAAAATAGGTCCTTAGGCCAAGAATGTCGCGTCAGCCTAAATGCATCCACACATTTTATCCTTGGGACCGTTTTCTCTGGTAAAGGCAATAAAACGAGCTGATCTGCATCATGGCGTCAAAACAAGCTTATTGTTTGCTCCTCCCCACTAGCCAGTGGGTTTTCTTTTCTGCTGTTCCGTTATTTAGAAGCGAATAAAACTACTCCGAGTCCGGCTACAATCGCTAGCGCCTAAACATATCATTACAGTAGTCATACAAACACAGGAATATATACACATAGTATACATATATGCAACCGATAAATTAGACGGTTCATATACTATTAGAGCACGAAGCTGCTGGTTTGGCATTAAGATCATTAGGTGATAACGAAGGAAAGTGCAGTGATCCCAAAATGGAACAAATGCACGCATAAAGGTAGAAAACCAGAACGTCTTGCGATTTCGAAGCGGAATCAGCGGGATCAGACAACTACGTGGTTTGCAGTCGGCAGAGTCGCCGTTTCTGCAGTGAATTCGATGCCTTCTCCGGCCGACTCTATCAGATAAACGTCAGGTTTTCTACTGTGAGTCCGAATAACAATTAGGCAGAAGTTGATGCCCTAGAGATGATGGTTAATTAGTTTCAGTGTTTCAATATAGTACACTGTGCTCACGATAACAGGCGCCGTCTGTATATTGTTGAGGAAATTAAATATGCACTAGACAGAGCGATGAAAGCATACCAGAGAAGTCGTGATATAGACCATGTTCGATTTCGATAGAACGAACGCCATCAGGAAAATCCCCAATAAACTGATTGAAGGATCAATACACTGATACCCTGTCAATATAACTGACCTACGAGAGTATTGCCGCGCTTTGAACAAGGACTTCCAACACCGTTTTCTGCATCCAAGTGATCAGAGACGGCCAAAAAAAAAAGTGGCTCGCATTAGATATATTTAACGCACCCGGATGCCAACGACATGATTACATGGCCCAAAGAAAATTAGTTTGAACGAGATCATTGCTAGGAGAGAAGTTATAAAGCAGGCCCTGAACACAAAATGATTTACGAACCGGTCGAGTACAAATTAGACCTGAGAGCAATGAGTTTTATGCGATCCAGATAATAATTTTCCAAGCTCACGCTAATGTCAAAGTCCAAGTCGGGGTTATCCATCTATTATCTTTGAAAACAGGCGCGTCTTGACTAAAGAGATAAGTAACGGCGATCCCACATGCTGGTAAAGTGTAAGCTACGCTCACGGGTCATCAGACTGACCGAACGCACCAAGAACGCCCAAGCTTAACAATCCCGATGGTATAGTCACATAGATATTCCTTTCCCAGACGTAGTACAGTCGATAAATCTAACGGACGTCACTCAGTGTCTGGTAAGAAATTTTTTGAAAAAACGTACCAAGAACCACTCTCCAATAACCAGCGTTGCGATAAAGAAAGCAGCGCTGGAGATATTGAAGGGGTTATGTACTGCCATGAAATATTTTTCCGCGTGTGTGAGATCTCCTGGCTCTAGACAGTAGCTCGCATGGCGGGGCAGAACGAACGCCACCGACACCTCGATAGTGGAGCATACCAAATGCTAGAAGAATTAAATTATAAGCGAATTATTATGCGTGTCCTGAGGCACTAAGCGTACTCCAGTGATCACAACGAGGAGGATTAGTGACACAGGGAAAGTTGGCTGTCGGAAAATCCCCCTCTTCCTCTCCTTGGCACGTTCCACTAGAATCACCATCAAGTCGTAAAGTAGGGTGAGGAAAACGCCTCGTTAAAATAAAATTAATTGGCGCCCATAAAAGTCCTCGACGAGACTCACCGTAAAAGAGGCCTTCGAGGACGATACCTATGATCCGTATTAAATCCAGGCGTGGAGAGTTAGCCATCCGTCAAGACACTCGACCGTCAGCAAAAAGCGCGGTAGACGTAGGCGTAGCAGTCCAGGATTCGACTGAGACAAATTGCGTCTGAAAAGAGACATGACCACGAGCTCAACCGTTGAAGTGCTCGGCGGAGATCTCCAATTCAGAACTGGACCTTCATGGCGGGAGCTATTTTTAAAACCTACACTCGATCATATCGACTTCAATTTGCTCTACAAAAAGAAGGGGACTATCAAGTTGATCAATGGTGGAAATGTGGCGACATGACCTCGAGCATAGAGTAGGTTCGGGCGAGAATTTTTAAACGGCTAGCTAGCAGTGATGAGCCTTTGCCACGTTTTACCACAGGAGCCATGTCAGACACGGAAGGAAATCGAGTTTGTCTGAGTGGTTTCCAACAGAGGACACGGGACGGGACACGTACAGAAATAGACAGAGAATAGTTACTCTAGGCCTGCTTCGACGAGCTTCATGAGATTTGGGCTATTGGTACTTTGGGATGAAGAATGTCAGCAGGCTTGCAACCTTGTCTCAAATAGATGAATTCGGGTAGATTATTGAAACAACCTCCGACGGAGTCACTTGAAGTCCATTTGCGGGCATCATTCCCGGCTTCTAAACATCACCATTCATTAAGGTAAGCGAAGTCTGGATTTCTTTTTGACCGGTTAAAAAATTGGTTCTGGGGTACAAATAGGATTACTCTTCCAGGAACTTCTTGATTTCTGCCTGAACAAATGCATCGTCCAAAGGATTTGATCCACCTCCAGCTAATTTTCAAAGTCGGCGCTTAGTGTTAGCCTATTAAAAAATTGTGGTTGGCTTACCAGTATGTCCCCAGACTGTGTCAATCACGACAAGACGAGCAGACCCGGCGGTCAAGGAGGCAATTTCATTCATACTGTCTTCGGGCTGCGGCATCGGGCGTTAGTTCTGATATGAATGCCCCTAAAAAATGATAATCACGGGGAAATATAAATCGGTCTTGCTAGGCATAATTAAACCCTTTGCTTTTATGTTGTTCAAACAAGCGTGCAAGTCCCCTCCTCCGTGCCCTACTCGAGAAACGTCGCCTCTCTGCCAAGTATGGAGGAGCGTGACGAGATCATTTCCATCCCAGTCTTGAAGGAATCTGTTCTCCCAACGCTCACGAAGGAAAGTATTAAGATCTGGATACCTGGCTCGAACAGGAAGGTAAACAGGACAATAGGACAATAAGCGCAAGAAAATAAGGTACGCACAAACCATCCCAAGTATATTTATGTTCTCGAAACCACTGCACCAAAGTAGAATAAATTGAAGATTTTCCGAATAAATTGGCGGCGGCAGTTTTTACTTACTGTCTGTCCATATGCCCAGGCACTGTAAACTCTGGCAAAGGCACGTATGCCTTGCTCGGGTCTTTCTTTATAGTGACCATCGTAAAAGTCCTTCGACGATACTAAGGCCGCTTTTGGGCCTTCCAAGAAACTAGGCAGATGATTCAGTGAGGAGGAAAGAGTTCAATAGACAGCATTAAGTCACCATTGATTATGCGGACTTGTACGAGCAGAGCCACAGATGACCACATATCTTAGGCGGCGTGAGCTGACGTTAGAATAGTATGACATCAGGCATACACTCACCTTTCTACGACCTCTGGGTAAATAACTGGCCAATGATATGCCTATACGAATATGAACAACCGTTTGCCTGACTGTCAAGAAATTTCGCACCTGTTGACCACCCATAGAAAAGCCGACAACTGCATAGATCTTCTTGATTCCTAGCTTCTGAAGCACGGCGTACTGTGCGCGACTATAACACAAGAGTCATTTAGGCACAGGTGAAAGTCCAGAATGACGTGGAATCCTACATGTTGTCCTCGTACGAAACAGCTGGAAAATATGGACCATTGTACGGAGCAGGCTGAATTTGTCTGCTAAATAACAACATAGATTGACGGTCGACAGATATTTACCGTGTTAGAAGGTGAAGAAGACTAGATCACACGAAATCGGTGACTCTCAAGTCTACGAAGAGCTGGGTGGGACATACTTCTCCATTCGAGAATAAAGCAAAGGTGACCACAAAGTATTTGTTTGGGTCCATAACCTGAGAGAGGAGTCAGAATCTTGTCTTCCCATCAATCGTCACTGTCGTACTTTGCCTTCTCCAACCATGTATACCTGGCCTGCAGAATATTCTGAGTTAGACGCCTGGGTTTCTTTCCTGCTAAAAATCACAACTGACTGTCTAGCTTCGCTCCAAAGCAGGTCGGAAAAACGATGCATGGGTTCGCAGGATCCCCATAAGTTCGGTAAGCAGTGATAGCATCTGGGAGCGACCCTCCTGCAACGTGAAAGCGGCCATGGTGGTGGTATTGTGTCGGGGGTTGCGCAGACATGGTTGGAGGGAATCAAGGTTCACGAAGTGCCTAAGCATGTCAATGGGTTGGTTGCTATCAGCGAGGGAGAAATCCCCCAAGAAAAGAACACAGGCTTCAGTTTAGCATATGCTACCAAAGGAGAGACGAGAGTCTTTCGCAGCCTTTTGATAGCGATGTGAAATATAGGTATTCCCAGTAGAAGCTAAAGCCACAGGGTTCCAGAAAGGTGGCGACATGGAAGGCTGTCCGCGACGATACTGCTTACATGACATCTAGATGCAAAGAGTCTCCAGCAGGGAACGAAATTCAACAGTTGTGCTGTGCGAGACAGAATGCTGGTTGGGATCAAGGCATCAACGGACCGAGCCTTGATCGATTGATCGGGTAACGGGGAACATAATTTGCCGGTGGCTTGGAGCAACCTCACAACTCTTTTCCAAATTCCATAAACTCATTCATTGTGCACAACGACTTCCAAAGCTACATAGAGCCATGTCCCAAGAGAGGACATACCACGCCCACTGCCTATGCTCAGACGTCAAATTCACCCTCCAAGGCGAACCGTTCCACTTCGTGATCTGCCACTGCCGGAACTGCAAGCAGGTGTCCGGGTCTGCGTTCATGGCGAACGCGATGTTCAAGCCTGCGGTAAGGCTAACCTTCAACATTATTTATGAGTCTGTTGAGTGATTGGTTGAATTTATAGCAAGTGAAAGTTACTGAAGGCCAGGACTTGATCAAAGAATTTGCCGATGGCAACACCCTCAGTGGAAATACCATCTCTCGTTCGTTTTGCTCAAAGTGTGGCTCGACGCTCTTTATCAAACCTGCGGGCGGAGGAATTGTTATTACCCACCCGAGTCTTATTGAAGAAACTGTTGCTTGGGGTAAGAGCCTGATCGTCATATTCACGTTCCTCATTTGACACTTATCTGCTCCTTTTCCAGTTCCCAAAAAAGAGTTCCACAACGACCAGAAATGGTCATGGGTCAAAGAAATCACTTTCCAGCCCAAGAAGGCCAAGTTATAAGAGATGTTTGGATTCCTAGGCTACATTCACTGGGTTGGGGACTGAGCTCAAGATCTACTCCGCAAAGAACTTCGTTATTTCAGCTGCCATAAATGCATCATCCACCGCATTCGACCCTCCTCCACCTAAACAAAAGAACACTCAATCCAAGAAGGAGAACATCAAACAGGAAAACAAAACATACCCATATGACCCCACACCGTATTCATCACCACAAGACGCGCGGTGTTCTGCAACGACGCCACCTCGTTTACACTATCCTCCGGCTAAATAAAATAAAAAGGAGTCCATTGTAATACACAGTCAGCGATACAATATACCTCCCCCAAACCAAGTGTCCAGGTGTGTTTGATTACTCACAGGGAAATACAAGTCCGTTTTGCTAGGCATGATCAACCCTTTCGCTTTGATCTGGTTGAGGCACTTGTTCAAATCGCCGCCGTATTTGACGAGAGAGACATCTGCCGTTTGCCATGTGTTCATGAGAGTCAGGAGGTCGTTCGCGTCCCAGGAACCAAGGAACCCGGCCTCCCATTCCTCGCGAAGGAAGGTGGAAAGGTCTGGATATCTAGAGCCATTTTCAATCCAAGGTCTTCCTGTAAGCAAAAGGTACACTTACTTTCCGTCGTGAAGGTATCCGTGCTGCCTGAACCACTGGCTTCCTTTTTCAATAACAGAAGGCAGCAATTCAACAGATAAACTCACCGTTTGCCCATACGCCCAAGCACTATAAGCCCTCGCAAACGCTCGAATGCCAACTTGGGGTTCGCTCTTGTATAACCCTCCTTCAAAGTCCTTTGACGCCTTCAACGCGGACATCGGCCCTTCCAAAAAGCTGTAGACCATGTTCAATAAAACTTCTCATGCGGTGATATGCTTAGACTTGGAAACACCATTTGTTATGCGGGCTGGTACGCGCCGAACCGCAGATGCAGACATATCTAGGAGCAGTTGGAAGTTGAGGCACGTCCACTGAGTAATGGCTAGGGCAACGCTTACCGTTCTATATAATCAGGATAGGTTACCGCCCAGTAGTAGGCCTATGACTGCATTAGAAACCCAATTCTTGATACACCAATGCGGGTTGCCTCACCATTTGTCCACCCATGGAGAACCCTACGACTGCAAATATTTTCTTGATCCCGAGTTTCTGAAGAACAGCATATTGAGCACGGCTAAGAAAAATAAATCGTCAACAAAAGGATTTTCCTGTGAGGATATATGGAAACCTACACATTATCTTCTCCAGAAACTGCCGGAAAGTATGGGCCGTTGTATGGAGCGGGCTAAACAGGTAATTGGTTGTAGGCATAGATAATTGTGTTGAGACTTGAACCTACTGTGTTCGATGGTGATGAGGACTGAATAAACAGACGTCAGTCCTAAATAAAATGCATCGACAAGTGGACACACACCTCTCCGTTTGAGAACAAGGCCAGGGTCACGACAAAATATTTCTTAGGGTTGAGGACCTGCAAAATTGAACCCGACAATCAGCAAAACAGAGAGCTCGATTCAGCCAAAAGCTGCATGTTATGTAGAGCTTTACCTTATCCTCTCCGACCATATACGCCTGACCTAGAAGACCAGAATCTCATCCACCGCAATCTTATTCTTTGCACGTAGACGCCTTTTTTATACGAGACTTACTGTCTAATTTCGCACCATAGCAAGTCGGGAAAACAATGCACGGGTTGGCTGGGTCTCCGTAGGTCCTATAAGCTGTGATAGCGTCTGGAAGAGACCCGCCGGCGACGCGAAAGCGGCCGTGGTGGTGGTATTGGGTTGGCGGTTCTTGAGACATCAATGTAGCTTGAAAGTGGTGTTGCTGGGTGGTGAAATGGTAGTCGTGGGTGGAATGAGATCTGGTTCAGGACATTTCTTTAGGTAAATTCAACATCAAGAAATTTGTTAGTGGTCTGTGAATGTCAGAAGATATCGAGGGAAGATGGAGACCGTTATAGCATTTTGACCATGCATTCACCTGGATTCCTTGAAAAGTCAAGGGAATATGCTTGCTATATATAGCGACTGTATTTGAGGAGGGCACAGAGGCAGGTACAACTTTAATAGGATCTTTGCGAAGATATTATTCATAAGAAAAATACAAATGGGCCTGCTGTAAATAACTGAATTCGGCATATCAGAGTACGGTTGGGAAAGGAAAGAGACTCTGAGAGATCCGTACCGATATTTACGCCAGCCACTGTCCTGGCACTAATTCTTTGTTGCTATCTCTAAGTTGTCTGACGAACGTTTCACGCACTTACGCGTACCGATATGCAAATACACGAAAGGAACGCGATCCACGTCGTCTGAGCCCATACCCACCTTGGTTAGTTTTGAGGCCACAGGTCTGAGGTTCTTCGAGTGACGCGATTAATTGGGTACAAAGCTTTGCAGATTTGTTCCATTATCCATAGGTAGGTGGCATATTGAAGAGAGCCTTCAACTTAGCTTGAAGCTTGAAGCTTTGAAGAGCAGCCGGAGCCAGCGACAGTAAACCGCAACAGTCGTCGAAGGGAAACGATAATTCAGCTGCTAGAACCCACAGCAAACCAAGCAGAAAAGGTTCGGAGCTGTCCCAGCGTTAATCAGAAAATGAGAGCTGTTGGTACTGTTGAAATGATTGTGAGAGAAAAGTGCATTTTGTCGGCATCAAAAAATCATTGACCTCGGTCATCAAAATCAAACAACATGCATCAGCGGACATATTTTTGTTTCTCAATCCTTAGCCCGTTCATCTCATTATGCTTCCTACCAGGGCATTCCGCAACATAGGCATTCCACCCGCCCTCCGAAGCCTGATTACTCCTCATCCAAATCTACCACCAACCGTTGCACTCCAACTACGATTTCGTCTGGGTGTGATCCCCAGCACCGTCCAGCAGACTTCAGCAGGACCCAGCGGGACAGCTGCATTCTCTACCTCTTCTTCGAAACACAATGTAGCGACTTCAAAAACATCCTCAGACCCTACATCGACGACAGTCGATTCTACTTCGGATTTTTCTCTACCCGCACCATCCGGTTCGACCTCGTCCAGCACGTCTTCAACTGGGCAGACAACGACAACGTCACAAGCTCTTTCACAAACGATGGAGCCGCGTCTATCGATTACCTTTACATGTACCGTACCGAACTGCGGCGAGCGCTCAACGCACCAGTTCACAAAACGGGCCTACCAAAAGGGTGTGGTGCTGGTGCAGTGTCCTCGGTGTAAAAACCGGTGTGTCCAGTTTCTTTCTTTTTTCGACAAGTCGAACGCGGCTCAACCGTTATCTCTCTTCGAATTTCTTTAGACACCTGATCGCAGATCACCTCGGCTGGTTCAAGGAAGCCACCAAAGGCGGCAAGCTCGTCACCGTTGAGGACATCTTACGCGAGAAGGGAGAGAAGGTCCAAAAAGGCGTTGTCACCTCCAACGGAGACGTAGAATACGCCGAGTAGAGGCAGAAGCGAGGCTACGGTTATCGTGCTTGTGAACCCTCCATCATTCCCGACACACATGCCTCTAGTAGGCGCCGTTGTACCATCCAGCAATCCACCACTCACCAATGTCCCATCTACTGTACATCATCTCGCTTTCTAGATCGACTCTACGCGGACAAAAGTACTAATACTATACGTGAGCAGGACCCACCATCCAGTTAAACCATGCCTGACTGTTCTTTACAGTTACATCATAATATTAATAACTACGAACTAATAGATTTTGTACTCGACTTTCTTTGAGCACCCTTGCCGGAGTTGTGTATTCGTGAAACGATGCTTGATGTTACTCGACAAAAATCTATAATGGAAAACATGAAAGTACAGAAGACTGAACGAATCGCTTTGAACCCTCGCAATCCAGCATATACACTATTACAAGAAATCAGCTTCAAGCCGGTCATCTTGAAAATGCAATGTCTTTGCTTGAAAATTGGCAAGAACAAAACGAGTCAAAAAAGTAGACTTTGTTTGGTCGTCAAAGGCCACCCGCCTCGCTGTCTATGCTCTTATCCTCATCGTCCTCATCATCACCTCCATGCAATAATGCAGCTTATGAAGTGAATACTCTCGAGATTTTTGTGGTCCTCATGCGCGAGAGAATCGACGGAGTACGCACTGCAGATAATTTCAACACAGGAGATGGGACATGATATGGAACAGACTCAGATAGATCTTTGACGAAGAATGAATCAGTTTTGCACAACTTTGAATTGAGAAATAATACACTACAAAAATACAAGTATTAGCCTCATCACATCAGACCTTCCCAGCAGAATGCACACTCGTCTTCCTCCCTAAAAGCTCACTCAGCCGAGCAGCAGCAACACCCCTCGCCAGATCTCCTCCATCCTCCCCACCTGCACCTGCACCTGCACCTGCACCACCACCACCAGCCTTCCCCGCCGTCCCATCCACACCATTATAATAACTATTCCTCCCAGCCAAAACCAACGAAAACCTCCTCGACCTGCCCAACCCTGCCCCAGCAGAACCATGCTGGTCCCCCGCCGAGCTCTCCCTCGACAGCGCCGCACCCACACCCACACCCACACCCGAACCCGAACCCGCACTAGCCGCACTGTTCCGGTTCCCCGCACCCCCCGCACTCTCCGGGCCAAGCTCAAGCGTGCGCGCCGTCACGCTCGTCGTCTGCAGCGCAATCGCCGGGAGGGAGAACCGCTTGCTCCGTCGTGCGGTGTTTTCCCGCCTTTGTGGCAGCTGCGAGTACCGCTGCTTCCGCGGGGAGGATGCGGGTGATGAGACGACGGAGTGTGAGGGCGTGCTCCACATGTCCGCGTCGTCGAGCTGGTCTTGGTCCTCGTCTTCATCCTCGTCGGCATCGGCGTCTGGGTCGAACGTGTCTTGCTCCTCTTCCTCGTCCCCCTCTCCATCGTCCGCATCCGCGCCGCCCTGTTGCTGCTGCTGCTGCTCCTTCATTGCTCTAGCCTGCTCCTGGAAGTCCTCCAATATCTGCTGATAGCTTCTCAGACGCTGATGCGACTTTACTCTAACCCTCACGCCCCTTTCTCTGCTCTTGTCTTCACCATTCCCATCACCGTCATCTACACCCTCCTTATCCTTATCCAGCGCCAACAAATCCCGACTCGAATTCAGCCCAATCGCCATGAGGGCGTGCGGAGTGCGCTGGACAGGCAGCACAGGCATCGACAGCCACGACGGGAGATGCGAGAGGGAGGTGATCGTGTCTGAGCCGTGCAGCTCTGCGTTAGCTGCTGCCCCCGCCACCGCCGAGGTCGAAGCAACGCCCTCGTGCTCGTGCTCATGGTCGGTCGACGAGTCCGGCGGATCGATGAGCGGGAACACGGTCTCGTAGCACGCATCGCATGCACGAGCAGGCTTGCTCGCCGAGTCGGACTTCGCATTCGCGTCTGCGATAAAGAACGTCTGCGAACGACAATCAAAAAAAAAAAATCAATCCAACATGCCCGAACAAAAGAAAAAGGACATACCCGCCCCGAACACCCCGCACACACACACCGCCCACAAAGCCGACAATGGTGTCTCCTCCTGCGCCAGCCAAACATCCGTCCACAGCGCATGCATGAAGCAGTCTTCCCGTCCGGGATCCAGATCGCGGGCACCCAGTGCTCGACCTTCCGCCGCCGCTCTGCGGACGGGCCGCGCTGGGACTTGGACTTCAACTTGTCCTTCTTCCCTGCTTCTTTGGCTTTGTCTTTCTCCTTCTCTTTATCCTTGCCCTTCTCCTTTCCCTTCTCCTTCTTTCCAACCTTACCCTTTCCACCAGCACCCATACCTACACTAACACTCGTGCCCGCACCAGGCCCGACCTCATCCACACTTCCGCTCATCCGCACAGTTGCCAACCGTTCGTCCGAGGGCGGGTACGGCAACGCCTGCAGCGCCCGGCGCACATGGTTCGTCGACGCCGAGGACGTGAGCGTCGAGTTCGGGTTCGTCGCGTTGAGAGAGACGAGCAGCTGCGCTTTGGCACTGCGGATCTCAGACGTCCAGTCGTCTCGTTCTTGTTCGGAGGCTGTAGGCATGAAAGGGCAGTTTTTAGCACCTTGAAAGAGGGAAAAGCAAAGTTGAAGTAAGACGTACCAGCATAAAGCACGAAACTCCCCTCAGGACTCAACACCTCAAAGCTAAACGTAGCCCGAGGCCTCCTCTGCCCTTCCACCTCATCCTCGTCTTCGCCCACAGCCAAAGCGAGCACATGTGCATGCCCGACCACGACCTGCACATCCACAAGTTCCACACGGCCTTTATAGGTCCACCGATCGTCCGACGGCGCATGCCGTTTCGCCATGTTCGGCGGCGGGGGCGGACGACGGGGCGGGGGCGTCACGGGAGTCGAGGTCCTAGCAGACGGAGGAGACGGCAGAGGATGAGCTTGGACTTGGGCTTGGGCTTGAGAAGAAGAAGCAGCAATAGCCTCCATCTTCAAAGTGGACAGCTCAGCCTCGCTCTTACTCCTGCTCCGCATCATCGGCGGTCTCTCCATTGGCACTATGGCTGCTGTTGCTGGCGCAGCAGACGCGCGCTTCGAGTTGGCTACTGGTGTGTTGTGGCTGCTCTGGCTCTGGCTTGGACCGCTCCCGCTCCCACTCCAGCTCCATTTGCTGCCTAAGCCCATGCCGAGCCCGGAAGACGACTCGACGGGCGCGAGCCAGATCATGCAATCTGAAAACAGCAGGAACTCGCGTTCGACGGGGTCGCCGCTCCTTTCCACCTGTAATAATGGACCGCGTTTGAGCAGGGTCCGTCCGGGAGAGATGAGTTGGAAGGGCAGGTTCGGTGTTGACTTCTGCAGGGCGAGGAGAGAGAGGGTTTGTGCATGGGTATGCAGGGATGTGTTGAGGGATAATGTTACTAATCGAATAAAGAAAAACAATTAGTTGAAGTCAGCCCAATAGTTTTCGAAACAAGCTCACTCTTTGCAACAAGTGTATGCACAGCCGTCAACTGTGCGTGCTCCGGGTCTTCCTTCGCCGTCGAATTGACCAGATCCGTAAGGAGCATCAAATATCGCGGACACTTTGTACGATTGTCAACAGCCAATCTCTCAATTTGAGCTTTCCGCATCGAGGATCTGCTTCCTGTGTGGCGAGGAAGGCGGCGAAGCGAGGATTGTACTGACGGGGGAGCAGCAGACGAGATGAGGAAGAGGAAGAAGCCGTCGGCGGGTGATAGTCGTTGAGTGCTGACATGGTTGACGGGAAGGCGGTGACGAAGGGGTGTAGAGCGAGAGATAAGGAAAGTGTGCGAGAAGGAGAGGAGAGAGTTCGGTGGGCCGATGGTCGGGTTTGCGTTATCTGTAGTGGGGATCTTGATGGGACGAAGAGAAAGTTTGGTTCTCGTTTCCGTTGTGTTTCGTGCTTGTGCTTGTCGGTTCCAGGATTGAAGTAAGGGAGGAGAGAAAAGACCGGTGTAAATTCCATATGTCGATAAAGTTGGAAAAAACACGTCAACGCCGAACGCTCAAGCAGCGGTTCTGGTTATCGAGCGAGGCAATGATAGGCGTAAGAAAATGCTAGACAAAAAAACAAGTCAACAAACCATCCCCGTGGTTGACGAATAAAACGCTTTGAAGCCCACCGAATATATAAGCTCCAAACCATCCACGTACGTTTTCTCCGTCTCGTAGAACTCGTCGATGACCTTACGGCGCTTCAGCGCCAGCCTCTCGTCCACAGCCGGCGGCTTCACGCTCGACTCACGGCGGGCCCTGTTCCTGCGCGCGGGGACTCGAGCGCAGCTGACATGGGCCGCCCCTGGGCGCCTTTCCTCACAGGAGTACGCAGATGGGCCTGTGGCGACCCATCACCCCTGCCCCTGCCGCCGCCCCCCTCGCCGCCTTCGTCCTCAGGAAGTGAGTCGAACGACGCGACGCTGACGACGGACACTCGATGCAGCAACGACGGCGCGGTGGGCAGCGATATGCGCCTGAAAGGCAGGTGGGGGGCGGCCTTGAGCGGTGAGCTGCTGGTGCTGCTGCCTACTTTGGGCTGCTTCTGGGGAGACTCTGAGGATGGAAAATTGACATGGGACGGAGGACTGCCGCTCCCTGGTGGATAGACCGAATCAGCGAGGAAATGGAGGGGATTGGACGCGGGGGACGTACCAGTTGCCATTCGGCGCTGTGGATGGCGGTGAGGAGGAGAGACAGACGACGGCAAGAGTTCTTAAAAGCAATTCTGAGGTCATTCCCTGGCGCGTGAGACCCCTAAAGGGAGTTCCTCGTGCTCCCTGTTTGGCTGGCCATCCATAGCCGTTGGAGGCAAACACCCCTTTTTGCTCTTTTCTGTCGCTGCACTGACTTGACGGACGCCATGAACGCAGAGAATGGACTCAGGACTGTCTCAGGCTTTGTCTTGTCTGCTTCGATCGCGTCACACTCGGTCCCGACTATCCTACATTCGCTTGCTCAGTTCATCCAACTTGGAAATTTTTGGATTCGACACGGCTTCTGAGCCAAAGAACTAAAAGACTGGCAACACATCGTGAACACTAGTATAAAACGGTACTTTACATTTTAATTGGTGATAAAAAAGAGATTACAACAGAGAACTCAGACAACAGGCATTACTATACAATCGACTGGGTGGCGGATCCACCGGGAGAGGGCGCACGGGATGCACTTATATCAATCTTTCGCCCATTCATGTCGAAGATAGGAAGGTCTTCAGGCTTTGCCTTGTCTTTGGGTAATTCGATTCTAACACGAGGAGTCTCCAAGAAATCCAGGCCTTTATTCCAGATATCATCAGGCGACCCGGGAAGAGGCGACGAATACCCCTTTACTTCCAGCGCCTGATAATATAATAAAACATTATCATCTATCGGTGTTACAAGCAAGACTGGAAAGACGGCGGGCATACCTTGATCACATTCCACAGCCAAGTCTTCTCCTCGTCCTCGTACGCATCACTAAGGCCGATCTCAAAGTCTCTGATATGCATAGGCTCTGGTAAACTGAACTTTCCGAGGAGCATATACCCATGGGGCCTGCTTTTAGGGCTCAGAGTTTCGTCAAGATATTTCCAGTCTTTTTCGGGGCCGTCTCTCCTGATGATGATACCATAACGGTAATCAGACCTTGTAGGAGGTGTTGTTGTCACCTCCGGATCCACGTAATAGCCCAGGTAGAATTCGCCGTTCTGTACTTGGAGGTTCTCGGATTCAGGTTTTCGATGTCTTGAAAATAACTTTGATAGAAATTTGGGCATCGGCGGCACACCTTGAACTCGATGATGGAATTAGCGAGGTCAATATAGGTTAGTTTCAAACTGTACACACCTGTATATTCGAATTTTACTGCTACGGTCAACGTCGGTTGGGGAAAGAATAATGGGCCCTTTTGGAAGGACGCGTAACATTTTATACCTGTGAGTGTGCCACTAATAAGAAGGACGATCGAAGACCGATTGATTCATAAGCTATTTTTGTTCTGTAAACAAAAGGCGGGCCTGAAATGCTGTGCTGTGGGCCCGAGACAAGGCAAGGCGATGCGACTGCGTCTGGCCCTCTTGTAGGCGGAGAGGAGTGCCGTGTCAGTCGCGATAAATACGCGGACAAGTACATATTCCGTACCTATTCGAGGACGAAGGTCTCAACTACTTGTACAATATTTTCCCTATGTATATGTATATGAGCGCTTAAATCAAATTCATTCATGAACTACAATCCCTCTTATATAAATTTCTAGGTTACAATAACCATATTCCTTATCTTACCCATATATTTAGCTATAATTAACCCTCGACACAAGTACTTAAATCACCTGGTAAGCATATCCACCGCCTCTCGATACCTGTCCGCAGTCCCACGCACAACATCCTCATTAATAACCCACCCAGCCCCCTCCTTTCCCTCGGGCCCACTTTCCAGGCCTTTCCGAAACCCAGCCGACACGAGCCAGTCGCGCAAATACTGCTTATCAAAACTCGGTTGCGCGCCACCGGGTTTGTACCCGTCGAGCGGCCAATAGCGCGACGAATCAGGCGTGAGGAGCTCGTCGATGAGGATGAGCTGCTTTCCTGGCGGCGAGGAAGAGGATGGGGAAGGGGATGGCACGAGCCCGAATTCGAACTTGGTGTCGGCGAGGATGAGCCCGCGCGTGCGTGCGTAGTCTGCGGCGGTGGTGTATAGCTCTAATGCGGCTTTGGAGATTTGGTCGTAGAGCTCTTGACCGATCAGACGGGCAGCTGCGGAAACGCGTCGAGAGCAATTCAGGTAAGATTAATGAATAATAGATTGGAAGATAAATCGGTTAAATACCTTGCTCTGGAGATATATTCTCGTCATGGGCACCTTGCTCCGCCTTTGTTGACGGTGTAAATATTGGCTCAGGCAATTTCTGTCCCTCCACTAAGCCTTCGGGCATCTTAATCCCATGCACCGTGCCGCTTTTCTTATACTCAACCCAGGCAGACCCTAATAACAAACGCAAAGAAAAAGGTCTGTATTTTTCGACAGACGTAATGTCCACAAGACCCACCAGCCATATACCCTCGGACGATCGCTTCAAGCGGCACGACTTCCGCGCGTCTCACCAGCATCGCCCGTCCCTCCAGCTGGTCCTTATACTTCCGCACCGCAGCCGGCATCTCCTCGGAGTCGAGGTCCGCAGAGATGAAGTGGTTCGGGATGATGTGTGCGAGCTTGCGGAACCAGAAGAGGGAGAGCTGTGTCAGGAGCTTGCCTTTGTCCGGGATGCCCTGCATTTCGTGACGGTCCAGATAAGCGATAGCACGGATGCCACGATCATCGGGGTGGAATAGAACAGACCACGTACATTCCGCAGGATAACATCGTAAGCTGATATCCTATCCGACGCGACGAATAAAAGATGATCTGGGGCGGCTTCGCCCAGGCTGTAGATGTCCCGCACCTTGCCTTTTGACAGAAGCTGGAGATCTGGGAGATCGGAGTCTATCAATGGCGCTGAGGGTGTTTCCATGCTGTGGGTCGAGCGCAGAACGCGAAGCGTCTTGAACGATGTGATAGGGAGAAGGTGAAGCTTGAGTCAGGCAGAAAAATCTAAACTCGGCGCCAATTAGGGGCGATCGATCAAAATGATCTTCCGGGCCGAAATCCCCGAACAGGACTGCTGCTTTTGCAAGCCATACAGTATCCAGAAGACTTTGAATTGCTGGATTGGCATGCCTTCAGCTGCGTTCTATGACCGTTTTCAATAAGTTGAAGTTTGTCATTGATTCGCGGGATTTCCATCGGCGTTCTTCATCGCCTTGCAATAGACAGCGGCTAAGTACTTCTGCTGTGCTTTCACTTCAAGTTCCCAAGTCTCCAACTCTCGGAAACTTCGGACTAGCATCGCATGTTGCAAAGAAGCCTCAGTAATTGGAACGATAATGACCAGTGGCAGTTTGTGGCAGCTATTCTTTCAATTGCAATGTCCACCCGACGAAGAAGATAAGGTCAAGTCTGGCCAAGTGTTCACTTTCAATATGGACGTATAATCAACGAACATTATACATGCCTATTAGTACCAAAGTAGAATGTTGTAATGCTGAGCAGTCATACCAAGATCGGCTGAATTCACTGAGAGCAGTAAGAGCGATAGGCGGAAGTAGTCATTCAACGATGTCGAGACCGGTTCAAGCTTCTTCTTCTGGTTTCAAATCTATAATGGTGGTACGAGAGAGCGTATCGGATCGTCGAAGGTCCAAGATAACGATAAACGCTGTTCAAAACTGGCGTGAATAATTTGAGTCAAGTTCAAAGGACGTTCGGCGAGAGGCTGCAAAAAACAAAACGACAAGAATTATCCTAAGTTCTCTGCAAACCTTCAGCTATATGAGCCTTGAGTTAATTCACAGGCGAAATGACCTTTGTTGCGGGAAAGCCTTCCAAGTGCCTGTCATGGATGATATCGGTTCAACTTGGTTGGTTTAGGAACAAACCAGAGACCGTCGGGACGGTAGTGTTGTGAAACGACCACAAGAGTCATAGCCTGACAGAGAAATACGTCTCTGTGTCCATCGATAACCTCTGGGAGGCCCTGCTGTTGAGTGAAACCTGATCAATGAGGCAAGCAAGTGGGTGGTTTGGTGGAAGAAACATAAAGTCCAATCAAGGTCACGCGCGGATGCATCAAGCCGCGCTTTGGCTTTGGTTCACTCTTCGTCACGACGTTCACCACCAGCCTCCTTTCTTTCCATTTCATTTGTTTCCCACTAATCGTCTGAGAGAAAGCGTCCTTGGCTTGATTTCCGATACCTATCGGGTGAAATAGGTGCTCAACCATGGCTACCATCTCAACCGCTCTTCGTCACTTCAAGGAGCCTACCAAGGAACAGCTGACACAAATATTCTTCTCTCTTCCGCCCCTGGAATCGTCGGGCGTTAAGGATGAGAAGCACGATGGGCAGGATAAAATGGACATCAATGCTGTTCTTAGTCTTGGAGAGACTGAGGACTCTTATGTGCGTCCCTAGTTTCGCTGTAGTTGTCACTGATCTAAGTCCCCGTCATCGACAGGCTGGAAAGTTGCACATTATGCCTCCTTATCTAGCATTTTCGTCCTTAGACAAGAAGTCTGTACGTTTCACTATACCCCTGTCGACTATTCGCCGGGTCGAACGACTGAACGCACGCGCTGGAGTCTATGCGTTGAGCCTTCTAACTTGGCACGGGATGAAGATCGTCAGTCAAACGCGTCGCGTCTCTGATCTTCTACCATATTGACATTGAAAGTTAGATCGTGCAATTAACATCCCTGCGCCCAACGGCAGATCTTTTCTGTTCGCTCCTCCGCGATGCTCTGAAAGTCGAACTACAACGCGGTCAGATGAAACTAGTCAAAAGCTTTGCCAAGACATGTTACTCTGAAGTCCTGGTTTCAGACTCTTCCAACGTCGCAGACAACGAACGAGAAGATGGGAGCCTGATCGCTGACGAAAAGGATGGAAGAACACAAGAAGTTAGTTATCACGGTGGACTTGGCCTAAAGTTCAAATTTCCTGGAGACCCCAAGAAGTTCGTCAACACTTTGAATCTGCCCGTGCCTCTTGACTTAAAGACTTCCCCAGACTACGTGAAGCTTCGAAGATAAAGTTGTGGACAACATACCTACGGAGTGAGTTTCATCCCTAATTATCGTCGATGAAACTGAGTGATCTCCAGACCATGGACGCGGCTTGACCCTCCTTCGCTATCCACAATGTACGCGTCTTGTCCAGGTCGGTCTTCCTAACCGGCTACGAGGAGAGATGTGGGAGACGCTGTCAGGATCTATCTTCCTTCGGTTCTCAAATCCAGGATACTACGAACGTCTACTCGAGGAGAATAAGGGTACGACCAGCACAAGTACGGACGACATAGAGAAGGACCTACACCGAAGTCTGCCGGAATATGCTGGATATCAATCAGAAGAGGGCATCAATGCTCTTCGACGTGTCTTGCGGGCATATTCATACATGAACCCAGAGCTGGGCTATTGTCAGGTCAAAATTTCTCTTAACTGTTCTTGCATGAGCTGACACTCGTTTCTGGTAACAGGCCATGAATATTCTCGCAGCTGCAATTCTGATGTGAGATCCAATGTCGTAGCCTTATAATCACTTACACTATTTCATGTAGATATATGTCAGAGGAACAAGCCTTTTGGTTACTCGAGGTCCTTTGTGGACGTTTGCTTCCGGGGTATTATGCGTGAGTCCTCCATTTTCTAACGTCTTTCAGTGGCTAATTGCCTAATCATCAAAAGACCATCAATGCACGGAACTCTGCTCGACCAACGGGTTTTTGAATCTCTTGTTCAGAGATACCTGCCTATCATCCATGACCATTTCCAGCTGGTCGACGTTCAGCTCTCAGTGGCATCTCTCCCATGGTTTTTGAGCCTGTGAGTCAACTTGGATAGTTTGTGTGTTCGAAGACCTTAAGATGGGTTTTGCAGATACATCAATAGCATGCCTATGGTGTTTGCCTTCCGAATTGTTGATTGTTTCCTATGTATGGGTCCGAAAGTTTTGTTCCAAGTTGGGTACGTCATGAATTTTCTCCTAGAGACCTTATCGTTGACCTTGACACCAGTCTAGGTTCGTTTCATACTAGATGACTACTTCTCATGCCTTAAACGGTGGATATAGCTATACTCAAGATAAATGGCGAGCAACTTCTCCAAATTCAGGATGACGGGGGGTTCCTCAAGTACGTTCCTTGTTTTACCTCTCGAAAAGCTACTAACAACCCCCTTCAGCCTAATGCGAGACTACTTCGCCTCCCTCGGCGAATCCGCCCACCCCAACTCCACCGACCCCCGCGCCCGCGCAATAACAGTCTTCCAAGAGCTCCTCCTCGTCTCCTTCCGCGAGTTCTCCGTGATCACCGAAGAGATCATCCTCTCCGAGCGCCGGCGGTTCCGGGGCGAGATCATCCACAGCATCGAGTCGTTCGCGAAGCGCGGCGCGATCCGGAACCTGCGCAGCCTCGGGCGGTTCAGCAAGGAACAGGCGGGGCTCGTGTATGATGCGCTGTATAAGGCGATGTGCATCGTCCCGCCCCCGCCGACGGCTGCGCCTGTGCCGGCGCTGTTTACGACTGGGGAGGGACATGAGGAGAAGCCGGAGACGAGGATTGGGTTGAAGACTTTTAGGCAGTTCCTTAGTGAGGTGGCGTCGTGGGCGAGGGATGAGAAGATCGTGATGAATGGGTTCCAGGTTGGTGTTTTTCTTCTTTGGACCTTTGGCTTGGTTAATCATTGTTTTCTAGCAACGGGTCGACCGTGAAGTTGCAGAGCACGAGTTTATCGATCGATTATTTTACTTCTGGGACACAGGATGTCATGGTGCCTTATCGTTCCAGGTAAATTTTATGATGAGTCCCGTCGTTGTTCATTCTAAACGACGTCTGGCATTCTAGGACCTTGTCTCTGGCCTAGACGGCGTCATGTTCAACGATCTGATGGAGAACATCGAGTGGTTCTTCAACCTGCACGACAAGAACAAAGATGGGTATCTCACAAAGGACGAAGTCCTGACATTATCAGAGTCATTCCTAGTTCGTCTTCTCCATCCTTCATACCCATTCTTGCTAAGGTCTTCCTTAGTTTATCTTCCGCTACGAAATCGGAGACGCCTACCTAGGCGCAGTCAGTCGGTTCATGACCAACGCCTTCGAGTATGGCGACGCCCTCCTACCACAACCGCCGACCAAACCCGAAGAAACAGCCAACGACAACACACCCACCTCACCGCCTCCAGTAGCAGTAGCATCTAACCAACCGTACCTCAACCTCGCGACGTAAACACCTTTCTGTCTTCTCCTCTTTTCTAAAGACTGATGACCTCCTATGACAGATTCCGCATGGTCGTCCTCGCAGACGAAGTCCTCGAATCATTCTTCGAGACCGACCTCTCCGAGTCCTTCAAGCTGCAGCCGCTGCCCGAGATGGAGCTGCCCGCGGCGAACAGCGGGCTCCTGGGCGACATCTGGTCGTCGATCGCGACGGACAGCAATAAGAAGATGTTTAATATGTTCACGGATGAGATTGGGAAGACGATTGGGAGGCACCAGGTATGGCGTTTCTCAGCTGTACTGGACGACTGGATGGATGAATGGATGACTGATTTGATTTTTTTTTTTCAAAGGTTGTTAATAAGCCCTCGATCGGGCGGTACACACAGCTCGAGGAGCCCAAGGCGCGCGAATCGCTGCTCACGCCCACCCTGCGCAAGTCGCTCTCCAAAGCCAGCCTCTCCGGCTCCCCTACATCGCCCTCGCCCGCCAGCAGCAGCAGTACCACCTTCGCCGGCTCCTTCTCCTCTGCACCACCCTCATCATCCTCGTCGTCCACTCTTTCTGTAAACACCACCCTCAACCCCCTGAAGTCCACCTCTCTACCCAAGGTTCCCGACAGCGGCAGCCTCTCCGCGATGCCCATGATCCACGCCGTCAACGCCGCTGCGCCGATGGAGCGCACGCCGTTTGCGATTGACGATGCGAGAGATGAGGACGAGGAGGACGAGGATGGGCAGGATGGCGCGGGGGATGGGGATGATCAGGTTATGGATGAGGTATGGGGTCTTCTTTTGCCGGCTAGCTGAGATTTGTGTTTTATTGGTTTTTGACTTTGGCTTTCTATCTAGGTCGATGCGTTCCTTGAGGCTCATGATTCGGGGTTGACGGATGCTGATAAGGCTGTTGCGAATGGTATGTCGCCGTTTGGATGCTCTTGCTTGGTATGGGGCTGGGGCTCATGGAACCTCGTTACAGATCTGATACACGCAGAACCTCTGAAGTAGGGCAGCACAGTTCAGTGTTTCCCTCCCTCCTATTCCTGTCTGTGGTTCCTCCGTACAATACGCTCGGACACACAACATTCTGCTTGCTTGCTCTGCTCTGTTCCACTTTGCTTTGCTCTGCCGCCACCTTACACCTCACACGTCTTACAGTACTAGCCGTACTAGTTAGATTCTACAACAACAACGACAACGCAAGGATAACGATTCTATGTACAATTTAGTAATACATCTGGGTATACAACATGGATAAGGATGATAAATACAATTAGGAGGAATGGAGGTTAAGACCTCTTTCCTGGCAAGGATTTTTGGATTACAAACAAACTACTTCACATCTCGACCTCGTGCTCATGCCTATGCTTGGGCGGGTCTTGGCCCTGGGTCGACCCATATCCTGATGGCGAGATCTGAGTCGATGGATCCTGTTGCGATCATGTTCTGGATTGGGTGTGTCTGAGCGACCAGGTCAGTCAAAATGCATCCCAAGCATCAAAGCAAAAACGAAGCATACCGCAACAGCAACAACAATATCTACACCAAACCCATCAGCCCCAATCAGCCCCCTTCATCCAAAAAAGCAAAACCAAAAAGCAAACCACCCACCCGTATGCCCCTCCAAAACCTGCACAACCTCCCGCGTCTGCAAATCCCACACATACGCCCTTCCATCCTCGCTCCCCGCGACGATCCACTTCCCGCCCGTGACGCTGAAGCACGCGGAGATGCAGTATTTGGCGTTGGCGTGGCCCTTGTACAGCTTGAGGCAGCGCGTGGTCTGGTAGTCCCACAGGCGGATGGTGCTGTCGTGTGCGGTGGAGAGGATGTATTTGGAGTTGGGGGAGAATTGGACGTGTTGGCTTTTTTTTTTTTTTTGTGGGGGAAGAGGGGGTTAGTTTGGAAAGGCGAATTTGTTTTTTTTGGGGAGGAGAGGACGTACCAGATGGCGTCGTGCCCTTCTGCGAGGGTTTTGAGGCACTGCCCGTCTGCGGTGTTCCATATTCGGCTGGAAAAGTTTTTGAAAGGTGAATTTGGGTGGGGGTAAGCATAAGCTTGCGACGCACATGAGGCCGTCGAGGGCGCAGGAGACGATGAGCGTCGCGTCGCGGTTGAAGTGGACCGCGGTGACGTAGTCCATGTGTGCGTGCAGGGTTTTCATGCATTTTCCTATAAGAAAAAAACTCAGCATGGATCTCAAGGGTAGAAGAGAAAATGCGATAAGAACAGGACCTACCTCGAGCTGCATTCCATATCCGCACGTCGCCATCGCAGCCGCCCGAGACGAGAAGGTTCGATGCGGTGTTGTAGTTGAGGCAGAAGACCCATTTGGAGTGGCCTTTGAGGATTTTGTGGGTTGTGCCCTATCCAAAAGTCAACTGAGGATTAGCCATCTGCTGAAGAGAAAAAGCAGGGGGAGGAAAACAGAAAGAGGACGCACCGATTCAACGTTCCATATCCGAATAGTAGTATCGTCCGAGGCGGACGCGAGGTATACACTATCTGAGGACCAAGAGATGTCGGACAGGCCTTGGGTGTGCCCTGTGAGGTTGCGCAGGAACTCGCCGGTATCGGGGGACCATAGTTTAACTACTTTCTCAGCGCCTGTTCACGGTATGACCGATTATAAATTTGGGAAAGGGAGGAGAAGAAAGAGACTGACCGCATGAAGCGAGCAGCTTTCCGTCCGGGCTGAATTTCACGGCTGATATCGACTGCGTATGCCCTCGGAGAGTATGCCGCAGTGCATAATGCGGTCTTTCGCGTGCTGTTGTCGTTGTCGTTGTTGTTGTTGAGGCAGCTGCTGTTTGCTGGGGCAGAGGGAGCGTTGTGGGTGTAGGTGCATGCACAGAACCTGCAGCAGCAGCAGAGGCAGAAACAGAAGCAGAGCGAGGCGGCTGGCCAGCTTGGTTGTCGGGCACTTGTGGATCGTCTTCGGTGGTTTGGGAAGCGGTATCGTCGTCCGTTGAGGAGTCGTCCATCCCTGCTAGAGGATCCATGGCTTGATGAGCGCGTCGGGAGAGATTAGAGTTTGAAATATTCCCACGAGGTTATAACCGGAAAACTTTGCATAACTGCCGTTCATCCGTTCAACATTGACCGCCATGTATTCGTGAGGGATATCTGGGCAGGATGACGTTACAAACCCACTGCACGACAGTTACGACAAACCAACGATAATCCATGTCGACGAACAGCACCACCCCTCCCTGGCCGTCTCTGTACAACCCAGGAATCGAAATCCTGCACATACAGCACCATGCCCCAAGACAACCAGGTGCTGCCTACCTCTCTCATCCAAGCGGTATGCGTTGTACCCAACCCAATTCTTACTCCAGAGATCTAACACCTCACTTATAGACATCTTTAAATTCACACTCTACTGGACCCTCGTCTTCTACACCCCCGCCTTCCTCGTCTGCGGCCTATACGCATTCTGGAACTACTCCTTCCCCCCGTCCCCGCGCAACCGGCCGTCCCACCGCCTCCGCGAGTCCTACTCCTTCTCCTCAATGGCCTCGCCGTCCCGCCCACACTTGGCAGCCCCAGCCCCAGCCCCAGCCCCACCTCCGCTTGTCCTGCGAAAGACGAATGAGCGCAGGTCGAGGGTGGCATTTGCGCTTATTGTGTTGCTCACGTTCATGACGCTCAGCGTGGCGGGTGCTGTGATTGGTTCTGCGATTATGGGCTTTGTTACGGCTGGCCTGTTCAAGGCGGGGGATTTTAATATGTCTACGTGCGTCGTGTTTTCTTCTGTCTTTTGTCGCTGCTGGCCCCGTCTTATGTTTCTTTGATGATAGGTGGATTCCTTTCTTGTTGGCTTTCATGCAGGCCATGGTCGGGCTATTGAGGTTTGTGGGGTTGTTCTTTTGTTTTGATTCTGGCTCACGATTTTGTTCAGCATCTGGCCATCTATTGTCGACATCATTTGAAGGAGGATCTTCATTGACGTCTTGTCGACTTTCTCAACTACCTCCGTCACCGCAACTAGAAACCGCAAGGCTGTATGTCCATCACCGAGGCGTTATTCAGATCAAAGGAACAGACAAGGCCACACCTTGCCTTCTTCACCTCCACGAGACATTCGATTGAAGAGCCTGGAATTCTGAAAGAACCTTACTGTCGCCTCGGCCAAAGACACCCATCAGCAAGTTCTACTTAATGCATTCAGGATCTTTCGACAATACACTAGTGCAATCCTGGAGTGGGTATAACGACATTCGATCCAACCTTCTCTTCAATCCGACGACTACATTAGGTCTTTTAGCTCTGGCCGCTTCACCGGGACCTACGAATTGGTGAAAACATCGAACAAGAGGGGTAGTGAGGTTTGGGAGCTCTCAAGCACGGATTTCGTCACCTCCTTCGCGTAATACCCGCTGTTCATCGTCGACCGTCCGGCGTGGCGACGACCACCCGCTGCGCGGGAGGAACGTGAAGGACCAAGCCACGTTTGACGCGCTTATTCTCGAAGCCAAGCAAGAGCGTACTTTCACTGATCAGGAAGTCGGGTGCTCTAAGGGTTTGAGAATGGTAGGCGTCTCAAAAGTAATCACAGAGTCAATCCGCAAAATTGTAATGCATTCGAGATTTTTCAACAATACACTGCCAGCACGAGGTGGATACAAGGACTTTCGATTCGACTTCTTTCTAATGCCACAACTACTCTTGGAAATTCTAGGTCTTTTCGTTTTTTCCGTTTTTCTTGGCTTGGGCACTCTGAGGTTCTTCACGTCTTTCTACGAATTAGAACATGATTAGTCGATCACGCATGAAAGATCAAAACATACCTCTCGCTCTACAGGAATAACATAAATCCCCCTGATTCACAACAACATACGCGCGACACTTATCATTGAAATTGCGACACTCAGTTAAATTGCATTTGCAATTTGCTGGGTGACTTGGATTTTTTGAGCAATGATGTTGGTTAGGCGTTGGTTGTTGTTTTTGACATTCGGTTTGTATTTGCCCCTCCTTATCAGTACTATCATGTGTCGGGTGTTTGACATAGTCCGGGTGTTTGACATAGCTCGATTTTACATACCTTCCGGTTATCCTATGGCCTTAAAAATTGGCAGAGTAGCATAAAATAATTCTCTAAGCATGACTGCATATTTTTTTCGATGAAAAACGATGAAGAACCGGTTCAAATAGAAAGTCTTGGAACTATGTCAAACACCCGGTCCTTCGATAAATCAGCAGTTTTACAATGCTTAAACTCGACTTTTTCAAGAAAAAAAAAAATATCCACAAAACCAGCTTCTCAACAGCTTTCTTGCAATCAAAGTTTTATCTATAACAGATGAGTTCTCGTTGAGATATAAGTGAATTGATGTAAATTGATGGCCCGACTAGTACTGTCAAACACCCGACAAGCGATAGTATATGTGGGTGACTTCCCGTCGCGTTCAAGCTCAATCTAAACACAGATTATTTCCTAAATCTCCCTAAATGAGCTGCGTTGGCATAAGGTAATTCTCATCAGTGCCTGCAGCTGAGGAACCGAAAAACATTTTTTCGCTCCACACGGTTTCTGGTCTGGAAGTGGGGAGACGGATTCCAAATGCCTTTGGCTGGCGGCGGTCCTCTGCCGACATCAAACTATCCTTGCAAGTTCAATGGACTAAAAATGAGGGAACTTTGCTATCGGGATTTGGGAACACGGGTTCACTCAACGTTTAGGAAAAGTCATTCATGCGAACACGCAGGTTGTTTTCATCTTCTAGATGTTACAGCTATTTTCATAACAATACGTGAACAAGACGTGGAGCGTGACTTTCGATGAACCTAATTCTAGACGTGGTTACATCACCAGGCTTATAGCTGATAACCGGGCCCTTGACGGAGGTCGGAAAGAGGTGGCTACCGCTGGCAAAGGGGTATCTAGACCCTCACTTTGTCTGACGTAGTTTCGCTATCAGCTGACAGCTGTTTGCAAATCGATGGGCCAAAAGTCCGCACTGTCCACTTGTGTGCAAATTGTGGTGGCCCATCGATTTGCAAACAGCTGGATTTCTCTATAGTTTTCTGATCTTGAGAGGCCCATAGCTTTGGTCCATCGTTTTGCAAACAGCTGTAATCACAGCTATTTTCATATCGATGGGCAGGAACGCAAAATTACACACAGAGCTTAGAAGTCTTCCAATTTTGCAGTAAGCCGAGATCCGGCTCTCAATTTTTGGTGCCCGGTTTAGAGTCCACCGCATGTACGCCTGTGTGTGTAAATTTCAAGAGATCACCCACAGAGTGCCACTGCCACTGCAATGGGGTGATGGTGCCCCGAGAACTGTCAATCTTTCACCCTCATTTCTTATCTTTTTCAAAACAACTGCACCACGAATACAAACATGATTGATTAAATTTAACACTCTAGATCTGTGAAGCTCGAGTAGGACCATATCGAAGTGTTCCACTTTTGATCTTCCGTGGACCGCGGGAGTGGCACGAATTCGAGAGACTTGAGCCTAACTGCCAGCAGCTTCGAGGGGGCGTTGGAAAATTGTGACACGCTTGTACAGGTCGAACGTGTCCGCTGCATTTGGGAGAGTAGGCTGCGCTGGAGGTGGATGGATTCCACGAATAAAGGTGCCCACTGCGAGAAGGAAGTTGTCTGCGTGAAAGTCGGAAATAATGGCGTTGAGATCGGCGCGCGGAAATCCAGGTTTGACTGCCAGAGAAAACCGTCGGGCAGACGAAGTCAGAGCAACAGATTGAGGTGCTAGCGACTCTTCGTGATCGCTGTCGACGTCTTGATCCAAGTCATTGACAGCCTTTGACAACGCGAGATAGCAGTGATCAAGGTAAGCCCTAAATCAGGCAACCAGTGCCTCCTGCCTCTTCATGATCAACCACACCGTCATCTACGCAATGTACTCGCGCCGATTACTTGCTCGATGACCCTCCTTTGCATAATCAATGTGCAGCCTCTCTGATGCCTCCGTATTGAATCCATCCACGCTTCCCTGGGACTTGATAGCTTCGAAGTAATGAAGCATTTGATGAAATTTAGGTATGATAAAATGTCACGTATTCCTAATTTCCTTGTCAAATGAACACGTCTTTGTTCTCATGAAAGACCTCTAGGGCCTTCTTTAGCGCATCTAGCGTCTTCGACGTGTGTACCTGAAGCTGTGCATTGTAAATAAAATTGTTGGCCGCTACCACTGTGCGCAAGACTGCAGGTTGGACTGCACCAGCCAACACTCCGACAAAAATCCTCTGAATTTCTTTATGCTCGCGGCCCTCCCACTGAGAAACAAAGGAGATGCCGTTCTTGAAATGCCGAAGCCCAGGATACCCAGGCATACTTCGAAATCGGGCATCAATTTCCTCTGCAATTTCGGTACACCAAGAAACAAGATGGTCCATGAAGACACCCTTATGTAGTTGATGGAGAATGTCGGGGGTGAAGCAGGAAAAAATGTTGGTATGCGGAAGATCAGCTCAGAAAGGTTCGTACACTGCCCGGAACCATTCATCATTAAAAACTCCAAACCTTCGTCCAGTCCTCTTGTGCTCTAGCATAACTTTCGAGCGCTCTTGCTCGCGTGACAGAGACTCCAGGTTTCGTTAGGCCGGACACAACATTTCGGACAAAAGCTTTCTCAATCAAGCATTGTTCAGGAAAGTCGGCTACGTATGCTGATGGGATTGGGAAAACACGACGTATGAAGCCATCGGCACAGGTAATGTCTACTCCTTCCTTTCCTGCCTTGACAATTGGACTGAGCAGACGACGCATGCAGTAGTGGAAGAGGCGATACCTCTGGACAGAACGGGTTTCATCTGTGAAATTGTCGAGTTTTGCGACTGGTAAGTATCCGATCAGTATCGTTGCGTATGCAGAGGGTTTCGTCGTACTGACTTCTCAATATTCCCGATCGTCAGGTACACTGGCCAGGCCTTTTGGTCGCAACGGAACATGGAAAGTTATGTCTTGTCAGAGGATAAGATCAACGGAGCAACTGTGGATCCTACGGGTAATTTTTCCTATCGCCTCAATCATCAACGTCTTTGACACCTGTGCCACTAGGAATGAACATACTTGTGTATCCCACCACCAATCCGCCGTCCACATTTCATCATAAATCCGACTCTTGCCTGCTTCATCCTCAAAATGACGTTCGGGCGCAAATTTGATCGAGTTTTTATGGGCTGGATTATAGGCAGTGCGCAAGGGATTAAGGCGGTGCTGACGAGAGAATCTTCCTTGGAGTTTCTCTTGGGGCCCTGTCTAAAATAGGTGGTGCCATCAGTCCCTTGCCTGCCCCTCGTTGTACGACCCAGCGGCAGGTGTCCCCTCTATCCCGGCGACATTCACTCGCAGAAGATCATGATCACAGACGTCAACGCCGACCCACGTATCAGCGCCGTGATTGACTAGAAGTTCTCAAGCACGGATTTTGTCACCTCCTTCGCGCACTACCTGCTGTTCATCATCGACCATCCGGCATGGGACGACGGCCCGCTGCGCGCAAGGAACATGAAGGACCAAGCCACGTTTGACGCGCTTATTCTCGAAGCCAAGAGCGTACTCATAATGATCAGAAGCAGGACCCTTTGAGGGTTTGTGAATGGTAGGCGTGTCTCAAAAATATTCACAAAGCCACCTATCCGCAAAAATGTAATGCATTCAAGATTTTTCGAAGATAGACTGCTAGCACGAGGTGGATACAAGGACATTTGGTTCGACTTCTTTCCAATCCCACAACTACTCTTGGAAACGTTATTTGTTTCTGTTTAACCTGGCCTGTATTTCGCTTCTTCGAACTACAAATTAGAACAACATGAGATTGTGCTGTCATGATTCACTCGCTGTAGACACGAAAGATATAGGACGTACTCGCGGCTTTACATCGAACACAATACACAATATTCTTGAACGCGACAAAATAACCACATGTATGGTGCTGTCGACATTGAATGTATGCTTTGCACGTTGGGCAGTTAGCCCCAGTGGGGACAAGTCCTTTGCAACCTTTAGTCGCTACGCAGTGATGTTGGACAGGCATTGGGCTGTTTATGACGTTTGGTTTGTATTCCCCCCCTTTATACGTGTACGCGAATACGTAGGCTGTTTTTCATCTTTTAGATTTCACTACACGCAAAAATATAGTTGCTGTTAAAATTCAGAAAAGTATTACCATATGGAGTGCCGCAGACTGCGGTACTCCATATGGTAATACTTTTTTGAAATTTTGGAGCGTCCACATTCTGAATGCTCTCACATCATCCCAATTAGCACAATCTGATATCACAGAGACATCTGGCATGTTTGGTGGTGTAGTGAGACGTGGGCATACGGCTAACTATAGACTTAATTAAATCTCTCCCACGAGCTATGATGCTGGAACGGAATTGGACTGCGCTTCTGATAACAGAACTGCTTTGACATTGTTTCATCTGTTGAGACCTTTCGTTGTAACCTCCGATTACCTGAGGGCTGTCAATCTTTGACCCTCATTCCTTATCTTTTTAAAAACAAAACCATCACGAGTACAAACGGGATTACAGAATTAAATTTAACTCCATGGGAACCTCGAATCTTTCTTAGACTCGACCTATAAACTTTTTGCGGCGAAGGACTTCCAGTGCCGTCCACACTTCTACGTTTTCCAGTGTACATGGGCGCTCGGCCAATGCTGGGCGGTGATGATGTTCACCGAGTCATTAGGCATTGATTGAATTGAGAAATCTTCAGGGAATCATGACGATAGGTTGTACCGGCGGGGAAAGGCGCGCGCTACTATCCTAGCCGCATGACACGGGAAAATTATGTACCTAGCTACACATGCGCGAAAGACGGACGAAATTCCAATTTCTCTGTGTCATTGAAGTAGAATATATTCTTTGAGGTAGAACTTGAACTTTGGACGCTTTGGACGCCGACTGACTCGAAACTTTTTCTTTTTCAAAGTGCCATCGTCTTGTAACAATAATCCACAGTATTTCACCCTGATTACCTCTCAGAGATGCCATTCCGGTCTCGTCTTCTCAACCGCCTTTCCTTTCATTCAGTCTCATTCACACTCGTTCCAGTCCTTTCTCACATCTTTATCCACATCCTATTCTCATTCCAAACACACGTCTAGTCAATCTACTCCTTCCTCTCTTTATTTAATCTCTCAGTATCCTACGTAGCTACTCATAGAATCAACTCAGTGTATTATCTATATTCGAGAATCCTACTCTAGGTTTCCCTTTTATCTCTAACTTTTCTCTAAGTTGTCTCTAAGTCACTATCCGTGCGTTTCTATTTCCTATTTTGACTACGGTTCATTACACGTCCCTGGCACTAGGCGCATAAAGGTTTGCTCTGAGAACAAAAAAGCCTTTCCTAATCATTCGGAAATGGCTTGTCCAAAGGCCACTGGCAGCAAACTATTTTGTTTGATTTAAATTTTCAATTGATTTGTGCGTAGTGTGGAAAGGCAAAGGTGCCCCAGATTGCTGTTTGAAACATGCCAAGTTGAGAAACCTATTATCCTTTCATTTATCCAAGTATATCACGACTTGTGGGCGGTTATGACAGCCTGGTGGATTCACGGCGTTACTGTATATATATTTGCAATCGCGTACAGAAGACAAGTATCCACGTGATATTTCTCACAACTGTATGGGTGGTATTCAAAACGATGCATCATTGCTTGTCCCTTGACCTTGATCATGGTCTCGTCAGCTTCCAGTACATCTTCTGGTATCGACCCTCGTGTTCAGACAACCCTCGATATTGTCGACTGGGATGCGCTCTCCTCTATCGGACGCAAACTCCTTCAAGTCGACACATCGCATTGGGGTGAACACGTATTTGGCGCCTACAATCTCGTCCGTTTCCTCCATCTCCATGACGCGCACAACACCATCTTGGTTGCACGTGTGCCTCTCAGATCTGAAAGCGGCACGACTGTCGTACACGACGCTGCTACTTTGAAACGGATTGCAAGTGAAGTTGCTACCATGGAGTATGTGGAAGCACACACCGACATCCCGGTCCCGCACGTCTTGCATTATAGCGCTAGCAAGGAAGGTGCCGTGCGCGCGCCGTACATCCTCATGTCGCACGTCGAAGGCGTGCCGCTCAGCTCGGTGTGGGATGATATGGACGACGGCAGACGCCAGATCGTCCTTCGCCAGGTCATTGACATCCTCCTCGAGCTGTGGACGCATCGATTCGAGAAAAAGGGTGCATTGTTCAAGCGAGCCGGGTCTGCTGGGGAGAAGGAAAATTGTTGGTACGTAGAATCGTCCTCGGTTTTTGCAGACCCGGACAATAAACGGCCGCAAGACCACTTGTCGACGACCTCATTCGCGCACGCGGCGGATTACTGGCTGGCCTACTCCAACGCCAGCATGCAGCACATCCGTGATTCAATGTTCGGGTCCAGCGGAAACCCCTATTCCTATTCTGAAGCATGGTTCATGCGCTCCCTCGTTCCCTCCCTATTCGACCCGTCGGTCGACGCGCACGGGTGTCCTCTTTATCCCGGCGACTTTCACTCGCAGAACATCATGATTACAGACGTCGACGGTGACCCGCGCATCAGCGCCGTGATCGACTGGGAATTCTCCGGCCCGGATTTTGTTACCTCAATCGCGCACTACCCGTTGTTCATCGTCGACCATCCGGCATGGGACGACGACGACCCGCGGTGCGAAAGGAATGTGAAGGACCGAGTTACGTTTGATGCGCTTATTCTCGAAGCAGAGCGAGAGCGCACTCTCACTCGCCCTCCAGTCGCGGGATTACCTCTCTCGTACTTCATCGCCACCAGCTACCCTATCTACCTATTCCAGCAGAGCCTGCAGTTCCCCGAGACGACCGACGCTCTCTATCCCCTCCTTTTTGCGCACGTATTCGGAGAAGATGAATCCAAGGAGTTTTCGTATCGTTATTACTATGCGCTGATGGAGGAGGGGATGCTGAGGAAGGAGAGTGCCCAGTTTCGCCAGGAGGCCGAGGTGTGGAAAGAAGCACTGGAGGTTTTAGGCGAGGATGTCGCCGGTGAGGGGCCGCGTCTGACGAGGGGTGAGTTTAAGGATCTGGTTGAGAGGCATTTGGGACGCTTTGATGGTGCGGGAAAGGTCTGTAAATGGTTGGTGGCTCAGAAATGATTGTACAGAGCAGATACTAGTGGTGGTTCGTACTGCATATCTAGAGAGGCGTGTATGCTTTCGTTTTGAATTTATGTATTTCGCAACACTGCTTATTTACGTAACGCAGCATGCGTTCAACGTTCAACCAGTCCACCTCTGCACCCAGGTCAGAGGTAGAGGTTCTGGCAGGATTGTCTCCGTAAATATAGAGTATTGATTCTGGAGTGTGTTGGTTGGACGTTCTCTGCTCGGTGCTGGTACCAATGCCTGCGGCGAAGACGTATGGCGAAAGAGCAAGGGGAGCACTTTTACTGGAAAAAAGTAAAGACAGCAGTACCGTTCGTTAACCTTCAGCGCTTTAGCTTCATGAAAATAAACGGAGAAGAAAGCAGGTACATAATTGCTTAAATCCACTGACAGTGCGATATCGACACATTCTTCAGTTTGGTATGCGGGCACATCGTGACATGGCAAGGGCAGTTTGTAGCACCAGGCTTTGGGTCAGTTGAAGCCCGAGTGTCGAGCTGGCAGTATGACGACGGAGGCGCACATAGCATGCTTGCCGTTGTGGCAGGGAACGCAGGTGGGCTGTGTCGTAAAACGACAGGTAAGAGCAATCCCTGCCCACTGTTGTAGTTCCAGCGATTGCGAACGTAGGTCACTCACTGGGTATCATTGGTGCAGATGTCATCCGCAGAACGATTGGCATGCGAGGTTGGCGGGGGGCAGCGTCCGTCATCACGATGTGCCAGCAGCGTGGGGCAGCAGGACCTGTTATGGGTCAGCAAATGCTGGGACGATAAGGCGGGTGCTTACATGCCCCTGTTGTTGTCCTCAGCTCAGGTGCTCCCAACCTTACCCCTGCTACATCTCATCGCCAACACCTGCCGGGGTACGGAGTACGGCGCAAGGCTACATTGGTGCCTATAATTGTGGTCGTCGTCGGTGGTTTGTCTATTGGATAATAGAGCATCACGTTGTGCTACGATATGGCAACATGTGAGTGAGCTGAACAGCGCGGGACGTTATGGTAACATACCTCTAGTCCATGTCCCTCGTTGGAGCACAGAAGTGCATCGTTTCGACCGTCCAGATGAAGGTCGTGGAAGTGAAACTGCGAGTTGAACTCGAGCCCCGACGATGACGCAAATAGAAGCAAGTCTCGGCGTTTGCCGGGTGATGGGGCGTAACGCAGGCCAAAAATTGGGTGGGTCTGAACGATAAAGGAATGAGCCCTATAAAAATAGTGTAAATAGCACTCGTCTCCCTATTTTTCTGCTTTCAAATCTGCTTTACAGCCTAAAGTGTCTGGACCACCCAAATTTCCACCCGCGCTAGAGCGTCGGGTATTCGAAACCGTGACCTGCGCTCGCGAAAATCCAGAGCTTTGCTTGGTCTTCGTGCTGGTGGCGAAGAGGGTGCATGTGTGGTCAGTGGTCTGATTATTGAAGTGCCTTGCTGATGAGTGACATCAGGGTCGATTCTATTTTAATTGCGACTGTCTGCATTACTAGTACCCGCTGTTCATCGTCGACGATCCGGCATGGGACGACGACGACCCGCTGCGCGCAAGGAACATAAAAGACCAAGCTAAGTTTGACGCGCTTATTCTCGAAGCCAAGCAAGAGCGTACTCACACTGATCAGGATGTAAGGCGCTTTGAGGGTTTGTGAATGGTAGGCGTGTCTCAAAAATATTCACAAAGCCACCAATCCGCAAAAATGTAATCATTCGAGATTTTTCAAAAATACACTGCCATGGCCAGCACGAGGTGGATACAAGGACATTCAATTCGACTTCTTTCCAATGCCACAACTACTCTTGGACACCTTATTTTTTTGGTTTTGTTTGATTTGGGTTGTTTGGCCCTGTGCTGTCATGATTCACTCGCTGCAGACATGAAAGATATAGGACGTACTTTCGGCTCTACATCTGGCACAATACCCAATATTCTTGAACGCGACATAACAGCCACATTTCACGAAGCCTACACATTTAATGTATGCTTTACACTTTGGGCAGTTAGCCCCAGCGTGGACAAGTCCTCCGCAACCTTTAGTCGCTGCGCAGTGATGTTGGTCAGGCATTGGGCTGTTCATGACGTTTGGTTTGTACTTCCCCCCCCTTTATATGTGTACGCGAATACGCAGGCTGTTTTTTTAGATTTCACTATACGCAAAAATTTGGCAAAAATAGTCAGAAAAGCATTACCATGTGGAGTACCGGCGATAAGGTACTTCATATGGTAATACTTTTTGAAGCGTCCACATTCCGAATGCTTATAATTAGGAAACACTGTTTTTGTTCTCACATCATCTCGATTAACACCACCTGATATCACATAGACATCTGACATGTTTGGTGGTGTAGTGAGATGTGGGCGGCTAACTATAGACTTAATTAAATCCCTCCCATGAGCTATATGGGGCTGAAGTCTGAAGGTGCTTCTGATAACAGAACCCAGACAGAACCGCGTTTCATCTGTTGAGACCTTTCGTTGTGACCTGAGGGCTGTCAATCTTTGACCCTCATTCCTTATCTTTTTCAAAGCAAAACCATCACGAGCACAAACGGGATTACAGTAATTAAATTTAACTCTCTGGGAACCTCGAATTTTTCTTAGACTCGACCTATAAACTTTTTGGGGCAAAGGACTTCCAGTGCCGTCCACACTTTTACGTTTTCCAGTGTAGATGGGCGCTCGGCCAATGCTGGGCGGTGATGATGTTCACCGAGTCATTAGGCATTGATTGAATTGAGAAATCTTCAGGGAATCATGACGATAGGTTGTACCGGCGGGGAAAGGCGCGCGCTACTATCCTAGCCGCATGACACGGAAAAATTATGTACCTAGCTACACATGCGCGAAAGACGGACGAAATTCCAATTTCTCTGTGTCATTGAAGTAGAATATATTCTTTGAGGTAGAACTTGAACTTTGGACGCTTTGGACGCCGACTGACTCGAAACTTTTTCTTTTTCAAAGTGCCATCGTCTTGCAACAATAATCCCGGTATTTCACCCTGATTACCTCTCAGAGATCTCATTCCGGTTTTGTCTTCTCATCCGCTTTTCCTTTCATTCAGTCTCATTCACACTTGTTCCAGTCCATTCTCACATCTTTATCCACATCCTAGTCTCATTCCAAACACACGTCAGTCAATCTACTCCTTCCTCTAGATCTCTGTAATTAATCTCCCAGTATTCTACGTAGCTACTCGTAGAATCAACTCAGTGCATTATCCGTACTCGATAATCCTACTCTAGGTTTCCGTCGTTCCTCTAACTTTCCTCCAAGTCATTATCTGTGCGTTTCTTTTTCCTATTTTGATTACGGTTCATTACACGTATTACCCTTTCATTTAGCCAAGTGTATCACGCCTTGTAGGCGGTTATGACTGCCTGGTAGGTTCACAGCGTTACTGTATATATATTTGCTATCGCTCACGGAACTTGTAGGGCTGCGCACCGACGCCGTATTTACGGTTTACGGCAACCGACATACGGCCACCGTCACCGTACCGTGAGCAGGACCCCCGAAAGCCCCCTAGGAGGTAGTTTTTTGCTCCAGGTCCTGTACCCGGATTTTTTTTCGGCTCTGCGAGGCCGTTTGTACCCGGACTTTCGTACAGACCTTCGCCGAGTGCCATTTGTACCCGGATTTTCGATACATAGCTCTAAAAATGGCCTAAAAATCCCAAAAAATCCCAAAAAATTTCTTTTGGGCTATTTCAAGCTGTTTCAAGCGCTTGGGACACAATGATCTGCATAGGAATCTATTCCTCCTCAATATCTAACATCATGAACGCTTTTTTTGCTTCCAGACAGCAATTTTTGAACCTGCACCAACTCCCGAAAACATGGCTCGGAATGTACGAACGGCCGTGATCTGGGTTCATTCATTCGAGAGCCGACTTGTAGGAGTACGAAAGTACTAACTAAGCGCCTAATTTGACCTCAAAAGGGACGCCGCTCAGGTGCCCGACCACCACCTCCGGGGCCGTCCTGTACCCGGACTTTCGAACATACCTTCGGTGATGAGAGCACTGGTACCCGGACTTTTGAACATACATCGGTTCCAAAACTGGACATTTGTACCCGGATTTGCTACAAAGCTCCGCCGCAGGCGGACAATTTGTACCCGGACTCGATACATACCTTCTAGGGGGCCTTCGGGAATCCTCCGTGAGCCTTCCGTGACGGAAGTATCCATATGATATTTCTCACGACTATACGGGTTGACTTGACCTTGATCATGGTCTCGTCAGCTTCCAGTACATCTTCTGGTATCGATCCACGCGTCCAGCTCACGCTCGACACCGTCGACTGGGAAGCGCTCTCCTCTGTAGGCCGCAACCTTCTTCAAGCCGACACATCGCATTGGGGCGAACACCTTTCTGGCGGGTACAATCTCGTCCGTTTCCTCCATCTCCATGACGCGCACAATACCACCTTGGTTGCCCGTGTGCCCCTTAGATCTGAGGGCGAGATGAGTGCCGCACACGACGCCGCCATTTCGAAACGCATTGCAAGTGAAATTGCTACCATGGAGTATGTTGAAGCCCACACCAACATCCCGATCCCACACGTCTTTCATTATAGCGCTAGTAAAGAAGGAGACGTGCGCTCGCCGTACATCCTCATGTCGCATGTTGAAGGTGTGCCGCTCAGCTCGGTGTGGAGGGACATGGACGATGACAGACGCCGCATCATCCTTCGACAGGTTATTGACATCCTCCTCGAGCTTTGGGCACACCGGTTCGAGAAAAAAGGGGCTCTGTTCAAGCGAGCCGGGTCTGCTTCCGCGGGGGAGAAGGAGAAGAAGGATTCATGGTACGTAGACTCCTCCTCGGTCTTCGCAGACCCATCCAACACCCGCCCGCAAGACCACCTACCGACCACCGCATTCGCGCACGCGGCGGATTACTGGCTGGCCTACGCCACCGCCGACATGGAGCACATCCGCGATACGACATTCGGGTCGGGTGGAAAGGAGTATTCCTATTCCGAAGCATGGTTCATGCGCTCCCTCGTCCCCTCGTTGTTCGACCCCGAGGCGGATAAGCACGGGTGTCCGCTTTGTCCGGGGGACTTTCACTCGCAGAACATCATGATCATAGATGCAGACGCCGAGGGCGGCGCAGGCCCGCGGATTAGCGCCGTGATCGACTGGGAGCTCTCAAGCACGGAATTCGTCACCTCCTTCGCGCACTACCCGCTGTTCATCGTCGACCATCCGGCATGGGATGAAGACCACCCGCTGCGCGAGAGGAACGTGCGGGACCAAGCTACGTTCGACTTGCTCATCCTCGAAGCTGAGCGGGAGCGCTCTCTCACTTGCCCTCCAGTCGCGGGATTACCCCTCTCGCACTACATCGCCACGAGCTACCCCATCTACCTCTTCCAGCAAATCCTACAATACCCAATTACATCCACCTCCCTCCCTCCCCTCCTCTTCGCTTACGTGTTCGGGGAGCACGAGTCCAAGGCGTTCAAGCATGGGTATTACGACGCGCTGATGCACGGTGGGATCCTGAGGAAGGAGCGGGCGCAGTTCGAGTGGGAGACGGAGGTGTGGGTTGAGGCGAGGGAGGTTTTGGGCGAGGGGGTTGTTGGTGAGGGCCCGTGTTGGACGAGGGGGGAGTTTAGGGAGCTGGTCGAGCAGCATTTGGGATGCTTCGATAGTGGGGGAAAGGTCTGTAAATGGTTGGCAGCTCAGAAATGACTGTACAGAGCAGTGGTGGTTCGTACTGCAGATCTAGAGAGAGAGGCGTGTATGTTCTCGTTTTAAATTTATGTATTTCGCAACACTGCTTATTTACGTAACGCAGCATGGCGTTCGACCCCTCCACAACCTTGCAGAGTCTTGCTTCTTCTACCACCTACCGTGACCTATGCCTGTCGAGCCAGCATTCATCGACGACAAACTCGAATCCCTAGTCCGCAAATGCATCCTCTTCCCCGCCGACGGTACAGAACCACGCCTGCAGCCTATGATCGCGCGAACAGTGACCGTGGACGATATCACATCGATGAGGATGTACAGCCGCTGCGTGGACATGAGCCGCACCTTCGCGGGCGACCAGTGCTATCGCAAGACGCGCGTGGCGTCGTGTGATATCGCTCTGGATCGGGACGGCGGGCAGAGCACGTACCTCATCTTCTACAACCTCTCTCTAAGCCTCCCTGTGAACCTCGCCGTCGCTCGTGTGGTTGGGGTAACCCCGCGGCAATTGGACGCCAAGAAACGGCTGTTCTGGCGCGGAGACGTGGTCGCAATGAAGGTGCTGCCCCGCTCTAGAGAGCTCGATTTTATGGTGGAGAGTGCGCATGCTGAGCTGCGCGAGGTGGGGGCGCTGGAGGAGTTCTTTCCTGAGTATTATAGACGGAGTGTTTTTGAGAAGGATCTGGACTTTGATGAATATGGATGTGAGAATGAGTTCGAATTGTTTAGTGCGAGGGCGGAGGTGTCAATGATAATGATGATAACTTGCAGGGAATTCCTACGTCGCGCGGTACTGTGGGCCTACCTCGTTGCTGCTTGGCCCTTCGAAATTGTACTGGGGTGCGAATGCAGCTGAGAAAGAAGGTAAGAGAGCATACTTAATGGCTCCGCTCCATTAATACTCCAACACGTATATCCAGCACATTATCTAGAGGACCTCAATGAGCGACGATCAGCTGTTGGGTGAGTCTCCCACTAAATGAATCACAAGGATAAATCCGCCCTTTCCTTTTTACAAAATAAATAATAATACAATATCTGATCCAGCCGTCCGCCGATTCCCCCTCACGTATACATGAAATCCTACGCCGAACACGCTATTTCTCTCTTCTCTGCTGTCAAATCTGCTTTTCAGCCTAAAGTGACTGGACCACCCAAATTTCCACCGGCGCTAGAGCGCCGAGTATTCGAAACCTGCGCTCGCGAAAATCCAGAGCTTTGCTCGGTTCTCGTGCTGGTGGCGAAGAGAGTGTATGAGTGGTCAGTGGGCGCTGTGTTGGTTATCTAAGTGCTTTGCTTTGCTGATATGAGTGATACTAGGATCGATCCTATTTTAATTGCGACTGTCTGCATTTCGCAGACCTTTGAATCCAAGCGAAGGGACCAACTTGAACGCTTTCTGGACAGACTTAACAATGGCAAACCAGCGGAGTATTACGCTGAGCATGTCAAAAATCTAGCCATCCACGGGTCCTTCTTCGAAGCAGAAGGGATCAATTGTATATTGGCCATATGCACCGGTGTCGAAAACCTCGTAGTCTTAACGCCAGCATGGGGCATCGACTTATTCGAAAACCATCAGGCGGGTCTTCATCTCCGCAGGCTGAGCATCAGACTGGAGAAGTTCTCCAGGTCGCTTCCCAACTTCGACCACCCGTGTTTCTCCAACCTCACACACCTGCACCTCTCAGATGACGACGAGGACTGGCCATACTACTCGGGGTGGGAGAACCTCACCAGTCTAACCCACCTCGCCTTCTCCTGCGCCGGGCCAACCGAAACGCTTCCTCTCTTAAAGAAGCTCCCGAAAATCCAATACGTGGCGCTCGGCCATTACTGCAGCGGCGAACGGTACAAGTATGCTAGGACGGTGGTTAACAACAGCCCGCATATCAAAGCAGCGTGGGGCGTGCGCGTTGTGTTTTTGTCGGAGATTCCGTGGAGTGACTGGGAGAAGGGTGCGAGAGGTGGGGAAGATTTTTGGGATGTTGTGGAGCGGGAGGTGAAGCGGCGGCTTGAGGAGGAGGGGGTGTCGGCTGATGGGAAGGATGATGCGCGTGCTGATGGGGAGCCAGATGCGCCTGCTGACGGGAAGCTAGATGCATCCGTTGACGGGAGGCCAGATGTACCTTCTGACGGGAAGGCAGATGAATCCGTTGACGGAAAGCCAGATGCGAGCACTGACGGCAAGCCAGATGCATCTGCTGACGGAAAGTCAGATCCACCTACTGCGAGCAGAAAATCAAAGAAGTCCAGAAAAAAGCGCACGCGCCGATAAACCGTCCATGAGATGGCTTGGGAAAGTTATACTATGCAATACTCGACTATTTATCAGATTGTAAATACTGACCGCTCTCCGCCAAGCTAGTGACTCGATGTCTCCAAGTGTAATACAAGTTCTCGTTAAAAAAAAGCACGCTTTTATGAGCGGTACAATTGTGCACATTATACTCGCTTCCTAAGCATAGATCATGCGAATTAAACATAATCAACTTCAAAATACAACTTGAGTACACTGATGGAGGCGACAATCTCGAAGACGACGCCACACATGCCCAATATGGGCAAGTTTTTAAACGCCGCGGCTTCACTTTCCCAGGTCTTTGCTTCTCCTTCACACTGTCTTGCTGCTCTAGTTACACAACTGGTCTAATTACTTATCTTGTCGCTAACTATGGTGTGCTGCATGCCATTGCCATCCTTATTTTTCTAAAATATCATCGAAGAAATAGCATCATCACTAGAAGTGGTCGTTGTTCGGACATGGTCAATCTCTTAACTCCAAGTTCTTCAAGTTCCCTTTCATCTCATTACCACCCTCTACTGATACCCACAATGTAGCGTTGGGGTCTGCAGTGTTATCTCTTCCAAAAATAACATGAAATCATCTGTCATTGTCATTCTCCTAAATCACTGATCGTCGCCTGGCGGTGGAAGCAACGCCGAATTCTCAGGACTCAAGCTATCAAGAGATAACACTTTGTAGCGGTGGTTTTGCGCGTTTACTAAGACCCAGAGTACCACTCGACTGCCTGATGCACAGGTTTGAGTCCTATTCCAAGGCTGTGGCAAGCTTCGGCAACGGAAATCTTTCGACGATTTCCCGATTTCCTCGCGACAGTTCCCATCACAGCACTAGCTATGCACCTCCCGGGCTTCATGAGCACGTACCTCAACAAGGAACAGTGCCCCCTCCGCGTATGTAATTATAGTCTTCGAACATCCCACGTCATAGGACTTTAATCATTGTCAAGCTGTGGGTTATAAAAAGAGACGCAGCGCATCTCAATGCTCAGTTGAAGCCGGTCTTCACCCCCATCCTACCCCTCGCCAACGCAGGTCGTTCAAACCAACCCACCTAAATATCGAAAATTATGATTTCCCGAACTGGTCTCATCGCCTTCGTTTTCTTCTGCCTTTCCATTACTTTGGTCGCCTCTGCACCTTTACCCGAACTCGGACCAGGGTGAGTATCGCTGCAGTAATTTCAACTCTGGCTTGTTATACTGACTTCTTTACTTCAAGTTTGGTCGAGCGCTCGGACATTTACGAGTACGACGGTGTCTTCGAACGCTCTCCGGCTTTATTCGATCGAGAGGTTGACTTCGAGGACGAATATTTTGCCGTGCGTTTACTATCACACCCGACGATCTTTAAACTGATTAGGATGCATAAATATAGCGCGAGGAATTTGACGAATTTGACCTCGAGAGCAGAGGTTTTTTCAAAAACTTAGGACATGACCTCGCGAGTGCGGGTAAAGGCCTGGCCAAGGTCGACCTGAAACTAGCGTCTGCCGCCTCAGGCACCGTGTCCAAAGCCAGCAGATTCATACCCGGCGTCGGCAAAGGCGTCGGACTGGCAGCTAAAGTTGAATCGCGCATCACCAACGCGGCTGCCAACAGGATCCAGCGCAGAGGATTCTTCTCGAAAATCAAAAACGCTTTCAAGGTAAGCAAGGATTTTTAGTGGCTGCCTGCATGTGCTAGCAAGCGGGATTGATCGTCGTGTTTACAGAAAATCGGCAAAGGCATAGCAAAAGCCGCCAAGGGCCTTATCAAATTCGACCTGAAAGCCATGTCTGCCGTCTCTGGCGTCGTAGGCAAAGTCGGCAAGTTTATTCCTGGAGTCAGCAAGGCGGCAACGACGTTCGCGAAGGTGGAATCAAAGGTCACTGGTGCTGTTGCGAAGAAGATCCATTAATTCCTTCCAATGCATGGTTTTGGGAAGGAATGAAGAAGGGTAATGGTGAGGTGGAATGGATTATGCGTGGCTGGCGGAGTACTAGTGTAGATATTTCGTTGGGTGCCTGCGAATATAAAGAATTTCACTATGAGTATTTGATTCAGATGTATGAGAAGAAATATTCAATGCACATATGTGGAAGGCTGCACTCCTACATTCACAGGCAGTTATGCTCGGAGGCTACATCCTAGAGGGCACAACTGAGGTTCAAGGCAGCTTTGAATTTTGAATGATTTGGTGGCTTGCCAAGGGGCAGTAATTATTCTTAAACAATGAATTGATGAACTCGAGCAGCCAGAATGGCTAGATTATATTTCAAAACTCTGACGAAACAGAACATTTCGTCAAATAAGAAATAAGAGCTGTCGTCTTCGGTGTGCCGTAGCTCGAATGGAGCGAACTCCAAAAGCGTTTTAATGGATTTTGCCTAGTGCAATTTCCAACCGCTGCTCCAAGTAGCAATTAATAGGGATCGACCTTTGACGAAGAGAGGAGCAAACACACACTCTACAACCACCCAGCGACCAACCATAGTCAGACGGTGCCCTCTAAATCCAAGAGCTCTCCTTGCCTCTGGCGCAAGCACTGATTCACCCTACAACCCACATGCCTCAGCAACGCTCTTCCTCACCTCCTCCACCCCAAACGGCGGGCTCATCTCCGCGCTCGTCACAATTGGGGGCAAGCAAAGCGGCGCTGCAGCCCATATCTCCTCCCTCAACTGCTTCAGCACGCCCTCCAATTTCTCAGTGGGCACTAAATCAGCTTTGGTGATGATAGCCTGGAGCGTGAACCGCTGGACACCAAAAGGGGAGAGAAGGGAAGAGGAGAGGTGGGAGAACATTTCTGTATCGGTTGGGGAGAGGGAGAGGTGTTTGGCGTTTATGAGGATGTATATGCGTTTGAGACTGTTGGGTTCGAAGATGAATTAGAGATAGGTCGTATTTGTGGGGCGAAGGAAGCTGCTTACTGTTGGCGGGACTGGACGTAGTGGTTAAACAGGTCACCCCATTCAGGGCGCCCTCGTGCGCCGTATCCTGGAGTGTCAACGACGAGGAGCTTGCCTGGGTCCGAGCCGACGCGGTAGAAGTTCAGTGCTTTCGTGTGGCCCTTCAGTAGTCAATGTTCATTGTTCATCGTGGAAGAGGAAACAGTTTGGTACTCACAGCCTTCTTACTCGTGCTCAGCAGAGCCTTACGCCCAACAACACAGTTAAGCAACGTCGACTTGCCGACGTTTGCGCGACCTGTCCTCGTAACTGGTCAGATGTCCGCTTCCTTGCCTTTACGTGGTTCACCAGCCACAACACGAACCTGTCACTATAATCTTCAAAACAAGAACGCCACGTCAAAGAAAATACCTCTAAAAGGTCATCTAGCACGCACCTCAGGCAACCCCTTTGACGAGGGGATCGACCCGACCGATTTAGCACCCGCGATGAAGGTAGCAGCTTGTGGGTTTCCCCAGAGGCTCTTTGCCTGCTGCGTTTGCGCTTTTGTTGAGTAGGAACACGTTGGGGCTCTGATTATTCGCGGGCTACATCGATATCGTGAACTTGAACACGCGTTTGTTGAGAGAAACGCAAAGACGGACATCGTGGTCCTTTGCCAACCTCCCTCGCGGCAGAGGAAGTCGTCGGCCCGGTTATCCGGTGGTTGATGTTGGGGGAACTTTGAATGGCTCACATTCGGTAGGTGTGGACTGAGTTCTAATCTCACACTCGCCAAGTTCCGACGTCCACAGCAACTTCCGACGACTCGACGAGGCACATTGTGTGAAATAGGGAGTACGTGGAGGTACAGTCACATGACCCATACCTCGGTCAATTATATCATACTGGGCTTTCTCCTGTGTGAAAGACGAGGGTATTCAAAAATCCAAACCACCCAAATGAATGAGAATTTACTTAAGAGGAGTCTACCAATAAATGGGAATTTTTGGATGAATTTATGCGCCACCAGTGAAGATTTTCTGCAGATTTAGTGCACTTCATTTATCACTGAATATACGAACAACTGCTTAGAGATTCAAAAAGAAAAAAGCTGTTCAGAGTACTCTGGAGTACTGATTACAACATTGAGATGGCTAAAAGCAAACAGCTCCGCACGAAGCGCGCCTGAAAAAAAATAGGTCGCAGCCATGTTTCTCCCATTTTGCCGGAGACAAAGAATTTTTTAAATCAGGGAAAACGTGCCATATTTAATTTTAAAATTAAATAAACAGAAGCTCATTGAACGCACTCTTCAAGGAAACGCAAACATCAATAGGCGCGCGAAGCGCGAGAAAAAAATTGTGTATATTTGCTGCATATCCGGTACATTTTACCAGGCTAAACACATTTATTAGCCTCCAAGCGCGAAGCGCGTCTCGAAAAAATAACCTATTTCGCACCATACATTCCTGCGGCCTTGTGAGGGGATATTCATGTTCTTGGAGATTTATTTCAATGTTAGAGGTCATAATTAATTGTTCTCTTCTCCTCTATTCCGATTTAATTTATTTAATTTTATTTAATATTCGGCCCCACCACACCTATATAATGCGAGCCCTTTGAATCTGCTCTTTTGTTTCGTTCCAACTTGGAGTAAACCCTCCTTTACGCCACATGGTATTCAATACTCGGTGCTCAGTACTCAATGGAAACCTTCCGATGGTTTCCCGCACTCTTTGTTAACTCTATGTCTTCAATCTCGAAATGTTCAATCGGAATCCGGCACACAGGCATGGTCGAATGAACCGATAACAAAAGGCTTAAAGTCTAAGGAATGAAAGAAAGATGCTTAGGGGTATAAAATGAGGGCACCCTGCTTGCGAAGCTTTCCTTCATTCCATTTTTCTGACATTGCGTCCTCTGGAAGGACTGCCACAAAGTCTCGACATAGACTCTGCCTTCGCCTGTTTTTTCTTTTTCCTTTCAGATTTTTTACGCGGATTGAGCGATGGTACAAGCCCTCGATTCGTTACCAGGACCATCTACGAGACCAGTAACACGAGCTGGTTCATTAGCTATGCCTCCAAGCTTCGCGGAGCCCGGACCCTCTTCTCGGCCCATGGCTGCCACTGGTGTCGTCGACGAAGACGTAGACCGTCCGGCATCGCCAAGTTCAAGAAGTGATACTAGCTGGGTGACTGGAAGTGATACTGAGGGAAGTGTGTCGGATAGTGCTTCTGGGTTGTCTTCAAGGAATAGGGTAAGTTTTTGCCTCCCGTTTCTGTGTGCATGACACTCAAAGACTTTGCATCCATCTGACTTACTATAGACAGACGACCTTCCGACTCCTAATCGCCCAACAAGAGAGGCCCTAGAGGAATTATTTCAAATTTATATTCAGGAGATCCGAGCGGACCCCGATGCCCTGGAAGCTTCTCCCCACCTCAGCCGCTTGATTTCTTCTTTCAACCCAGAAACGACAACGGAGCCGGTCGACCGGTATATAGCCGTTTCCCTTCTACAATGGTTTTCCAAGCCCATCGCCGATGAGGTGCGCCGCCAAGGTGAAGAAAGCAGGTTTCCTTTGAGAAAGAGGGTATGTTCAAGTCTTATTTCGGTGTGTTATTCAATATTCTAATCCACTTTCCGTTCGCACAGATGTACGACAATTCATCTTCTCGCCCAACTCTAATTTTCCACCCTGCTCTAGTGGACGTTGTTCAATATTTAATCGAAAGGGTTCTAACAAATCCCCGTGCTGTGGGGATTTCTTCCGAACTCAATCGTCTGGTTTCTTCGTCTGTTTTAGAAACAACGACAGAACCCGTTACTCGACTGGTGGCTGTCAACCTTTTACAAAACCTTGGCGAGTCCACTATCAAGGGGGCACTCACCCAGCTGGAGCACTGTGATTGCTCGGCTCGTCATCATGCTCATGCTCATCCACCAGCTCCTGGTGTGTCTGAGAACTTCCTCGCTACAACGCCCACTGCCCGTCCACCCCCGTGGGTATACAGGCCTGAAGTCTCGCCAAACTACATCTACGACAACATGAGGAACACCCTTCTCGAAAACCAATGGAATCGGGACCAAGCTCGGCTCCTCAATGCTAAACACTTCCTCAGGCTCGAAGCTGAGACGCAGCAAGCGTGGCTCGACGACTTTGGGCCAATCCACCCTTTCCTTGAGTCGGATTCTGATATGATGGACGAGGACTGTCCACGAGAAGCGTACGACTGCTCTTACTCCGTCGTTCTTGACAAGCAGCCAGTGGATGACGGCTCCCGACCGACGCAGAAGTCCAACCACCGACTCGCACTCTTCTTCGTATTCTGTGTCTTGGTGCTCTCCTTGGCCATGTTGGCTTTCAGGATATATTGTCCCACTTATCCTCTTGCGAAACAAGAGGCCATGAACGCGCCTCATACCTATTGGAAGGCGCACATGAAAGCAGCTCAGGACCAGCAGTTTTTTCTGGGGTCGTTCGTCAATTTCAGGCTTAGACTTTTATCCCTACCTCCCTTACACGTAATTATAAACGGTCTCTTCGTCGCGCGTTAGTATTCTCTGACCCTTGTTGTATTGTAATACTTAGTACATTAATTTCTCCTCGAGCACAGAATCGTTAGTCTCTCACGACAGACCTTATGACAAATCGATCTGTGAATTTGGGTTTTTCATTCACTTCCGAAAGCGGTATGTAGTGCCAACTTTTTTGCAATCCTCCAACATCTTCTTGAACACTGGTCCAGCTTCTAGGTTCACCCACGATATGATACACAGTACGTTCGCCCGCACTACGTCTTCAAATTTGTGTCAATACCTCTGCTTATCTCTCAGATTATCTCTCAGAGCAGTCGACGTTAGTTTCCCAGCTTTGAGGGCTATTCGAGCGACTCTTGGGTTCAAATATGTCGATTATCGAGTCCGTTTTGATGCTGGTTAGGGTATTTGAGAAAGGTGAGCATGGGAACATTCTTGGATGAGTTGAATTGAAGTCATTTCCAGTTCAGACCGCTGCGTACAATAGGTCGTGTGCTTCTAAGGCTGCAGACGTTTTAGAGAATCACAACTGCAAGAAAGAAATGTAGAGTTCGTTGGGCTAAAGGTGAGAAAGCACACTATTTCCGAAACTTTGGACTGAAAACTACCATAACTGACCAAGGGTCTTGTCGCAGCAAAGGTCATCTGGTAGTTTCCTTGGTCCCAGTTTAGTGCCAGTATACGTAACTTTGGGCACGCCCACTGAACACTTTGGATGATCACACTTCCTCTGACAAGAGCTACAAGATGTGACCTTTCCGCAGTCGCGGATTAGTCCATGATCCTCGCCGTAATCATGCGTTCGGATTATGTATCTACCGAGACGTACTTATACATCTGGAGCCTGCTGAAGGTCGAAGAACAGGTATTATGGCCAGCACTGTATCGTTTTTGTCGCGCGTTTTCAGGTACGGAAAATAGGCCTGGATTTATTTTCATTCTGATAGGTTGTACCCCTTCAGTCGCAATGTCAACCATGACCTTGCATCTTCAAGCTCGAAGCATAACGCCGAATCGTCGCCTTCCCTACCGTCATCTACTAAAGATCAAACCATCGCGCCTCCTGTATCCATCTCTCCCGTCTCCGAAATTCCCGATAATGTTGTTAAAGCTGAAGTCAATAACGATCCGACTCAGATTGATCCTAGAGTTGGCTTTACAATCAGCAAGTTGTCGCTAGAAATGCAATCTGCTCACCAACGCGGTAGGAAACGCATTCTGAAGAAGATCAGGGCTCTCGTCACGAAGGCTCAACGAACCGCAGCGAACGAGAGAACTCTAGAAGATCAATACCTCCTACAAAATTGGCACAGGCCTTTGTTGGATTCGCGCACCTCCCTTATAACCCTTTCGAACGCCTATCCCGCTAACCAGGGTGCAGATTCCTCTTCCTCAGTTCAGTTGCCAGAGGTGTTTGTCGACGCGTCGGCTCTTGGAACAGGTCTTATCTTCAAGGAACGCTGGATTGCTTGGACCTTCACGCGCGGCCACCCAGATATCCCTATCGGGCCTGACGGCAATATCGTCATATCCTGGGCTGAGCTCCTCGCCGTTGAACTAGCCATTTTTGCCCTCGCAGGATATCGGTTCAATGGCATACTAATCCGATCAGACAATACGGGTGTTGTCGATGCTCTAACAAGGAAATCGTGGAAACCAGACTACGGCCTCGACACCATCTTGGATAGGATCCTGGGTATGTGCGAGACAGCATCCCTCGAGCTAAAGGTGGAGTGGATTGCATCGGAGATGAATCCTGCCGATGAACCATCCCGCGGGGACTATCCTCCCTCGAATATGATACTCAGTTGTATCCCTAGCATTCCTCGGCATTTGGAAGGGCTAGTAAGCCAGGTCGGTGTGGTCTAATTCGAGTCTTGTCTGGACGAGCCCGACGTGTACCAAAGAGTGACAAAATCGTATGCCGTGCTAAACATCATTTGGCCAACATTTGGCTGTCTTCTTTCCTTTTAGTTAGCTTCCCTTTCCACGTCTGATGTGACTGCTTTATGGTTTCCCAATACACCTATTTCCAATTACCAAGTAATGCAGGGCACAATGTGGACAAAGAGGGAAGCTCTGCCCGGCACCCTAAAGGGGACTCGTGATCGCAAGTCCCAATGAGTCCCATCACACCGTCAATCATGACTTTTATTATCTCCGTGGTTTCAGGATGGCTCGTCCAACAAACGAACCGACTCGGAGCTGAATTCCCAGCATTTCCTCTCCTCTCACCCCCACCAGCTTCAGGCTCAGCATGATTCTGCCCAGACCGTTAAGGCTGCTGGTCAGCGCGTTGCTCCTGCCTCACGTCTTTGGAAGGCCAGCCAGAAGACACTACGATACGCATAATTATTATGCCTTGGAACATATCCCTGGTGCTTTCCAAGGAGCAACTCTGGAGGAGATTTCTGCTGCTTTAGGAGTGGAGGTGGTTGAACAAGCAGGGGAACTCGAAGATGTGTGGCTTGTACGGGTGCCCAAACCCAGCGACGACCTCGACCTCGACCCACGAGCGGATAGCTGGGATCCTGCCGTCTCCAAGCTCAAGCTCTTACAGGACCGCGCCGAAAATCCTCTCGCTGCACGATCCGAAGATGGAATACACGCTCGTAGAATCGTCTCATCCATCCGGCTTCTTGAGCCCCAAATCCCAGCACAGCTCGTCAAACGCGCGCCTCTGCCGACATCACGTTTATCGAAAGATGTAGCCAGACGTCTAGGGTTGGAGGACCCTCTGTTCACGGAGCAGTGGCACCTTAATAACGACGAGTACCCGGAGCACTCTATGAACACGACGCCTGTGTGGGACATGGGTTTGACGGGAAAGGGGGTGTTGACTTCGTTCTTGGACGATGGGTTGGATTTTGAGAGCGAGGATTTGAAAAATGCGTTTGTGAGTTTCTACTTTCAATTATATCTAACATAAAGTGTTTCTAAGTAAATTTTTTTTGTCTCCAGGATGCGGAGCACTCTCATGATTTTAACGACCACGTTCCCTTACCGCGTCCAGTCAGCGAATGGGACAGCCACGGCACACGATGCGCCGGCCAAGTTGTCGCTCAGAGGAACGGCGTATGCGGGGTCGGGATCGCCTACGACGCCAAAGCCGCGGGGGTGCGCATCCTTGGCGGACCAATCACGACTGTGGACGAAGCAGCTGCACTCAATTACGGATACAAAAACGTCTCCATCTACAGCTGCAGCTGGGGTCCGCGGGACGACGGCATGACGATGGAGGGACCTAACTATCTCATTAGGAAGGCAATGCTCACTGGCATAAACGGTGGCCGAGACGGGAAGGGCTCCATCTTCGTGTTTGCGAGCGGGAATGGGGCGTCGAATGAAGACCAGTGCAATTATGATGGGTACACGAACAGTATTTACTCTGTTACTGTGTCTGCTATCGATTGGAAGGGGATGAGGCCAGCTTATTCGGAGGCTTGTGCTGCGAATATGATCGCAGCGTATACTTCGGGTGGCGACAAGTTTATAGTGAGTTCTCCAGTCGAATTCTGTGGCTCTGAAAATTACTGAGGTTTCTCATAGGTAACGACGGATGTAGGAAAAGACAAATGTAGCCGATATCACGGTGGCACATCCGCTGCAGCTCCTAATGTTGTTGGCGTCTTCGCTTTAGCCTTACAAGCTCGGTGTGTATTATTTGGTTACATTCAGTTAGCGATGACAACTGATATTACTGCTACAGTCCAGACTTGACGTGGCGTGATGTCCAGCATCTCTGCGTCGAAACGGCACGAAAAGTAAATCCCGACGATCCTGACTGGGAACGCACGGCGTCCGGACGATTGTACAGCTACAAATACGGATACGGTGCTCTGGATGCTTATGCGTACGTCAAAGCAGCGCAGACTTGGAAGCTCGTCAAGCCGCAAGCATGGATTCATACCGAGACCGTCCAAATAAACGGCGGAAAACTGCACTCCCTTGGCCACCATAAATACGAGTACGAAGGTGGTGACCCCATTGGACCCAACGGCGTCGAGCACAAAACGACGATCACGAAGGAGATGATGCTTGAGAATAACCTGGAGTCTCTGGAGCATATTGACGTTCGAGTGTGGATCAATCATTCTAGGCGGGGAGATGTGAAGATTGAAATTATCAGCCCGAATAGTATCAGGAGTGTCCTCGCTGCTGGCCGTAGAAATGACGAATCTGGTTCTGGCTTTCCAGGATGGAGGCTTAATACCATCAAACACTGGTATGTCGTCAATTTTTGGTAACTGGAGAACATACTCATACTCTGTGGTGATAGGGGCGAAAATCCCATCGGAGACTGGATACTGAAGGTTACTGACAAGAACGACCCGAACCAAAACGGCACATTCTTAGGCTGGAATATGGCATTTTGGGGTAGCGCTATAGATGCTGCAAAGGCGAAGAAATTCGTCGAACCTGTCGTCGACAATGCATTACCCCCAAGTGATGCTCCTCCTCGCCCCGTCATCAATGACCCCGCTGCGACCTCAGCCACACAGCACGCCAAACCCACAGACCACCTTCCGCCCGACCACGGGAAAATCACAGGCGAGAACACCCTCCCAGCCTTTCCCACCCCGACGAGCAAGCCGAAACCACAACAAGACGACAAAGAAACTGATCCTGGCTCCGCAGGATCGTGGTTCAACCCTGCCACCAATAATGGGTGGTATTTTGGTGGCCTTGGCGCGGGTATAATGGCCATTATCAGTCTGAGCGTGTACTTTTGGAAACGGCGAGCCGCACGACAGAGGTTGGCGGCGTACACGTCTTTGGCTGCGGATGACATCCAGATGGAGTCTGTGGGCGAGGACGACCTCGTCGTTCCTAGTGGTGGACCCGGATCTACGAGGCGAACGGCGTTTGAAGAGCCGTCGTCGGAGAACATTCCAGCGCATCTTTCTGTGGACCCTCCGCCTATTAAAGGGCTGGGCTTCCACTCTGGCTTCCTTGATGACGATGAACCTTCTGCTGGACTCTCACCACGATATAGAGATCATCCCGAACGGACCTCTCACGACTCGCTGCGGACGTCAATGGAAAGACACAGCCAAAATCCCACCGGACACGGCGAGCATCTCACATGAGAGAGGCCAAGCGCAGCGTGTGTCCTAGGTGTATTGTATTGCTCTCATTTTCTGGGCAAACCTTTCCAAAGAGTATCGAGCCACTTGAAGTCGAACCGTTCTGAACGGCTCGTTTCCATTGCTTATGTAATGGTACCGTTACCCAACCAAGGCTTCATGGTTGAAGGCTTCACTTGAGCGAAGTCGAGAGTGCTTTACACTCGCTGGGGAATGTCCGGAACACTACATATTATTATTCCATCTGTATACTTATACACTTAAGCTTAACACGTCTTTAGTGAATCTCTTTAGGTCAAGTTTATTCAAAATGGGCATAGAATTGAATTAATGGTTTGACTTCTCGAATTTAACATCGATTCGTTTGTGAAATTGAGTGCAAAATATACTGAAGATGTCGATGATGGCCTTGAATTCTAGCAAGCTCACCAAACGCGCTGATGGCATGGGTCAGACGCGTCGAAATTGATCACGAGACAAATCGGTTCACTTCGGCGCGCTAAATTTGGAGATCATGATCCCTGTCTCTGTTACAGTTTCTACTTGGTGGCTATACGGTGTCCCAGCAACATCGGATGTCGTGGAACTAACATTTTAGCTGTGTTCTATATACTGCTTCCACCATCTGCTGGCCAGGATGCGGTTTTCTTGGGCCCTTTTGGCTTCAATAGCCATCTCCTCGACTCATGTGGCCGCAACACCAGCGAAACGACATTACGACACACATAGATATTATGCCTTGGAACATAAAGCGGACGACCACTTCGGGGCCTCATTAAAGGACGTCGCGGAAGCGCTAGGAGTCGAAGTTGTCGAGCAGGCAGGAGAGCTGAAGGATGTGTGGCTCGTACGGGTACCCCGCCCGGATGATCGAGAGGTCACTGCACGAGAAGGAGAGGTTGACCCTGTCGTATCTGCCTTTGAAGAATTAAAAGCACAAGCTAGCTCTCGTCTTACGTCCCGATCCGAAGAGGCACTTTATGCTAGAAGAATAGTCTCATCTGTTGCTTTCCTCGAACGACAAACACCTGCAGAACTTGTCAAGCGTGCTCCACCTTCACGGACCTCTGCTCTCGGAGTGGCCAAACGCCTTGGTTTGAAGGATCCATTATTCCCCGAGCAATGGCACCTAATAAACGACGACTATCCCGAACATATGATGAATACTACACCAGTCTGGGACATGGGTTTCACAGGGAAGGGAATTTTGACCTCCTTCCTTGACGATGGTTTGGACTTTGACACTGAAGACCTCAAAGATGCCTTCGTATGTTACTTCTCCCTTCTTGTTACATGCACTGATTTATTTGCATAGGACGCAAAGAATTCCTACGACTTTAATGCCCACATACCGTTACCCCGCCCCACCGGCCTTCGCGATCATCACGGAACGCGCTGTGCCGGTCAAGTTGTTGCAAGGCGGAACGAGGCCTGTGGTGTCGGTATTGCTTACAATGCCAAAGCCGCCGGTGTTCGAATCCTCGCAGGCCCTATCACCTCAGTCGATGAGGCAGCCGCTCTTAACTATGGCTATGACGAAGTTTCAATTTATAGCTGCAGTTGGGGACCACGCGACAATGGTCAGACGATGGACGGTCCTGGCTATCTCATCAGAAAGGCTGTCGTCAATGGTATCGACAAAGGAAGAGATGGAAAAGGATCTATATTCGTGTTTGCGAGTGGGAATGGAGGAAGAGATTACGACCAATGCAATTTTGACGGATATACAAATAGTATCTATTCCGTGACAGTTTCGTCTATCGATTACAAGGGTCTCCATCCGAGTTACTCGGAGGCTTGTGCTGCGAACATGATTGTTGCCTATAGTTCAGGAAGCGGAAACCACATTGTGAGTTGCCTTATATTCCAATTGATGAATTTGGACTAAATTCAGTCACCAGATCACTACGGATAGAGGAAATGAATGCTCAAGACGACACGGTGGAACTTCCGCCGCCGCTCCTAATGCTGTGGGGGTCTTTGCTTTGGCTCTAGAGGCACGGTAAGCATTGCCTTGACTTGTGCAGAGTCTCTTTGATGATTAATTTTTGATTACAGACCTGAACTGACGTGGCGTGATATCCAGTATCTTTGCATCGAAACTGCTAGAAGAGTCAACTCTCATGACCCCGACTGGGAAAGAACGGCGACTGGACGCTATTACAGTTATAAGTACGGATACGGTGCACTGGACGCCTATGCCTACGTGAAAGCTGCTCAATCGTGGAAACTGGTCAAACCTCAAGCCTGGCTTCATACAGAAACTGTCATTCTAAACAACGGGAAGCTACATGACCTTGGACACAAGAAATACAAATATGAAGGCGGAATTCCTATAGGGCCTCGTGGAATTGAACAGAAGATGCAAATTACGAAGGCGATGATGACTGAGAACAACTTGGAGTCTCTGGAGCACATCAATGTTCGAGTATGGATCAGCCATACTAGGCGTGGAGATGTTCAAGTTGCAATCGTGAGTCCGAACGGAATCAAGAGCGTCCTAGCAAGCACTCGAGACTACGATGAAGCGGATACCGGGTTTCCTGGATGGAGATTTATGACTGTTAAGCATTGGTGCGTTCTCCTTGCCGTTTATCGAGTAAACCAAATTCTAATCTTCAATACTATAGGGGTGAAAATCCAGTTGGAGAGTGGACATTACAAGTGTTTGACCAGAATGATGATGACCAACACGGGAATCTCTTAGGATGGAATATGGCTTTCTGGGGCACCGCCATTGACCCAGCCAAGGCAACAAAATTCGTTGAACCCATTGTCGACAATGCTCTGCCACCTGCAGACTTCCCACCCCGACCTGTTCCCAATGAGCCTATCATAACTACAGAGCACGCCAAACCCACCGACCATCTTCCAGAAGATCATGGTCATGCCACAGGAGAGAACACTCGCTCTGCGTTCCCAGCTCCAACGGGCAGGCCAAAACCTCAGCAAGACGCCGATGAACCCAGCAAAGGCTGGTATGAGCACATGGCCAGCCTTGTCTCTGCTCAGAAGTGGTTCTTCGGTGCACTGGGCGCAGTCACCGTCTTTGGTATAGGAGCTCTCCTGTACTTCTGGAAACGCCGTGTCGCCCGACAGAGGCTTGCCAACTACACATCGTTGGCTGCAGACGACATCGGCATGGATGCGATTGGGCAGCAACGTGTCATCGCTGGGAGTGGAGGTCCACGGACCACACGAGCACTGTATGACTCGTTTGGCGAGCCTTCATCGGAGAACCTCCCAGCGGAGGCGAACGTGAACCCGCCAACGGGCCGTGCGCTTGGCTTCCATTCAGGATTCCTGGACGATGATGAGCCCTCTGCTGGACTGACTCCGAAATATCGCGACGAGCCGGAGGATCGACAACCTACGGGTGTTCAGAGAAGATCTTTGGATGATGACGAAGTTTCGGAACCGAGAGGCAGCCGCGATGGCAGTCGGGAGAGGCTCACATGAATTGTCTTTTGAAACGACATACCCAAAATAAAATACCACATCCTTTGTATATCTTTGGAGTAAATTGCTATTGCTAATTTATAGATCTTGAAAGTCGCAATTTATTGTGCTCTATGATTTGTATCTCAACATCTCTGAAGATCTCGTAACGCTGTGTTTTATCCGCTGGCCACTCGACTGGGTTAACAGGCAATGAGGCTCGTATGATAGATATCTCAGAGTTTTTTTGTATTGACATTTGACATCTCGCAAAACTGCGCAAGGAAAAGAATTTAAATACCCAAGACCGTTGTTGACTATGGGTCGTAGATTGAAATGCCTGACGGGTTCATTATCGTCCTGATATAGTTGGTCAGCCGGTCAAGTATGAAACCACTGAGCCGGGAAGGTCTCCACTCGAGGAAGAATAAAAATCTGACATTTGCAGCCAGTACATGTGAATGTCCTGTTGGGCCAAATGTTGTCCATACGAGTACATCGCCTGAGGAAATTGAACGGAATTGCGAATATCCGAGAAAAATAGGGAATAGTCCGACAGAATATGGAGTACAATACATTGGCACAACGTCCCGACGAACAACCAGGCGGTTATATTACACCATCTCACACACCTAGAGGGAGCTTGCAGAGGGTATGTCTCCATAATCATACAACAGTTCTGCAGGTCCTCTGATAGTTCAATCAGCAAACCATTCTTTACATCAATAAGCTTGTAAAACTCACCGTTTCTCTACTCCCTACAAGAATTGGTCAATGTCAGTAGAGATAGATTGATCATGAAACTCCAAGACGTTACTCACACCTTCCTTCCACACAAACTCAGCCCGAAATTCTGTCTTCCCAAAGAATAGTACTATGAAGAAGCACTTCTCACGGTATGCTCGTCCTTGTAGATTCATTTTGACTTCCTCTGGGACCCGGTCTAGCTTGGCATAGATGGTGCAAACAGGCGTGAAGCCATCTTGGAGCCACGATTAGTTCAATTGTCACAAATCGCAGGGACGTCCGCCCACCTGGGTCGTCTTGTCTAAACACGGCTTTCTCGTCTCCTCGATAGCAGTACAGAGTGGCACGGACCTCGAGGAGCGGCTGCTTGGTTTTATCCATTTCAGCGGTCCTCATGTACCGAGCGCTTTTTGGCCTGATCTCTTTGCCTTCTGCAATGACTTCTCCCTATTCAATTATCGTTTCAGATGTTTGATATCGGCTCCACATTGTCACTGCACAAACCTTCGGTAAGAGAGCAGTAAAGCAGTCTCGGAACACTTCAACTCCCGTATCGGCGACAATTGCGTCTTCTCCATACATAGCCCTCCATTTTTTGTGGTCTTTTTTGTTTGGGTCGTAGGTCAAACCGAACAAACCATACGAAAACCTTGACACCCTCTTGCGCACAAAGTGGTCGAGATAAAAAGAAACGGCACCATCTGCCACTGCTTTATTTCTGAACAACCAAATCGTCAGACATGTCGTTCGGGGAGATTACAAAGAAAATAAGCGCACGGCTGGGATTCGGGTCGAAGGACCTTCAGGTGAAGATGTTCAAGCGCCTCTTTCACTCGCGCAAACAACCAATCGCTCGCTGAAAATCCGCCAACAAGCACGACGTGCTATAAACAAGGCAATCAGAATGGCTGTCAAATGTTCAGACAGGCGACAAACCGAAATCGGCTTATGGGCTACTTTGCGTTGCTCCAAAATGGCATGGGTGATACATTCGATGGAAGGTTTGAAAAACATAGCGATGTGATTCCTGAATAACTGAAGCTGTCAATACTTCGTGGAGTAAACCATGGTAGGGATTGACTCGCCCATTTAGCTTCAATTGGCCAAGTCGAATGTCATGGGGTGGATCATTATCAGTTGCTGAGCCAAACTTGACAAATTGGGGCTGGTTTGCATCTCGGAATCGTAGTTTAGTAGTGGTATCAAAGGAATGAAGAATTTTGTCCAGGCTCTCCAGATAGACGGAGTCCTTCAGATGGCCTTTTGACGATAAGGCACGTTATAAGCACGGCATGAAAACGAGGAAGGACTGCAGGAACATACTTTCCAAGAACACACGGGAATTCAAAGTAACGAAGACAGCTCCGTGGAAATAGGCTACACCATGGATTAAATGAGCTCCATTTAATTGTAAATCAAGGACAAGACCACTTACATTGTGAAGGAGTCACTTCTTCGAATGTTCCCCTTTCGTCGCTAACTTTCTTCTTCTTCCTGTAGCAGCTCACGTCTATCGTGCCTCCTCCGGCATCAACTATCGCAATACTTCCGCCTTTCTTTGCAACGGAAGCGGAGATTAATGCCATCCTTCATTTGAAAAGCAGGACAAATCTTACATTTATAGCTGCGTCCAAGACGCCGTCGTGCGCTGCGAAGTGCAGACTCGCCTCTCCTTCCGTAATAAACACGATTCGGTCATGATCTTCCTTCGAATCGGAGATCAAACCAGCTTGAATTGCTGCGTCGCGCATAATTGATTGCTGTTTTCCTTCCCATCCGTTAGGATGCGATAGAACATAGTCAATCCTTTCTTTCTCCACAGATGTCCACAGCTCGGAGCCATGTGCATCAACAATGTAATCTTTTGCACATCGTTGCATGTATCGCAGGAAGTCAGCGTAGACTTCAATAATAGTCTTCTTCGGGGGAAGCTGTGGCAGCTTCGGTGTAACATCAGCGCCAGGAGCAGAGGCAGGTCGAAGGTACAATTTAAACCTGTACTCGGTTGACACGAAATGAGTGATTCAGAAATATAATGAAGGGAAGTTGGGTTGCACCATTCGACTTTCATCCAACCTTTGGCCTCAACTGCTTCGTCAGTGGTTTCTGCACCGAGCGCACGAGCACTTCCGAGTTCGTCGTAATAGATAACGGTGGGCACTTTCGAAATAGAAGTAGTGCGTTTTTCTCCATCATCGAAAAGGTTGTATCTTGCAAAGTCGCAGGTTCAGCGACTTGCTATGTAGATGAAGAGCATTGGATTGTTACCTCGTTACAGGCTGAATCTTGGGAACCCTTCCGGGGTCAAGTATACTTAGGAATTCCGGGAGTTACTTCGAAGTCCGGTTATAGGTTCACTCTCATCACTCACCTGTAGGAAATTCCACTGAATGTTGTCCCGATGTCGAAGGCGAGGACGACTTTGCGGTAGCTTCCCTCATAGGCTGAGCGAGTCCACTGAACCATGTTGAGGGTTGGAAATGAAGAGCGGAATGAAGGCTGTGTGGTCTGGGCATTTTATACGTTTATCGTTCTAAAGATATCAAGATCAAGTACGCAGATACTTGGGTGCTCGACTGCGAGATGTGACAACACGTGTCAACTCAGCTTCAATTTCCGATGGCAGTCGTGACAACACGAACCTTGAACCCTTGACACCATGGCAGATCGCTCACGACGCGAAAAGAAGTCTAAACTCGATAAATTGGCAGAGTACAAGAGGGCTCGGGAGGGTGGAACGCGTGTTTTTAAGGTGATTTACCTCCCTTCGCGTCAAGATCGACCCAGGAACTAAACGACGCGTGCAGGAAGAATCTGTGGAAATCTATGATGAAGTAACCGAGGATCAATACAAGAGCATTGTAAAAGGCCGCTTACAGAGAGATGACTTTGTTGTGGACGATGGAGCAGAAGGATATGTCGATAACGGAATGGATGACTGGACAGGTGGGGTCGATGAAGAGCAGTATGACTCCGAGGAGGAGGATGACAGAAGAACAAGTGCGTATTCATGTTTTGTCGTGTATCTGGCCATTGATCTCTTGAAAGGCAAGAAAAAGAAAGCAAAGACTGAACCTTCGAAAACTAAATCGAAACCCAAACCACCTCCTCCCACTGCCCCTTCCATTAATGCTTATCGCCCAGCTGTTTCTGCAGAACAAGAGCAAGATTTTATGTCTGCTCTGCTAGGAACGATGGACACAATGCCTGTTGACCCCATCCCGAAGAAAGCTTCTCGCAAACGCAAACCATCACCAACTGACGACTCCGACTCTGAACCATCTCCGAGACGACCTGCTTATAATTCGTACCGATCGAGAGCTAGGGAGCCTTCTTCGGATGGACCCATGGACGATATCCAATTTATCCCCAGCGACGACGCGTTTTCAAGCCCTAATAAACGCTTACGGACGGATGACAAGGCCTTAGCACCGACAGCAGAGAGCCTAGCCAATTTGGACGTCCATAGCGGCTCGAGCGACTTTGCGGACGATTTCGACACGTCTTACGACGACATTGATATGGACGATTTTATGGACATCGACCACGAACTCAATGTTAAGCCTGTTGTGAAGAAAGAAGCCACGGATATTTCTCTCCCAAAGAAATCCGCGCCATCCAAGAAGCACGAAGAACCTGATGTTAAACCAGCTTGGCTGTCGGTATATGATTCCCTCGAGGTAGAAACAGAAGAAAAGCTCGGTTCTCTTTCCGCCAGCAAGAACACGTCCAATACGGCCAATATCTCGGCCCTTGAACCTGATGGCTCCCTCCGCTTTTTCTGGCTTGACTATCTCGAACTCGATGGGAAGCTTTATTTCATCGGAAAACTAAAGGACAAGGCCTCGGATTCGTGGGTATCGTGTTGCGTGACGGTGGAAGGCATGCAACGTAACCTCTTTGTCCTGCCTCGGGAAAAGCGCGTTGAGATGGATGATGAAGGCGTTATGCACGAAACCGACATTATTCCTACCGAGGACGACATTGACGATGACTTCGATTTGATACGAAAACAGCTGAAAATCAAAGGATATCGACAGAAGTTTGTCAAACGGAAGTATGCTTTTGGAGAAAAGGATATTCCAAGAGGAGAAAGTCGATGGATGAAGGTGGTCTATGGTTTTGACCGTACGGTACTTACTTTTACCTTGTCCACAACTTGCTGACTCTTCCCAAAGAGCCTATTATACCTATGAACGCGGAAAGTCAGAATATCGCTCAGATCTTGGGCACAAACACTAGCGCTTTTGAATTGCTTGTTGTCAAGCGTAAAATTATGGGCCCATGCTGGATTACAATCAAGAATCCTGTAATTGACAACAAAGGAGTACGTACCACTTCCTTTGTTGGACTCCCATCATTTCGACATTTATACTCAGATTTCGTGGTGTAAACTTGAAGCGACCGTATCCGACCCTAAGGATTTCAATCCATTCCTCGAAACAGATGCAACTGCGCCAAAAGAACAACCACCGCTTAACGTGATGAGCCTCAGTGTTCGCACTATCGTCAATCATCAGGAAAATAAGAGGGAAATCGTCTGCGCAACAACAAGAGTTTGGCATAACAGTGGGTTTCCAAGCAAAGGTCTAAGTATTCATCCTCTCACGCAACATTGGCAGTGCAAATCGAGGACGGAACTCCTCCTGAGAAGCTTAAATGCACAGTTCAAACATTCGTCCGCCCACTCGACAAATTTCCTCCAAACTTCGAGAAGCAGGCAAAGACAAGCACCAAGGGTTCAATCACAGCCGTGCCACATGAAAGGTTGCTTCTAAATCAACTACTGTGTACTTCTCTCCTCTTTTTGCGGATCCTCAATTCGCTCTAACCAGGTTAAACAGTGGCTATCTTCAAGGCGGATCCGGACATAATAGTTGGCCACGAGTTCCTTGGAGTATCGCTAGATGTGCTCCTAAACAGGATGCGAGATCTCAAAGCTGACAGTTGGTCGCGATTAGGACGTTTTAGACGTTCGAAGTGGCCTTCAATTGGGAAGCAAGGCACCAATCTCAAGTTTTTGAACGGTCGCTTGCTGTGCGACCTTGCTAGTGAAGGAGCCAAAGTTTGTACCTACTCTTTTTCACGTGGAAAGCTAATTCAGACCACCTTCGTAGAGTATGATTTCGTCCACTACGTGGTCGATGACTGAGATGTGCAAAACTCATCTGGGTATCGATCGAGAGGATTACGATCCAGACGATACTGCAAGCAAATTGGATGGCAGTCTTTCATCGCCAGAACCTATGCTGAAATTCGTCCGACATTGTGAGCTTGATGCCCACTTGCAGATGGCTATTGCTTCGAAGGTTCAAATACTACCACTGACGAAACAGCTAACCAACCTGTCTGGCAATTCATGGTGATTTTTTAAAATGTCGTCTCCATGACCTTGGCCTCTTACCAAATTCACCACAGGAACAAAACTCTGAACGGCGGTCGTGCCGAACGAAACGAATACATTCTCCTTCACGAGTTCCATCGTCTAAAGTACATCTGTCCTGACAAAACTTATGGCAAGAAAGTGGTAAAGGAAGAACCCCAGGAAGAGGAAGAAGTAGGAGGCGCAGGAGCAGGAGCAGGAGCAGGGAAAAAGGCCACGAAAGGAAAACGCGACAAGTATAAAGGAGGTCTCGTTTTCGAGCCGAAACGTGGTTTATGGGACAAGTTCATCTTGGTTATGGACTTCAACTCGCTGTACCCCAGTATTATCCAGGAGTACAATATCGACTTCACAACAGTCGAACCAGTGGAAAACGACGAGGTTGGTTCCCGTTCGACTTTTTTGCCCATGATCTCGCTGATTTTTGAGAAAGAACGGTGATGAGAGAATACCTGAACCTCCGCCATCGGACGTTGGGCAGGGTATCTTACCGCGACTCATTGCAACACTTGTCAACCGTCGGCGACAAGTGAAGTCTTTGATGAAAGATCGAACGGCCTCGCAAGCCCAGATCCTACAAGTACTGCGCGTTCTCTTGTCAATTTTCGACTCATTCTGATCATTTCTCGGAAGTATGACATCAAACAACAAGCTCTTAAGCTCACTGCAAACAGTATGTACGGATGTCTTGGATTCGAATATTCTAGGTTCTACGCCCGCCCACTCGCTGCCCTTACGACTTATAAAGGAAGAGAGATCTTGACACACACAAGAGAACTCGCAGAAAGTCTCAACCTCGATGTAATGTCGCCCATTCTTTCGTTTACAATGCTTACTCACCCCCAATTTCTTGCTAGGTTGTGTACGGTGATACCGACTCTGTCTTCGTCAACTCCAATGTCACAGACCTTGCGGAGGCTCTAAAGATCTCAGCAACGTTTAAGAAAGCTGTCAACGATCGATACAAGTTACTGGAAATCGATCTGGATGCTGTGTTTGAACGACTATTGCTATTGCAGAAAAAGAAGTATGCGGCCGTCAAGGTAGAAGACGGTATGAAGACCAGCACGGAGGTCAAGGGTCTCGATATGAAACGTCGAGAATACTGCAATCTATCGAAGGACGTTTCACAGTACGTCTTTGTCTGCTTCATTGCTTCGTCGTTGCTCAAACAGTATCCTAGATATGTCTTGAAACAAATCCTATCAGGAGAAGCCACAGAGAACGTGGTTGAAAACATTCATGAATACCTAACCACAATCGGAGAGGATGTACGCAATGGGAAGATCAAGATAGACTCTTTCATTATCTTCAAGGTAATCTTCATTCGCTTTGATAATGATTTCTCTCTGTTGACATATGTGAAGCGTCTCGGTAAAAATCCTGAAGATTATCCAGATGCAAAAAGCCAGCCTCACGTCCAAGTCGCCCTTAGGATGAAGCAGAGAGGCGGCTCTGCAAAAAATGGGGATGTTATCCCGTATATCTTTTGCTTGGAAAATGGGGAGGAGAGCTCAAAATCTGGGCAGGCCGATCGTGCAAAACACCCAGACGAGTTTAGGAAAGCCGGCACTACCCTCACCATAGGTATATGTTCCCGCTTCCCTTTTCTACGCTCAACTAAAGCTTTCTCTTTTGTTAGACTATCAATATTATCTCTCGCATCAGGTGCTTCCTCCCATTGAGCGTCTCTGTGATCCAATCGAGGGTACAGATAGGGCTCGTTTAGCGGAGTGCCTAGGTTGGTTTACAATGAATTATATTAGGGGAGGGGTGACTTATTCGATATCAATACAGGCCTGGATCCAATGCGTTACCGAAGCGCCGTCGGTGGTGGGGATGAGAGAGCATTTTCAGCACTTGACTCCCAAATTTCCGACGCCGAGAGATTTCGAGATGCTTCACCTCTTCTGATTCGATGTCGTCATTGTCAAGCCCGACTGCCGTTCCTCCCTCTTAATGATCCAGACGTATGTTGTTTCTGTCATACTCCAATCGTCGAAAGCTTAATCTTTTCCAGGCGAATATTCTGCTTCCAACCGGCCCAACTTGTCCTGCATGTGCCAAAACAATTAGCTCGGGTAGTCTGCAGACCCAGCTAGAAGTCCAGATACGGGAATCAATAGCACGATACTACGAGGGCTGGACAGTCTGCAATGATCAAACATGTAATAATCGCACGCGGATGATGGGAGTCTATGGTCGAAGGTGCCTGCGAAAGGAATGTAAAGGACGGGTCACTTTCGAGGTAATTTTCATGCTGTGATTTTTTCTTCACAGGTACTGACAACCAAATGTCTACTTTCAGTACTCTGACACCCAGTTATACAATCAACTTCGATTCTATGGTTCACTCTTCGACACCGACAGGGCACTTGAAGCTGCAAATAGGTCGAACACGTATGGTATGATGGACAAGCCAGTAATATACAATTCTGCAAGCTAATATATTTATTAGATACTGTACAGGCAATCATCGCAAAAAATCAAGGCCTGCTGCGAAATTTGGCGGACTGCGTGGACAAGCACTTGAACAATTGTGGGCGACGTTGGGTGGACCTCGGTTCCATTTTCTCTCAGATGACCTTGAAATCATAATTATGACTTGTGTGTCGTTTCTTTTCATGCGTCTGTTGCTGTCTTGCTATCAATCATGTATTATGGACTTGTTCTATTATGCTTTCCGTGCATGCTGTATGCTATATATCCACCACGAACATCGAATTACCCATCATAGATTTCTACTGAAGTCTAATCTGTCAATGGAACTGCATCTTACTTTGGAGGGTCTGTGACAATGACATCACACCAATTCCCTGTGACTCAGGTGTAACGATATTTTCGAACTGCTCAACGACTCGAGCGACTGGAGGATTCTTCCTCATATTCAGTATACCTCGGCCAGGTGTGGAGGCACAGAATTCCTTCATGTCCCACATCCATAGATGCCGCAGGCTTGCTTTCTCGTCCAGGTCGAAGGTGAATCTTTGGGCGGACTCAACAAGGTGGAAGGCTTTTGGAACAGCCAGTGCAAGTGCGAGCAGACCACAGCTTCGCCGGGAGGTGAAGGCAGGTCAATGTGATCGAACAAGCAAGCCCATGCCCGAGGTTCGTTATCAGGTCCGAGAACGAAGGACAGATGGTGCAGCATCGCAGATACAGGAAAAAGAGGAAAGCAAGGAGTTGAAAGCCGACTTGCGTTCACTGCTGAGGAATATCGCGCAACCGGTCGCGGTGGTCACATCCTTTATGCCGAATTCAAGATCTCTCACTAGTCCCGCAAGCAGGACTGACGATAAAAAGGCGAATATTTATCACGGAGCCACACTCTCCTCGTTTACCTCGATCGCTATGGATCCATATCCTCTTATAGCCTTTGCGCTCCGGATTCCGTCAAGGATGGCCACCACATTAACTTTTCTCTCCAAGTCATCTTCCCCTTCGTCATCACCTTCCGCCCAAGGAGCAGCTCACATGGTGATCAACCTCCTCTCAGCCTCACAAGCTTCCACGGCTGTCACATTCTCTCGACCCGACCTCTACCCAACCCCCTTTCACGAGTCATCTTCTCTCTCAGGAAGTGGAGTCCCGTACTCGGTGTCGCAAGATGGTTTTCCTGTCATCGACGGTGTTGTCGGGGCGCTTTCATGTAGGCTAGTCGGAGGACCAATACCCCTGCATGATTTGGAATTCCTTGAGAAAAATGGGCAAACAGAGACAGGTCCTAGATTGCCAGCTCTGGAGAAGGGTGAAGCTGGGTCTGAATTATTTATTGCAAGGGTGTTGCGGTTGGAGACTGTATCTGATGGTGAAGAAGCGAAGGAGGGAGATGAACGGACGTTGCCGTTGGTGTACCACCAAAGTAATTATACCACCTGCAGGAGTCTTAATACCTTGAAAGTGAATAATGAGTAGTCCTAGACATATAAATACTGTATATTTTATGTGTTGAACCGCCCATGGACCTTGTCATGATCATCTGCGACAACGCTTTATCCAGATTAGGAATATATTTCCTCAATAGGCATACCGTATAGTCTCAAGTTTCAATGCAATCATTTCTCTGTTCTTTCTAGATCTCGTGTTGCAGTATAATTTTGCCTGAACGGAAAACGGTTTCAATTTTATATTTATTCCCCGTTTTATCCCTCATCTCGTCAGTGTAAATGCATTTGATAGATTCCCAGCTTTTAAATGAAAAAAAAAAGAAATAAAATTATATAAAATCAGATATTGAGTATACTGCACAGAATTCCAGTGTCAGTAGAGAGGTGCCATGTTCGACATCGATAATGCTCTACAAGACTCCTGCACCTTCAAGAGATATCTCAGTGGGTATATCACCATAATCATACAACAATTGTGCTGGCTCTCTGAAAGAACAACTCAGAATTGTCTTTTGCAAAACAACAGTTCATGTAACACACCTTCTCTCAACTCCCTAAAAGTCCTCCAGAATCAGCTTTACTTCCCAATCAATGGGCAAGACAAAACATACATTTTGCTTCCAAGCAAGCTCAACTCGCATCTCTGTATTCCCAAAGAATAGCACGAGGTCACACTTCTTTTCACGATATTCCCATCCTTGAGGGGAAAAGCCGTATAGCTCAGGGACATGTTCCATTTTGGCACGGATTTTGCAGACAGCCGTGAAGCCCTCTGTGTGTTGCAGTGTCAATTCAGAATTAAAAATCAAAGAATATCCGCTTACCCGGTTCGTGTTTTCTGGACATTATTTTCCTGTTCCCTCGATAACAGTGCAAGATGGATACCGCATTCAAAAGTTTGTGCTTGCTTGTATCCATTTCGGTGGTCGCCAGGTAGTAATTCAGGATCCTGAACTCCTTGCCCTCTGCAACAACAGCACCCTATTTAACGGTCATTTCCGGCCACAGCATAGCACCGAGTCGTACTAACCTTCGGCAAAAGAACAGTAAAGTAATCCCGTAGCGCTTTAGCACCTCTTTTGTTAATATCGACATCGTCTTCTCCGTGATATGCTCGCCATTCCTTATGGCCTTTGATTTTCGGATTGTAAGTCACACCACCAAATATACCGTATGCAAATTTGGACACCCTGTTGCGGACAAAGTGGTCGAGATAAAAGGAAACAGCCCCATCGGCTACTGCTTTATTCCTAGAAAGAACGTCAGGAAGGTTCTAGGGAAAAATCGAATGAGCGTACGGTTGGGATCCAGCTCTGAGGACTTTCAAGCGAAGAGGCTCTAGTGACTCCCTTACTCGTTCAAATAACCAATCGCTGGCAGAAAATCCGCCAACAAGTACGACATGCTTCATAGAACAGTGTTAGACGGCCAAATAGAAAGTTCGTACAACGGTGACAAACTGAGATGGGTTTAACTGCTGACTTGCGTTGCTCCAAAATAGCGTGGGTGATGCACTCAACAGAAGGCTTGAAAAAAATTGCAATGTGGTTGCTATCGTTTAAAGACCATGCTATTTAGTACTCAAACGAAGTGAGTTAGAGAAATATAAACTTACCCATCAAGCTTCAATTGGCCAAAACGAATGTTACGGGGAATATCGTTATCCTTTGCGGAGCCAAATTTAACAAATTGAGGTTGGCTTGTATCCCGGAATCGTAGCTTAGTGGTTGTATCGAAAGAATGAAGGATTTTATCGAAGTCGTCGAGGTAGATGGAGTCTTTCAAATGACCTATAGAACACGTGGCAGAATTATGGGCATGGAAGAGGAGATGGAGGGAGTTATGGGCCTACTTTCTAAGAAAATACGAGCATTTAGGGTAACGAAGACTGATCCGTGAAAATAAGCTGCAGAAATAGAAACGCCGATTAGACTAGACATAAACGGTCGAATCTCAAAGCAACTGACATTGCGAAGGGGCTACTTCCTCAAAAGTGCCTCTCTCATCGCTGACTTTCTTCTTCTTCCTGTAGCAGCTCACATCTATTGTGCCTCCTCCTGCATCAACAATTGCAATACTTCCTCCTTTCTTCGTTTCCAAGATTAGATAAATATAAAATTGGGCAAGATATAGAATTACCTTTAAAGCAGAGTCCAACACACCGTCGTGTGCTGCGAAATGTAGACTCGCCTCTCCTTCGCTGATAAAAACGACTCGATCACGATCCTCCGTAGAGTCAGTTATCAAGCCAGCTTTGACCGCAGCCATTCGCATGATCGACTGCTGCTTTCCTTCCCATCCGTTAGGATGCGAAAGAACGTAGTCGATCCTGCCATTCTCCACTGACGACCAAAGCTCAGAGCCGTGCGCATCAGTGATGTATTCCTTTGCACATCGCTGCATGTACCGCAGGAAGTCGACGTACACCTCGACAATCGTTTTGTTAGGCGGAAGCGGTGGGAGATTGGGAGTAACATCAGCGCCAGGAGCAGAAGCAGGACGAAGGTAAAGTTTGAACCTATTGACGTAGGTTGAGTGATTTGGAGGTCAAGGTAAAAATGAAGTGATATAACGAACCATTCTACCTTCATCCAGCCTTTAGACGTAACCGACTCTTCAGTCGTTTCCGCACCAAGCGCACGCGCATTTCCGAGTTCGTCGTAATAGATAACAGTGGGCACTTTCGAGATAGAGGTTGTTCGTTGATGTCCATCATCGTATAGGTTAAACCTTTTGTAATTTGGATATGTTTTAGCTCTGAATGATAAGAATGACTAGGGCCAGTACCTTGTCACAGGTTGAATCTTGGGCACCGTTCCAGGGTCAAGTATGCTGCAACAGAACATGAGGACATGTCGAAAATCCAGAAAGTCATATGTACCTGTACGATATCCCACTGAACGTTGTCCCGATATCGAAGGCAAGAACCAGTTTACGGAAACTTCCTGGATAGGCTGCGCGATTCCACTGAACCATCTTCAAGTCGTTGGTCAAGGTGAGGGCTAGGTCCTTGTGGCTGGGCTGTCAAGAGTATTTATACTGTTAGTTGGGCTAAAAATACTGCAAGTACACTGGTACTTGTATTCGAGGTAATGAGGAATAAGACGAGAAGTTATCTGCGGCTTCGCTTTGCCCATGCAACGTGCCTCTTTGGTCACTGGGTCCTTGAGCAAAATAGGAAAAGGTTCATCAAGTCATTGACAATCGTCCATCAACATCAACCCTAGAAAGCCAGATGATATGTATCAGGTTCAGGACCGCCCTCAGGTATTCGGTCATAAAGGTTTCATCATCGCTCACATCCTCAACCAAAACACTCTCCTTTCGTTCATTCATCCGCAGCCTCTCCCAACTCGGACAAACTTCCATCGAACTCCTTTCGAGTGGCATAAAATACTTCTCTTCTAAACACCGAGGTGAATCTTGACCGAGAAGAGATATTCCATTGGATACTGGCCGGCATAGTCGTCCTGAGGGTGGACTGAAGGAGAAAAATTCTGGTCGATCCATAGGCAGGTATAATCGGAAACTTGAAGAGATTATAAGGATCTGTATAGAACGAATGTGTGATAGGCTTCAAACTGGTGCCTAGTGCGGCGACCACTGGGGGGTATGTCGGGTGGTGAAAGGACTTCTAGTGGGCTTGAAAGCAAGTCGTGGTTTCTGGTAGAATGATAGACAAACTTGAAAGCTGGTCTGGCACTTGCTCAAATTTTATATCGTTGATGATGGACCAACAGGAAAACCAGACATTCTATATAGTCGGGTTTGTTGCCACTAAGTCAAAAAGGACGTAAATTGTTAAATGTGTATCAAACAAGTGAGGCGTACCTATCCCGTCGCAGTAATACCAGTTGAGCGGAGTAAAACGAGAGTGATACTATTAATGTCAAGGCAGGTCAGTCATCGTCGTACATGGCATTTATGAATTCGAAAGCCGATGTCAATTTTGATGAGTGGGTAGGGTTTCAGGCAAATGTAGTGTGATTGGAGAGTTTACAGGCAATTAAAATTGCGGATGTGCTGTAGGTCGATATTACTAGAGTAGGATTCAAACAAAGTCCAACCATGAACGCAGAATTAAGAGTCAAACGGTGAAAATAAAAATTTGGGACACTGGTCACATTTACGCCAGGTCACAACACATGACTACTGGTCACGGAAGTACACGCTGGAATCCAGGTTGATCTTTGGCCTACTCTTACTCAATGCACACTCGTATCGTTCAATGATATTTGAAGTCCATCACCATGCAACCGGAAAGTTTAGCTAGCCCGCCGATCTTCAAACTCGCGAATGAAATCTTATGGGATATCTTCTCTCTAAATGCGGACATATTTCAAGAAACAGAAGACCAGATGCCTTCCCTTGAAACTCTGCGACGCACATCGCAAGTCTGTTCAAGGTGGCGTGAACTTGCTGTTGAATCGTCCTCATTGTGGGCCCGCGTTCTCAACCTGAATTTCTTATCACAAGGCAATTGGGAATGGCGTTATATGGTTTTTCGTAGGACGGGAACAGCTCTGCTGCATATCAAAGCTGTCGTTCAAGAGCCCGCCCATCGACGATTGGAGAGCTTTCTCAAGCAGATCCTCGTTGACCATTGGAACAGGGTGCAATGCTTGAGCCTCCGACTCCATCTTGTTTGCCCAAATCTCGAAGATATGGGCCGCGTTTTTGAACGACCTGCACCCTTCCTCCAGTCCTTCAGTTTATCATGGACAGAGAGACCAGCATTCCTCGGCTCCCCAGAGTTCGAACTCTTTTCCAACACTGCACCATTACTACGCACGTTATCTGCAGCCAACATTACTGTAAAACTATCTACTCTTTCATTCCCAAATCTTCGTGAACTCGTGCTGTATACAACTACCCCGCTTCCAGATCTCCTTAGTGCCCTTACTCGGACACCTCTTCTTACTAGCCTGACTTCGACAGCCCCAATTTCGATGTTACAAGATCAATCACCGCTCCCAATAGTTACTCTTCCCTACCTCAAAAAGATCAAAGTTTTTGTCCTTGATGGAGTGGACATTCACTTTAGTCTGTTGGCACACATAATACCTGCTACAGGGTGTTCTCTTGATTTTGCCGGTAGATGTGCGCCAGAATCTCTCGGACCTACTACTATCAATCGATACAGTGATGTCCTTTTCGCCTATTCAAGATATTGCACAGATTTGAATACCACAACCGACTTACAATTGAGGATTGGAACTCATCGGTTTAGCTTCATACCTACATTATCATTTGGGAGTAATTTCCGCTTCACTTTATCGACCAGTGATCAGAAATTTCATCCCCAAACTGTATCCACCCTCCTAGCCTCCTTCCCAGCGCTTCGGCTCGACAACCTCAAGACATTCACGTTTTATTTAGGATATTCTGGGCCCTTGGCCGCAGACTTATTTCTCCGAAAATTCATTCTCTCACTCACCTGTGTCGAAACGGTGAGGACTGACGGCCAAACACTTCGACTTCTAGAAAATTCCTGGGTCGAAAGTGCAGGGTGCATATTCCCCTCTCTCAGAACCCTCATCTTCGATGACGTATCAGACGAAGAGGATGTTTCAACAATCGCAGGCTTCATCCAGTCAAGACGTGTGATCTTTCCTGACGTGCTTACTCTGCAAATAGGATGCCCAATCAACCTAGACATTGGAAAACTTGAAGCCATGTCAGGTCTAACCATGGATGTTACTTACTACGGCAATTTTTCTGAGTTTGACTAATGTGTAATATTTTGAAAAGATAATTGAACGTTAGGACGGAAGGGTGAAAACTTCATGTTTGACCGTTTGACCTATTTAAACGATTACACTACTCAAGCAACAGTCAACGATCACTTTGCAAAGTCTATCCGACGCTCCAAGCTTCAACTTGACTCCTTCCAATCCAACTTCCAGAGCAAATAGAGAAGGAAGGCGTTGGTAGATATGGCTCCGAAGTACCAAGGACCATGCAGAGTATAGGTGGCAGAGTCGCTTCAGCAAGCCTCAGCGCCATACCTTCAGCGGAGCTCTTCACCTCGCCGTATAACCAGTCCTAGCGGGAGCAAGAAGGCATCACTTGAACGAGCCATATCCGGACGGAGGGTCCACCAGCTATGTTGGGGCAAGTGGCCAAGTGCGAAGGTTCGGAACGAATGGGTCTTGGGTGAATGGCTGGGACCGAACAGACGGATGCACGCCCTCAACGCCGTCGTCGTCTGTGTGAGCAGTTCGTATGTTATTCATAGAGCTATGTGGCCTCGAGTGCAGGTGTGGCTGGGCAACTGACGGCCGCAGGGGTGGTATAGGTAGCAGTGAAGGAACTGAAAAGTCGGCATTCACGTTAAAGGCATAATCGACAGAGAAAGCAGGATATCGCTTGCCCGTAGCGCCAAACGTTGCTTGGGAAGGATGGTCGGGTATCGATAGCTCGGACGCAGGAGGAAACGGATTTCGCATGTGTCCGGCCTCTGCATGCATGTCGTGCCCCAAGTCTCTCTGCGACGTCTCAACCGTTTCCATCTCGTCGTCAGATTCTTCATCGACCTGCTGTCGCGGTGTTGGCATTCCAAGCGACGTGAAAATCTCCTGGATGTGAACCTTCGATTCCGGATTTGCGAATTGGATGTTCCTAGTCTTGGTGTTCGCGTTCTCATCGTCTTCGATATTAAATTGTAAAATAGGAAGATTGAGGCCTTATGAAAACGACGAGAGGGTCCTTGGATCGGCTTGAGGCCCGTCATGAAGTGCTGGAAGCTGGGCTGTTCCAGTGTATGGGTCGGAACCCGAGGACAGGCTAGAGTAAAAAGTCAGCAAGAACAAACGAAGAAAAAGGATATTATTGAATTAACACGGTTTTGAACCGCAAGAAGCAGGTCGGGCGACGGTGTACAGCTCCTGATAATTTGCGCCTTGCCTTGGTGTCTCTCCGTCTAGCCAGAGCTAGAACATGAGCTTACACTCAAAGTAAAACAAAAAAAAGAACCCACAGTTGGAGCAGGAACGATCGCGATATCCGTCTTGATAAGAGTTATGGAGGTCATTGTTAGAGTCGAGGTTGTGTTGATACGTGGTGTGATAGTAGGGCCCGTTTATTACTTCGAAGCTACCTCTGCTGACGTTGATATCCTCCGCGGCAGTGAATGTGCCAGTGACCATGTTAAGTGGGTAGTAGGCAACAGGCTTCTGTAGCCTATGGGGGCAAGATAACGAGATGGAAGGAGGGAATGGGATGAATTCAAATATGAGTTGCCGAGAAATCTTTGAATCGTTACTGCGATTTTGGAATTGTTTGTGGCTAGGCCGACCCTCTCAGTAGCACTCAAGTTGCTGTACACGTCCTTGTTAGTTATAAAGACAAAGAACTTGAACCAAAATCGTACTCACATCAAGGAAAGAAAGACGGTGCACCTTGTCCGTGGGCATGCCCGGCGAGACGCGTATGATTCTATGAAAGGGCGTTCTGGACTGGAACAGCACATGTCATGGCAGCTGTATAGCATGCGGGTCAGGTTGAAGAATTCATTGGGTATTACACCTGACTAGACTCCGGGATTAGACTCTGGGATTAGACTCTGGGATTAGACTCCTGGTTCCTGAATGAACGATGATCGGTGGAGACTCGGTCGAAAGAAGGGGTTTCTCAGAGGGCCGCAACGCGCTACGACTGGCGACCAGACTGGTGACCTTCAAAAATTGTCATGACTGCAAAGCAACTTCAAGGTCGACGTCATCAAGCCCGAGGTTAGAGAGACGGTTTGGGTGGCCAGCTGGAAGGAATTAGTGCCAGACGAGATTGTGCCCTCCTTACATAATCTCACAATCAAAGCCTCCGGGATTTCAATTTGAACTTTCATCCACAATCACCAGAGTCGCAGGCAAGGGGCTACGCCCGCAAAAGTCCGAGACACGAAGTACAGTTGCGGACAAGCAAACTCATCAAATTTGATATCTCGAGAACGCGAATTTTTTGGGAAAATCTGACGACGGATTTGAACTCGGACGGTCGAATTAAGCAGAGAGTTCCGAAATTCGAGACTCCGCCCCTCCACACTCTCGAGGACGTTCCGGTATTCGAGATTCCGACCCTGCGAACCGTGTTCGGACAGTCCGAACCAAATCCGTCACAGTTCGTCACAGTCAGGCTCAGTATCATGTGATGTCGATGCCTCTGCTCGCGCTTCGTTGTATTCTACTTGTTGCTTAATAGCATGGCGTTCAATGAATTCCTTGACCTCACCAAAGTGCATCCGAACATCTTAAGTGCTGGACTTCTGACAAAAATTTCAACATTTCTGCTTTATGCACCAAGGTTTAAGAATGATATCCTTCTTGCGCAAGAATCGAATTGGCCATCGGAAATACCACCGTGGATTCTCCCTGGCTCGGTCGCTAACCTGCTTTCAGATTTATGTGGAATAAGCAGTGAAAATGTTGAAGATCTGTGGTCATATTTGAAGGAAACCGTCTGGAGTTACGATGAGAAAGCCAAGGAAGTTGAAATGAGGCTGAAGTTGTATGGCAATGCTCTTGGTTACGGTGTGTTCTATTCTCTTAACTGTAATGTTCAGAAACTCACGAAAAATGTTGCTTTAGTCTCTATCTACCCACCGTTAACCTATTGCTCAAACAGCAAATGTGACCGGAAGATAAAAGGTCTCAAACTCCAAAAGGCCGATCAAACAGAGGTCGTGCTTTACACTCTCGATAAAGGTGTTTGTCCAGCCTGGGCCATTCGACTCCAATGCGAAGGTAAGCCCCAAACTATACATGAAATATTAAAACCATCTGAATGACGTTCCAAGGATGTGGCACCGCATACTATCACAATTATCGGGTAAAAGATGGTATGCGGTATTACTACGACGAAGAAATACCGGACATTATTCAAGTTGGGGAACACCAGTTTGTTGAGAAAAGGGTCCTTAAAATGTGGTGTACAGACACCAATATTGCATGGTAAGTTTATATCAACTACTCAATTCTTGTAAGTTAACAGGTTGAATTCACGTAGGAAATCCTTTACAAACTGCGCCCGGACATACCAAATGTCTCTCTCAAAACAGGGGTCCCTACCGAGTAACTGGCCAATTCAAGACGCACTCAAAGGAGACCACGTACAAGACGGCTTCACAATTCTGTCACTGCTGGAAGATCATCGCGAAAGGCAGGCAATTTTGACGGTCCCTCATACCGGCGAGCAAGCCGACCGTTTTATTGAAGCTATTCGAGAGCGAAACCACCGAATAAAGCTATATGGTCTTCAGGAGATTCTTCATCGCTGCAAGAAGTGTACACGACTTTGCAAGGTTGAAGGACAGGGTATGTTAACTGCTATATTTCATCAGACAACAAGCTAACTGATACCTTTCCTCCAAGACCAAAGATCTGTCTGGGTCGCTGTCATGGATGGAATCGGGCTACAACACCCAATTTGCGCTCATCACAACTGCAAGAATCCCTTGACAACTGCAAGGGATCGATACTGTGCCGAGCACCGGGGCCTCAATAATATATGCGCTGTCAAAGGCTGTGATGCTCGTATCCTTGAAGGAAAGCGCACCTGTAGCAACCCAGACCATCAAGAAGTTGAGCGTGTCTACACTCTTCGAGGGGAATCTCGGGTCCAACTGCAGGAGAAATTGAAGCGCCAGCGTGTATCACACCCAAACGATGCACTTCCTGATAAAGATCTAGATGCAACCGACCTCATTGATGATGAAGAAGAGGAAGAATTTGAGATCAGCGAAGAGGATATAATCCATGGTGTTCATGAAGGTGTGTCAGATCCACGCGGCGCTTCTCCTGTACACAGGTCTGGTTCTGGAAACAAAAAGAGGATATCTGCACAGTTCGGGAGGAAGCGGACTCACAATGAACAAATTCTTGTTGCTCCCTGTGGCGTTATTCTGGCTTGAGAGACTTTCTATGGGGCAGAGGCCATCTCAACGTGTGCGGTATGTATTCACTTACCGCCTTTGAACACTTGCAGACTCATCCTCTTCTGAAGGAATTCATTAAACGAACCTTTCGTATCAATGGACAGGCGCCAAACCATATTTTTTTTGATAACAACTGCTCACTCGCAAAGCACGTCAAAGACGACCCCTTTTTTGTGGAAAAAATCGGACTTACGGTGGATGTTTTCCACTTCAATTGCAAGCATTCGGAGCGCGACATTTTTTGCCAGAGTAACTGCAACCCTGCGGCCTTCAAGGAGCTCCACGGCGAGAATGGGAAAGCCTGGTATTTCAATTCTTCTATTGCAGAGCAGACAAATGTCTGGCTAGGTGGATTCCATGCCATAGTTCGTGAGATGCTTGTTGATAGGTTCAATTTCTTTTTGGATCAAATGATCTTGTTGCACAATCGGATGACTTTGGAGAAGTTGAAGAAGGATGGTTATTGTCCAATAATCAAGAAGCTTGAGTGATTGTATACAGACAGTAGTCTACAAATAGGATGATTGTAGGATAATTTTACTGTAGAATTGCAATACCAATAGTGTATGAAAAAAAGGTAATACATATCTATTAAATATACAAAACAGGATAGTAAATAGGCAGCTAGAGGGACGCTCAGTCTAGCTCAGTACTCCCATCAGACGAGATACTATCAATGTCTTCAGGGTCCTGGGATGATATGTCATGCAAAACAACACTCCTCGCGGCCCGTCGGCGTGCAGCTTTCAAAGCCGCATCACGCGCAGGGTTGGCAGCCATGAAGTGTACCCAAAGTCCAGCTTCTGTTCGCCCAGCTGACATGAAGATGGCCTTTGTAGCTAACGAGGCCCGCTTCCAGCGATCTTGGTGGTCGTAGAATGTGGAACTCCGGAAGGGGACAACAAAGTGCCGCTCGAAAATTGCAGAGACTGTCTCCTTGTGGCCCGAGTTCTCGATTTCCTGCAGACAATTGGCAATATCAACGGCATAGAAATCTGCTGGCCACGATTTTGTTCCTGATTTGCGCCTACGAGTAGATGGGCGCCGTGTTGGGGAGGAAGGTCGGGGGCGGGAGTTTTCACCTTCTCCAGGCATGCAAGTAGGTTTCGGCAACAATAGTGGACGAATGTGGGGAACGACTCTCGGTGGGTGTGTTGGCGTGTTGTCAAGATCTATACGTGGTCGTTTGCTGGGGGTGGTGGGAGGACTGTCACATTCACGCCTGATCTTCAGGAAGGGTGCAGGTGACTGGGAAATTTCACGTTCAATCATCCTTCGTCTGACATAGGCACGCTCTCCAGCAAGGTTTGTTCTGAGATTGGGGGATGTGATAGCTGAAGCTGAAAGGAGGTCGGCAAGACCTTTGCATTGACGAACGTCTGATGCCTTAACAAATACCTGCGGCAATGCAGTGATGTCGATGACGTGACCCATTTTGACGGTTGTCCAGTGACCCAGGTTTTTGCGAAAGATATCGAAGGTATTGTCGAGGGCCAATGGTATTGCAGCTTGGCGGAGAATGGCTTCGTTCAGAATGAAAAGCGGCCAGACAAAGCCTTCCTGTACCTCAAACGCCTTCGGTTCAACATTGTCCTGCAGTGATACCATGAGCATATATAAGGTTACTGTGGAAGGATGACTTACACTTGGGAAAGCATACACAAGAACCGTGTGCTTTGCTCGCTCCTTACTCTGAATCTGAAGGGCGTCCTTTTGACTCCTTCTCTCCCACTCCCGCTGTGCCTCAGCCATCTGCTCGGTGAAGATATCCGTCATGTGAGACGAGAATGCAGGTGCAGGCCCTGTACGCCTGATAGCCAATGGTGGAGGTGGTAACACCCCAACACCCAATAACGTGGGATCAATGGCAAGGTGTGAGGGATGAGCAACAGGTGCAGGCGTGGGCAGCAACTGCATAGACATGGCAGGAAGCGGTGGCGGAGGTAGCATGGGTGCAAGGATTGTTTGGGGTGGAACTAGTGGGGGTGGTAATGCTTCGTTGGACAATAAAGCTCGACGTGGTCGAGCGACCTTGTGCGCTGCCTGAGGGCAGCCGGCGTCGGCCTCGATGCAGTGGGCCTTGCACATTTGGGTTGTGCATCCCTTGCGGATTCGCGTTGAGCGGCAACCGGTCGCTTTGCAGGTCAAGACATCGGTAAGGGGCGCAGCCTGCGTGGCAGTACTCCCCGGGGCGAGGTTCGTTGGCGTGTGTCTAGGGACATGATTGAAAGGCCTCAGGACAGGCAGCAAAGGTGATTGGGGGTGGTTGGGGTGCCAGTGCCAGAAATCGCAGGTCATAGAGGTAAAAGGATTGGTCTCCTTGCACTGAAAATAAAGTTCAAGTCATCGATGAATCAATGCAGAAACGAAGTGGTTCACCTGGGCCAACCAACGTCCCTTTTTGCCCTCCTCCTCGGTCAGGACTTCCCGGTACTCAACCCGACGGTTACAAGTGGTGCAATTTGTCGCTAAAACTTCCTCCGCCATCCTGGTCTATCAAAGAGGGAGGATGGCAAGGCGAAATAGAGTGGTGGCATAGGAAGATAAGTATTGGTAACTAGCAAAGCGTTAGACTGGGATGAAAAAGAGGCAGGAGCCTTACCAAGGCAAGATAGAATGGATAGCACATACGATGTTGAACGCGCAAAGCGGTGATAGGCGAACGGGTGTAGCAATGTAGGTGTGAGTTGAGACGCGGTGATGAGCAGGGCACTCTGCTGAAAATGGGTTCAAGACCTCGTGATCGTGTCAAGTCACGACTGCCCGTCCCGGAGTCCGCCCAATGGGCGGTGGGTCGGAATCTCGAATTCCGGAACTCATTGCAATGGGCGGTGGGTCGGAATCTCGAATTCCGGAACTCATTGACACTCTCCGCCCCTCCACCTGTCCGAACGAAGTGGCTGACAAACACCGCGTCAGTCACCTCTCGTGATCAACGCGCGTGCCATGTCCTTCGACGCGACAATTTTGACTTCCCTCTCCATAGGAAGAATTCCCCAAAACGCCTTGCCCATATCCACCCCGCCCATACAAATAAGGAGACCTTCCCCCGGCGGTCACTGTTCGGGACAGTTTACTGTACCACAAAGCCTCGTCAGGCGTCAAACGGCAGTCAGAGAGTCTCACAAGGTGCCCTTACCTCACTGTCGACCATCCCACACCCTTGCTCCCGTGTCTCTTGCCACACCTCGCCACACAAGCCCATGTTAACTTCGGTCGAAGTATTTTGTCGTAAAATTAGCGCCAAGTTACTGTCTGCCCTTCGTGGAGGTAATTGCACACCTCGCCTTGTAAAAAAAGCACTCGAACAATTTTAATTCCTTTCCCGCATTGCTGCGATACACCAGAATTTAATGACAGTATACGTAGGTACCAGGCAGTTATTTAAACTTGAGTAAATGAGCTTATACGGATACAATGCACACGACCATTGAGTAGTGTTTAAATCAAGCTTAAATACGCCGTGTGCCATCAGAGGAGTGGTACCAGAAAGCGGCGCGGAGGGGGGAGGTGACAGGTGTTAGTAAGCATGCAGTTCGGACGGTGTGGAGGGGCGGAGTGTGTGGAGGGGCGGACTCTCGAATTACGGAACGTCCTCGAATTAAGCCTAAAAACAGTGTTTTCATAGAATTCCCACGAGGTTTTGAGGGCGCCAAATTTTTTGACAAAATTTTCGACATATATACCCCTGTAAGAGGGGTTTGGGGCCAAAAAAGTTGTCATTTTGTGGTGTCATCTCTCTCTGACAGAGTCTGACAGGAGCTCCAAGCCAGAAAACACCGCAATCCCATAATTTCAGCATTGATTTTCGGTCCAAAATGGGAGGGTAGGGTCTTCGGAGACCCTTTTCCCACATACTTCTGCATTTTTTTCTCAGGCAACGGCTCGATAACTTCTCGAAATATTTCGGGACAAGACGCGACACATCGAAAGGAGTTCAAAAACAAATTTTTCGAGATTTTAGGGTCACTTTTTGACGTACGCCAATATTTTTGAGGTCGAAAATCCTTATATGGACAATTTCGAAGTAAGTGCTCGTGCAAATGTGAAACTATATACTAAACTAAGCGTTTTACACCATTTCCTTGATATTCCGGTGATTTGAGGAACCCCCAAAAGTCGGTGACCAAATTTGATGAGTTTGCTTGTCCGCAACTGTACCCTGTCGAAGTTCCCAACTTCGCAACTGGGGTCCTGGTCAGGGCTCCCTATATCAGGAAGGAGACGGCTGGAACCGCTCGGCAAACGCGCGCGCGCCAAAAATGCGCCATTCTGTACGATGCACGTTCACGTTTGTATGGAGCGCAATTAGAGTTCTTGTTAAAATTATATAGATATTGTTATTTAGTCAAGTATTTGATCCCTTCTGACACTCAAACTGCCTTGCCTTTCTACAGAGTTTGACCGCAAACACTTCGAAAAGCTGAGGTCCGATGAGGTTTCTATTCAAGCAATAATAATTTTACTCTTTGTAATTCCTTGGATAGAACATAGACACTGATATGTTTACTTGCATTTTACAATGCTGCAACTCAAGGATATTCGGCCAGCTGTCGCTCGTCAAGTGCTGTTCCCGAGCGGTTCCAGCTGTCTCCTTCCTGATATAGGGAGCCCTGAGCAGGACCCCAGTTGCGAAGTTGGGAACTTCGATAGGGTACGTCGTGTCTCGGACTTTTGCGGGCGTAGCCCCTTGGTCGCAGGCAGAGTCGCCACGAAAGCGGCGAGGTGTTAGTAAAGGATTCGATCCTCTCTTCTTTACCATCGCAGTAGCATCCTTCCATTTCTCCGAGTGCTCTTCTCCTTCAAGTTTACGATGAGGTCTGGAAATTTATCATGAGGGAATTCGGTGAAATACGCCGCGTATGTCGCGACACATGAAAATGTCCTTCAATGTGCAGCTAACCCTCCTTCCCAGCGACAGTCAGCCGGTGTTCATGCCATGGACATAAATATCTCGTTTGCTGCCACGATACATATCTGCGACGGCAGTCGCCGCGGCGACGCGCTAGGAGTCCCCGCAACCCACAGCGCAGGTGTTGAGAGAGTACAGTACCAGCAAGACTACTTGCACGTCGATGCGCATCACTATAGTGGACACCGTATACGGCGCGAATCCACGACAATCCCAGAATCTTACGAGTTTCGGGCAGATAATCAATCTAATTCGAGTCAGAAAATCCTTTTTAATTGGTCTCTGCGCCTGCGTTGCAAGCAAACTTGTTCTATACTCGTAAATACCTATGTTCTATTAGTGCGTACTTGGTTCGTCAGACACCTGTTTATTGACGTCTCATAGCTATTTAGGTTTGTTAACTATAGTGGCGGCCCTCTGATTGGACATTCAAATACGAGACAGCTAGTGCCGTTGGAAGCACAACATGAGTTCTTTATTAGGACTTAGGACCCCACATCGGCATGCCTACCCAAGGTGTGTATGCCTTTAAAACTTAGTATCGTTGAGATTACTGAGCTTGTGTTCTTTATTCCTCTATTTCATCCACTTCGACCATGAAATCTCTCAGCACAAACCACCTTCCTCTATCAAGATTCGACTCTGCCTCCAATATCGAGCTCGAACGGATGAACACGACACATACCATCAGAACCACCTACATCGACCAACGACATTACTAGCCGTTTTTTTCCGGTGCTTGTGGAACTTGTTGGTGGTCCCTGTCGTTGGTGGAGGAGCAGCATGATTCTGCTGCTCCATATCTTGCGAGGAGGCAATGCGAGAGGGCATACGAAGCGAGCTGGCCGATGTCATTTCCGGCACTCATCTTTGCCCTTAAATCGCGGCTATGATGCACCTGGATGGCGGCAGCAGCAAGGAGCGGGGCGAGTGATGTGTCACTAGCTCCCAGCCAGTGCTGGTGCTATCACCCTCTAGTCAACGCGTGCCTGGCACGTAAACGATATGGTGCAAATTGACTGAGCTTGATCGTACTGGAGGCGTTTTCCAAAATAACTCCAACACGACATTGATCATACTGAATAAGTGATTGATGTTTTACATTGTAAATAAAGGATACATAATCGAAGTGAATACATTTATTTGCTACATGTTTTTCGTCTATTGGTCTGTACTAAGCTCACTCAAACAGTCAATACCTCCCAGGCAAGATACTTGGATGAAAAAGGAACTAATTCCTAGGATCTTCTATCTATATCACATTCTTGCGACTTTTGTTTTGTAGTTGAAAAAATCGAATGAACTGGCATCCTTTCGTGACCGGCCGAAAGTGATGGAATCAGCAACAAATTTCCAATATGACAGGAGAAATCGCTTACCAAACCTGTGATCCACAGCACTGCTGAGGCCAGACAATTTTGACAAGAGTCAAAACGTTGGGTCACGTCGCTTGGATTTTGTCCTGGAATTTTGCTGACCGACATACCTCTCAGCGAAGAGGGCAAAATGCCTGTCCAAAATCTAAGCTGTCTGACTCACCATTTTGACCACTGGCAAAATTTCCGACTTCAGCTGTGCAGTCCAAGAGACTGTATTCAAGCACCAATGTGGACGAACATAACCCAGCGACATAGAGGCACGTCATTCTTCCTCATTTCCCGAATTGCGAAGCTAAGCGCCTCTGCAGAATCTCGGAAATCAACCTTGCCTGGATTTCGAAACATGTGCTTGTAAAATTCCTTTGAGATATTTGGGCCATCTTGATCATCCATTTCCCATAACGTCCCTACAACGCTCCGGAAACCACAAAATTGCAGAGCTGCTGCAAGGTTGATGGCTTCATTCGGTGTGGTGAGATCACTGGCAGCACCATGGCACACTGAGAGAAACGCCAATTCTGCATTTGGGAGTCGAGCCTGCATTAGATGTAGCAAAGTGAGGTGGCCACCATGCAGCTGGAACGATGCCTGGAAGGGATTATCCTTCTCCCCAAGATGACCATGACATGCAAAGTGAGCCCAGGAATGGTGCTGAAGAGTGCGAAGCACTGTTTTACGAGTTGCCCGAGCACCGGTAACAACATCCATAGAATGGCTGAATAGTTCTTGAATAATCCCAATTTCCTTGTCGATATGTGGGAGGTCTTCCCCAGGTTGACCCACAACGACCAACTTGGGAGCGATGGCCGGGGAAATTAGGCTAGACCTGGCCCTAATCAATGCAGAAAGAGTTGGTGTATAGGATGAGATGTAGAGGTCTGGGAAATTCTTTTCGTTGCGTCGGTATGGGCCAGCAGCATGAAGTGGGAGCGCACACAACTCCGATGTTGGGCACCACCAGATGCGGCTCTTCTCCTGGACTCCTAACTTGATTAGGCAATTAACCACAGGTGAAACAATGTCGGTCCATAACTTGCGTAAAATCGGAAAAAATCCTTTCGAGGAATTAGCATGAAAACCGACATCGCGAGCAGAATCAAGTTGCTTAATGAGTTGGCTGAGATCCTTAGGATGCACGTCCGGAAGGGTTACAAGAACGGGCGGGTTCTCAGTAAAGAGTATTATAGCATCGGAACGATACTCGCTAATGTTAACAAGAATAACGGGGCCCTCTGAGGCAGCTGTCTGGAGGGTGGCAAATGGAACAGTTTGTAAAAAATTGTGGAAACCCTCGATTTGCTGCACTTTCTCCACCACTTTCTCCCAATCTTCTGACAAAATACGATGTTTCCGCAACTGAGCATCTAAGGATGCTGGAGGCACAGGGTAACCACTATCCAATGACCCAGAATTAGACGACAATGCAAGCTGTTCGAGTTGTCTGCTTAAGCTTTCAACCTGATCAGCAAGCTCACTGTTGACCTGGCGGAGCTGGTCAAGTGGGTGTCTGTAGCCTTCGATCTTCGACCACAGTAAGGCCCTGCCCTGTTCGAGCAATTCCACGGCTACCACAAGCTCTCCTGTCTCAATTGCGCCAGAAGCCGCATCTGATGCCAGAGATTTTGGAATTTTAGCACCAGCAAGGAACTTGTGCTGTAATTGAACACTAGGACGAGAAATGAAGCAACGATCGAGAAGATGGAATGACGCAGCATAAGCAGTTATAAGTGACTTGTGGTGAAATTGTTGTGACATTGCTGCCCAGCCAAGAGCAGCACGAAGCCGATTCCATGAGGTTGAGGTCAAATCATGTGCTGCTTGTTCATACAAAGTGAATGACTCATCCAGATCCTCAATTTTGTGCGATTGAAGGAACAGAGTCCCAAGCACAGAGGCAAGGAGACAGAGAGACACAGAATGCTGTAGGTGGCTAGGAGAGACGAGAGTGAGTGCCTCACGATTGAATGAGATTGCATCTTCAAGGTCCTCAATTTGGCTCAACTGATCAAATCGCTTTTGCAGAGCCCAGCTGAGGTACTTGAGGGATTCGGTACGATTTGGGTGGCCAGGAGAACAGAGAGTCAGTGCCTCGCGGTGGAATGAGATTGCGTCTTCGATGTCTTTAATTTGACCTAACTGATCAAATCGCTTTAGCAGAGCAGAGCCGAGCGAGTTCAGGGACTCGGAACGATTTGTTTGGCCAGGAGGACAGAGAGTCAGTTGCTCACGGTAGAATGAGATCGCATCTTCGAGGTCCTCAATTTGGCTCAACTGATCAAATCGCATTTCCAGAGCCGAGCCGAGGTGCTTGAGGGAGTTAGTACGATCTGTGTGGCCAGGAGGACAGAGAGTCAGTGCCTCGCGGGTGAATGAAATTGCATCTTCAAGGTCCTCAATTTGGCCCAACTGAATAGATCGCTGTAGAAAAGCCGTGCCGAGGACGTTGAGACAGTTGGAACGATTTGTATGGCCAGGAGGACAGAGAGTCAGTTCCTCACGCTTCAATGAGATTGCATCTTCGAAGTCCTCAATTTGGTCCAACTGATCAAATCGCTTGAGCAGAGAAAGGCTGAGGGAGTTGAGGGACTTGGAACGATTTGGGTGGCCAGGAGGACAGAGGGTCAGTGCCTCGCGGTTGAGTAAAATTGCATCTTCGAGGTCCTTAATTTGGCTCAACTCATCAAATCGCATTTCCAGAGCAAAGCCGATGGAGTTGAGGGAGTCGGAACGATTTGGGTGGCCAGGAGGACAGAGAGTCAGTGCCTCGCGGTGGAATGAGATTGCGTCTTCGATGTCTTTAATTTGACCTAACTGATCAAATCGCGTTAGCAGAGAAAAGCCGAGGGACTTGAGGGACTTGGAACGATTTGGGTGGCCAGGAGGGCAGAGAGTCAATACCTCGCTGTGGAGTGAGATTGCGTCTTCGATGTCTTTAATTTGACCAAACTGATCAAATCGCTTTAGCAGAGAAAGGCCGAGGACCTTGAGGGACTTGGCACGATTTGGGTGGCCAGGAGGGCAGAGAGTCAGTGCCTCGCGGTGGAATGAGGTCGAGTCTTCCAGGTCTTCAATTCGACTCAACTGATCAAATCGAGTTTCTAGAACGGAGCCGAGTAAGTTGAGCGAGTCGGAACGATTTGGGTGGCCAGGAGGACAGAGAGTCAGTGCCTCACGGCAGAATGAGATCGAGTCTTCCAGGTCTTCAATTCGATGCAACTGCTTAAATCGAGTTCCCAGAGCGAAGCTGAGGAAGTTGAGCGAGTCGGAACGATTTGGGTGGCCAGGAGGACAGAGAGACAGCGCTTCACGGTTGAATGAGATTGCATCTTCGAGGTCCTTAATTTGGTCCAACTGATCAAATCGCCTTTGCAGAGCGAAACCGAGGCACTTGAGGAAGTCAGAATGCATTGGGTGACCAGGAGGACAGAGTGTCAGTGCCTCACGGCAGAATGAGATTGCATCTTCCAAGTCCTTAATTTGACCCAACTCGTCAAATCGCTTTAAAAAAACCAGGCCTAGCAAGCCGAGACAGTTGGCACAATTTGGGTGGCCAGGAGGATGGAGAGTGAGTGCTTCACGGTGGAATGAAATTGCGTCTTCAAGATCCCCAATTTGGCCGAAATCTTCAAACCGAGAGAGAAGATCATGCGCAAGCTTTGCGGGACAATGACGGTGCCCCGGAAAGCCAGGAGGAAAGAGCTTGAGTAGATCGAGTATTACCCTGCAAGCTGTGATCCTTTTGCTGAGATTCATCCAGTGGACCTGAACTAAAATATAAAACGATTCGACATTGGTGAGTTTTGCACCATAACGTAGATCAACAGACCTTAATTCCAACACTCGAACGTCTTGTTCCACAATTAATCTAGAGATGAAGACAGCAGTGCAATTGACAATATGAGTGCAAGAGCCTTGTAAAGCTGTGCAGACCGCCGAACCGAACCATCAAGTGGAGACAGGTCCTGATCCAGACATCCTGGTCTGTTGTTACGCCGTTACGATTCTCTGCACCGTCAGGTGGTTAGTCTGTATGGACCTACTGAAAAGGTGTTTTTGGAATGATAGAAACAGAAAGCTGTATACTCACCTGAATCCATTCCAGCCGAATTCTTTACAACCGAGTTACAGAGCTTTTCCATATCATTTCGCCGTTGATGCCAGTGCGTGTGTCACTGGAAGAGGAGCCACAGATTTTAAAGAAAGTCCTGGTCTGGGATATTTGTAGTATTTTGCAGCTTGTCTTCGATGAGCTGGAGCATCCGCTATGGCGCCGTGATTGCGTGTCGCAGTTCCTCCAGCGTCATTAGGTTCGAGGCATTGCAGAGTCACTGGGAATGGATGTCGACTTGCATATCGTTGAATTCAAGCAATTGAGAGCAAGAAAACAGATGACACCGCAGAGGTCGAGAGGTTGGTGTTACAGATTGATATTTGGGAGGCCAGTTATCAAGGCTTGTTGGTTTTCTTCAAGTTTTCTTGGATGATACATAGTCGTGGTCGAGTAACGCACATCGAACGCATTCAGTGACTCTGAGGCAATTTCCTTTCTCCTCTTTCTCTCTGTTGTCTGCGCACAGAGCCATACCCCGTCACCGTCACCTCGTATATCGGAATTCAGAGCGCAGGTATGGAGGGCACAAGGCTACTGGCACGCGACAAGACCGCCACATTGGCTTCCGTTGGAAAGCTACGAGTTGTTACAGTTGTAAACGGTTTGCTCCTCTCCTCTCCTCCGGCTATCCCAGCAGCATCTGACGCCGCAGAACCAACGCCTAGCACCGCTCCACCGCTCCAAGTGCTCCTCTCCTTCAATGAGGGATGTGGGCCGGAAATTGAAGGATTTCAGTGAAGTACTCCGTTCGTCGCGACGCTCGAAAATGCCCTTAAATGTGCAGCTAACCTTCCTTCCCTGCGACGGCCATTGCGGCGTTGCATTAGGAGTCCCCACATCATTGAGAAACCAACTGCGCAGGTGTGGAGAGGTTTCAGCAAGACCGTCTGCTTGTCAATGTGCATCAGTGTAGCAGACACCGTGCACACCACGAAACCACGAGAGTCCCCGAATCCTACGGTTTCAATCATTCAAATTTCAAGTCAGAAAAACAATCTGGGTTACCCTGCGGCTGTGAAGCAAGCAACTCTGTTCACATATACTCTGTTCCACGTGTGTGTTTTTGTTCCCCCGATATACCTATCTATTGACCTCTCTCCAGATATTTAGATCCATTAACATTGAATTTACAACAACGGAGGTATTCGGATTGGACTCAAATACAGAATGTAAAAATTGAATATGGCGCAGCTAGTGTTGTTAGAAGCTCACTATGAGTACCTTTCTTGAGACCCCCATATTGCATCAGCGGGTCCATGTGAGGTAGATATGCTTAAAAACTCTATATCGTTGAGGTTACTGAGCTTGTCCTTTACTTTTTTAGTCTATGATATTCGAGTGTGGAAACTCCGAGTCCAACCCACCTCCCACTTTCGGCATGGCCTCTACATCGAGCTCGAACGAGCACGACGAATAATGCCAGTTGGCACCAGTGCCGGTGGGCTGATACTCATCGTATTCACCAGTAGTCGAGACTGTCGTCAGTAAAACGGCGGAACAATTCTGCTGCTGCTTGCTGCTGCATATCTTGCGAGATGGGGGCGATGTGGCCGCCTAGTGTTATTACTGGTGCACGTCCTTGCTTTTGAACCGTGGTCCAGTCATTAGTGGAGAGCACACGACAGGCCGTTCTTCATCCACCGTCCCATCGTTCGTTGAGAGGAAGACATTCACGACTGACATATCATCACTGCCACCCGCTCTTGATGACGACGAACAAACAGGACGACGATAGTATCACTAGCACTGGCGGCACGGTGACAAGAGGGTGGAGGCAGTCGCGAGAAGCGTGGTGAGTGGTGTGCCATGACCCCAATGCTCAGTGCTGGTGCTCGTTCTGGCTCGTTGACGACAGTCCTGACATCAGACATCTACTCGAGTAGATGCCGAGTTTGACTGGGTTTGGTCTTACCAGAGGCGTTTTTGAAAACGTCTCTGGTAAGATATTAATCGTGTAGCTAAAGGATAGATAAGCAAATACATTTGATGCTACACTTATTCTTTTTTCGTCTATAACTCTGTATTGAGCACACACAGAAACGAGTTTATATAGGGGGAAAATCACCAACTAAATTTGTATTCCACAGCACCGAGACCAAGGGGTACGCAGCACCGGAGAAAAACACACAATGTTGTTTTTAGGCGTAAAATGGGCCTGGAAATCGAAATCTGAAGTCGCTTTGTCGAAAAAGTGTCTGGTTGCAAAGTTATAGCAACTTTTGTGTCTCGTGAGAAAAAAATCTGACCCCCGATTTTTTCAAATTTTCTCTGCATCTCTCATCGTTCTGCACACTTTTCAAAAAAAAAATTCGGCCGTTTGGACCCCTCCCCCCCCCCAATTTCCTTATATGGAAACTCAAGAACTGCCCGTGGGAAAAACTTCGGAGTTGCGTTTTTCGATCTCCCAGCCATTTCTATGCCCAAAAACAACATCGTGTCCTTAATCAATTTTTTGCTTACCCCTTGACCGAGACTGTATTTGTATAATGTATTTAAGCTCCAATATGGACAAACATAATCCATCGATGCAACGGCACACCATTCTTCCTCATTTCCCGAATTGCGAAGCTGAGCGCCTCAGCCGAATCTCGAAAATCAACCTTCTTTGGGTCTCGAAACATGTACTTGTAGAATTCCCTCGAGATATTCGGGCCATCTTGATCATCCATTTCCCATAGCGTCCCTACAACGCTCCGGAAACCGCAAAATTGCAGAGCTGCTGCAAGGTTGATGGCTTCATTCGGTGTGGTGAGATCACTGGCAGCACCATGACACGCTGAGAGGAACGCCAATTCTGCATTTGGGAGTCGAGCCTGCATCAGATGTAGTAAAGTGAGGTGGCCACCATGTAGCTGGAATGATGCCTGGAAGGGATTATTTTTCTCCCCAAGGTGGCCATGGCATGCAAAGTGGGCCCAGGAATGGTGCTGAAGAGTGCGAAGCACTGCTTTACGAGTTGCCCGAGCACCGGTAACAACATCCATAGAATGGCCGACTAATTCTTGAATAATCCTAATTTCCTCGTCGATATGTCGGAGGTCTTCCCCAGGTTGACCTACAACGACCAACTTAGGAGCAATGGCTGGGGAAACTATGCTAGACCTTGCCCTGATTAATGCAGAGAGTGTTGGTGTATAGGATGAGATGTAGAGGTCTGGAAGATTTTTTTCATTGGGTCGGTATGGGCCGGCAGCATGAAGTGGTAGCGCACACAATTCCGATGTTGGGCACCACCAGATGCGGCTCTTCTCCTGGACTCCTAATTCGATCAGGCAATTAACCACAGGTGAAACGATGTCGGTCCATAACTTGCGTAAAATCGGAACAAATCCTTTGGAAGAATTAGCCTGAAAACCGAAATCGCGAGCAGAATTAAGTTGCTTAATAAGTTGGCTGAGATCCTTGGGATGCACGTCAGGAAGTGTTACGAGAACGGGCGGGTTCTCAGTAAAGAGTATTATGGCATCGGAACGATACTCGCTGATGTTAACAAGAATAACGGGGCCCTCTGAGGCAGCTGTCTGGAGGGTGGCAAATGGAACAGCTTGTAAGAAATTGCGGAAGCCCTCGATTTGTCGCACTTTCTCCACCACTTTCTCCCAATCTTCTGACAAAATGCGATGTTTCCGCAACTGAGCATCCAAGGATGCTGGAGGCACAGGGCCAGCACTGTCCAATGACCCGGCATTAATTGACAGTGCAAGCGGTTCAAGCTGTTTGCTCAAGCTTTCAACCTGATCAGCAAGCTCACTATCGACCTCGCGGAGCTGGTCAAGTGGGTGTCTGTAGCCTTCAATCTTCGACCACAGTAAGGCTCTGCCCTGTTCGAGTAATTCCACAGCTACTATAAGCTCTCCAGCCTCAATTGCAGCAGAAGCAGCGTCCGACGCTAGTGATTTTGGAATTTCGGTACCAGCCAGGAGCATATGTTGTGATTGAACTGTGGGCCGTGAAATGAAACAACGATCAAGAAGACTAAAAGATGCAGTATAGGCATTTATTATAGATGTGCGTTGATAATATTGCGATTCAGATGCCCAATTAAGAGCAGCACGAAGCCGATCCCATGAGGTTGAGGTCAAATCATATGCCGCCTGTTCATACAATGTGAATGACTCATCTAGGTCATCAGGCTGCCCCAACTGGTGAAACCGGATTTGAAGAACATTGGCGAGGTTGTTGAGGGAGAAGGAATGGCTCAGGTGGCCAGGAGGACAAAGTAAGAGTGCTTCGCGGTGGTATGAGATGGCAGCTTCGAGATCGTCAATTTGGCCAGACTGGCTATGCCGGCTTTGAAGAGCAACAGCGAGGCCGTTGAGAGAGAAGGGACGATTCGGGTGGCCAGGAGGACAGAGAGTGAGTGCTTCTTGGTGTGATGAAATTGCAGTTTCGAGATCCTCTATTTGACCTGACAGATAAAATCGAATTCGAAGAGCATTGCCCATGTTGATGAGGGAGAAAGAACGATTCGGGTTGCCAGGAGGACGGAAAGTGAGTGCCTCGCGGTAGAATGAGATTGCTTCTTCGAGGTCCTCGATTTGGCGTAACTGGTCAAATCGCGTTTGAAGAGCGCTGCTGAGACTGCTGAGAAAGGAAGAATGATTTGTGTGGCCAGGAGGACAGAGAGTGAGCGTTTTGCGGAAGAATGAAATCGCGTCTTCAAGATCCTCAATTTGGCCCAACTGATCAAATCGTGTTTGAAGGGCCTTGCTGAGATTGCTGAGGGAGGAAGAATGATTTCTGTGCCCAGAAGGACAAAGAATGAGTGTTTCTCGGAGGGATGAGATTGCATCCTCAAGGTCCTCGATTCGGTCCAACTGATCAAACCGACTTCGAAGAGCGGCGCCAAGGTCCATCAGGGAGTTTGAACGATTTGGGTGGCTGGAAGAATAAAAAGTGAGTGCCTCCCGGAGGAACGAGATTGCATCTTCAAGGTCCTCAATGTAGCCCAAATGATCAAACCGTGTTTGAAGAGCACTGCCGAGATTACTGAGGGACAATGAATGATTTGGGTGGTCAGGAGGACAGAGAGTGAGTGCTTCACGGAATGATGAGATTGCGTCTTCGAGGTCCTCAATTTGACCCAACAGATTAAACCGTCTTTCAAGAGCAGTGCCAAGGCTAATCAGGGAGAAAGAACGATTTGGATGGCCAGAGGCATAGGGAGTGAGTGCTTCAAGCTCGCGGAGGGATGAGATTGCATCTTCGAGGTCCTCAATTCGGCCCAACTCATCAAACCGCGTTTGAAGAGCACTGCTGAAATTGCTGAGGAAGGTAGAATAATTTTTGTGGCCAGGAGGACAAAGAGTGAGTACTTCGCGGAGTGATGAGATTGCGTCTTCGAGGTCTTCAATTTGGCCCAATAGATCAAACCGTCTTCGGAGAGCAGTGCTAAGGTTGTTGGTCAGGGAAATAGAACGATTTGAGTGGCTGGGAGGACGAAAACTGAGTGCTTCGCGGAGGGAAGAGATTGCATCTTCAAGGTCCTCAATTAGGCCCGAGTGTTCAAACCGAGTGTAAAGGCCATCGGAAAGCTTTTCCAGTGAACGAAACCGCTTTCGGTGACCAGGAGGACAGAGATTGAGGATTTCACGGCGAGTTTTGATCCTTTCGTCGAGTTTACTCATCCTCCCTATATGGAATGGATCACTTTACAAGAGAATATTTTGTAAAGCAATGAGAAATATTGGCTGACCTTGATACCAGAGGTCCAACGTCTCGTTCCATAGTATGATAGTAAAGATGGTTGAAAGATGGACTTTGAGAAATTTCCTTGGAGAGAGCAGATGGGAATCATGTGACATTTACTCCTCTTGCTTTGCACGCTCGTCATCTCTGGTCCTAATCACCGACCCTCTTCCCTCCCACTCCTTAGGACTCTGACAGACCGAGTCGGGCAGAAACACACTCTTCGGCGACGTATAATGATGGATATACCCTTGACGCTGAACCCTTAATATGACGAGATCTGCTTGCCTTTGGCTTGCCTTCGTTTTCTTTTTCTAATCCCGTTGGTTCAAGTTCTACTTACGACTGTGGACGTGGATCGAAAACTTGACACGAAAAACAATTTTCCTGCGATATCAAGAAAGTGGTGACGCGGTGACGCGGAACGAGATTGGGATTCGGATTCGGATTGGCAGCTGAGGTCAAAGCTGAGGCTGAGGTTGAGTATACTGTTACTGTATACAAGTGGATTTCGTGTAGTTCGTGAGTTTTCGTCCATATCACCGACATGCTCGACTCGCGCTGACGCTTGTTCCTTGTGTTAGAATTTATTCCTCACCTGCACTCGTAACTGCATCATGTTATAGACCTCCTTACAGACAATCTGCTTTTAAAGTGCTGGCTAGGTGTACTCGGGGCTTAATTTTTGATGCCGCGCCTCACTCTCCTGCCTGCCCCAATTTTAAGATTCAAGATATCGACTCGGACACGAAGCCTCTTTGACAGCCAGGGATGTCTCGAATCCTTTTCTACAAAACGGCCCAAAGTTTGCCAATCTAACCGTTCAGCACTGATGCGATGCCACAATCTGAAATCGATAATAGCACAAAGGAGTATTCGGAAGTTGAACGAATCGTGACTCTTCATACTCTAATTTCGACAACCTCTCCGTACCAGAGATAACGGGAGTTCTGCCAGCAAGCGGAGATCAAGGCCGAGGTTGTTGAAGAGGTCAGAATGATTCCGGCATCCAGGACTACAGAGGTCGAGTCTCTCCTGCCTAGTCCTTGTTTTTTTCGTCGAGCCTACTCATTTCGTTGAGCTGATCTGGAGAACCATATTTCATGAACGAATTTACGAGGGAACGCGGGTTGACAGACTCTATAACAGCAATCGAGCGTATCATTGCCCATCGAAGATGAATAACCCAACTCATCATGATGAAAAATCTGAACCCAACCGAGTCAACTCAAGATATCGAACCTCGGTCAAACGATGAATCACTTTTCATTTCGACCTTACAGTATGGACTCACACTAATCAAGCTCATGGCCGGTTTAGAAACGCCCCACCAAATGAGCTGCCAAGTTTGAGACGAAAAAAATTCACTCTACGACCTTCGCTGCAACCATAACTTGTGCCCGTTGTCGACTTGAATTACGAGGTCAGAACTCATTTTGCACTTCCGTTCGGTCAAACTCTTTTGCAAATTCAAAACTGATGAGATGGCCTATATTCCGAGTCTTTTCGAGTCTTTCTCCCTCCTCCTTGATGCCCTGTCGTCTGTTTCCCATAAATTGTGAGCATCAGTTTATTACTTATCCTGTTAGTTCTGTGACCGTTAAACGCGATGGCCTGGAAAGAAGGTTTTTGAGAAGTCCTACCAGCAGAGACTGACTCGTAATTTACGATGCACAGGGAGTAGTAACACTTTCAATAAATTATTATGTCGTACATGAACTTTGTTCCAGGAATGAATGCAATAAAAAAGCAGAAGTAAAAACGCGCCATTTCTTCATACTGCGTAGTCAAACGATATCAAAACCCGTAGGCCCCATACAACCTGGCTTGCGTCGTCACCTCATCCGACGCCTCTCGACTCTTCTTCGCGGCATAATCCCCAGGAATGACCTCCCAAGCTCGCGAGATGACCGGAAACAAGGTCGTCGCTTCCTGATACAAACCCAAGCCCTCTCGCTCGATATCTGCCTGCAGCCTCAACGCCGGCTCAAGAATCTCCTTCTTCACCCTCGGTACGATTTTTGGGTTGGCCGCCTTTCGCGGGACACGAGGACTCATTTGTCCACCTGGGCCGATCACCGAAAGTCCGCCTATCAAGTCGTTGCACTGCTCGGTCAGCGCCTGGATTTTCTGTGGGAAGTCACGTCGGAAGGCATCGGATTCGCGGGAGTTGTTGAGGCATGCGTAGCATTTGCAGTGGAAGCCGTAATGCTGGAGTAAGTATCGATGACGGTAGAGGAAAGGTTCTCGCTGTTCCGCGTAGGAGTAGAATATCTGTTCTCCGGCTTTGATAGGTATGCAGGCGAAAAACTGGATAGAGAAAGACGGGATTTCAAAGCGCTGAATAACGTTCGCCATGCAGCTAGAAAACATTGTTGAGTTCAATAAATTTTACAAGTGGTTTCCTTCACCTGTGATTGACTCGAGCGGCCTTATTTCCTACGACCAAGTACCCTAATTTCATTGTCCCCAATAGTGCTTCCAGACCTGACAGACCTCCCTGGGGCTCATCCCATAAATATGAATCCACACTGTAGGAACAAGTTCGCATTCTTCCAACAAGGGGGGTGGTTTTTTCCAAGTCTGTATGGGAATTTTCCAGCTCCATTATACTCTTCTTGTCCGCCTCCGACATCCTGGACACCATATGCTGAAGTCTTTTCTCCGCCAGGTCGGTCACCGTCTTTGTCCTCTCGTCGGGCAAGAGATGCTTAACGGCAGAAAAATCAAAATCTATGCGGTTGAAAACAGCATCTGGCCCGCAAAAAAAAGGCCGTTCGGCGAATACAAGGTCTCCCTTTTTAAAGTTGCGTGTGGCAAACATAGCGATGCCCATATCCTCTGTTGCTCGGATTTCGTAGTTCTGTGAGGTCTTCGGCACAGCCTTCGGGTATCCTCGGGTATTCTTGATTGTTTCTGTCAGTTTTGAGTATTTGGGAATCATGAGTTCTGTATGTCCGTCTGGGTCATCTGGTTGGCCAGGACGACGAGCGGGTATGGTGACGAAAACAAGGTTCTCGAGTTCGGGCTTGTCAGGAGCCTGAGGCGCATTTTCGGAGCCCTTAGTCGATTTCTTTCCACTTGGTTTTTCTTGGAAATACAAAATTCGGGTCCGCCATTGATTTCCATGAACACAGGACGCACCTTTCTTCGTTGGAATCCCAGCGTTTTCAGTTTCTGCGTCTTTCTGTGCGTTTGGAGCAGCGGCAGTCTCTGCAGATGGAGTCTTTTCTTGAGAGCTGTTCAAAAAACCGCGCTTCATTTCTAACAAGTATTTCAGCGGCTTGCGACGGAGAAAGTGCTTTATCGACTCAGAACGTGAAGAGATGGCAATCACTGGCAATCGATGACGCAGAACAGATAGAAGCAAGTTATGTAAGTGGTCGACGACGGGTTCAAACTTACACACACAAGAACCGCGTCAGAAGGCTCGCAGCTAAAGAGACTTGCAGGAAGCTGCAGGTTGAGAGTGCAGAGATCTCTCACTTCTCAGAGCATATATCTTCGTTTTGGTTTTGAAGAACGGAGTCCCCACCTCCCCTCCCCGCGAAACCTTCTATGGTCTATTAATACAACACCCCAGCCTCGAGGGAACTCCTAATAGTAATTCCTTCCGAATATGGTTTATTTCAAACTCCGCGATATTCACTGTGACCAACTCCATCGGTCGACATCCGAAATTTCTATTGCGTATTTCAATATGGTAGGGTCAATTGATAATTATGTAAAGCTAGTGAATTGCGGACATGAGTGTCCAGTGGGACAAAAACTACATACTAACAGAGGGCTGCCGGATCAGTAATTTATTAGATAATTAAATTGTGGACAGATTGGCATAGTTCTTGCTTAGGTCGACAGACTACGAGCTCAGATCCTTTCGTCGAGATTCCCTACACGAGTACCCCGTCGGACTGATCTTACAGTGCTTTCAGAGTAGGATGAGAAAACGATTTTTTTCTCGAGACGTGTGACGTACGTCATTTCCTTTTCGGGAACTCCGTGTCAACCCCGTCCTGCTCGTTCTCCAGACACTCCCAACCTCTCCTTCCCTTTTATTTGTCCTATCGTTATGCTATTCCGGAAGATAAGCTCAGATATGAAAGAACGCGCCTCAAAATTCAGTAATTCAGGCTGGGAGGTTGAAGATATAGCCAATGTCTTGAGGATCTCACCCCAGTGAAAAGCCCGTCTGCTCAGATCAGCTGTGATATGGTGAGATATGCGCGTCGTCTCACATCTGCTGAAATCGGGTGAAACTAAATTGCCAAGCTTTCTCTAAGCGAGCGGAGAACCAAACCCTGTCAACGTGTCGTTCAAAAATTCAACTTTGCCTCAATTTGAACTTGAACCACATCAGGAAAAGTCCAAATGTCTGGCGCAGTCTGGACCGTCTGGTTGGTCTGGCAGGTCTGGCACCAGAATCCTATTTCTTCCAGACAACGTCATAATTTATACCTGTGCCATAAGTTTGTCAGAATCCAGTTTCCCTCCAGATTTATACCAGACAACCAGACTCAATTCATCTTCCCAGGGTATTTGTCGCTTTACTGCAGGTATTAATACGAGTACATATATATATTACGGTGAAAATATAATTCACGTAGGTAGCCTTGGCTGGATGTGTAAGATCAGGCTGAGCGCTGAGCTTCGAAGTATTCTTCAAGTTCAATGAGTTCCGGAATTCGAGATTCCGACCCACCGCCCATTGGGCGGACTCCGGGACGGGCAGTCGTGACTTGACACGATCACGAGGTCTTGAACCCATTTTCAGCAGAGTGCCCTGCTCATCACCGCGTCTCAACTCACACCTACATTGCTACACCCGTTCGCCTATCACCGCTTTGCGCGTTCAACATCGTATGTGCTATCCATTCTATCTTGCCTTGGTAAGGCTCCTGCCTCTTTTTCATCCCAGTCTAACGCTTTGCTAGTTACCAATACTTATCTTCCTATGCCACCACTCTATTTCGCCTTGCCATCCTCCCTCTTTGATAGACCAGGATGGCGGAGGAAGTTTTAGCGACAAATTGCACCACTTGTAACCGTCGGGTTGAGTACCGGGAAGTCCTGACCGAGGAGGAGGGCAAAAAGGGACGTTGGTTGGCCCAGGTGAACCACTTCGTTTCTGCATTGATTCATCGATGACTTGAACTTTATTTTCAGTGCAAGGAGACCAATCCTTTTACCTCTATGACCTGCGATTTCTGGCACTGGCACCCCAACCACCCCCAATCACCTTTGCTGCCTGTCCTGAGGCCTTTCAATCATGTCCCTAGACACACGCCAACGAACCTCGCCCCGGGGAGTACTGCCACGCAGGCTGCGCCCCTTACCGATGTCTTGACCTGCAAAGCGACCGGTTGCCGCTCAACGCGAATCCGCAAGGGATGCACAACCCAAATGTGCAAGGCCCACTGCATCGAGGCCGACGCCGGCTGCCCTCAGGCAGCGCACAAGGTCGCTCGACCACGTCGAGCTTTATTGTCCAACGAAGCATTACCACCCCCACTAGTTCCACCCCAAACAATCCTTGCACCCATGCTACCTCCGCCACCGCTTCCTGCCATGTCTATGCAGTTGCTGCCCACGCCTGCACCTGTTGCTCATCCCTCACACCTTGCCATTGATCCCACGTTATTGGGTGTTGGGGTGTTACCACCTCCACCATTGGCTATCAGGCGTACAGGGCCTGCACCTGCATTCTCGTCTCACATGACGGATATCTTCACCGAGCAGATGGCTGAGGCACAGGGGAGTGGGAGAGAAGGAGTCAAAAGGACGCCCTTCAGATTCAGAGTAAGGAGCGAGCAAAGCACACGGTTCTTGTGTATGCTTTCCCAAGTGTAAGTCATCCTTCCACAGTAACCTTATATATGCTCATGGTATCACTGCAGGACAATGTTGAACCGAAGGCGTTTGAGGTACAGGAAGGCTTTGTCTGGCCGCTTTTCATTCTGAACGAAGCCATTCTCCGCCAAGCTGCAATACCATTGGCCCTCGACAATACCTTCGATATCTTTCGCAAAAACCTGGGTCACTGGACAACCGTCAAAATGGGTCACGTCATCGACATCACTGCATTGCCGCAGGTATTTGTTAAGGCATCAGACGTTCGTCAATGCAAAGGTCTTGCCGACCTCCTTTCAGCTTCAGCTATCACATCCCCCAATCTCAGAACAAACCTTGCTGGAGAGCGTGCCTATGTCAGACGAAGGATGATTGAACGTGAAATTTCCCAGTCACCTGCACCCTTCCTGAAGATCAGGCGTGAATGTGACAGTCCTCCCACCACCCCCAGCAAACGACCACGTATAGATCTTGACAACACGCCAACACACCCACCGAGAGTCGTTCCCCACATTCGTCCACTATTGTTGCCGAAACCTACTTGCATGCCTGGAGAAGGTGAAAACTCCCGCCCCCGACCTTCCTCCCCAACACGCGCCCATCTACTCGTAGGCGCAAATCAGGAACAAAATCGTGGCCAGCAGATTTCTATGCCGTTGATATTGCCAATTGTCTGCAGGAAATCGAGAACTCGGGCCACAAGGAGACAGTCTCTGCAATTTTCGAGCGGCACTTTGTTGTCCCCTTCCGGAGTTCCACATTCTACGACCACCAAGATCGCTGGAAGCGGGCCTCGTTAGCTACAAAGGCCATCTTCATGTCAGCTGGGCGAACAGAAGCTGGACTTTGGGTACACTTCATGGCTGCCAACCCTGCGCGTGATGCGGCTTTGAAAGCTGCACGCCGACGGGCCGCGAGGAGTGTTGTTTTGCATGACATATCATCCCAGGACCCTGAAGACATTGATAGTATCTCGTCTGATGGGAGTACTGAGCTAGACTGAGCGTCCCTCTAGCTGCCTATTTACTATCCTGTTTTGTATATTTAATAGATATGTATTACCTTTTTTTCATACACTATTGGTATTGCAATTCTACAGTAAAATTATCCTACAATCATCCTATTTGTAGACTACTGTCTGTATACAATCACTCAAGCTTCTTGATTATTGGACAATAACCATCCTTCTTCAACTTCTCCAAAGTCATCCGATTGTGCAACAAGATCATTTGATCCAAAAAGAAATTGAACCTATCAACAAGCATCTCACGAACTATGGCATGGAATCCACCTAGCCAGACATTTGTCTGCTCTGCAATAGAAGAATTGAAATACCAGGCTTTCCCATTCTCGCCGTGGAGCTCCTTGAAGGCCGCAGGGTTGCAGTTACTCTGGCAAAAAATGTCGCGCTCCGAATGCTTGCAATTGAAGTGGAAAACATCCACCGTAAGTCCGATTTTTTCCACAAAAAAGGGGTCGTCTTTGACGTGCTTTGCGAGTGAGCAGTTGTTATCAAAAAAAATATGGTTTGGCGCCTGTCCATTGATACGAAAGGTTCGTTTAATGAATTCCTTCAGAAGAGGATGAGTCTGCAAGTGTTCAAAGGCGGTAAGTGAATACATACCGCACACGTTGAGATGGCCTCTGCCCCATAGAAAGTCTCTCAAGCCAGAATAACGCCACAGGGAGCAACAAGAATTTGTTCATTGTGAGTCCGCTTCCTCCCGAACTGTGCAGATATCCTCTTTTTGTTTCCAGAACCAGACCTGTGTACAGGAGAAGCGCCGCGTGGATCTGACACACCTTCATGAACACCATGGATTATATCCTCTTCGCTGATCTCAAATTCTTCCTCTTCTTCATCATCAATGAGGTCGGTTGCATCTAGATCTTTATCAGGAAGTGCATCGTTTGGGTGTGATACACGCTGGCGCTTCAATTTCTCCTGCAGTTGGACCCGAGATTCCCCTCGAAGAGTGTAGACACGCTCAACTTCTTGATGGTCTGGGTTGCTACAGGTGCGCTTTCCTTCAAGGATACGAGCATCACAGCCTTTGACAGCGCATATATTATTGAGGCCCCGGTGCTCGGCACAGTATCGATCCCTTGCAGTTGTCAAGGGATTCTTGCAGTTGTGATGAGCGCAAATTGGGTGTTGTAGCCCGATTCCATCCATGACAGCGACCCAGACAGATCTTTGGTCTTGGAGGAAAGGTATCAGTTAGCTTGTTGTCTGATGAAATATAGCAGTTAACATACCCTGTCCTTCAACCTTGCAAAGTCGTGTACACTTCTTGCAGCGATGAAGAATCTCCTGAAGACCATATAGCTTTATTCGGTGGTTTCGCTCTCGAATAGCTTCAATAAAACGGTCGGCTTGCTCGCCGGTATGAGGGACCGTCAAAATTGCCTGCCTTTCGCGATGATCTTCCAGCAGTGACAGAATTGTGAAGCCGTCTTGTACGTGGTCTCCTTTGAGTGCGTCTTGAATTGGCCAGTTACTCGGTAGGGACCCCTGTTTTGAGAGAGACATTTGGTATGTCCGGGCGCAGTTTGTAAAGGATTTCCTACGTGAATTCAACCTGTTAACTTACAAGAATTGAGTAGTTGATATAAACTTACCATGCAATATTGGTGTCTGTACACCACATTTTAAGGACCCTTTTCTCAACAAACTGGTGTTCCCCAACTTGAATAATGTCCGGTATTTCTTCGTCGTAGTAATACCGCATACCATCTTTTACCCGATAATTGTGATAGTATGCGGTGCCACATCCTTGGAACGTCATTCAGATGGTTTTAATATTTCATGTATAGTTTGGGGCTTACCTTCGCATTGGAGTCGAATGGCCCAGGCTGGACAAACACCTTTATCGAGAGTGTAAAGCACGACCTCTGTTTGATCGGCCTTTTGGAGTTTGAGACCTTTTATCTTCCGGTCACATTTGCTGTTTGAGCAATAGGTTAACGGTGGGTAGATAGAGACTAAAGCAACATTTTTCGTGAGTTTCTGAACATTACAGTTAAGAGAATAGAACACACCGTAACCAAGAGCATTGCCATACAACTTCAGCCTCATTTCAACTTCCTTGGCTTTCTCATCGTAACTCCAGACGGTTTCCTTCAAATATGACCACAGATCTTCAACATTTTCACTGCTTATTCCACATAAATCTGAAAGCAGGTTAGCGACCGAGCCAGGGAGAATCCACAGTGGTATTTCCGATGGCCAATTCGATTCTTGCGCAAGAAGGATATCATTCTTAAACCTTGGTGCATAAAGCAGAAATGTTGAAATTTTTGTCAGAAGTCCAGCACTTAAGATGTTCGGATGCACTTTGGTGAGGTCAAGGAATTCATTGAACGCCATGCTATTAAGCAACAAGTAGAATACAACGAAGCGCGAGCAGAGGCATCGACATCACATGATACTGAGCCTGACTGTGACGAACTGTGACGGATTTGGTTCGGACTGTCCGAACACGGTTCGCAGGGTCGGAATCTCGAATACCGGAACGTCCTCTTCAAGTTCGTTCAAACTCCGAAACACGTGACCATGTTGATCAAAGTTGAACTTTTGCTCAACGACGAATCTCTACTTCATTCCTCCACTTTCCTCCACACCGCTTATGTGTTCTCCTACCGCTAATCGGCTAATCTCACGTAGAAAATAGCAGGTAGTCGTCTTTTCTCGTCAGTATGCATCAACGGTCGTGACCCAGCATTCGACAGATCTGGTTCCTTGCGAGAACAGGAGGAGTCCAGGACTACGTGGTACGACGTTTCTGCCTTTTCTCGATGTGTCGCTGACCGACCTTTTACTCGCTAAAGCTGCACTCACTTTGGGCCAAGGATCTATGTAATGAGTTCGGCACTCCTGCATTTGGTCATTACTGACAAACCCGTCTAGATTTCCCATCTATCAGGAATGGGTTCGGCTCAAAAAAAACACGGAACAATGCCATCACCGATTTATCATGAGTCGGAAAGCTCCTGGTCAACGACCCAGTTGTTGACCACCTCTTTAAAGATAAGTCCAACTTGTCGCCGAAGTTCCACCAGCTGAAGCTAGTTCAGTGAAGCCGCTGCCTTTGTGTGCTCTTGCAACGCTCTTTTGTTCCCCGAGGCCCAGTTCCCTGAAATTTGGTGGATAGTGCACCGATAGCAGATAGTTCGGACTCGGAGTGTTCTTGATGGTGTTTGCTTATAAGGTATGCTGCTTGTTGGTGTCGTCGGCTTTCGTCTCGGGTGTTAACCAATTGTGTTGAGTCCAGGCTGCACAATTTACGTGGAATGCTCTTGGATTGTGTAGTAATTGTGGTAACCTGACGGCTGTTTATCTAGTGTTTACCTGTCGCTACACCTGGTGAGCTATTTCTTTATGTACGTTACACGTAGCATGTACTCTAGGTAGAATGAAATATACGTGGTTGACTCCCAGATACTGAACCAGTGGATCCTGGAAAGCTAGAACAGAATGGAATATGGCTTGTGGTCTGGTAAGTTCTGGCAGCATAATAAAATCTGGTACCAGAACACATTTCTGGCAAATAAAAGTGTTCGTGGAATCTTGCAGGTGATTATGTCGCCAGACAATTTATGACAGTCTGGAAGCGTCTGATCGGTCTGGCGCCAGACGTGCCAGACGGATGGAGTTTTCCTGATGCATTCTTCACTCCTTCCCTCTCCATGCGTGAGCCAACTCCCAGTTGTGCACACTATCCTCGTACGCAGTCAACACCGCCTACTGATACCAAAGGTAAGTCTATACTGCGTACTTCTCATCAACGAGGTGTTGTGCAACACCGTCACCACGTAGCCCATCCCAACAATCCCCCCTCCCTTTCACACTGCAGTATGTCCTCCTCCCTCCTTCGCTTTTAAAATATATCATCCTTCTTCGGCTCTTCGTCACCATTCTTCTCCGAGCTGTCTCCACTGGCACGTCGTCTCAGTCATTCTTAGGGGAAGTGATGGGGATCTGGTACAAGGTGCGTGGATAAACGCCGTCACGGAACTAATTCAACGACTTACTCTACTACTATTTACAGCACCATAATACCTCTCATCTGGAGAATTGATTGCAGGCTGACTAGCGTAAGTTACATATCGATGTACCCACTGTGAAACTAACTAATGGTCCCTATGCAGCCTGCGCCACATGCTCGCAAAAACGGCAGGTCGGTCTCAGTGTAGAAGCGGTTTGGGTTGGGTTGGTGAGGGTAATAACCGGCGTGGTCTCAATGCAGTTGACGGCCGGCCCAAAGGAGCGTACTGAGACGGTGAGACCTGTGAACTCAGAGGCGTGTGTCAGAAATATGTAGTCATATAGCGAAATCTGTCGTATATAGCCGTGAATAAATACCATATGAGAATCTATCCTCTGCCCCCCGATTTCAGCACCTGTCATCGTCATATCTCAACATACCACAGCAGCTCTCAGCAGACGGGCTTTTCACTGGGATCTCACAACCAAGTCTCTACCGATGCAAACTGGGGTATGAAAGAGACTCGCAGCCGCCTAAGCTACACACATTGTAGGTATTAGGTTTATGCAATGAAATAGTTCAAGGAATACAGAGCAGAAGGCTGGGGAAGACGACAAAACGCGATGCGCTACCAATTCCCAAAATAGAAGTGTCGTACGTCACACCCGCCGAAAAAAATCACGTTTTCTCATCCTACTCTGAAAGCGCTGTAACCAAAAAGTAAGTTGCACCCAAGGTGAAAATAAAATCGGGTATATGCACAGCTCAAGGAGACGAGATAAATTATTTATCTACGTATGTATGGTATACACCGTATCAAGGAAATAAAAAATACAATTTCTTTCATTTGTCTTTCTTTCATTCTTCTTTCCTTCATTCGCTTTCCGTCGTTCGTTTTCCATCGTTCAACCCGTCCACCTCTCCACTCCTCCTGACCCTGGTATATCTATGTATGTGTGTATATCTACCCAACTATATACTCTACAATCTAGATTGACCATCCTTCCGCATACGATGCATGCGGCAATGGGACCCGTCGAGCCGTCCAAGGGCCACATACTCGGGACGGCTTTGTCACGGTTGTCCTAGGATGTCGAAGATGTCGAGGACGGTGATGTCGACATGGTAAATAGCACCCACTGCGTTGTCGTTGTCGTTGTCGACACGCCAAAAGACGAGACGGGGTACCAGTCGAATCACCCCTCCAAAAAATACACAAGCACCACAACCACAACCGCAACTCAACCGCAACTCAAAGGTCAACCGCAACCTCAAGACCCAACCGACCCTCAAGACCCCACCACAGCACCCCCCCTCCTCGCAGCCAACAACCGCGCCCTTGCGCGCTCCATGCTCTCTCTCAGCTCCGGGCTCTCCCACGCCGCCGAGTCCTCAGCCGTCGAGCCAAACGCCGACGCCGACGCAGACACTGGTAAGGCGCCGTCATACGACGTCCCCCTCACATGCCTCCCCATCCCGACCCCAGAAAAAGAGGGCGACGCAGCCGGCGCTGAGCTAGGTACGAAGGCGGCTGCTACGGGTGTGTATGTGGTCGATGTTGATGCTGAAGCGGAGGAGTACGGTGCGAAACCTGCTCTCCGCGGAGAAGAGGAGAGCGAGCCTGACGGGCGGGAGTCGTACAGCCCGAGTCCGACGGGTCGTGCCCTCGAGCCACGAGCACGCGCACAGCCAGAGCGCGATCCGGTGCTTCGCGCAGGCGACCGTCCGTGCCTTTCATCAGCGGAGGCGGAGAACGACTCCTCCTCTTCCCACCCGCCCCTCCCATCATCCACCTCATCCTCCTGCGCCTCGCTCATAACGACGACTTCAGACTGTAAAGCCTGCCGGCCCTGCTCGATGAGCATGCCGAGCTTGTCGCCTATCCAGTCCATCTATGAGTGAAAAAGAGGTCGGTCAATACGCGTTTTGATTGTTTTTGGGGAAGGATAAGCGTTACCTTATCCTCAACCTCAGTCTGCTCCACACCCCCACCCTCAACACCAGCAGCATCATCCTCCTCCCTCCCAAAATCAAACTCCGGCCTCGTCCTCGGCGACCCTGCTCCGCTCCACCCTCCTCCTCCTCCTCCTCCTCCTCCTCCGCTAGTACCACCATGTCTGGCGCGCGACCGGCGCGTCGACCCCGTACTCGAATAATGCTGATGCTGATGATGATGGTGGGCACCACCACCAACAGCCCTCTTCTTCGCCTTAGCACCGCGCTGGGTCCCCGATTGAAAGGAACGTGGGTGAGAAGCGGAGACGGAGACAGGCAAGGCAGGAGGCTGGTCGATGGCCTTCCACGCGCCGGGGTCGTAGGGCGGTGGTGGGATTTGCTGGTCCGCGTCTGGTGTTCGCGGTGTTGGGGGTCCTGCGGAGGAGGAGACGGGGTGTGCGAGTTGGCTGTCTTCTTTGCCCCGATCTCGCCAGCTAAGAATCGAGGTTGAGCCGAAGTTAAATAAAAATAATGGGCACGAAGGAGCACTCACAGCCTATACACCGTAAGCCCGACCGCGGTGCCAATCAGCGCGGCGCTGACGGCGGTCGAGACGATCGACCCGGCGAGCCCGCGGCGTTTCTTGACGGGGGGCGTGTCTATGTGCAGGAGAAGGACGAGGGAGGGCATGTCAGTGGGTTGTTCGTGTGCGTGGAGGAGGGGGAGGTGTTGGGGAAGAAGAGAAGGGGGGTGCGGGGTGCGCGAACGAAAAGGATAAGTAAAACGAGCAATGAGAGTGAGAAGACGGGAATAGATCTTCTTGAAGGAAGGAATGGTGAATGAGCGTGTGGGTGTGGTGTTTATGCGCGGGTGGCAAATAATGGTGGGCGTGAATTCAGGTCAAGTGCAGAGCGCAGCTCAGCACCGCGAACGAGGGGAAAGAAAAAGGGAAGAGAAAGAGAAAGAGAAAGAGAAAGAGAAAGAGAAAAGGGTGTGGTGAAGCTTGGGGTAGATAGGCTTGGGATGGGATAAAACCCGATAGCGGGCAGCGACAGAGCGCGCGGAGGGGATTTGCACAGCAAACACACAGATACGAACGAAGCAGATACGATGGTATGAAGTGAGTAGATGGAGAGGAAAAATGTGTCTGTGATTGGGGGAGGTATAAATCCCCTGCACCATGCTGCGAGAGCGTGCACTGGCAGCTGTGCTGGATGCACGTGTTTGGGGTGCGGAACGCGCAACACGCGACACGCGCCGGAGGCGAGTGTGATATCGTAATTATATCAATGAGATGATGCCGATGATGCCCTTGGTGGGCCAGGCAGTGCTGCTGGGCAGGGGGTACGGACATGCAGGACGCGCGAGGCATGGTTTGATCAACGGTGTGTTGGATCAGGGTTGTGTGCTTGTGCAGCAGTGCTATCTTCCCAAGTCATCCACGATCGAAAAAATAAAACAAAAAGTAGACAGGGTTTTGTGAAGAGAGAATAGAAAGAAACAATAATCGCGAAAAACGAAATAGACAGAAACTCACCCTCGTCATCATGCATGTGCTCGTTCTCCCGATAATGATCATCGCTCATCGTAATATCTTCCGCCATATCTCGATACTTCGCCGGCGTGTCCAGATACCCACTAGACGAAGCGAGCGTGAGCGAGGTCGTCGAGCTCGTCTTCCCGTTCCCCGTCAGACTCTGGATCGACTCAACACCAAACGTCGGCTCCCAGCGACGCTTCTTCGAAAGCGGTAATGCGCGTAGAGAAGATGGCGAGGGCGATGGCGAAGCCCTCCTTTCGATCTTGGGTAGGTGGGCTCTTGATAGCCTGTTCGCGTTCGGAGACGCAATAGGGATGGGGTACGAGAGGGAGTGGGTGAGTGTTGGGTATGCAGGGGAGAGATAATCAGGAGCTGGGTCCCTGTCTATGTACGCCGCCTGAGAGCGGCGATTGGGCACGGTTTGGCAGCTGTCCGTCGGAGATGAGTAGTTCCGACGAGGCTGTTTGTTGTTCTGTTGTTGTTGTTCTGGCGAGGGTGGCGCTGAGGGATTCGACGGCGGAGAGGGTTTGCCAAAGGGATTGAGGATGCCCGGGACAGAGAAGTTGAATGTGAACGGGAAAACCATTTCGTTAGCCTGGGACAGGTGGATTGTTGGCAGGAGTTAAAATAAGGTGATGAAGGGTAAGAACCGAACATGGGTGGTGGCACGGCGGCGGTTTGGATTGTCACGCCCACTCGAGGTTTCTCCGAGTCATGTGCTGTGACTTTGCGCAGATGTGACCCCATCCTGATTTCGAACGCTTTCCCTGATTTCAATACGACCGATAAACGCCTGCCCTCTCGAGCTCAAGATCGCCAGTCCAAATTACTACTGGCAGAGCACTCTTCGCAGAAAAGTGGCTGATAATTGGATTAAGTAACCCAGCTTGATCTCATCCACCCAAGCACCCATCGATCCTCATGAGCATACGGGCTCCTCGGAAGGGCGAGAACTACGAGCTCAGCGTCGACCTCAACAGCGAATACCGCGAAAAGCGCAAAGATGCCATCAAACGCACCATCGCATCCATGACCGTCGGGAAAGGTGCGTCCACTCAACGCACAGTGCCTCTGGAACCCTAACCAACCCCTTCCCTCCCATACCAGACGTCAGCGGCCTCTTCCCAGACGTACTCAAGAACATGCAAACCGACGACCTCGAGCAAAAAAAACTCGTCTACCTCTACCTCATGAACTACGCCAAAACCCAGCCCGAGCTCGTCATCCTCGCCGTCAACACCTTCGTCAAAGACACCGACGACCCGAACCCGCTCGTCCGCGCCCTCGCCATCCGCACGATGGGCTGCCTCCGCGCGGAGAAGATCATCGACTACCTCTGCGACCCGCTGCAGAAGTGCCTTAGAGACGAGAACCCGTATGTGCGCAAGACGGCGGCGCTGTGTGTGGCGAAGCTTTATGACCTCAAGCCGGAGCTGGTGATTGATAATGGGTTCTTGGAGCAGTTGCAGGAGATGATTGCGGATAGTAATCCTATGGTGAGTGTTTTTCTCCTACCCCATTCTACTTCTTCTGACTGAAACTCCTTTGGAAAGGTGGTAGCCAACACCGTCGCAGCCCTAACCGACATCCACATCGCCGCCACCTCACAGCCCGGCGTATCGCCCTCCGATCCTGGCTACTTCAACATCACCACCTCCATCCTCAACAAGCTGCTCATCGCGTTGAACGAGTGCTCCGAATGGGGCCGGGTGGCCATCCTAAACGCCCTCGCGCGGTACGTGGTGCAGGACGATAAGGAGAGCGAGCACATCTGCGAACGCGTGGTCCCGCAATTCCAGCACGTTAACGGGAGCGTCGTATTAGCTGCTGTCAAGGTACGTGCTCATTCCACTTCAATTAAAAACGAGATCAAACACTTCAACCCAAGGTGATCATGATCCACATGCGCGACGTCCGGCGAGAAGACCTCATCAAACAACTCGTCCGCAAAATGGCGCCCCCGCTCGTCACGCTCCTCTCCTCCCCGCCGGAAGTGCAATGGGTCGCCCTGCGCAACATCAACCTCCTCCTCCAAAAACGGCCGGACCTGCTCTCGAACGAGATGCGCGTGTTTTTTTGCAAGTACAACGACCCGCTGTATGTGAAGGTGGAGAAGCTGGATATTATGGTGCGGCTGGCGTCGGAGAATAATGTTGATGCGCTTTTGAGTGAGCTGAAGGAGTGAGTGGGTTTTGGGTTTGGATCTGGGAGGGTGTTTGGGTGCTAATGTTTTGGGGCAGGTACTCGTCGGAGGTTGATGTTGATTTTGTGAGGAAGGGGATTAAGGCTATTGGGCAGACGGCGATCAAGATCGACTCTGCAGCTGAGAGATGTGTGAACGTGCTGCTGGAGCTGATCGCTACCCGCGTGAGCTACGTTGTCCAGGAGGCTGTCGTGGTCATGAAGGTATCGTCTTCCTTCCCTCCTTCCCCCTTTCCCCTTTCCCTCCTTACTTTCTCGGACGAGATGGCTTAACGAGACCGGCCGTACAGGACATCTTCCGCAAATACCCCTCAACCTACGAAGGCATCATCCCGATCCTGTGCTCCAACCTCGACGAGCTGGACGAGCCCGAGGCGAAGGCGTCGCTTATCTGGATCATCGGGGAGTACGCGAACACGATTGACAATGCGGATGAGCTGCTGGGTATCTTTGTCGATACGTTCGTGGAGGAGTCGTATCCCGTGCGTCTTTCTCCCCCTCTCCCCCTCTTATTCCATTCGTACTCGATGACTAATCGGTCTATGAACGATGCAGGTCCAGCTACAAACGTTGACGGCGGTAGTCAAGCTCTTCCTCAAGAAACCCGACTCGTCGCAAGGGATCGTGCAGAAGGTGCTCAACACCGCCACCAAGGACTGCGACTCGCCCGATGTGAGAGATAGAGCGTACATCTATTGGCGGCTGTTATCGATGGATCCAGCTGCTGCAAAGGTGCGCCTCCTCTCAAATACTCTACTACTTTCGTATCTCATTTGACTATTTATTTGTTGGATAGGCCGTCGTCCTCGCCCACCGCCCGCCCATCTCCATCCCCCGAACAACGGTGGCGCCTGCGCTGCTCGAGGAGCTGCTGGGCGAGGTGGGCAGTCTGGCGAGCGTGTATCATAAGCCTGCGGAGACGTTCATTGGGAAGGGGCGGATCGGGGCGGATGCGGTTAGGAAGGGTGGGGAGTGAGTGCTTTTTTTTTTTTTGGTTTTGTGGAGGTGGTTGATTGACTTTTGCTTTGCTTTTACTTTTACCCTGGCTGGCTTTTGATAGACTCGAGGAAGACCAGTTCTCGACGCAAAAGGCGCTGCAGACCGTCGTTGCGGGTCAACAAGCCGAGAACCTGCTGTACGTCCTCCTCCTTCCTTCATCGTCATTATCATACCTACCACCCCACTCTAACCTTACCCTTCCTTCCTTCCCAGCGATTTCGACGACTCAACAGGCCTAGAAGGCCAACCTTCCGGGCTAGCCGCGACCGAGGTGCTCTCCAACACACCAGCAGCTGCGAACTTGCTAGCAGGGACATCGAGCAACCCGTTAGACGATCTGGTGTCGATATTCGGGGGTGGGGGTGGGATGGCGGCTGCGCCTGCGACGCCGATGCCCTTTGGCAATGGGGTTGGGGGTGGAGGGGCGTTTGGGATGGCGCCGACGGCGTTCAACGCTTCGCCCCAGGTGCCTCAGGCGAATCATCAGGTGGCGCAACCGCAGCAGCAGCAGCAGGATGATCTTCTGGGGTTGTTTTAGTTATAGGGCTGGGCTGGTGTATTACTTACTTTACGCTTTACTTGAAGGAAAGATTGTTGGAAGCACTGGTCGACCGTCGATGCTCTGCATTTGTTTTACAATAGAATATAAGCAGCATAATTACAAGTAAAGGAACCTGCATCATTGCTGATAAGTTATAACCGAAAGAGGCGGATAAGCCCCTGCTACTAGTCGGCAGGAACCGGAACAGCCTCCGAAAACGGGGAGATAAACTTTTTGACTCCCTTTGACCCTTACGAATACCCCCCAAACCACGGCGACATCTTTCCCTCCCCCCAACGACCACACCCAGCAGCAGCAGCACGGCGCGGCCTCCTCCCGCCAGACCCCCGCGCAGAGGCGTCGGGGCAGAGATATGGGCGCAGACGATGCTCGGGCACGACCTACACCACCACCACCCCCTCCGACGATGACAACGCCCCGGCCCCAGCCTCAGTCTCAGCCGAGGGTGATAAAGAAATGGACCGCGAATAGCATGTTCGGTGCGCTTCTTTCCTGAGTGGGTGGGGTGTAGGCTGATCGCTGATGTGTTTTTTTTTACTGGCTCGTGTGGACAGCTGGTGCGGGCGGTGGACTGGTGGCGAGCATCGCGACGTGCCCTCTGGATGTCGTCAAGACGAAGCTGCAGGCGCAGCGTGCGGTGCCCGGGCATCCGGGATACCTAGGTGTCGTCGGTGCGTCCTCCCCCCCCCTCCCCCACTCACTGTTACCAAACTAAACTAAATCCCTCCACCACAGGGACCGTCAAAGAGATCCTGCACGAGAACGGCCTCCGCGGGCTCTACCGCGGGCTGGGGCCCACCATCCTCGGGTACCTCCCGACGTGGGCCATCTACTTCGCGGTGTACGACGGGATCAAGACCGCGTTCGGGGAGGTGCCGACGGGGATGTACGCCGCGGGGGCGGGGGGGAGCAACAAGGCAGCGGAGCGGCTGTACCCCGCGGCGCAGGTGAAGGGGTACCAGCCCGTCGCGCGCGAGCACCCGTGGTCGCTGCATATTTTGTCCGCGATGACGGCTGGCGCGGCGAGCACGGTTTGTACGAATCCGCTGTGGGTGATCAAGACGAGGTTTATGGTGAGTGCAGGGCTGGTTTTGGTTTTTTTTTAGGTGCAGGTGGCTTACTTGACTTGACTTAATGTGCCTGTAGACGCAAATGAAGGGCGAAGTGAGGTATAAGCATACCTGGGACGCGGCGAAGACGATATGGCAGACGGAAGGCCCGCGTGCTTTTTATCGCGGCCTCGTGCCGAGCCTGCTGGGCATCCTGCACGTCGCGGTGCAGTTCCCTCTTTACGAACAACTTAAGATCTGGGCTCGTGCGTACCCCTCAACCCTTCCCCCTTCCCTCACTCACAATAAGCCTGCCCACCACAGAGAGCGACTCCACTTCACCCATCAGCAGCCAAACCATCCTCATGTGCTCCGCCATCTCCAAAATGACCGCATCGATCGCGACGTACCCGCACGAGGTTGTGCGCACGCGGCTGCAGACCCAGCGCCGGCCCCTCGCGGACGACATGTCCTCGGACGGGATGATCAAGCAACATACGCGGAGGGGCATCGTGTACACCACGCGCAAGCTCATTGTGAAGGAGGGCTGGACGGCGCTGTATAAGGGCTTATCGATTAATCTAATTCGCACTGTGCCTAATAGTGCCGTGACGATGCTGACGTGAGTCTTTTTTTGAGCTTTGGAGGGGTTTTTTTCTTCTCCTGTTTTCTTTTACTTTTGGTTGATGCTGATGTTTTTTTTTTCTGATAGGTATGAATTACTGATGAGACATCTTTCCTCGCGGACTTGACACCCAATAGTACATACCTCCGTCTAGATATAAACCGCTGTCCTCTATAGCCCCTGCCCGCACGCGCCGCTCTGCGTCCGCTCCTGCGCCATGACTCGAGCCTCGTACGGTCCCGCGCCATACCATATTACCCACCCTCCGCCGCCGCCGCATTTGCCAGGACTATCCGCTAATCACCACCAAGATTTAACTCGACACCTGCCCACCCACCGCTGGTCCTGAGCTTAGCATCCGGAGTCACACATCGCATGCCCTTGCCCGTATCTTGCCCCTCGCCCTACACTGTCCAGCACATACACACCCAATGGCATGCCAAACCAGGCCTGGGATAATGTCGAACTGGCTCTGGTGAGGGTGGTGGGTGTGACCAGTGCTGACTCTGAGAAACGGGTCGACGAACTTGAAGGGGAAGGCGACCCGACCTGTGGGGTGCTTGGGCTTCGTATACTTATCTAATGCTACGTACCACATAGAATCCGAGAACTTATAGCTGAACCATGTGTATCAATATACATCCCTTTTTTATGCGTCTGTTTTTCGATGGGTATAATTTTATGGAATTTTGTTTGGGGTCCTCGACCCTGGTGTGGATGGCAGTCGTTTGTCTGAATAAATTAACTGATTAGGCCTTCGTCGACTTTGAGCGCTTTACATAGACGATATATGTCGGACGTGATTCCTCATACTGATATCTAATTCTTTTATGAGAATCACGGAACATTTGGCAACTCCAGGTATGGACTGAGGGCGCTTAATAACAAGCGCTCAAGCGAGTCAACTCATTCAACATTTTCTTGAATTATCTTGACCGTGAACCATACGGAGAGGTCAATTCACGACGTGATTGCCCCGAGTTCAAAAACCTTGTGGTGTCCTTATCTCACTTATAGGAGTGTCTATTAAAGAGCCGTCATCGCACCGATGGAGGTAAAGGGAGATGTACGCATCGAACATTGACACGGAGTACAAGTTCAGGCTGGCGGTCCGAGAGCGCGACGGTTGTTTTCAAGGTCTACTGCAGAGGAGTACTTACACAGTTGAGGGCGGCTTCGATCTCTGAGAGACACACCTGCCAGTGCCAGGGCATGACTTCTATTTCCGTTGGATTTGTTTCTCGAAGATACAGAAAGTCGGTGTCAGAGCAATGTTGGGGACCAATCCGGCACTGCACTAGTCTTCACATTAGTAATGCAAGCGCTTAATTAGTATCAACTTAGGAATCTCGCTAGCTAAGCAATGACAAGGTAAATACGTAGTTTACATGTATATAAAGGCTCTGTACGGGACTATAAAGTGCCGGCAAAAAGTATTGCGTGCGGCATTATTTCTCGCTCCGACGACCAATCTATGCGAAGTATTTTCTGGTTTATATCTTAATACATAGTGGCTTACACTAGATTAGTATGATCTACTTTTACAAAGACACGAGTCGTGTCGTGATGGTGCTGGGGGATCTTTAATCCAAATAAGGCAGGTGATCAACAAAACACACCTCATTTAAATGAATCGCTCTCAGTCAAATGGTAGCGCACAAGTCTAGTTCTAAATACCGTGACTAATATCGAGTATAACTACCCTTTGCAAGTCCAAGTGTAGCTACGCGTTGGGGCATGCTATCGTAAAGTGAGAACAAGTACTTATCATCCATCTTTGCCCATGTTTCTACCAAAGCCTGCCAGAGTTGAGCTTTATTGGTTGGGTATTGTCCGCGACGGCGAAGCCGAATATCAAGCTGGGACCAGACGTGTTCCATCGGGTTCATATCTGGACTGTTCGGCGGCCATGGTAGCGTCTTGATTCCATTACGGGCCAGCCAAGCAGTCGTGTACTTGGATTTGTGCTTCGGGTCGTTGTCCTGCTGGAAAATCATTTGTTTTTTTCGAATCCCTAGTGTCTTGATGGTACCGATGAGTGATTCGTCCAAGATCTGGCAAAACTGGATGCTGTCCATTATTCCCTCGACGAGATGAAGCTCACCATACCCCTTCGATGTGATACAGCCCCAAACCATGATGCTATCCCCTCCGTGTTTGACCTCTGTCCTCACATTCTTCGCGTCAAATTCCTCTCCAACACCCCTTCTGCACCACTGAAGTCCATCCGACCCGAACAAATTGAATTTCTTCTCGTCCGAAAAGATCACAGGTGACCAGTCTTTTTTGGTCCAATTTTGATGGAGTAAGTACCAAGCCAGACGTTTTCTAATGTGAGCCGGTGTGAGGAAATAGCGTCGGCGACGACGACGACCATATAGGCCTTCAGAGATGAGGACATTTCGAACAGTCCGAACAGACACGGTCGGGAACATGTCGCGTTGTAGCGTCGACGCGTCAGGATATACCCCTGAACGAATCTTCCGAGCCGCAAGACGCGTGTCATGCTTGGATAACTTCCTGGGGCGACCTGAACGTGGTGGGGTATAGTAAAAGTCGTGACTCTCGTGGTATTTGCTGAATGTGCGGCGGACCGTATCCTCGCTGAGATCGAGTTCTTGGGCAATTTCCTTAACAGGAACATTCCGCTCCCGGAGGGAGACGATCCGCGCCCGCTTTGTTGGTGTGGCTTTAGTCGTAGGTTGTCCTAAAGATTATATGGAAATGATGTGGTTTGGAGGAAGTTTCGCTTCGCTGGACAGCGATTCTCAAAATTGCTTAGCTAATATTACAGTCTCCTTTTGGACACTCGGCCGCAAACACCTTATAACTTTTTCACCGCTTCAAGGAAACCCATGATATCATTAGGTATCACGGATAGAAACCTCCTCTCTACTTCAGGAGCAAAAAACAATTCTATTGAACCTAATAAACTTCTATTCTCGACTCAACTTTTTTGAAAATCGCGACCCGCAATACTTTTTGCCGGCACTTTACAAAAACATCACATAATTCTACTATCATCTCCACAAACAATCGTAGTATTCAGGCATACTGTAAAGGTTTCTTTGGAAGAAAGCAGTGGATGCCAGCTGTTTGTATTAGGTATAGGCAGGCTATTTGGCAGGAGGGTACAAAATTTGACTATGAGAGGTTCGACGATCTCAGGCTGCTGAAATGCCCACCTAGGAGACACATATTATCAACTGATTTTTCATACCAGTAGTTTACCAGGGTTGACGTGACCTTATAATTAGCTGAAATGGCTGTCCGCAAGAAGGTGATCAGCCCTCATATGTTCATCACCCGCCGCAACCATTGATATGCTACTTTCGATTTTTCCGACATCGTCACCCCTTCCGCAGAGGACCAGTTAACTTTGAACTTGAATTTCGGAGTAAGCAATTGTCTACCCGTGTCTGCCTGTTGAAATCCGAGGATATAATGGAATAACTCTATGGAACGTGTTTCCTGGATCCTGAATATAGACAAAACACCAAGGGAACATAATTATCATAATACGGAGAACGCGATTCATTCGGGAGTCGGAACGAACAACTCCCACTCTGCGCTCTCATAGAGGCTGGATGAAATGTCCGCTTGTTGGCCGCGGCTGGGTTATACGAGTAGACGGTGCGAGACGGTGCTGTAGGCTAACAGCACTTCGCTTAGACTATCTACAGTTTTCGACGAGCTTTTTTCATCTCTTGAGGTATGATTTCTCTCGCAATCAAGTTTGCCGTATTGGGATATTTTGTCCTAGTCCAGCTTTCTGAGCTTACCTAGCTGGTCATGAGTGTACCAACCTCTGTCCGTTTCCCCAATTATAGAGCGCTGTGCCAAGAGATCCCCAGTCAGATGACACAATGTTAGTACTACTTAGCGGGGTTTGTTCACGAGGACTGGTCGGCACTGACTTCAAATGGACCCCTGCGGGTTATAGCGACCATGCGTCTCTTTCCAATCGCAGAGGACGAGTTGAGTTCTCCGAGTTGAGTTCTCCGAGTTGAGTTCTCCGTGCTTGACGCATCTCACTTCTGCCAAAGTCTAGGCGAGAATTCGGGGTGACTACTATGGTCCAGAGCAAAGACTCACGATTCTCAGCTTGCACCTCCGACGCCGTTTGGATAATGATGTTGCCGCCCGTAACCCACTTGCCCCGGCGTCGGGATGGCGGGTACATATTCCTCAAGCGTCGGTCCGCTGTCAACGACTTGCTCCAAAATTAGCAACGGATCTGCCATTTTGGATTGTCGAGCTATTTATAGCTTGGGGTACAGTTGTTCTCGAGTATTGTCGGCCGTTCAGCTAGGGCGTATTTCGCTAGTATAAATACGAACCTGGTTGCGCTATATTCCTCAGGCTCTCAAGCACTTCAATCCCAAGAAACAGTACTTTCAACACCTCCAGCACTTCCATTTTTTTCCAACGTGAGTCGCGATACTCGCTGTGGTCAAGCCTAGTCTTACAATTTTTTTTCTAAAAAAATAGGCAACAATGGTTAAATTCAACTATCTCATCCCAGTATTGGGCTGGCTACTTGCCACGGCCAGTGCCTCTCCCACCCCGAGCACGGCCAGTGCCAAACCCACCCCATTCATTATCAAAGGGCCGTCCCAATCCAACAGGACTGCTCTTGCTGCAAACAGCGTCCCTGTTTTCACTGCCTACGCCAACTTCAATGCCACCGGTCATCAGCTCGAGTTCAATCAGCTTTCCGCTGCGGGCTACCGCATGATTTCCCTCAGCGTCTACGGTCAGCCCCCTAACCATCTTTATGCCGCCGTCTGGGTCCAACGTTCCGGACCTGGATATGTCGCCATCCACGAAGCCAGCGCTTCTCAGTACCAGTCCTTCTTCGACGCTAACAACGGCTTCGTTTCAACCTCTATCACCGTGACTGGCCCACCAGGAGGCGAGATCTACGCGGGCGTTATGGAGAAGAACGGCGTCAACAACTGGTTCCAATTATGCGGTTTGACGACAGCCCAATACCAGTCCCAGCTTGCCAACGCGGCTTCTACGGGATATATCCTCAAGGGTTTCACCGAATACGGCACCACTTCCCAACGCCTTTACTGCGGCGTCTGGTACCACAACGACCAGAACCAGCCATCTACCGTCTTCGTCGATGAGACCTACGACGGGTACCAGCAGACGTTCAACAGCCAGGTCGCGAATGCCGGCTGGCGCCCAGGCTACCTTTCGCTTTCGGAGGACCATCTCATTTCCTCTGAGTTCGTCAACACCCCTGTCGGATCGTGGGTGGCGAGGCATGCGATGGACACGGATGACCTTGTGAGCGAGCTCAACACGCAATTGGCAGCTGGGTTGTATCCCATCATCCTCCAAGGTGGTGGAACTGGGGACAATGTTAACTTCGCCGCTTTGTGGGCCCAGCAAGATATTCCAATTTAATTTCGACAAGGCCCACTTCTGGGGTCATGGCCAGTATCGACGATAGGATAATAGGATCTGTATGTATATATTGTTCGATAGGTCCTGCATGCAGGATTCGAAATTATTAGTGGTTTAACAAACTTTATTTGTGCTTTTGAAAAAGAAATTTTGCATAAGAGCCGTGCGCAAATTAGGACAGTCAAACACATTACACACTAAACGTCAATGAGTCGATATTCTGCCCATATCTTCTTTACTTGACTTTATTTCCTTTCTCAAAAATTTCGTTTTGATAGTAAAGGGCTCGGCACAGCTCACTGCTAGTCCGAAAGTAAGACGATGCCTCACAAATTCGAGTGCGTTAGACGGCCTTTCGTGAACTCACAACGCCTATCCTCAGTCAGCTGACTGCAAGGGACGCAACTGTGAATAAAAAGTAACGTCAAGCACTCAGATGGGAGCTAGCGATGGGTTGGTCAAGTATGGTCATTTCACACGGGCATAGATTAGATAAAACGGAGATTCAAATATCAGGATAAACTGTACAGTGCCGACTCGGCATACAAACCTTGATTTGTGGTTGTTTCCCTCACTCGTCCGTTCCAGTTATCGACAGAAACTCTCTTCAAAATGGCAGCCAACCGAGGTTCGTGTACCCTCCTTGCTCGCCGTCTAGCTCGACGTTGACCTCTCTTTAGGTGGAGGTGCTTCTGGTACCAAATTCCGAATGACACTTGGTCTCCCTGTCGGCGCCGTGATCAACTGTGCGGACAACAGCGGGGCGAAATCGCTATTCCTTATCGAACCTTTCGGCTTCGGAGCACATCTCAACAGACTGCCAGATGCTGGTGTTGGTGACATGGTTGTTGCCTCCGTGAAGAAGGGGAAGCCTGAGTTGAGAAAAAAGAGTGGGTCCTACTTGGTGTGTGCGGAAGCGGTGTGCTGACGAACTCTTCCTTGTGTGTTCTTTCGTTTTCAGCTATGCCCGCTGTCGTTATTCGCCAACGCAAAGCATGGCGTCGGAGAGATGGCGTGTTCCTGTATTTCGAGGTATGTGATCTAGGACCATCCTTTTTCTTTCACTTATTCCTCATCTATCCTTACTTTACGTAGGACAATGCTGGTGTTATCGTCAACCCCAAGGGTGAAATGAAAGGCTCTGCCATTACCGGCCCTGTAGCAAAAGAATGTGTGAGTGGTCCGTCCACATGCAAGTTGTCTTATTTTGCTCAATTCCCGCTTTTCAGGCGGATCTGTGGCCTCGTATCGCTTCAAATGCGGGAACGGTGGTCTGAGGGGCGATCATGTTTTCCATGTTTCAATTGCACGATGTGAATATAACGACTTTCGAAACTGCTTTCTGAGGTTGTGAGCACTAACATTCGCGGATTTGAACGTCCTGCAACGACCTCGCATGCAAACTTGACTTGAAGATGAACCGTCGTTCCGGCCAGCAACCAAAGGATTCTCATTTTTCAGTTCTCCAGATTCTTGTATTGTGCTAAGCAAAGGGATCTCGTTGGGAGTCGGTGTTAAGGCGGTGTATGGCAAAGGACACTTCTAGATCTTCGAGGTTGTGAGCGATGCTGAAACATTTTATAATTATTATTTGAGAAAACTATAGATCTGATCGTTTGATTTGCATCTTAGGGCTGTCAAACTCGTTTGTCAACTGTGATAACGGACGACAGACCGGGACATCACCTTCTATCTATTCTTATTTGTTCTGGGTCCCGTGAGTACAAGAACCACCTTTTCCTAGCTTCTCGATTCGACAGCAATCTCATCTTGGAAACGAAGGCAGGAGGAGGTATTGCCACAGTTGACGCTGGAGGAATCGCAATAGATTGGAGGCCCCAAGGGTGGTGCTGACGTTCAAAGAATTGTGAACCCGTACTATTTTTTCTGAGGGGGGGGATTGCAGAAGTGTGCGCCGAGCTGGTATGAACGGAAATTATACGTTTTGTTGCAACCTCACATGTCCACCGATACGGGCCGGGTATTTTCTTTGGAGAAAAAATGAAGTGCGAGTCTTCTGGGCTTGACGTCATATAACAGACGCTTCATAATTGAGATCTCAGTGAGCCGCCAAAATTTTTATATGATTCTTGAGACATACCTATTCAGGTTATGCTTTAGGAACACTTGGATTGACGTGTTGTTTTTATTCCACAGATATAGCTCGTTCGTAGAATATTGTGCATCTTTAAATTTCAAAACGTTTGGACGTGTTTCCGTTGAAAAATGGTCAAAAGAGTGGTTTATCATATACTTGATTTTTAAGTCAGGCCTATCGTTCGATACGGAAAGCGACAGTCAATCAGTTTGCGCGTCCCATAGCAGTCTTTTTTTGGCAAATACTGCCTAATCAGGACCCTCAGGTGTTGTGACTGGTCAAAGTGACTATAAGTGTCACGGAATTCTTGTGATCAGTCATTTCACAGCGGCGTCGACAACTGTCTTCCGGACTCTCGACCACCTCACATTCTTCGTGGCGTGGCATTCATCGCACATTGCAACCTGATTTAGATCTTGTTCGGGAAGTCTTCAAGTTCCATCTGGTTTTACTTCCTCGTACAGCAATCAACACTGCAACAACTTGAATCCTCAATCTGCACATGATGTCTCCTTTCAATCTAAGTCATCTACCTTTCGACATCCATACAGTGATCTTCACCTTTCTTCAACCAATGGACATCTTGGCACTAGGGCAGGTATGTGAACAACTGGTAGCCCGAAATCTGAACTGATAGACTGGTTGCACCTACACAGACTAGCAAGCTCCTTCGTTATAGCTGTTCGGTTCTTTCAGTCTGGAAAGAGGCTCTGCGACGTGTTATGTTGATTAACTCTATATTCGGTCCCACATTCGATCACGCCAGCGAGCTCTCGGACGGAATGACATTGCAAGAACTGCAACACGCGGCGACAGGTCCAACTCGCATGATCAGGTTGCTTGAAGGCAAACAACAGAAAAAAAGCTACAGGAACCGGCAGATCAAGCCGCTCTACGAGGTCACAATTCCTCTTTACCCAAATAACGAGGAAAATGGAACCAAAATCCGAAAAGTGTTCCTCGTTCCTGGTGGTCGATTTGTAGTGGCGACGTCCGATACCCGTTTGATGGTAATTGATCTTGAACGTTTCTTTGATTCCAGTAGGAATTATCCTGGGGAATATGTGGTCTTTAAAACTTGCAAACCTGATGTAAACGATATAAAAGTGGGACAATCACCCTATCAGCCCTCCAAGTTGCGCATTGTTGTGTCGGAAAAGAAAACCGCCCATTTTGCGTATGTGTCATTTTTTGATACCTTGACGGCGTCATAACTTCCCTTTACAGGTACAATTTCACTGTTTTCGAATACGATGCCGATATTCACGACCTTTCTGTCTTTCGAACCGTTTCCCTACAAACCGCTTCCCTACAAACCGCTATGAGGAACAGGAAGATTATTTCTTGTCTCTCAGGCAATATTTTTGTGTTTCTAACGAGGAATCTTCCTCGAATATTTGTATGGGACTTCATGCGGTATCAGCTCGTCAGCTGGGAGTTTGAGAGACGTGGGCCTAATAAGGACGTAAGCATCTCAACTGAATGGAACTCCTTGCGACCTCTCCTAAACGATTGCGTTTCCTAGATTACTGTGGCTTCTAATAAGGTTATACTCACCCACAACAGTGCTGTATTCATTTGGGACATACCTGACCAAGCTTCATCAAATGTTTCGACAATGGTCCACGAGACCCAAATTACGCACCTACCTTCACAAGTGCTATCATTATATAAAGGATCTACTCTTTTTCCCGACCTCAAGTACTCACCATGCCACTTATGTGGGATTGACAATTGGTATGCCAGTGGCGAATATCCGTTGGTAATTGATATCTGGGAATATTCAGAACGGACCCCCTTCAAGGACGTGGCGTTCAGGCAGCAGGTTTGCCTTGCTACTCATGCAAACGACAGCGAAGGCAAAGGAGAGTCAGCGGGGCAGCAACATCATACTAACTTTGTCGGTTGCTATCCTTTGATGGACAGTGAGGAAATGGTTGAACAACAGTACCGTTGGTCTGAAGGCCGAATTTTTATGTCGTGGTCCTATCACGGCCTCTTATTCACTCTTGTGACTCCTGGCCCTGAATCTTCACCTTCCTTTCAACGAGAGCCGCCTGTTCAACGTATTGCGTTATCCACTAGTGACTTCTCAATGGAAGTGTCACCGTCAAGTGTCGAACATGATGACATTTCAACAAGAGCTGTAAATATTGCTAATCGGTCACCCAATTTTTCGACCACGGAATTCTGCTTTGAACCCTCCTGTGGTCGATTATGCCGATCCACGTCCGACGGAAGGTCTCTTCTCATTCAAGATTTTCTTCCCCTTCCCGAGTCTCTGTCAGAGAAGCGTTACAAGAGACGAATGCTTCTGGCCGGAGTCGACGTCGACGGGAGATGGCAGGAGTCCAGAACACGGTCGTTCAGGAGAAACCAGGAAAAGGAATTCGAGGACGTGACCGACGATGAAAGGTTCTATGATCACATCGGTTTCATCACAGACTTTGATAATTAATGGCTCTGACTCTCTGAGATCTGGACCCCCACTACATTCGTTGTAGGAGTATTCCAAGCGAGATCGCCATCTAAGGGGTGGGTAACAGGGTACACACGGCTGCGGGGCTTTCACACCAATATTTCAGCTGGGCATTCGGAGTCTCTGGACTCGTATTACATATTAACTTGGCCTGCATGTCAGTATACCTTGAATTTTGGGACATTTGTAGGATCTACTCGTTGCCGCCATGAACCTTGCCTTTCACGAGTTCTGCAAAGGATACCCACCATTAGTCAGTTCCTCTATAGGTGACCAAAGACGCGTACGTCGCTTGTTATTGCCTGACTCATATCAATTCCAACTTACAGATGGTGCGAACGCGTCAGGAAGATATTGATCGGTAAGCTCCGCGCCGCACTAATTAGCCCGAAAAGGAGCGACCATATATCGGTCTTTTTATAGAAATTGGAACGTGGCAAAGCGCGGCAGACTCATAATTTCACGAGTTCTGTGCACAATGGGCTTTTGACTCGAAGGCATCACATCAGTGATTCGAGAGCATATGGTATATATATACGCATTGACCCTTCGCATCAGGTCCGTTTCCCTCCTGCTTGACAAGCACTAGGCCAACTCTCATCTGGCAATACAACAGGCACACCACTACGGGTTTCGACTGCAGCAGGTAGTGCTTGAGGACGTGATACGGTGTTGTTAGCGGTAACCTTGCTTTCGGGATTCCAGACGCGTGAGCGCGCGTTGTTGTGATTTAAGAGAGGTGGTGAGTCGCGCATTGTTCTCTTAGTATGGATGTCTTGGTGCTACTGCCTATCTTTCTCCAGCTTTAGGACGGGACCTGACGGAGCCGGACGACTGCTCCCTGTATGCCGTTCGTACTCGGTTCTTAGTCTGCTAGCCATGGCAAAGCAAAGCAGCCTAGAGTCCATCACGCGATGCAATTGAGACATACTTATGGCCGTCGATCCAGTCTTGAAGTCCATGAGTGATTCAGAGCTGTGCACGACCACACGGGGACGTTGCCAACTGAAGCCAACTGTCAGACGAGAAACGAAAATAAACCCTGCGATTGAACGAAGATGCCTTTTGAAAACCGTCTTGTATTCAACGAAGGCTTTGAGTCAGTCCCGCCGTGTTGTCTATGCTGTGGTGAGAGGAGAGCTACAGAAACCTGTCATCTACCGCGATCCCCGAGAAAAAAGCCAGGAAAGAAAAAAACAAGACAGGTTCTGCGTTGGTTCAACCGCAACTCGCTAGGTTGAAATCGATTGTCCGAGTGCGACCTTGTATTCTCTCTCAAGGTATCCAGGTGCTGCAATTCCTTGTATACCAAACAATGTCTCCAATGCAGACATTGTAAGGCTTTTCATTGACGCAGCTCGTTTCCAAGGCATTCGAGTGGGCTTCCACGGTCATGGTGATTTCTGAGAGGACATTGTGCAAGTTACCGAAATGGGACAAGAATCTCGTGCTGTTGCCCTCAGGACCAAACAAATGCAATCCACCTTATTCCCATATCATTGCCTCTGCTGTCGTTCTGCTTCGCCCTTCACAGACGCCTCCTTCGTTTTCTTCTTTCTTCAGCTCTTTTCTTTTCCTGTAGATGCCCCATTTTTGGCTGAAACAGAGTACCAAGATGACGCCTCTCCTCCGTTTGCCAGACGAAATACTCGAAGAGATCGTTTCTGAGCTCGATCAACACAGCGACTTGGTTGCATTCGCCCTGAGCTCGCGGGTATGCGCCGCCCTCGTTATTCCTCACCACACGCAGTACCGGATACTGCGAGTTCGACGTACTTCACCGGATATGTGGGCGCACCTCGCTCGTCGGGCAGATTTGGCTCGAAATATCCGAGAGGTCCATATCTGCGAACGGACTAATTTATGGGCCGCCGATCACCACCCAACCACCCTCATTGACAACCGCCTCGACAGGACCATTGAAAGCTCAGAAGAAAGCGTCAGGATACGCAATATCTGCCAGGCGCTCGGCCATATGCACCGCCTGCGGGTCTTTACGTGGTCATGGAAGGACGTTCAAGGGCAACCACGACCGACCTCCCACCCCGCTCACGAGAACGCCATTTTGACGGCTGTGTACCAGCGGCCAATGCTAGAGCACGTCGCCCTTAATGGCAAGTTCGCTATGCATGCTCTGCACTCCCACGTCGACCCCCATAGCTTGATGTACCCGGTAATGTTGAACCGCCGATAAAGATTTTTCTCGTATTAACCTCAATATGATAGGCATGGAAGTTGGCAAATTTACGATCATTGTCACTTGCTGGCGATACGTGGGCCAAAATGGGTAATTCAAAGCACATCCGCAACCTCCTGGCAAAGTCCCCGAACCTCGAGGTATGTGTGTGGCCGATACAGCACGTTTTTTTATGACATTTATCTGACTCATTATGTGTAGTATTTGGAAGTCCCCCTTGAATTCCACCACCTCGCAGATTGCCGTCTGCCAAAGCTCAAGCACCTCAAGCTGGTGTTGCAAGCTGGGTCGGCTTCTATGGGAATTGACCGTTCTCGCCCTTTTCCTCCAGAATCATCCTTCCATTGAGGTCCTGGACTGGTCGCCTGTTGGAATGCCCTGTATTCCGCTGGACATTCTTCCCAATCTGAAGTCTCTTCGCTCGAACAGACAATTTATCATGGCCCTAAACGACCCAGATTATGGCGCAAGTGTTTTTAATTTGATGACTCCTCCGTCTACCCCACTCGCGATCACTACTCCGGTCCCAGACGAGCCCGCCCCTGCGCCTCCAGTAATCCAGCGAAAAATCGAGAATTTAGATGTTCTCTCTATGGACGCCCAAACCTTGTTGGATCTAAAATGTATAGAGAAGGAAAGCCTGCGAAGGCTTAAGCTCCATACCTTCGGTGATATGTCTACTCTTCATGAGATCGCAAAATCTTTTCCCAATATCGAATGGCTCTCTTTACCCGCTTTCCACTTGCCAACAGACGCCCCGCATCCAGTTCGTGTGTCTAAGGTTCGTTCTTTTCTTCTTGACCTAACGTGTTTATATATTTATTCTTCGGCTCTTTAGGAACAATGGCTCGATATCCTGCCACGATTTTCCAAACTTCAAGTGTTCCGTGGACTCGGCCTGTGGTCCTCTGTGAAGAATGATCGACAAGCTATGCACGAAACTATCATGGATCTGGTACAGACATGTCCTCGTTTACGCATTTTGGATCGTGTCGACAAGTACGATGAGCTTGACCCCTTGAAGCAAATTGTCATCACTCGCGAAGGTGATCAGGTTGAACACATAAACTACGGAACGGTTCGAAAGCCTGACAGGTACACCCTTTGTCACTAAATCTAAGAACATTTTACTGAACTTCAGACAGGAAACCTTTCGACGTTATGGACGGACTGTTCATTTGAATAATGCCCAATCACCCACCGACCCACATTTTTTCCCTGTTACCCTAACCACCCACCACCATCCTACTCCGATTACCCTAGTCCACCCGGAGTGGCAGCTGCTTCATACTGCAGCTCGATATTCTTCCACACCACCTAATGGGCTCCATCGTTTTATAACGACGACCCGTGCCCCTTTCTATCCACACTTTCCTTGCATCGAGACCCGACCTCGCTCCTAATGAGGGACCCCACCTGTACAACTGTACACTACGGTATGTATGACCTTACGACGCTTTCGCCTTGCTATGTGTTTTGCTATTTGCTGCGCTGTGTAAAAGCTACACAATAGGCACCTCCCGTATGATTTGGAGGTGCTTGTATCTTTATATGGACTTAATGCGGCAATGTTATGTTGTACTCTAGTGCGATTGATCAGAGTATTCAGGCCTTCACGCTTTCAAATGTCGACCTCGTTCCCGACTTCAAGACGGTGCAACAAGAATCAAGATCGATTTGCCCCAAAGTTTTCTATCAACGCCTCAAGCTCCAGGATCGGATGGTGTTGTTGTTGACATAAAAATCAAGTACAGTTCCTCTCAAGCTAAGTCCACCTGCTATGACAGGGATGTTTGTCGGCTTCGGTGGCTCATATTGTCCTGCAACGCTTTGAATGAACCCAGTGCTGGATACCATGTCGCCTGGCATTGTCGTGTGACATAATTTGCCACTCTTGTTTTTGTACAGCCTCTGTGACAGTGCCCGACATTGACTTGAAAAAAATCCTGCTCAGTGCTCGAGCCTCCGATGAAGTTTTGTTTGAAGTCCTGTAATTTTCTGCTTTTTACTAGCCGGATCCATGGCCTGGATTTTTACTGAGGATGGGGCTCGAGTTCGAAGATTGTGGACTTCTGTTGAATAGCATCTTATCTTATCTGTCTTACTGTCAGGGTTCTTCGTTGACATTTGATGACTCGGTCCTCGAAACGTTGCTTTTTCTCCCGCATGAGCGCTATGACTCTCTTGACCCCAGCACTTCAATCTAAGAGTCACTTGGGCGACCATAGACAACTCCTACAGGTTTTTGGAGTTTGATTACTCTTGGATTACTCTTGCCCACTCCCACTCAAATATCTCGCTCGTTGAGCCATTTCAAGTAGGCGTTTGATCATGGAGGATTCCAGTCCACTCAGATCCCTAACCATCGACCAAGATTTGCTCAAAGACTGCACCATTCAACGTGCAAGGCCTCCCAATGGCAAAGTGTATTCCCTGATCACCACTAAACTCCACCCAACGCTTCCTCTCGCAATTCATAACTACACCAACAAGTCGGCAGGTTTGAGGCAAGAATGGGACGACTTGGGTTTAGCAGCCAGATCCCTGGTTACAGAAACTACCACAGGCAACGTCGTCTCCCGGAGCTTACCAAAATTCTTCAACTACCACGAAAAATTCGCTTATAAGCCTACCGGTCATGAACATGCTTTTGCTATAGAAGAGAAGGTTGACGGGAGTTTGATTAGTCTCTTCTGGTATCGCGACCAGTGGATGATGGTCAGCCGGTCGGCATTCGACAGCATTCACGCTGTCGCCGCTCGTAGGATTTTGGACAAACATTACCCTGGAAGTCTGGCCAAGCTGGACAAAGAATTAACGTATGTTTTTGAACTTATCGACCCCAGCATGCCCATAAAGGTGATATACAATAAAGAGGACCTCGTCATTCTTTCTGTTGTATCCAAGGACGGAAAGGAACCCCCGTACAATTTCGACTGGGCAACTCTCCCTTTTTCCCGACCGCGATTTCACGTCGCACCGAGAGTCGCTCCAAAAGAACTCAGTAAACTTAACTTGGATAATGAGGAGGGCTTCGTGGTCAAGTTTTGGTCCACTGCTGAGGATAGGTACCCAAAGCGAATCAAGGTCAAATTTGAAAGTTACCTCGACGAAAGTCAAGGTCTTGCGAGTACCAAGAAGCCGAAGTCCTCATCCACTCTTTCTGCTCCAAACGGCCCATTAACACTGTCCTCTCTCCTTCCACCTTCGAACGCACGGATTCTCGAGGTCTATACAAGTCAACGACGAAAAATTCAGCACTTCAAGCCAGCCGCAGTATCGTCAATCATGCAAAGACACAAAGGGAATTATCTTCAATCGTTAGAAGAGATTGCCGATGACTATGGCGGCGCACCATGGCTGGAGATGATCGAAAGGACATGGGACAGGATCAACGCCATCTTCGTCCTTCAAGAAGCTGAACTTAACGACGTTATCAAGTCTCTTCAACGGGAAGGACACAAGCAAAATGCGAAATCGGAATCCGCCAAAAATGCATTCGCAAAGCGGATTAAAAAGCATGACATTGATCAGGGCTTCCGGGATGTTTTGATGTCGTGGTTCGTTTATGAACCTGTTGTGAAACAGATAGGATATTTTATACAGAATATGGAGATCCCGGTGGACTTGCGTTCGACAGACACTCTTAGATTTGACCACTCGTAAATGCAGCTCAAGTAAATGTCTTGGTAGTAACTGACAGATCTAAGTTCTAAAATTTTCAGTCTCTATTTAAGTATTTCGGATGTATACCCAATATCTACCTTGTAATCTATCGACCATACGACTTGCTGGCAAATTGAACCCATTGGTTTCGTCCAACTGATTCGGTGAAGAAAACCGAGCCAAACAAATTGTTGTGGTTGTCCACAACGATGATGACCGTCTCTTTCCACAACTCTTTGTCTCGCCTTCCATTGGCAGCTTAACAACATCATGCCCTTCGGAAACAGTGTTTTCCTATCCACGGAATGTTCTGCGTCCACGCATTGCCTGCGTATTGCTTATGAGGCCACTCTTCTCTGCAACTGTGATTCATGGAGGTTGACGGAATGCTAAGTTGAACCGTCCGCCGCGCTGAAACAATCTTCAATATTTCTGACAAAGAGAGCGTGTCCTCCCTGCATATGTTAGGCAACCTTGGGCACCTACGTCGTCCTCGAAGTTGATGTTCTCGGGTATAGAGTGAGTAGCGATGCTGAACCCGCTTTGTCTTACCAACTCTCATCCTTGCCGAAATTAGTGCTTATAAAGTCGTTGGCTGTGCATTGGGCTCCGTGGGTCGTCTGTAGGATCCGTGAAAATTTCCTCCCCAACGGATGCCCTAGGATAGACCTGATCTGTCCATTAACCGATATATGACTTGCATTTGTCGGTGACTGTAAATCGTGGAAGATTTTACATCGAATCCCCATGGCCGCCATCCACACAACCTGCGTTTATTCGTAAGCTTCCAAAGTTGCACTATTTTCCCTGGCTTAAAAATTTCAATGGACCCGAAATGAACTGTTCTTATCTCCAGATTAAACCTTGATTAAATTCGAAAAAAAAATCCAGCAAAACCAACGACAGTCGATTCTGCTGCTCACCGTAATGAAGTTGTTTCTCTTGAAGTCTCTTTACGCCATTGCCACCCGAGCGTCGACCGACTTTTTGAAGCCGTGGACCTCCAGACAACGCCGACCAACAAACTGGCCCTGAACTGTGCCCTGCAACGATATACATCTGTAAAAAATGGGATGTATGACCATTTCCCGAATTGATGAACTTCGGGGCTTCGGACACTATCCCGAACTGGCCAGGAGGCTCCCAAACACCAGACAGGGTGTTGGGCAGCGGGCATCGCTTGCACAAATCCATGCCCATTCCTAATGTTTAGGGTTCGGCCTTACAAATTGTTGCGGAACCCTTGGAATTAGCCAGTCCTCCGGAGAACTGGCTACGTGTTGGTGGCTCGCTCGAACCTATAACTATCGCGCCTCCCATCAACCACGGTTGTCCTGACTCTCCGCTCCCCCGTTTAAGTGATCGTCAACTGGCTTGTTGATCAAACTTTCGAAAAACAGGGATGGCCTCAACTCCTACCCTTCCGAACTCTGACTTAGAAAAGGCTGGTTCCTCGTCGTTGTCTTTACCACATGGTAGTAAAAACTTCTTGGTATGAAACTTAAACTTCCGGCTCGAGCCAACTTTTGATGTGACGAACAAATTCATAGGTTTCGTTCTCTGTAGGAGATCGGCGTAACCCTGTCCATTTTTCCAAGGGAAAGAAATGGATGATCACTCTCGTGATATCTTTCTTTACCGTTCTAGTTTGTACGCATAATTACCTTTTGCTACTTAGTTCTATGCGTTGAACTATCATACAACCGGCAGCCTCAGTCACATCGTTTAGCATGGGTGGTCCGTCCATGACGAGAGACCTTCATTGTACACATTTTCAGGCCACGCTCGGACTCAGCCTTTACTGCCTTGGCTTTGGCATCTCTTCCCTCCTTGCCCCTTCGTTTAGCGAAGAATTTGGAAGATTGCCTCTTTACTATATTTCAGCGGCCATTTTCCTTTTGATGCACCTTATGATTGGCCTGTACGTCGTTTTGTCGCAAAAGAAGAATTGAAATCGATTTTACTAAAATTCTGTGTCTAGGTCCCAAAGTATCCAGACTGTCGTTCTCTCTCGCTTTATTCAGGGTGCCTTCGCTTCTTCCGGAACGACGATGGTCGCAGGCACTATCGCCGATATTTGGTTACCGCATGAGTAAGGAAGTATTTACCTTATCTGTTCTACATTATACTCAAGGAAGTTTTTAAACAGGAGGGGATTGCCAATGTCTTTATATACACTTTCAGCCTTTTTTGGGAACGGTATAGGAGCGCTTATCGGCGGCTGGGTCGAACATAATAGAAAACTAGAATGGAGATGGATCCAATGGATATCTTTAATGTGGTGATCTTTAATTCCCATTTCAAACGATCACTCACGCCGATCACTTTCATTCAGAGTTGGCTGTGCTCACTTCATTGTCCTCATTCTCGTGGTGGACGAAACCCGCCCTTCTGTCATTCTGGATAAGCTCGCGAGCAGGATGAGGAAAGCGACGGGTGATGTTAGATATCACTCCGTCTTGGCGCAACCTATGCCAAGTTTGCTCGAGACGGTATACGTTTCATGCACCAGGCCTGTTTGTAAGTCATTCTTCGTCCTTTGGTCCGAGTTGCTGTTTCTGAAGATCACGATAGACTTACTTTTTCATGAACCGATCGTGTTTGCGGTCAGCGTGAGTTCCGCATACTGTGTCCACCCGATAATCCATCTTTATTTTGTTGTTGAAATTCTAGGCATGGATTGGCTTGGCATGGGGTGTCTATTACTGCATGATTCAGTGCGCTCTTTTCTATTGCCGGCTCTGGGTCGGCGCCTAAATGACCATGTTCTTTAGGTCCATCCCTGGCATATTCAAAACATTACACGGTTTTAATCAAGGTGAAATAGGATCCGTTTATATGACCCTGGCGTGAGTTCATTGGATGTTACAAATGCTTTGTTGTACTCAATCAACTCTAGCCTTGGGGGCCTGTTGGGGTTCTTCACGAACATGTTTCAAGAAAGACTTTATCAGTGCGCCTCAATCGCCCGCGCATAGGTCATCTGATCCTCGATGTTGACGCGTCATTTTCGTCAATTAGGAAAAATATCTCTGCTCGAGGGCCTCAAGCAAGGCTGTACCTGGCCTGTCTTGCTGGGTTTGTTTTCCCGCTCTCAATGTTCATATTCGCCTGGTCTTCAATACCCCAAGTATCATGCGCCGTCCTTATTGTCGCACTGACGGTGGGTAAAACCTACTCTCGGTTAGTCAAAAGGTCCATCTTTGACGTTTGACGGCGCCTATTTGTCTAGATATACGTATGGGCGGTCTTCACGATCCACCTAGCAGTTTTAACCTATCTTGCGGACTGGTACGAGTCCATCAAATGACATTCCGATCCTGATGTTGAATTTTTGTTTTATTTAGTTATGGGACCTACGCCTCCTCGGCATTGGCGGGTCAGAGTCTCTTCCGTAGGTTCTTTCTAGGCCCACTAATACTTATTCTCTGATTATGCGTCATACAGGCAACTTGATGGCTACGGCGTTCCCGCTCTTTGCGGATAAAATGTTTCATGCCATGGGCTACAGATGGGCGAACACGATGTTTGCCTGTGCGGCGTTGGTCATGAGTCCAATTCCAATTGTGAGTTCCGTTTTGTTTTACCTCTTGTAAGTTGTTGGACCCGAGTTGAATACATTCGGTCTTGCTAGATTTTGTTTTACCTCGGACCTAAAATTCTGGCTAGGAGCAGCGTTTTTAGACGCCTCCAGGAGCTGGATGAGAAAGAAAAGGGGCCTCTTCCTTCCCCGTCTTCGAGTCAGGAAAATCTGGAGCATCGCCTTGTTTTTGTGCCAAGAATAGACTCGCAAGTTGGACCAGAGAAGGCGCCATCCAGGACTCTTTGACTCTTTCATCCATTGATGCCGAGCTGCTACGGAGCATTCTTTCCTCTTGACTAAGTTTTATTCTATTTACATATGCATAGAAGACGGTTTTCCTCTAGACGACTTTTCCCTTCTCCACTTTTTATTCATACTTCATTAGATTTATCCAGCTTTGTTATTTTTCTATGTAGAAATTTAGACGTGTATCCTATCTTTTAGATCTTATTTCGTTGTATGACTTGAATACCTACCTATACGTAGCTGTAGCAGTAATAACCAGCATGTAGTTTTTATATCCATGAATATATCTAATGGGCAGTCTCTCTGATTCTTGACGGCTTTGAAGATGTCTTCGAAGGTCAGTGGCATGAGCTTCAATGCAGGGTCGGAATGCCTTGACATAACTTGAAGAACTAATCATTTATTCAATCTACACGTCGACGTTTCCTTGGGCGAGACAAGGATACGCCTTGTATAATTTCCAGACCCTCAACCCACCAACCTTTACCGTCGCGGATCCTTTTTCGTTTGTCAAATCGTTGGCTATCTTCAACGCGCTTTCCTCGTCCAAAAATTCTGCAATAGTAATCAATTTGGCTCTCTCCAATGGCACAAGGAATGTTGCAATCTTACCATGCACCACAAAGTAGGACATACGTTCCTCATTGCTAACCTCAGCGGGAGCTCCCATCCTTATCTTCCCACTTTCAAGGACCCTAACAAGCCTCATCCGTACCCACCCCTCCCAGGTCTGCATCCGCCTTGCAACACTCTCAGTCCATTCCTTCACTACTGCGACCTGGTTCCCCTCACCGACTAGATTCACCCCGTGCGTAATGATTGAGCCAGAAGGTCTGTCCGCCCTCAGACCAGTAGTTTTTCCTGTATCTTCTCCTTCTCCCCAAACACCCACAACCTCCCCAGTCCTTCTAACAAGCACCTCCAACCGAGCCATCACGCTCGTCTCTCTGGCGCTCCTTTTCTCTCTTAAGCTCGTATAGCTCGCATCTCCAAACGTCCGCGTGTCGTTGATCTCGTACAACGCCAGCCATTGCTCGAGAGTGCTTGTCTCCTTTTTGTCGTCCGTGTCCACGGCATGATATCGTGCCCCACTCAAAAAAGCCTGACGTAGGTCCTCTGATTGGAGCCGCAGCGGGATGTGTTCCTCCTCATACCACGCATGGAATTCTTCCAGTGGCAGTCGTGCGGAGGGCTGTGATGAAACGGCTAGAAATCCTGGAGGCATAACGCAAATTGAGGAAGATATTTATGGTAAGACATTCGTACCAGGACCATCAAGCTAACGACCCACGCACACGCTATCTGCCAGTGGGTTGATGGCACTCGAACTTCTTGCCTGCACTTGGGTTGTGGTGGTTGCCATACTTGCGTTCCAGTCCACTTTACGGGTATTTCTTGGGTTAAAATCCGAAACCTTCCCTCCTAATATCGAAATTGATTGAAATCCTAAATTTTTCCGCTTGCTTGCCGAAAAATTTCTTTCGCAGCACACCAAACTGAATCTCAACATTTGCCATGCTTCGTGGGGCAAGGTAATCCTGATTCCGTCGAACCCTCCAACGGCGAGATCGGGGTGCAATGCTCTTCAAACTTGATCCCCTCGCTTCAATTGGCACCTTTTTTGCGGCGTCTCAGTGAGAGGTCTCGTCACTCCGGGCGTCCACATAGATTTTTATGGCCTATATTTGTCCTCCGAGCCTCGGAACGCCGCTGTGGACGCTTGGACCTCAGTCTGCATTGCTTGAAGCCTCGGGACTTGCATTTTTATCTCGAAAATATCCGTGCCCTGCTTTTCTTCATCCCTTTTATATGTACCCGTCCGATCATCTGGAGTCGTCGATATGTAAAAATCGTGGTCTTGTGCGTCATCTATGTAACAAGGTTCAGAAGCAATCGTTTCAACCACCTGCATTATTCGGAAGCGTCTGGAAGGACTCAACCCTACCAAGAAAATGAAATCGCGACTTTCGGCTCTATCACAGCACTATCGATTAAACCTTCCTTAATCCTTAATCCATGCTAGACCGGTACGGTATGTTCGTTCATAAATCGGCCGCAGAAAACATTAAACGCCGTTCGACACGACCCTCGTTTTCCCATCAAGATGCTCAAAGCGATACACGCTCAAAGGTCAAATGATGTCAATGATAAAATTTCGAGGTTGTGGACCACAGGACCACCAGATCTCATTCCCAGCTACGGTAAAGCCGTAACACCAGGGGTGGGGTATTGTATGACCATTTCCCCAAAACTGACGAAATTGGGGCATTCCGAGCCCGTTCCGAACGCGTCAGGACACTACCCGACGGGCTTCCGAGAGAGCAGTGTGCAAATCCGTGTCTTTTCCCAACGCTTTTGGACGCAGCCTTACAAACTTATTAGGACAATTTGTAAGGACCTGCTGGCAAATTATGCCTGGTCGCTTGCGTTTGGTGGTTTGTTCAAAAGTATATTTATGGTAAGTTACGAAATGACGACTTTCAACCCCCTTCTTTTCTTTGTCTGTTTATCGATCCTTCTAATAACACGTCTAGGAGATGAACGTAGTAGAAAATTTACCTTCTTCTCAAAATAACCTTTCGCTTTCTGCGAAAGTCGACTTTGAATCCGAAAAACCTGATCCATCGTCGTTGTCATTGTCAAGAACGGAGGAAAACTTTGTGGTACGTAATTTTCTTCAGTTTCAGCATTGCTCTTTCATAGGCCAACCCTAGGTTTCCTTCTCCCAAGGGGATCCACACAACCCCATCAATTTTTCCAAGGGGAAGAAATGGGCGATTACCTTCGTGACGTCTTTCTTCACCGTTCTAGTTTGTACGTTCCCAAACCACCCAGGCTCCCAGTCTGTACCACCCCTAGCGCTTATACTCATCGATATTTTAGCCGCCTCAGCAACTTCATTCAGCATGGGCACACCCTCCATGATAAGAGACCTCAACTGCACACCATTCCAGGCAACTCTCGGGCTCAGTCTCTACTGTCTGGGCTTCGGCGTCTTCCCGCTTCTCACTTCTGCGTTCAGCGAGGAGTTCGGGAGGCTCCCGCTTTATTACGCGTCGGTTAGCGTGTTCCTCCTGATGCACCTCATGGCAGCTTTGTAAGTTTACCGAAAAACTCTGGCGATTGCAGTGGCGGATGGATGGTTATTGAATTTTTCCCTCGTAGATCCCAAAATATCCAGACAGTCGTGATCTCGCGGTTCATCCAGGGAGCGTTCGGCTCCACTGGAGCAACGATGGTCGCAGGTACCATAGCGGACATCTGGCTGCCCAACGAGTGAGCCGTTCTTCCCCCCTCTATGTTTTCCCATTCTTACTGAGTCCTTAGGAGGGGACTCCCAATGTCCTTATACACCCTCAGCGCCTTTTCCGCGAACGGCATCGGCGCACTTGTAGGCGGCTGGGTCGAGCTCAACAAGAACCTTGAGTGGAGGTGGATCCAGTGGATATCTTTAATGTTGTCTCCCCATTTATCCTCTCTTCCGAGGGAACGCTCATTCGGCCTATTTCCTTTTCCTTTAGCATCGGAGGCGTCTATTTTTTGATTATGGTACTCACGACGGACGAAACGCGCTCTTCTGCGATTTTGGACAAGCGGGCTCGTAAGCTTCGGAAATCAACCGGGGATGGGAGGTATCGTTCTGTTTTATCAGACGGTAGATCCAGTGTACGTGAGATGTTGTACGTTTCGTGCACGCGTCCTGTTTGTGAGTGTTCGATGCCTTGTGTATTTGGAGGATTTGGCGTTGATGGGAATCTTTTGACTTTAGCGCTGCTTTTGCGGGAGCCGATCGTGTTCGCTGTTAGCGTAAGTTCCATCTGCCTATTTTACCCTCTACCGCTTAGTGTGCTCAATCACTATCCCAATTCTAGGCGTGGATCGGCTTTGCATGGGGCGTCTATTACTGCATGATCGAGTGCGCCACATTTCCTTCCATTTCTAGATACTCGGGATGTTCGGCGCTTAACGTTTTTCTCGCCTTGTTTTCTTTCTCTCTCGTTTAGGTCGATTCCTGGCGTGTTCAGAACTTTACATCGGTTTGATCAGGGGCAGGTCGGGTCTGTGTATATGACTATGGCGTGAGTTCTTACCGTCTGGTATTCTCGTGCAACCCTGGGGCTCAATCAAGTTAACTGTTGAACGTAGTCTTGGAAGTTTGCTTGGGTTCTTTACGAACATGTTCCAAGAGAAACTTTACCAGTACGCCTCATCTCACCTATCCCTACCCTTTTTTAACCTCTTCCCTTCCCTTCCCTTCCAATCAACCAGGAAAAACGTCCCCGCCCGAGGCCCCCAAGCAAGGCTCTACCTCGCCTGTCTCGCGGGGTTCCTCTTCCCGCTGTCGATGTTCATGTTCGCGTGGTCTTCGGTGGTGGAGGTGCCGTGGGCGGTGCTTGTTGTTGCGCTTACGGTGAGTTGGTCACTGTCCATGGGTGTATAGGCATCATTTTTTTTAGCGGATGGTTGACGGAGATTTAGATATACGTGTGGGCGATTTTCACGATTTATCTGGCGGTGTTTACCTACCTCGCGGACTGGTTAGCTCCTTGGAAATTTTTAATGGGTATTAATCTAACCTCAAGCTACTTAGCTATGGTACCTACGCGTCTTCAGCTCTCGCGGGTCAGAGCCTCTGCCGTACGTCCTCCTTTCTCCCTCGCCCCCAATCATTATCAACCCATCATACGCCATTATATACTCATAATGATTTCGCAGGCAACATAATGGGCGCCATATTCCCGCTCTTCGCGGACAAGATGTTCCGCGCGTTGGGGTACCGGTGGGCGAACACGATGTTCGCGTGTGCGGCGCTTGTGATGAGCCCTATTCCCATTGTGAGTGCTGTCCTTGGTGTACCTTGTCAGTGGTTTGTTGGATTGGAGGCTGAGGATTCCTTGGCGGCTTAGGTACTTTTTTATTTTGGACCTAGGATTTTGGCGAGGAGTAAGGTTGTGCAGCGGCTTAAGGAGGTGGAAGGGCAGGTACCGGTGCCTGATTTTTCTTCGAGTGAGGTACGGGTTGGAGAGTCTTATGAGCAAGTATGATTGTATTTGACGATGCATACTTAAAATGTCATGAACGGGACGATAATTAAATAGGCTAAAGCAATTATGTATAATGATCTACAAATGATACACACCTCTAAAAACAACCTCACTCTCCCAACATAACCTCCCTCGCCTCCTCCATCGTCGCCGGGTGCACGGGCTCGACGCCCCCCTCCGCATCACACAGATCCACAAACCCATGCAACCCCTTCTTCAACACGGGCAACATCGTCCTTCTCCTCCCATACTCATCCAAATCATCCGGCTCCTCCGGCCACGTATTCCCCGTCCCCAGCACCGCATCCTGCGCGCCCCACAGCAGGCTCTTCGTCGCGTCCACGCGCTGGGCCTTTACGAAGAGGTGCGGCGGGATGAGCCCGAGGTGGTTGCCCGTTGTGAGGAGGGGCGTGCGCGGGGTGATGTGAGAGGGGGTGGGTAGGGGGTGGTAGAACCGCAGTCCGGCGAGGATGCAGGTGTTGATGTTGAGGTGGATGAAGACTTGGGATTCGGGGGTGAGGTCTGTTTTTGGTGGGTGGTGAGTGGTGGGAGGAGGGAAGGGGGGAGGGGGGGACGTACTGTTTATGTAGGTGTTGTTGGGGATGTGTCGGACGAGGTGGATGTATTTTGAGTCGTTGCGGGATATTCCTGAGCGGGCTGGGGTGGATAAGGTTGAGTTGGTTTGGGTTGGGATGGGGGAAGGTGGGAGTTCTTACCGATGTGGCTGGTCCATTCTTTCATGTTGGTTTGGTAGACTGCCAGTTGAAGTTCAGTGGATAGAGTGCAAGGTCTTAGAGTCATGTGTTTTTCCTGATGAAATTCGTGAGCTTGTTGCCCGTCTATGGGCGGCGAAAGGAGGGGAGACGCACATCCCATAGCCGTGCCCGTAACCACCAGGTCTCGTCTCCCCTCGACGGATCAAACAACAACTGAAATCGATATTTGGGGTCCTTCTCAATGATGTTCTGCAGCTGCAGCATGTCCATGGACCGGAATAGAGGGTAGTTCAGCTGTGCGCGTCTTAACATCAGCTCTCGCGTCTCGGAACGGATACTCGTACGCGGGCTCACCAGTTTCCTGACGGAGAGGTACCCGTCGTGTCTGGTGCCCAGGCCGTAGTCACGGGCAGCACCGCTTCGGAGGAGGAAGAGCAGGGTGTCGAAGAGCTGTGCCTGTGCGTCGCGGTCGCGGGGGCGGAGCGGGGGTTTGGTCCCGATGGGCCATGTGTAGGATGGTTGTGCTTTGGGGTTGGGTTGAGCGGGCGGGTTAGCTGGCCATTTGGGCGTCGTTGTTGAGAGCAGGCGTCGGAATGTGCATTGACCAGGAAAACTCATGGAGTCTGGATAAATGACCTGGAATGGAATAGGGTTAGCTGGGATTATATTTTGGTGCTGTCTGACGTACATGTCCAACGCGGTTGTGGCAGAGTGTGGTGAAGAGAGACGGTGAGCTCGGAATAACTTTTTCAGGCGGAGTCTGAACCTGCTAAAAATCTTCATTCTGCATGTTGAACTCGACATGCTCGCTGCTTATCGCCATTCCACCTCCAACGTTGCTCCAAAAGTCTAATGGACACTTGCACGGCCACTTCATTATTTCTATCTGACGACAAATTCACCTAAACTCGCCAAGCACCGCAACCCCGAGACGCCCACAGGCCGTGCACACCCTAACCGCCGGCCTTTTGACAAGACGTGAGCGTCCAAAAATAACCAACTTGCTCTCAACCACTGACATCCACCACCATGTCTTCAGATATGTCTCCCTCATCGTGGAGACAGCTAGCCTCATCGAGCTCGCACCACCTCGCCTCCGCCGCCAGCTCGCGTCTCACCTCGCTGAGAGGATACATCGCTAATCGGGAATCGGGCTCGAATTGGAGGCCCAAGGGCACGCCCCTCGCACGCGACGCTCCACCTCCACAGGAGGAGAGGCAGAGCTGGAGGGCGTGGGCGGGGCAGAAGATTCGCGTGAGGCGGAAGGGCGCGGCGGGGCAGGGGAGCGAGAACACGGAGCTGGTCAATGTGTTCCCTGGGTGGGCGACGAGGAAGTATGCTGGGAACACGGGTGGCGATGGTGAGTGGCGCTGTGCTAATGTGATTGCATATCACTCAAGTTTCGGCAGGGCCTTCGCCTTTTGAGCTAGAAGTCTTCATTTCTGGGTATGCAATCAGCCATAGAGACCCCGAGAACATGACCCGCTCGCAACGCGCGTTTCTTCGACTGGCAAAGGGTATGTTGTGGGCGCTACACTCGAGCGCTCTATCATACTCACTCCAATTAACGCAGGATTCGCATCGTTGCCCAAACTCGTCGAAAACGCCGCTGATGTTCTCCCAAACACCTCATCCCTCGCTCATCTAACTCCATCAACGGAACAACTGCTAGCCCAAGTCAAGCTCCCGCCCCGCCCGACTGAAATCACCGACGATTACGATATAGACGCCCTCGAGCGCCAGCTGCGCCTCGCAAAGACCACGGATGGGCAGGTAGCTGACGACACGGCGTCAGGCACCTCTTCATCGTCCTCATCGAGGAGGTCGTCAACCGATATCCGACCGAACAGTATCAACCACCTCGGGAGCAACCCTAGAGTAGACACCTCAGCCAACGAAGCCAGCCCTGCGACGCCAGAGGTGATCAGACGCCTGCATGCCAATCTGGAAAAGCGGCTCCAGCCCTTCTGGTCCTCCGTCCTCGGGAACCGCACCGTGCGCCTGCACCTCTTCGCCTCGCCGCACCAAGATCAACCACGCTCCGCCTCCTCTCCCTCTCCCTCCCCCTCATCCTCTTCCGCCTCCGCCTCCGCCTCCTCTCAGCACTACGGCACCACCCCCACCGACACCCCCGACGCCGATCTCCTCCTAGACGCCTCCGAAGACGGGCCCATCGCATCGCAGGACGTGCAGACCGCCGCTGATGGGAGCTTCCAGGTGAAATTCACCGTGCATTGGGAGGCGCTGTGCCACCACCCCCGCGCGCTGCACATCGCGTTCGGCGAGGCGGTCGAGCACGAGCTGCTCATCGTCGCGCAGCTGTTGCCGCTCCCGCAGGCGCAGGTCGTGCCTTCGCGGCCGTCGACGCCCCTACAGAGCCAGGGTCAGGGCCAGGCTCGCAGTCTGGGTTATGCTCAGGGTCAGGGTGAGGCGCCGGCGCCGGCCCCGCTGACGACGTTGACGAGGATACCGATAACGCATTCCCCTATTCGGGTGATTTCGGATATTGATGATACGGTCAAGTTTTCTGGGATCCTGTCGGGTGCGAGGGCGGTGTTCCATAATGTGTTTGTGAAGGATTTGAGGGATAATGTGATCCCTGGGATGGGCGAGTGGTATGCGGGTATGTGGAGTAGGGGGGTGAGGTTTCATTATGTTGTGAGTGTTCGCTACGTTTTTTTTTTTGAGGTGATTTCGTTCTGAGTGGTGTCGTTGTTGTGGATTCTGTAGTCGAATGGCCCGTTCGAACTTTTGCCTATTCTTAATGAGTTCTTTGAGATCTCGCAACTTCCACCTGGTGCGTGTGTCTTTTTCGTATATATTTTTATCTTTAAAACGGTTTATTTTTACTGACTGCCCATCTATCCATCCATCCATCTGTCCAACTATCTTTAGGCTCGATAAAGTTAAGATCCTACGCCGGCCGCTCGCTCTTCAACGGCCTCCTCTCCGCGCCTGCCGCGCGCAAGCGGGCGGGCGTGGTAGACGTGCTCGATGCGTTCCCTGAGTCAAGGTTTTTCTTGATTGGGGATACGGGCGAGCAGGATATGGAGCTTTATGCGGAGTAAGCCTCTTTCTCTCATTTACCTAGCCCAAAACCACTTCTGACGTAAATCGGTTGACCTCTTCTAGCCTCGCACGCGAACGCCCCGACCGCATCCTCGGCGTCTTCGTGCGCGACGCGGACGCGCTCACCTTTGAGGGCCCCGAGCCGCTCGACGACCCGACGGGGTGGAATGCGATTGGCGCGGTTGGCGCGGCGGGGACGAGGCCGGCGGAGAGGCCGCTTGTGCCGCGGAGCGAGAGCGAGCCTGTTCTGGTGGATCGACGGATTCGTCTTATTCGTACGAGCAGTATAGCCAGTACGTTGGCGGCGCGGGCGGCAACGCGGGCGGAAATATGGATCTTCCCCGCCGTACCACGACATCAACAAGACCGTGCGCCAGGGCCAACACGCAAACGCGTACAGCGTGGACAGTGGGCTGGACGACAAAGCGCGCGCGAAGTTAAGGGACCAGGCGTTTTTTGGCGTCGGGGGGAGTATGAGTGCGGAGCCGGAGTCTCTGGACGGGTCTACGCCTGTGCAGGCGCCGACGGCGACGATGCCTGGCACTCCGACCCCGATTGGGGTGAATGCGGGTGGGGTGAATGCGGGCGATCCTGCGACGCCGCGCGGCTCGCGGTTGGCTGCGATCGGTGCCAATTTGTGACGCAGCCGCCGAGGGGGACGCCGCCGCCTTCTATCTCGGCGGCTGGGGCGGGGCTGGGCGGGTTGGGGGCGGGGCCGTCGTCTGCGTTTCGTTCGCAGAATACGGGGTCGTCGACTTCTTCTGGCGTCGCAGGCACTGGATCAGGGGCAGGGGCGGGGAGGAAAACGTCAATGACGGAGAACGAGAAGAACGAGAAGAAGAAGCAGGATCTGCAGCTGCGGGTGTGGAGGGCGAGAACGCAGATGCCGAGTCATATTCCGCTGAGGGTGTTTAGGGAGGCGGGGGAGTGTGTTGAGGCGGGGGCGATTTTGGATAGGGAGTATTAGTGAGGCCCGATGGGGTGGGGTGGGTGCAAATTTTTTTGAGTTTTCGTTGGTTCGTGTTGTACTCTAAGTGCAGGGCATGTATCATTTCGTGTTACTGTTGTAGATTGATCATTGCATATACGTATTTATCGATTATCACCTCCTTTCTTATTGTGGATCAAATTTGAACGAGGCACACTTGAACGTTTGCCGAAAGGCTGACTGAGTCACTTGAGCGCACCTTCGCTTGATCTTTGTCCAATGGTGTCATGAACCCTACAATCTTAGCGAACGATATTAATATTATCGCGACGAGGATCTCTCCGGTGAGTCAGGCATCTCGCTCTGCTCAAGGATGACCCCGTCGGCAGGCTTAAAGGAGAAAAGCAAGGACATGGAAAAAAGATAGTTGGAGGAACGGCCATCCGTGTATGATGAAATGATTTCGGCCGGGTGCTGCCCTCTTCAAATTTACACCAGGGCGTCGAGCCGAAAGCCAGGGAAGAGCAGGAGAAATGTTGGAGCGGTTATGTTATTTTTTTGAGTTTCCTGTGTTCTGTGCGCAATCTTCCGCTTTGAGACAGCTTTCAGAGCTCACGAGCTGCGGGCGGCGGAGGTGCCAAGCGAGGGACGGACGAAAATAGCAACGCGAATCTGAATCTGCTTCCGAGGAGGGATGCCGCGGCATGTCACGCGAGAAAAAAACGCGGGACCACGAGCAGATGTGATGCCTCGGCTCATCTTTCGTCCTCCTTTTGACACCCATGCAAGCAGAAACCCACCACTCCATAAATAAAAGCACTACTTCTCTCAGATGGAGCTTTATAACGGAGCACTCCCTGCCCTTCCTGAGCCTCTCCCATGGATGACGTCCAGCACTCCCCGAACCCTCGATCAATCAGAGGCAACGCGTCCGAGTCGCGCCTGGGCTCGCCGTCGACGTCGCCGAGCATGCTGTCGCCCGTGGTGAGCACGGTGACCATCGACGGCCAAACAACCTCCGCGACGCCGACCATCTTCGTCTCTGACATCGGCGACGACGCGGAGGACGTGGTGCTGCACCTCAAGACGCTCGCGGACGTGCGGGAGCCCAGCTTGGATCCGCGTGTTGATCTCGCTAAGGAGAACCGGCCGGGCGAAGACGAGCTCGACGAGACGCTGCGGCAGCGGTTCAGCCATCTGGTTATGAGCAGGCGAGACGGTCGGGGAGACTCGGTTTCTGAGACTGAGAAAGGCAAGGGAAGGGAAGAGCCTATTTACGTGAGGCCTTGGTTTCTCCTTGATCCTTGATGGTTTGATTGAGGTTAAAGCGTATTTAAGATTGAATTTGGTCCGAATGACCACCACAACCCAGTCAACTTTTCGTTGCGCAAGAAATGGGCGATTACAGCTATTGCTTGTTTCGCTACCTTGTTAGCATGTAAGCCTCCTCTGGTCCTAAAACTCGTCGCCACAACTGATCCATTTTACTATCAAAGCCACGACGGCATCGGCGTACAACATGGGCTTCGCATCAATGATTCGTGACCTCCACTGCACCGAGTTCCAAGCCACGATCGGCCTCAGCGTATACGCCCTCGGATTCGGCGTCGTCCCGCTCGTAACGGCGTCCCTCAGCGAAGAGTTCGGACGGCTGCCGCTGTACTTCGGCTCAGGCATTGGGTTCCTATTGATGTACATGATGGTTGCGTTGTGAGTTCGCGTATCTTTAGAACCCCCCTGCTTAGAAGGGAAAACTTATCCGCAGCCAGGTCGAAAAATATCCAGACTGTCATCGTTGCTCGGCTGATACAGGGTGCTTGCGGGTCGACTGGAGCGACGATGGTTGGTGGGACTATCGCTGATATATGGGCATCCAAAGAGTGCGCTGGGTCTTATCTCTTGGAACTTCCGAAATATTGAATTTTTTTGTTCGATGTGTAGCCGAGGACTGCCCATGTCGATTTTCGCGGTCATGGCAGTGGGCGGAACAGGCCTCGCGCCCGTGATAGCCGGCTGGATCGAAATGAACCACAGGCTAGAGTGGAAATGGATACAGTGGATACAGATGATGTAAGTGCGGCATATATGCGTCTTTTCTTACGTGCATAATTAAACCGTATTCTCTTTTAACTGTTTACAGGATCTGTGGCTTATATATCGTGCTGCTGCCCTTCGTTATGAAGGAAACGAGAGCCTCGATCTTGCTGACCCGCATAGCGAAGAAGCTGCGCAAGGCGACTGGAGACCATCGATATCGTGCCCGGGTGGAAGACGAGCGTGCTAGCCTCAGAACCTTGATATGGATATCATGCACGCGGCCAGTTCGTGGGTTGAATTACCTTTCATATATGCGCTTTTTATTCACAATGTCCTCTCAGATTTGATGACGACCGAACTGGTGGTGTCTAGTTTCAGCGTAAGTCCTCACAACTCATGTTTTTTCTTAAAGTTCGCCTCCTTACTATAAGCGTGTCATATTTTAGCTTTGGATCGGTTTTGCTTGGGGCGTTACATACTGCTTGGTCGAGTTAGTAGTTCCATTCAGTCATAACCATTACTATGACTAACCGCGTCTTGCAACGCAGGTCAATATCTGGCGTCTTCAGGGACCTGCACCATTTTAGCATTGGATGGATTGGTACCGTCTTCTTAACGATGGTGTAAGTGTCGTTATTTAGCGTTTTCATTCACGTTTTATTTATATTTGCATTTAGGATCGGCTCGTTCCTCGGTTTCTTCACCAATTTCTACCAAGAAAAGCTATACCAGTACGCTCCCTTCCAACCAACCAACCTTACCCAGCACGAACTAACTAACCCATCCCCCGCCTTCCCAGACGGCACTTCCCCGAACGCGGCCCAGAGGCCCGCCTCTATCTCGCATGCTTCGCATCGATCCTCCTTCCCGTGGGCATGTTCATCTACGCCTGGTCCTCCTTCTCGCGCATACACTGGGTCGCGCTGGCCATTGGTATCACGCTGTTTATTTGGGCTGTGTTCATCATGTATTTGGCGGTGTTCTCTTATCTTGCTGATTGGTATGTTATTTTCTATCCCATCCAGTCGAAACGAAACTAAGATACTGTATGTTTTGTTCATAGCTACGGCCCTTTCGCTTCGTCTGCTCTCGCAGGACAGAGCCTTGCAAGTAAGACTGCACTTCCATCTCTGTTTATTTATACCTATAATTCTGACGTTGTGTCAAGGAAACTTATCCGCAACCGCATTCCCGCTGTTCACGACGCAAATGTACCACCAGCTGGACTACAAATGGGCGAATACGCTCTTTGGCTGCATCGCAGCTGTGATGGTGCCAATCCCTTTTGTCAGTATCCTTTTTGATTTCCTTCCTTTGGCTGATTTCTGGCGTAGGTGTTGTTCTTCTACGGACCTGCCATTCGGAGACGGAGTAAATTCTGTCGTGCGGTTATGGAAGCGGGACGATAGTTCGCCTTCGTGCATGGCGATCATGTCCCCCAAAACGAATTTTCACGACGATCCACCTGTTTTTCTTGGTATCTCTCCGGACTGAAGCATGCCTTTACATTATGTAATTGCCCAATGGATGGAATCACTGGTTACTTATTGTGTGCCCTGTATCATGTGTATGTAGCATAGCCGAACTGTTTTTGATGGTTAGATTTAGAATAGCTACGTTCATGTCTATTAAATTTATTGAAGAAATGAAATTTAGGAATTGGCACTGCAATCGGTCTGCAATTGGTAACCCAGATCCTGGAATGTGGTGCAAGCTTGGACTGTGGTTTACGAGTATCCCGCATTTTGGTGTCTAATCTAAGTCTAGTTCTATTTGTACAATTTCCCGCTAGATAGTAAGCTAGCTCGTTAAATTTGTTCCGCCGATCCTGCACATCCAACATTTTAGTGTGAATCTATTTCCCACCAAAGACTGCAGTATATATCCATCTCATCTAATCCCAAGAAAGGTTTTGCCACAGGTTACCTGCCCGTGTCTCATGCGAAATTGACGCATTCAAATTCTGCGAAGCGGATCGTCAGGTCCGACCCACCAATCGTGACTGCAAACAAGTCAGTAATCGTGATCACTAAGCTATTGATGAATGGCATAGGTGCCACATACAATAGTCGTAAAACTCTTCCTTGGAAAGGTTGGGCAATTTTTGATGCGCGGATTGAAGTGGGATTCCGACTCTCTAGGGGAGTGGTCACTAACCCAGGTGACGAAGGAAGACAATTGGTCACTGACCTTCGGATGCACACAGTGCGTCTCGCGAAGCGCAAGCCCAAGGCTCGCCCCTGTGCTTTGTGCTTCCTGTGCTTCTAGATACCGCAAGAAGGCAGCTTCATGATCAACAAACGCATCTAGAGAGGCCATCAGGCGGACGAGAGACGGTGCTTGGGGGTTTTTGAAGAAGGTTTTGAGTCGCTTTTTCTAAGACACGGGTGGGGGTGATGTATTAGCGCAAGAAGCAATGGGCATAATGAAAGAAGTGGACGGACCAAGGAAGGTACACTCTCGCATCGCTCCATCAGGGCCTTGACCGCCCGCGGGTTGTGTCGGGCAATAGAGCCAGGCGTGTCCTCGTGCCACTTCTTCGAGTGCATCAGCAGGCACGAGCTGGGGTTCTTCTTGTTAAGCAGCGGGCCCCAGTCAGCCAGGCACTCCGCCACTCCCAATTGGTCGCCCATATCGCCAACGTCGATCCGGTCGAAAGAGGCGTCGGAGAACGCTGGCAGGACGCCGATGGAGATGCCTTTCGATAGGAGGCGAGAGTCGTATTGGAGGAGGTGGATGTTGATGTTGAGTGCTTTGAGGCGCAGGGAGAACTCCCGCAGCTCGGATTTGATGTGGAAGAAGAGGCAGCCTAGGATGTCGCCTGCGGGGTCGAGGCCGTGTCGGCGTCCTGTTCGTCGTACGGCGGGTATGTCCCAGCCGTGTAGGGGATTCACGGCGCTTGTGAATCCGCTCCATTCGCCTTGTGGTGTAAACATCGACCTATTCATGTTTGCGTTATTTAAAAAAATATGTACGAGATAAAAATAGAGCAGTGTAGCACCTATTAGGAGCTTTGAAAGGTCTAAGATCCAGAGAAAATGGTGCAAGGACTCCGGTTTGCCAGAAACGATCAAGGGCTAGCCTATGGATGGGCGACAGTGTCGACAACATTTTCTGCCTGTCGTCAATTTGAAGGGGATCCTGCAACGTTTCTTTCATGCTATTCGTCGCCTTGGCAAGTCCGTAGGTCGAAGAAAACATCTCCATCGGACGTTTGATGCTTGAAGCCGGCTGCGCGGAATAGAGCTTACCGCTTCCGCGAGTCTTCAGTGTGGTCTGGAAAGACATCTCACCATCGTTGATGTCCTCTCCGTATATGAGTTTGACGCACTGGCGGACGTAGGATGCTGCGGTCTCTGGGATGCTTGCGGAGTACATTAAGTGTGTTGCAAGCTCGGATGATTCCTCGATGGACGGTCCGGGAGTAAGCAAAATACAGAGGATGACCAACATGCGATTGAGTACAATAGCGTTATTGTTGTTTAGAAGAATGTCCAGCCTTCCGGAATATCCTGTTGGAAGACTGTTAACCGTCTCAACAAGGTTCCGTATGTCACTCGCAGCTGAGTTGGGCGAACAGGTCAAATTTGAAAGAGTGAGGAGATCAATTGGCTTGCACACCTGTCATACAGACCTTGAAGTCTCTGTCAACGTCAGCGGGTCCTTCATTTGATTGCAGCTGGAGAACGTCGTATGGCGGGTGACCAACATTCTTATAGACGTCGGTAGATGAAGACGGAGGGAGGAATTTTGAATCAGATAGCAAGGGTTGCCGATTCTCGACCACCCATTCGGGCTCCCAATCGTGGTTCACATAGATATGTTCGCAATCAAGGCGATGTTTTGACCAATGTTGCCGTTGGCATCGACCAGAACAGTACTAATCATAACCATTAACAGGCTGCTCGGATTTCAGCAAGCACACGACCCACACCTTGACAAGAGAGCACTGGGTTGCAATAAGAATATTATTGAGTACAACTGAAACGAGAAGAAATACAGAGTCACTGCAGAAAGGATTCTTACCTGAGAACAAGCCATTAGACCAATATTGGAGCATACCTCTGTACCAAGAGCTCGACTAGAAGCATTGCTGCATGGCACCTGAGATATCGTTTTCCCGTTAACTCCTGATCCTAAGCCATAGGACATAAATGATTCTAATGACTGGGTACTAGAACCGTCGTCCGAGGGGCTTGCGATCGAAAACATGGGCCGTTTGATGCGGGATAGCACCTCTCGATAGTATCGATAGTCGACTATCATAGTGACGTGCAAAACGAGGACACTTGGTTGTGGGTGGTTCCATGCATTGAGGCCCGTTATTATGTACCCCAATAGGCATGCAGAGAACCATTCTAGAAGCCGCGGTTCTGCAGTATGCTTGATTGATTCTACGTGGATGGGGTAATCACTGAGAGTTCGTTGGGCATTTTATGTGATAGAAGCGTCATGCTTACCTTCGATAATGATGCTCTATAATTCTTGAACGGAAGCATGGGGTTTGGAGGGATTAAAAATCACCTCGTTTAGCTGTGGTAGTCAGCTGCAGGTCAGCACATCAATCGATGCTCAGAACGCGAAAGTCTTGACTTGGAATTTCAACTCTGGATAAAAAAAAAGCGAAAGCTCGGTGATGCAGAGTTTCGAGTCGAGTGAGCATGCTTGGAGGTGAAAGAAAGCCAGCAAGCAGTTGTCAAACCCTCCCAAACACAAACTCAACTCAGACGCGACACTGTTCTTCACGCTCTACGCTCACCTAGATCTTGCTCACAACGCCCCAATGATCGAGTCTTAGCCTCTAGATCTCTGTGCAAATCTAGGCCACGGATGTCGGTAAAGCGCAGAAAATGACACGCTCTGTTGCCGGCGGAATCGGTTGTCATTTCGACCCCCGGCAAATTCAGCAGCTTCATAACGAACCACCACCATCTCTACGCTCACAGCATACATCTATACACTGAAGATGACCGCAGGAAAGCCTATGCGCCAGCAGGTAGAAGAATACGTTAACAGGCTCCAAGAAGAAATCGTACAAGCATTCGAGAAGCTCGATCCGAACTCGCCCCCATTCAAACGCGACTCCTGGGTACGCGCACAAGGGGGGACCGGGAAGTCCTGCGTGTTCGCTGCGCCTCCAGAAGGCGACCCCAGCGTCTCTGCATCGCACTCACAATCAGTACTTGAGAAAGCCGGAGTCAACATTTCCATCGTGCATGGCAAACTGCCGCCACCTGCGATCAGGCAGATGCGCGCTGATCACACCTCGATGCCTCTGCCTGACAGGCCAGATGGACTGCCGTTCTTCGCTGCGGGCATCAGCCTGGTTATACATCCGCGAAACCCGCACGCGCCGACGGTGCATGCAAATTATCGGTACTTCGAGATCACAGAGCCCCAACCTGCAGATGCTGATCAAGGTGAAGCGAAGGAGCCAGAGGTCCTCGCGTGGTGGTTTGGTGGAGGGTCGGATCTGACGCCTTCATATCTCTACGAAGAGGATGCGGTACATTTCCATTCAACATTGAAGTCCGCATGCGACAAACACGGTCCACAACTATACCCCACCTTCAAAAAATGGTGCGACGAGTATTTCTTCATCCCACATCGAGGAGAATCGCGCGGTATTGGCGGCCTGTTCTTCGACGACCTCAACAAAGGCGAGCATCTCCGGTTAACCGACACAGAAGCCAAGCGTCCCACTACTCCCGAAGAAATTTTCTCGTTCGTCCAGGAGCTCGGAAACGCTTTCGTTCCATCTTACCTCCCAATCCTTGAGATCCGCCATTCCATTCCATATACCCCTCATCAGCGACGCTGGCAACTGCTTAGGAGGGGGAGATATGTAGAATTCAACTTGGTATACGACAGAGGGACGAAGTTCGGCCTCATGACACCTGGAGCGCGGATTGAAAGTATTCTAATGAGCCTGCCGGAGACTGCAAGATGGGAATACATGTCGGAATTAGGGGAAGAAGGAACTGAGGAGGGAAAGGTGATTGCGGTGCTCAAAGAGCCAAAGAATTGGGTCTTATAAGTTATGTAAATAATTTAAACTTGTACATTGCTGTTACTATAGAGTCTGATTTGGGCCTAGTAACGGCATCTGGGATAGCTTTGGACACCCTGCTATGGCTGGCACCAGCTTTTGCGACGCTAACTATAAAGACAGTGTTTTATTTAGGATTTGATAAAATCTAAGGTTCCAAGTTCGAACCAAGAGAACCTAACAATGTTAATGGCGGGGCCTTGTCCATGCTCGCATGTCTCAATTGAAACAAGCGCCAAGGAATGCACGAATATGAGCGAGGTCGGACGGTGGATCCTCTTCACACCAAAAAGGCATCTCTTTGACCAAATTTGGTATGTTTACTAGGACTTTGCTTTGATTGGATGGGGCGGGCCCAGGGATGGCTAGGAAGCTCGAAATCGCTTGGTGGAAGGAAGAATTTGGACGATGAGAAGCGAACGCCTTCTAAACCCCTAAGGCGCCTGGATGAATTCTTGCGATCCATTCAGCCACAGGTTCTTGACAGCAAACCTGATTCGAAAATAGCAGCCCACAGTCACAACGGCAAGGTTGGCCCATAGTTTGACTTCTGTGCCTACTCTCCTTGACTGACCTGCGTTGACGTTTCCGAGGTAAAGCAGATATCCCCTAGAACTTCGGCACGATTGACGGCCCCATGAACGACTTCCGACAAATTGACTGTAGTTTTTGCCTCTGTTCCCTGAGCTACACGGTAGACGATTAAGACAGGAGAGAGGATCTTTCGAAAAAAAAAAGAACGGTACGAAAATATCCGCCAAAGAAAGATTAAAAATAGTATATTCCACTCACGTTCACATGAGGCAGAAGGAATAAAAAGAACTGAAACGCATTTGTCGGTGCCAAATATACACCAATGTAGACCAGATTGAAGACCACGATTAGAGCGCAGGACTCTACGCACATGATGATGATCCGTGTGTATACTGATCCATGAGAAGTACCAAGCACGCCGCGAAGCTGCTTTTGATGATAAAGAATTCGAAAAATAATAGCGGTTGATAGAGTGATGTTGGCGATGGTTGAGAGTGAAATAAGGAAGAATGGCTGCCCTAATATGTCGGCCCATGGGAGGTTACCGGAGAATTGATATTGAAACGGTAAAAATGGTATTAAAAACAGAAGAATTCCCGATCCTTGACATCTTTGAGTCTATGATCTGAATCAAAATAAGAACCTTACCCAATGATATTAGACCAAGAAAAACGAGAGAGCAGAGTAGCGCCAATCGAGAACCCGGCGAAATACCCTGATATAAGACGGCGCAACGCCACATCTACTCGTGTATATTCAACGGATGTGTGATATGACGTTAAGGAATCACGTACCATCAACCCATCTGCCGCCCATATACTAAAAGGGAGAACCAAGGGAAATGACTGGGTGCGATCGCGAAGAATACCAATAGTCGGGGGTGGCAAGATTGTGAATATAGCTGTCGTGGTCGTCAACATGTTTTGAAAAAAAGCCAAAGTGCTCAGTACAGCCATGGCCACGGTGTAAGTGAGAAGGAAGCGTCGTTTCCGGGTTGAATATCTATCTTGCGCGTTCCGAAATTTTATGAACGAGGAGACGCAGAGCCAGATTACAATCGGTTGGAACATCCCTCCTACGATAACGGCAACGAGCGTCGTCAGTTCAGCATGAACGGTTGGACTTGGACTGAAATTGGTGGTCATAGTGTAAGATGGAGAATTGAAAGATACGAAATTGAAGCCAGTCAAGAAATCTAGGTTTATAATGTCAGATTTCGTTTATCCAGCATATCAAAGGTCACTAGGTCTTGTCATGCGGGGGTGTTTCATTGGTATCATCACTGCCCCAAGAAATACCGATTTAGTCTTGAGTCCTGGATTGCCCCCGTCGTTGGCATGCGCAAGTCTTATTTCTTGCTATCTAGAATAGCTGAGGACCTGAGAAATGTCAGAAGCACACGTCTTCGATCTCTCGAGAATACAGTGGTGCTACGACCTATGACCTGATGGGATCACTGTTGGTACATTTAGCATCACTCAAGAGATGAAATAAACCGAAGTACTTACGTTGAGGACTTGCAGGTCAGGCATTAGAGCTTGTAAGAGACCTAAGACATGGGATTTCATCAAAGAAGAATTCACCCAACATTGAAACTTGAAAAAACACAGCCGACCCAGGGCTAACATCTCAACGCTGAGGGTTTCCTAGGAAGCCAATGTTACATCAGTTGATAATCTCAAATTTATGATTTGGGGTCGTGAGCAAATGAGGAGACCTGACGGTTTGAAGGATATCCGGTACTATTCCGGAGGAACGAACCGGGGTCTCCGAAATTCTCCCGTTATGCGGGGCGGCCCCACCTCGACCAATTATTTATTTCTTGAAGCACAAGTATATTTTGGAAGGAATCGTGCGGCCAGAGAGTTGCTTCTAGGAGCCCAAAACCACAGATGAATATTCGGAGGATTTTGGGTAGCCTTACACTTCTTTACCATGGAGTGTCAGAAACGCTCAACGAGTTCGCGACAGCACTTGATGTAGAGTTCCGTGGAGATTTTCACTGGAATTGTGCGTTGTTGGTGAAATGTAGTCTTCATAATTGACAGAGCACAGGCAAGGTATAAAGAAAACGTTTCTGTAAGCACTGAGCAGTAAAAAGGCACGACAGGTAGAGAAAGTCCAACCACGCTATTTGCTCAAGTTAAGCATGGAAATCGAGTCTGTGAACGTCAAGCTTATTGTCGCTTGCTATCCAAAATGCCCCTAGCAATTGGCTGGCAGGGCTTCGAAATGCCGAATAACCTCCTCGAAGTCTAGTTGTTCAGCTTTCGGCGCCTTCGTATCTCCTTCGTTGCCGTCACCACAGTCGCATGTGTGAGTATGAGCGATCTTTCTCTTTTGAAGAATGGAATTTGAACCCAGTCAACATCCAGAACTGGATGAAGAATAGCATGTCTACAAGACAGCATCAGCTCGATCGCTATGAAAAAGAAAAGTCTTACTTGTCACGCAGGTGGGACACAACTTGCTTGTAAGTCCAGAGCCGAGGTTTCCGGACATCAGGGCATAGATTGCATCGATAATTTCCAGGTGGGTCCAGTTGTAGCCAATACCGTTTCCGTATGTAGTCGTTTTTCCAACGAATGTAAAAATAATCCTTGTCTTCAATAGGGTACACCGTTGAGTGACTAGAAAAGACATTAAGTAGAGATTGTCAGCTTGCATTGGACATTAGACCCGGGAAACAAAAACTGGCATGTTTTTAACATGATTAATCACGGAAGACCGAAGCCCCCTGGATTGAACGTCACAGTGACTGCAGAGCCAGATAAAGGGATACGATATGGGAGCGTAACCCTCGTGGAATATCACAGAGTCAGTGGCTTTGTCACTTAGAAGCTCAAATGCCTCGGGTGTATGATCCAAATTCCTTGCTGCATGCGAAGCCTAGTATGTTACATCCATATCAACGTCTGAAGATAGAAAGACGGGAGACCTACACATTCCCTCAATGTCATGGCAAGACGTCCTCTCCCGAGATGCGGATATTCTGCACAATCTGGAAACACGCACAAAACTCGTATGTGCAGGCCATCCAAATCTTCTGCCAAAGTGGTGGAGGAGTCAAGACCAGCCATGTCGAGTAGATGTCTCATGGTATTGGATCCAGCAAGATTGTAAGTAAACGTAACTTCAGGGTCGACGTCCGCCAGAAAATCAGAGTTCTTGGGGACGGTGCAGTGGAAGTGAAGATCAAAGTCATCCCAACCGACGAGTGCAGGAGTTGTGCTTAGTTGCCTCTCCTTATCGACAGAGTGTACGGGGCATGTAAATACAGTTGCGGCCAGACGAAGCGGATCCTCTTCGAAATCCAAAGTGGGATAATTTCCGCGCATAATTCGGTAAATTTGGCTTTTCTTGTACTCCCTGTAATGATCGACGTAATCTAGGATATGCTTCTGTGTGGCACCTGAAAATTCGAGTTCGAGCTCGGAGTGGATCCAATCGTATACCCCTCTGATCTCATATATACAGTCTAAGGGAGGAAGATACGACCAAGACCGCCTTTCCCCTGAGATTCGGTGGGCCTCATAGAATGCACTAACATCCGTTTGGCGCACTTCTTCTCGCGCGAGGCGTTCTTGGGCCAGCCGTCTGGCTGTGACGTGCTTTAGGATCTTTCGAATTGCGGGCAAAGATCGCTTGAATGCTATTTTACTTTAGATGTGTACAGGAAATACATGTAAAGTGTAACGCACCCGTCTTAGAGAACTTCCTAATACCATGGCGCCAGAGGAACGCATGAAGATCGCGGTTTATTATGATCAAATCTCCAGGATGGTGCCCTAATTTCTGTAACCGTAGCTTCCACCTAACGCATAGAGTTAGTATTATATCATTAAAATCAATGATACATACTGTTCCACTAAGTTATCATAGTCGTGCTTTATTTTAGAATGTATGTATACTGACCACGTATTGCCTACGATGGCCCGCTGGAATGTGAGACACAGTTAGTTATAAGTTATGGAACAACCCATGGCCACTCACCTTAATGGAATCAAATACAAGACTTGCTGCTTCCATCTTAAACTTCGCATAGTTCTGCTCAGCATTTGGTTTGTTCGCCTCGATAGCTGATAAGAAGGCTGAGCAAATCTCGGCCGTTTCGTTAATTTCTTCCAGCGAGTATACCACAGAATGAGGGTGTCCTTCGATGGGTGAGTAGTGCATTGCATCCTCTAGTGGTCAAAAAGCAAGTACATTATGAGTTTCATAACCGCGACAAGGATGACTTGGGTTTGCATACCCCTAGGAAATGTTTTTCTTACTAAATTCTTGAAATCGATTTCATCGATGCCTTTGACGTCGTAAATATAGGCGTTAGGGTCTTTATCCGTTCGATGATCAGGCTGGGCATTACGTCAGCGTGGGTTGAAAGCAGGAACTAAAAGTTTCTAACCATGCAAAAATTGCACAAGCGGTCGAGAAAGACGAAGTCTACCATGGCTTCGGGATGGCCACATTTCTAGGGGTCGTGTTAGGAGCAAGGCCAACAGATAAAATTTGAACTTGCATCGCACGTAGCTGGGCCAAATAAAATAGAGACCCACTTCGGGAATGAAATGGAAGTTGGACAAGGAGGGATTTCCGGATGTTGCTGGAAAACTTGCATCCATAAAGTAGTGGTTTCACGGCTAATCAGAAGATTTCTAAGATCTTTAGAGGATCGCATCAGGTTATATAAATCGATGGGGTGAAGACATTCAAAAATCTATGAGTGTAATTTTGGCGATTCAAAACACTGGTAGGCATAGGTACTCTTACCTCGAAGACCAATTCCATTGGAAGATCAATAACATTACTCAAGGCAGAGAAAAGAATTTTGTTGGTATTCCGTGCTTCCTTCCTTACTTGGCAGGAGATATAGCCCGCGATATAGTTTCCTATGGAAGCTATCAGCCATTTCTCAATGAAGACGGTTATTTTCAAGTTGGATTGTTCACCTCGAAGGAATAGCTCGTATTTTTGCGTCGGTCGTGTTCCGAAGCCATAAATGTGTTGGATGTCAGCTTCTTGTAAGAGACCAAAAGGTAAACTGGGTCCATAGAAGTGAACTAGAGCCGCATCGGAACTCCAGTTCGGGTTGGATGTCTTCATCTTTGGGTGTCGGACGAGTCACCACCATGTCGAGATCGTTTAAGTTTCAACTATTTGGCTGTGTTGACGCGACTTATGTTCAGGACTTGGAATTGAAATATTTTCCATTTTGGTTTCAATTTTCGTGACATCGTCAAAGTCTTTGTATATCGTGAACCTCAAACCCGTCGAGGAATGGAACTAGAAGATGTTGATCAGTTACAGGCACCAGCGATTGACAATGTACCTCCAGAGATCGTCATACTGATCCTGACCAACCTCGACCCACCAGATATTCTGAGGGTTCGACAGGTAAGAGTGCGTAATTGTGCCTGCCCTCACAGGGCTTATCACTTTCAGACATGCAGGACACTGTGCAAGACATCATATGAACGAGTTGTGTGGATGTCCTTGCTTCAGGATCAATTAACATATTTGCCCATATCACCCGAACTCGCACGAATATACTATCGGGAAGACCGTCTATTGCAAGCATACTCTACCCGTACCATTGAGATGGCTGTGGTGGAAGCGCAACGGACTGCGAAAGCCTGGGTAGTGCCACGGACAGGTGAGCCTTACAGGCTCAAGAAGGGGGAGGTTGGATATAACCTGTTGGGTCTTCGAATGTACCTTGACAGGTGGTTGTTGGCCCTCTACTCCGAAGGTGTGGTACACCTATACGACACTCAACCGCAAGGAAAGTCACAAGGTGACATCGAGGGGAAAGTTACACCGGTTCTTCGTGCATCGTTGATTCAAGAAACCCCAGATTTGTTGGGATCATTCGATGCGCGTATGGATCCATCTGGAGAAACCCTGGTTCTAGCCCTCTGTCGTTCTGCGTCGTACGTTGTCTACGTTTGCATTATTTCTAAAACCTTACAACTTTAGCCTCGATATTTTTAGACCTCATGAAGTTGAAATATTCGAGATCAAGTTGGGCTCGCTTCCACCTGGACAGACGTTCTTGACAGACGCGTTTCGCCTCGTCAGGACAATTAAATTTCCATCTTATTACCTTCGCTCCATAGACACGGAAGCGAGGCTAATTTTTGTCTCAACTCCAAACGAGGTTGAAATTCTCGACTGGTCGGACGAGGACTATGATCTTGTGGACCTCCCAGATCATCAGAGAAAAGTGATCAGGGTACGGCCAGAAGATCTAGAGGGCTTGGTTTGTATTTTTCTCGTTTCAGGAAAACTTAGTTGAGTAATTAATGTGTGGTTCCAGTGGAATGGTGTCGTTGGTGTAAGATCCTTTGGGTCGTCTGGCTACCTGCTTCTGTTCAAGATCCGAACTCTAGAAGTCCACAAATATCCTTCATCAACCCAACCATCTCCGCCTCCACTCAAGCATGGCTTCTTCATGACATTCCGCGAGGTCTCCTTCTCCGAATGTTCGATGTCAAGGAGCCCAGAATCTGATGTAGAAACGTTCCAAATGACACTCTTTGCGTACGACGTGATCCAAGGCCTTTTCCATTACACCGTCCGGCTCTCTCTGCCCATATCTCGTCCCTCAGAAACACCGTCCCTCGATGTCCAGTTAACCGGTGTCTATCCACTAGCCCTCGGGATAGTCGAACCAACTTCAAGCGATAGCAGCGATTCCAGGCCAGCATCTTCCATCACCTACTCCGCCAACTTCAGCCCAACGCCTACCTTCACGCACACGCATGCCAACAGCCACGGCAGCTCCTCGACCTCTCGCCAGACGCACGGTGGAGGTTCAGACTATGCCTCGCGAGGCTTTCTGAGCACCCATTCTCTGGGCCAGCAGGGCAAGCGTGGGATCTGGGTCGAGAGGAAACGGTCAAGCACGGCTAGGGAAGTCCAGGTCTGGAGTCAGGAGCCACCTTCGGTTGCACCTGTGTATGCGTCTGGAAGGCTGGATGGAGGTGGTGGTGAGCGTGTCTTGGAGATGAAGAGGAGGGTTGTATGCTCGTTCGATTCTTATGATTTGAGAGGTGGGTCTTCACTTTTGTCGTGTTGGTGTCTTTGATATCTGATGGCTTTTTTTTCCCCTTCGGGTAGATGATATCACACATTGTACTTTTGGTGAAGTGAATGGGATGATTGTCCTTGGACACCGGTCTGGAGATATATCCGTCATTGGACTAAATCGCTAAATTATTCTCAGAAACTTTTTGCCTAACAGTCTAGACTTACCATGTACTCCCTGTATTTAAACACGTTCTGTTAGTCGCTTCGCAGCTGATATTATGGTCAACTCCAGATCAATATCTATTCTGTTCAAGGAATAAGGTGGCCATTCAAGCTCATGACGACACATTCTGGGAACAGCTCCCTCTCGCTGTTGACCCTGCTGGCTTAGAATGGTTCTGGAGAAAAGAGGAAGAGTCCTGGAACAACATGTCAGTTCTGTTGATATGAGTATACTTCGTGAGTCTTTTGGCTGAGGATGGATCCGAAATAATCGTTTATTATTACCTCAAAGATGGGTGCCCACAGCAGGATAGTTGTGCACTTTCGACAGTTGATGTCCACAGTCGGCTATTATTATAAGCAAATCCAAGTCCACAGCCCACTCTTAACCACGACTATCCTCTGGCAATTCACTCCACGACTCCTCTCTGGAAATGCCTACTCAGCTTGTCCTAGGCAGAAATCCTGACCTCGAGCTGACAACGATAGGGACCATCCTTTCGGGGGTAGCTTATGGATTCGGACTGTCTCTGTCTATCAGCTGCATCCGAGCTTTCCTGAAGAAAGAATGCGGATATTCAAAGCGCTCGGCATCAGAGTACTGCGGTCTTGGTAGTCGACATTTTCAACATCGTGACCAGCATATTTGGTCCCTATCAGGAAAATATCCGTTTCGTCCGTTTGTCAGTGGTTATACACGTCCCGTTCTCAATATGGGCCGCTGACGGTTTCATGGTGAGTGCCGTGTAATTATGACAGGCCGCTGTTCTCAATTATTTCGATCCCGGCTGTGGTAAATTGTAGATTTGGCGCTGTGCCAAGTTGTACCAGGATTTTTCCCGGTTCCCTAGAGCAGCAGTATATTGCTTCCTTGGACTGCTGTCTATGACCTCGCTGGGTACGTTTCAATGTCATTTTATCGCTCTCTCACTGGCAGTAACACGTTGATGATAGCAAGTGGCATATTGATACTCTCGATTTCAGCCGCTCCCAAGTCCGGGTGGTTAAATCTTCTACTTTTGGCATCCATCATAACCAATATGTCTGTGTCTGCTCTCATAGGGTTTCGTCTTCTGCAACATCAAAAATACCTGCGAAAAACGTTAGGCCCGTTGTCGCTTCTCCCCCAAGTCTGTGTGAGTCAAATTGGAGAATTTTCTGTTGCAAGCCGTACTTATTTCTTTATGTTGATAGGTACTCTCAATTTTACTCGTCCTGGAAAGAGTAGCTTGGGAAAGAGAGGCTAAGGCCATTGGTGAGATGCAGTCGGGAACGAGCATCCGTTTCGCCAATCCATCTGGCTGCGACTGTTGAGTGAGTGGACGGCGACATGTACCCGAGTTGATGACAGGAATGTACGTCAGGCTTTTCCATCTTTCGCCACAAGTGTCGTCATGGAGAGTGTATCCAGTGGGTTGATGTACTCTTATCCCGTCGAACTGGAATTTCAGCTTCAACGAAACCTCCTTGATAAGGAATGGGAAGAAATATCGTGCTTTTGAAGGATGGTTTCCCTTTGACGACGAAGGACGTCCACATATCTGAGCCTCAAAAACAAGTGTGCCAACCCATATACTCTACTCATCGCGTCATCATACTGCGCAGTAATTTTACACACCCACACCGGCACTGGCAGCTTCATAAATATTATTACCCTAACACCCCGCGCGACTGATGTAAGTCTTGATATATTGACAGTCTGTCATCCCATTAATATTTCTACGCGTGCACTTTTAAGCCATACTGCCTTTCTGTCCAAATTTCCCCTTCCATTTCCCCAAAATGTCCACTCAGCTCGTTCCTGGCCGAAGTCCCCTACTCGAACAATTTACGATCGCACTCCTACTTTCGGCAATCGCCTATGGCTTTGCACTCTCACTGTACATTGGCTGCATTCGAGCTTTCTTCAAAGGAACAAAGGCGTATTCAAATCGTGCACGACAGGCATTGGTAATTTATACCTCCCTCATGCTATCATTGAGCACCATGGGACTGCTGGAGGTTTTTTTTATCGTCATGACAAGCGTTTTTAAACTTGATCAGAACCTTTTGCGACTTCATATAACAATTTATGTGGTAGCGCCGTTTACGATATGGGGCGCGGATGGATTCATGGTGAGTGCATTAGCAATTGTAACATGATTTACCGACAAATTCGCCTTAGGTGTGGCGGTGTGCTGTGCTGTACCAGAATTTAAGGCCAGTATCTCGAGCAGCGCTACTTTGCTTTCTTGTGCTGCTTTCGCTGATGTCTATAGGCGCGTATCTCAAGCATCATGTAAGTTAACTTTGTTGATAATCTTCATACAGGGAGCGGGATTTCGACCTTTTTTGGGCCAAAAAGAAATAAAGATACTGCGTTTCGCGCTCTTCTTGCAACATCCAGCATCGCCAATATATCTTTATCAGCATTGATTGCTTCGACTTTGGCATCATCAAAGATATGTCCAAAAGGCCCTGGGCACTGAGTCGGCGTCAATATATACCAAAGTTATGACGATGTGTGTCGAATCGTGCTCTTTGATCGCCTTATTCGACATTCTATCTTTCGGCCTGTCCTGGACATTTATGGGAACTACAATTCCGACACTACTTCTCCCCCAAGTTTGTGTGAGTCTCCACAGAGAATTCACGTTGAGATTATGTCCAGGTGCTTACACTTCTTGATAGGTGATATCGCTCCTCCTCATCATAGACAGAGTAGCACGAGGAAGAGAGGCCAGGGACACGCCGAAACAGTTAGAACCTGCTACGGAAACGAGTTCTATTCAATTTGCTAATCCTGTGTCCACTGTCAGCGTATAGAATTATAGAGGCGCTAAATTAGCTCCCACCTTATTTTCCAGTGCATCAGTCCTGATTGTAGAGTACAGTAAAACCACTTTCTTCCAAATTAGAGAAGAATTCGCTAGCACTATGCGGGCTCTCTGAAAACGTCCGGTTACGCAAGCCCTTTCTTACGTAGATGACTTCGAAAGCCAAGATGCATGGAGAGTGCAGCGAGCTCGTCTATAAATCTCTTCCATAAATAGCCAAATCTAATCTATTGCCAAATGCGTCATGATGTTTCCCTGATAAGATTGCAAATCTCAAATTATTTAAATCACTGAATTATTCCCAGAGGCTTTCTGCAGACTTACCATGTACTCACTGTATTTTTGAAGACGTTATGTCAGTCGTTTCGCAGGTGATATCATTCGTCAACTCCAGATCCAAATCTATATTGCCCTGGGAATGCAGTTCCCACTCAAGGTCATGGCAATCCAGACTCGGTTTTCTCTTGCTGTTGAGGCTGCCAGGTTAGAAATTTCTGGAGAAAAGAGCAAGAGTGATTTGAAATAACATGTCCGTTATGTCGATATGGCTGTACTTCGTAAGTCCTATAGCTGCTGACGGATCCCAAATAATGGAATATTACGAGTCCTATTTATAGGGCTCGTTCTTTTATCGTTCAGACCCACCCAAATTTTGGCCTGCGTTACGCCCCATCAGCCGGCAAACGCCGAGACCTCTTCTATTTCCGTCATCGTGGGGACTCGAGTTCAACTCGCAATTTCACTTCTACGACCTTCATCTGGACGGTCGAAACGATGCACAGAAGTGCTCCAACGAGAGGTATGTTACCATAACGTCCCGCGTTGTTCAGCTCACTCACATGTTGCCATATCGTAGCACAACATGTTGCTCTATTATCCAATAGACAAACCACCGACGACGACCACAATTATAGGCACCAGTGTAGCCTTGCGCCGTACTCCGTACCCCGGCAGGTGTTGGCGATGAGATGTAGCAGGGGTAAGGTTGGGAGCACCTGAGCTGAGGACAACAACAGGGGCAGGTAAGCACCCGCCTTATCGTCCCTGTATTTGCTGACCCATAACAGGTCCTGCTGCCCCACGCTGCTGGCACATCGTGATGACGGACGCTGCCCCCCCCGCCAACCTCGCATGCCAATCGTTCTGCGGATGACATCTGCACCAATGATACCCAGTGAGTGACCTACATTGGCAATCGCTGGAACTACAACACTGACGCTAACGGGCAGGGACTGCTCTTTCCCTGTCGTTTTACGACACAGCCCACCCGCGTTCCCTGCCACAACGGCGAGCATGCTATGTGCGCCTCCGTCGTCATACCGCCAGCTCGACACTCGGGCTTCAACTGACCCAAAGCCTGGTGCTACAAACTACCCTTGCCATGTCACGATGTGCCCGCATACCAAACTGAAGAATGTGTCGGTATTGCACTGTCAGTGGATTTAAGCAATTATGTACGTGCTTTCTTCTCCGTTTATTTTCATGAAGCTAAAGCGCTGAAGGTTAACGGTACTGCTGTCTTTACTTTTTTCCAGTAAAACCGTGCTCCCCTTGCTCTTTTGCCATACGTCTTCGCTGCAGGCATTGGTACCAGCACCGAGCAGAGAATGTCCAACCAAAATGTTCGACTACGAGCCCTCAGCTGGAGTTTTGCAGACGGCGCATAGGGACAGGCCTCAGTGTGTTGCTGGACCAGGACGATAACGAAAGGAAGAGGGGGGCAGAAGCCGCCGTTGCAGGCGAAGGGGCAGTCGACGGTCGTGTTGTCAGCCAGAGCGGGGTTTGGAGGCGAGGCGTCAGTTCGTACAGTCGGTTCATACGGTTCAGCTGTATCATCGAACTATCAATCGAATGTTTTGGCCTTGACCCCTTGTGCTTGAACATGACTGGTTGGTGGGCGTGGGGGCAGCTGTGTCATAAATGGTGCTTTGCTTGCTCAGGCTGTGACTGAATTTCGGCGTTCGCTGCCTATGGGTCCGGTTCTCGGAAACTACCAACGAGGATGGTGATTTTATCTGTAAGTTTATAGAACGTCCTTGCAGATTGGAACTTATTCTAGTTGATATAGTTGCTACTGTTTCAACGTGTCATCAAGGTTCCACCAGGATGTTATTATAAAACTTTTTACAGATATAATTATGGCAGCACTTTAGAGTGAAAAAAAATGAAGGACTCGAAACATGCCATGCTCTGCAATGGCCTACAAAACAAGTTTCTCATATATTATTATACCGAAGATGGCTGCTCTCAAAAGGGTTGTTGTACATCTTCGACATTTGATGACATCTCCACAGTCAGGTATTATTGTAAGAAATTCAAGTCCACAGCGCCCTCTTAAATGTAACATCCTTCTGCTAAAATTTTGTTCGCTCTCATAAGCTGCCAGGAGGATCTGCCTATATGGTATCTTCATACCCGAGCATCAAAGTGACCATCCGACGGTAGGATTTCCTTTTATATTCACCAGAAAGGATGGGACGAGACTACACCTCTTGATAGATATCATCATTTTGACACCAGGCACGATTGTTGTATGTCTCGACAGGGCCTATTAATATTTCTGATACTTTTAAGTCATGGCTGTCTATTAGTTCATTTACCCTTCCCATTTCCTCAAAATGTCCACTCAGCTTGTTCCTGGACGAAGTCCCAGACTCGAACAATACACCATCGCACTTCTTCTTTCAGCGGTTGCCTACGGCTTTGCGCTCTCATTGTACATTGGCTGCATTCGGGCTTTCTTTAAAGGAAAAGGGTATTCAAATCGTGCACGACAGGTCTTGGTAATTTACACCTCTCTCATGCTACTATTGGGCACCATGGGACTCGTGCAGGTCTTTTTAATCGTCATGACGACCGTGTTTAAACTTGATCACCTTGTGCAACTCGAGATAACCATTTATTTGGTAGGGCCGTTTGCAATATGGGGTGCAGATGGATTCATGGTCAGCGTATTGGCAATTTTTAAACTCATCATTTACCAACAGACTGGCCTTAGGTGTGGCGGTGTGCCGTGTTGTACCAGAATTTACGATCGCTGCCTCGGGCGGCACTGCTTGGTTTTCTTGCGTTGCTTTCGCTGATGTCTATAGGCGCGTATTTCAAGCATTCCTGTAAATTGATTTTATCATTGACCTCCTCTACAGGAAGTGGGATTGCTACTTTTTTTGGACCAAAAAGAGATAGAGACACTTCATTTTGCGTTCTCCTTGTAACATCCAGCATCGCCAACACATCTTTCTCAGCATTGATTGTGCTTCGACTGTGGCATCATCAACGATATGTCCAAAAGGCCCTGGGCACTGAGTCGGGGTCAATATATACCAAAGTTATGACGATGTGCGTCGAATCGTGCTCCTTAATCGCTATAGTCGACATTCTATCTTTCGGTCTGTCCTTCACGTTTTTGGGAAGTGTAATTCCAACGCTACTTCTCCCCCAAGTTTGTGTGAGTCTCCACTGAGAATTCACATTTAGATTATGTCCAGGTGCTTACACTTCTTGATAGGTGATATCGCTCCTCCTCATCATAGACAGAGTAGCACGAGGAAGAGAGGCCAGGGACACGCCGAGGCAGTTAGAACCTGCTGCAGAAGCGAGTTCTATTCAATTTGCTAATCCTGTGTCCACTGTCAGCGTGTAGATTTATAGAGGCGCTAGATTAGATCTGATCTTATTTTCCAGCGCATCAGTCCTAATTGTACAGTAGAACCACTTTCTTCCAAATCAGAGCAGAATTCGCTAGCACAGTACGGGCTCTTTGAAAAAGTCCGATTACGCAAGCCCTTTCTTGCATAGTCCTGTTTTTACCGCGCCCCCCAAACCGTGTCAGAATTTGCTTATGTAAAGTGCGGACATTCAATATCGTCGCGTCGAGTGTACGCGACGGCGGCGATTTTTCTTGACTTCTTGGAGACAGAATGCGTCTATTTACTTGTTCATATATTGTATCGAAATTTTGTGCTCAGAGAAGAGCGCCTTAGACTCGACTCCAGTCTCTATGGGATCAATAGCCGGGATGACAAATCATTTTTTGGGTACATACGAATTGGGACGGTCATCCCCGACTAATTGATCCCATAGAGACTGGTAGGACTTGACCGTGATCTAGTAGATGAACTTTTAATGAGTCCGAATGAGCTAAAAAGGAAATCCGCCATGCACGTGCACACTGAAATCAACGCGACACGACTTACCATTTATGATGAACCATCATGTTGCAGCGCAAGCGCGTCCTCCCAGACGAAAACTCGGAATTCTCTTACCCACCGACTCCTCTACAAAGGCGCTTTTCCAGCTTTTTTAACAGTTTCGGCACTCCGCTAACAAACACACCCTTGCAAAACCCTTTCTCAGACCAGTTCTTTCAAGTTCATCAATGCATTTAGCATTTATACCAGTCCCGAAGAGAAAAAAATTCCCTCGAATCGCAGACATCTTTACTTCGTAGTACTGTATAGCCAAGGCCGATTTCAACCGCCATCTGAGTGCCCTAATCCGTAATTTTTCGAGACACTTTTTAGATATGGGGGCGAGAAAGCTCGCCAGCTGTATATTTTTTGACTTTAGATGACACAGGTATTGCAGTTTCATTCTAAGCCTCTCTGCTTGTCCTCAGACTGCGTCGTATGTACAAGACATGTCTCGCCGACGCGTCTTTGCGAGCGCGTCCCAAGTAGACAATATCACGTTACACGCGCCGTTTCCTTTTTGGATCACTCGGAGTTTTTAAAAAGTTCATCGGTTCAATCACGGTCAATCCCTCCCAGCCGTTATGGTAACAATACTGATCCCAAATCAGATTCATCCATAACGGCTGGTGTCGAGCCTAAGAGCGCCTTGTGTTAGCTTTTGATTCAGTGGTTTTGAGTGAGAGTCACATTACATAATCATCACCCGCCCTTGGAAATACCGCAGCCATTTTACAACTCTTCCACATCGCGTCGGTGTGCCCCCGTATTTTAACCAAATGCTAATTAGTACTTCAGAAACAACTTCCTCTCCAAAATTTTTATTCAAACCACTTCATTGCTACGATAATTAGCCACAACTAGAATTTCAGAGTCCGCACTTTACATAAGCATTTTCTGACACGGTTCGGAGGGCGCGGTAAAAAACAGACTTCATATATCGTGATCCGTAAGGCACATCACATATATCGAAGTCTGGCTAGGAGAGACTATTTCTTGCATAGATGACTTCGAGAGCCAAGATGCATGGAGAGTGAATGAAGCGACCTCCATAAATAGCCAAATCTAATCTATTGCCAAATGCGTCATGATGTTTCCCTGATAAGATTGTCAATCTCAAATTTATTTTTTTTGGTCGAGCCATCTCAAACGCACCTTGAGTCCTTCTCCATGGCACAACCTATCGGTACGGAATTCCTTTATCACTTCCTAGTTCTTGCCATTGATGTACGGAGTTTTTAGCTCTTTTGTCAGTGTACGATAAGACCGATCTCTTGGATCTCGCCAAAGGTCTTCAGAGCGCTGGAGTTCGCCTTCTGGGATCTGGTGGAACGGCTAAAAAGATTCGGGATGCGGGGATACCAATTGAGTGCGTAATCGATGTTTTTTGGAGGGAGGCACTCTAATCGTTCGGTCAGGGATGTTTCTGACATCACGAAGGCGCCAGAGATGCTAGGAGGTCGGGTCAAGACACTCCACCCAGCCGTTCACGGTGGTTAGTCAATTTCAAGGTCTGAAAATCCTATAGGATCTGATTCATCATTAAAATAAATAGGAATCCTCGCTCGCAGCATCGAATCCGACCAAAAAGACCTCGCAGCACAAGGCATCTCTCCAATTTCGATCGTCGTCTGCAACCTCTACCCATTCACATCCACCATCTCCAAGCCCGACTGCACCCTCGCCGACGCCGTCGAAGAGATCGACATCGGCGGTGTCACCCTGCTACGCGCCGCAGCAAAGAACCACGCGCGCGTCTCGGTGCTCTCTGACCCGGTGGACTACACGGAGTTCCTCGACGCGTGGACGAAGGGCCAGGGCGAGGTCGGCCAGGGCCTGAGGAGCAAGTTGGCGCTGAAGGCGTTTGAGATGACGGCGCGCTATGATGAGGCGATCAGTGGGTACTTCAGGGAGCAGTATGCTAGTGCTGAGTTGGAGAAGGAGCGTTTGGTTGCGCCTGTTCAAAGGCTTGCACTGAGATATGGAGCAAATCCGCATCAGAAGCCTGCTCAAGCTTTTGTTACCGAAGGGAAACTTCCTTTCACAGGTGAGTCGATATACTAAATTCCGAACCTGACGATCAGCTTGTTTACTCAATAATTCTAGTTCTTTGCGGTTCACCGGGATACATCAACCTCCTGGACGCTCTTAACTCGTATGCTCTCGTCAAAGAACTTCAAGAGGCTCTAGACCTCCCAGCAGCAGCTTCGTTCAAGCATGTCTCTCCAGCAGGCGCTGCCGTTGGGATTGAGCTCGATGAAACCGAGAAAAAGGTCTACGGAGTAGACGATCTGAAGGAGCCTTTGACCCCTCTGGCGTCAGCTTACGCTCGTGCGCGTGGTCAGTAGCTTAATTTTCTTTGCTGCCCCGTTGAGATTTTATATCTTCAATAGGCGCTGATCGTATGTCGTCATTCGGCGACTTTGTTGCCCTCTCCGCACCCTGCGATCTGGCGACTGCCAAGATCATCTCTCGCGAAGTGTCCGATGGGATCATTGCCCCAGGATACACGCCCGAAGCCCTTGACGTTCTTAAAAAGAAAAAGGCAGGAAAATACTGCGTCCTCGAGGTATTTCTAAATTTGTTATTTCTGCTTACAATTATTAAAATCAATCAGATCGACCCCTCGTACGTCCCTCCTGAGGTCGAAACTAAGCAGGTGTACGGCGTACACCTCCGCCAGAAACGGAACGACTCGAAGATCGACAGCAAGCTTTTCGAGAACATCGTAACTAAGAACAAAGAGGTTCGTTCGTCCTTTTCCTGCAAACATTCCTGTGAACATCCCCGTCTCACCACACCCATAGCTCCCATCAGGCGCCGTAACCGACCTTATCGTGGCCACCCTCGCGCTCAAATACACGCAGTCCAACAGCGTCGCATACGCCTTCCACGGCTCCATCATCGGCATTGGCGCTGGGCAGCAATCGCGCATCCACTGCACGCGCCTCGCCGGGGGGAAAGCCGATCTCTGGTGGCTCCGGCACCACCCGCGTGTCCTCGCACTCCCTTTCAAGAAGGGCGTCAAGCGCGCGGAAAAAGCCAACGCGATCGACCTGTACGTCTCCGGCGAGGAGCTGGACGGCGGGGAGCGCGCGCAGTGGGAGAGCCTGTTCGAGGGCCCGGGCCCCGGGGAGGTGCAGAAGCTGAGCGAGGAGGAGAAGAGGGAGTGGGCGGGGAGGCTGGACGGGGTGGCGTGTTCGAGCGATGCGTTCTTCCCGTTCCCGGATAATGTGCATCGGGCGAGGAAGAGCGGGGTGAGGTATTTGGCTGCGCCGAGTGGGAGTGTGATGGATGAGGAGTGTGTCAATGCGGCGGATGAGCATGGGATGGTGTTTGCGCATACGACGTTGAGGCTTTTCCACCATTAGACTTTGGAGTTGCCCAGCTCAGCGAGGACAAGAATTTAAATGAAGGGAAATTTATCTATCAATTTTATTTTTCTGTATTTGTGGGTACTTATCAATTATCGATCTATTCGCCTGTCGTCGATCGCAAACATGGATTACCTATCGTTCTTCAACTGTTCTCTCTCAGCCATCAAGGCGTGACCCCATTCCCTGACTTGTGGAAGTTGAAGTTTGGGAATGCTACTGTCAAAGAATGGCTGTAGGGTTTGAGCTTTGTGGTTTTTTTCATATTCTAGAGCTGATAGGCGTTGGGGGGATTGAGTTGGAGAATGGGGGTTATGACAATAGAAGTCATTACCTTGGGAGGCCATTTCGAACCGGTCGAGGTCTAGATAAAGGAGCGAAAATTAAGCATCGACCAAACAATGGAATATTAGGTAGAAAGATGTACCTTTGACGAACTTCGCTTCGGCTGTTTGTCCTTCCTCATACTCCTACATCCAAGCACGCTTTGTCAGAGGATTTCAGCGGTGGAACTGGGCACAAAATCTTACAAGCCACAATGCGTTTATTCTTTGAGCAGCGGGGCTGTTGTGCAGCATGTCGTGTACGAAGTTGTGCATCGCCTCGGCCTCCAGACGGTGTTTTTCCGCTTTGGGAATGCCTTCTCTCGGTGCGATGTCTCCAACTAAGCGTCCACCTTCAGTCTCTGATCTTAAGGATTTCATACAAAAGGCTCACCTTGCGCTTCAGCGAGATCGTGCACTAAAGCCATCATCACACATCTGAAAGCGTGAAGCGACGATGGAGAAAGACAGAGGACAAGCGTTGAGAAGGAGTTCAAGGATTTGGAAAGGGTTCGTCATCGAGGGGTTGTTGCAGTGTAATGAGCTACATCACCGACTTGAGACGTCTAGGTTGGGATCTTCAGAGAGCATCGCGAGGAAGGCCATGCGGTACATGTGGTCTGATATGCTGTGGTTCCAAGGATTAGAAACGTAGACCTTGTTCGACGAATGTGAGGCTGTGAACCTTTCTGGGTTTGGGATCTGAGAAAATGAGGGTTATAGGACAGATTCAGGGGAGATATTAGGCGCTCATACTTCATGATCTACCCATCCCGTTCGCTTTTGCGTCTAAAACCGCGCCAATCTATCAGCATTGCCATGTAGAGCTCGAAACGAGGCCAGGGCATTTGCTCACTTTGAGTCGTTCGAGGACATGAATAAACGCGAGTTTGTCTTTCAACGCGTCTCCTGTCGGTACATAGAGGGGAGGGAAGACACGTTTGGCCATCGATGTAGAGGAGGAGGCTTCTGATTGCATGGTTGAACGTCAATCACTGGGAGAGGAGACGACTCAGAGCCAAAAACGAGCGGGCCGCTTAGCCGCATTTGTGTGGATGTGACAAATCGCGGTGTCAACCCAGCTCCAACCAACACGATTGCAACACGATGTCCTGTTGCCTGCATCACTTCCTCTTGTGGCTTGTACTTTCTTCCTTTCTTCTGACATATAGAAAAGAAGGCCTCATCTGCAGACTCCACGCAGACTCCAAATCCAGGAAATGAACTCACGACGTTCACGGGAAGCACATTGCACGACTCTAAATTCCGATATCCAGTCTCCTTCCTCGTTGGTATCGCAATGGCCAAGCGAATTCCGCTTCAGACCCGTATATTACCATCATAGCCAACGATTAAGCCAATCTTGGTTTATGTAAGGAGGCGGTGCCCAAAAGTAAACCAGTGACTTGCCACATTGCAAGGCGTTGAACACGAGGCAAGGACTCGGACAGAACCATAACATCACTGCCTTTTTTCCGGTCAACAGAACTATATAAATGCGCCTATGGCCAGTCGTTGGTAACTCCCGGCCAGGTGACGCGGTGACGACTCTTCAAGTTTGAAGGCATCATTGGATCTTGGGTCGCCCTACAGCGTGCTCAGATCTCAGTGATGTCTTCGAGTGGACGGCCCCGCCCTCGTATCAAACCGCCAGCCAAAGGCCCACTTCCTGCAATACAGGCAGACGACGCGATTCGGTATCTTGAAACACTAAAGGAGATACTTGATCTTGCTCAAGAAATCGACCAGTGGACAGAGGTATGTCCTTAGTGCTCGAAACGACTCCGCTTTTCAGGTTAATCTTGTCATCGATAGGGAGACAACAACAGATTTTACACTCTTCGCAGAACAACCGACTTATCAAGATGGATTTGGGCTGAAGTAGAGTCTTTGCCTCTGACCACCGCACGTTCGATGGCACTTCCCGTGGAGGTTTACAAGTCGTAAGTGGCCTTTTACAACGTTTATAGTGCTAGGAGAACTGACTCCAATTCTTAGGGTCCTTCAAACCATTTTAACGCACTTGAAGCACGATACGATGGACTCGAATGTTGCGAAAACCATGAATGCCGCGATTGAATGTTGCGTGGATGAATTTAAAGTATGTGGCATTCCTCGCATGTATATTCAAGTTTTGTAACTTACCTCTGTCGCGTTTCACTCAGACCGGCATTGTCATGGCACGATCGACGAGCTCCATTGCCGAGCCTACAAGTGGCACTAGTGAGCACCAAGCAAATGCTTTTTTCGATGTAAACATCGTCTCAACACTCCCCATTGTAGGTTTCTTCCAGAATGCGCACCACTTTCGCATCGTTGGAAGCACCTTTGTGAACAACTCTCAGGATCTTACTGGGCTCCAAGAAACCTCTGTAGGTCTTTCCGTATCCCATCCTGTCCGATCTCCCATTTCTCAAAGTCTATACCTGTTGGAATTTAGGCAAAGATTCTCCGAGCCGTGCATTTCCTCATCGTTTTATTTTACTGAGCGGGTCACTAGAAATCCCGATGCCTATAGAGTTGTGGCGGTAGTGTTGGTCTCAGTAGCCTCCCCTGCCTGGTTAGCCTGCGTCCCAAACTCGAGGTTTCGTCACGGATATTCCGAAGTGTTCCTGCCGGATATGAAACGTTGCTTCTTTTTTTCTCTTCTCTTCTCTTTTCTTTTCTTTTCTTTTCCTTTTTCATCTCTCTACTCTGCTTCGCTCTGTTTTATTTTTATCGCATTTTGACGCATTATCGCCCCTCGTCTCCTTCGCGTGCTCTTTTGGGAGGAAAAGACTTCGCCAAGTTTTCGACTATGCCCATCCTCATTATCCGTCCCCATTCTCTGCATGTTATCAAGTTTCTTCCTTTTCGGTATGGACCGTTTAAAGGACCATTGACCGACAGGATATTTTGTTTGGCAAGCCAAGTGCTGCTTTTGATGTAGGCTTGCCTCATCTTTTCCGGTGGATTTTGTCACGTTGATCGTTAGACTACTCTCCCCCATTTAAACCTCTGGATTTATCCTAATAGTCATGGCTGGCCATGAAACAACAATTTCCAGATGGAAATGATTCACAAATATTGATAGATAAAGCGGTATGTTCGAAATACATTGGCTGTCTTTATTCCACTGACCTCTAAGTACAGGCTTGAGGCCGCCCACATCCACTGGGACTATATGTGGACTATATCCATACTAAGACCCACTCGGCGCGATCGATTGAGTACCACACTCTCGATCGCTTTGCCACACTGCGCTAGACTCCAACGCTGTCTTGCACAGCGAATCCAATTCATGATCTGAGCACTGGCTTAGCTCCCATACCTTCTTCAAGTCTCCCACAATCCAGAATCCAGGCGAAAACGGAGCCACTGCTGAACGTCAACGTTCTGATATTATGTTGCTTCAATATTGCCATTGTATATGTATGGAATTATCTTCAATAATAAGTACCTCACAAATATCGTGACCCGAGTATTGTTCTGAGAAATTCTATCATCTTGTTCGATCTTACGCCGATAACCGCGTCGAGAGATCAGTAAGTACTGTATACCATGGAGAACTCAACAGCCAAAGCTTTAGGCATCTTCCCCCTTTAAGCCTTCGAGGATGCGATTCAACATGAGTTTATCCTGAGCACTCGAGTCCGTGCTTGTAAGTTGTAAGAGTCGACTGGTCTAAGCAATTCTCTTCTGGCATATGATGAATAAATACCAAGAAAAGTTCTTCCTGCAAATTGCAAAGCCAAACGCGAAATCGAAATAACTCGCATCCAAAACACATCTTACGTACTAGAATTTGGAAAGGGGAGCAGGGAAAGTCGAGACCCTTGGAAGGGTCGGCAACAGGGCATCCTGCGACCGTGCGACGTGTATTTTTCGTACATATGGCGTCACAGCTTAAACTGGCAAACATTCGAGGCTGACCTTTTTGAAGTCACTATTCAACTGCATACGACTTAATAGCTTATATGCCCTTGAGTTGACCTGTAAAAATGCTATTGACAAAAATACAGGGAGTTGGCCTAATGGAGGTGATCGGCAAGGGTTAAATTGGGGTCATGTCTATTTCGGGGTTGTTTATGTACTTTCATTCTGACTGACAATTCATTTCACTGAATAAGAAATGGTCACAATTCAAACCTTTCTTCCTCTCTTCCACCTCGCCTTTCTCATTTTCCTTTCAACCAGCCTGTGCGCTGTCTGCCTTGATGTCCCGTTTCTTCTCAACGAGGGCGTGGAGCGAGTACGGGCTACTCCCCACTTCAGATCCTCCGTCACCGTCAACCTCCAAAGCGTCAGACATACGCCACCACAGCATCACAAATGTGATGCCAACATCGTTCCGCCTCCCAAAACGCTATACCCGCCTCGTCTTAGCTGTGTTATTCGGCTTGGGGATACTTTGCTTTCTAGACGTGAACTGGCTGCCATCGTCGCCCAAACTCCACCGACACGCGCAGGAGCACGAGGTCGACGTGCCATACCCACAGTTACAAGTGGCCCCGCCAGAGTCAGAGTCAGATGGTCGTAATCTACCCCCTTTGTACGACGCGTATCGCGAATACGAAGACCAACTCTCAGAGCAGCGCGTCGTGAACCAGACGGCGTTTGATAGGTACATATTCTTCGCGAACCACGCGCATAGTTGTGGATGGGGGAACGTGTTGCAAGAAATGCTGTTCGATGCATTGCTTGCGGACATGGCAAATCTTGGGTACGTCGCCAAAAATAGATTGAACCTCCTTTTTTGCTGTCGTTGGTATTTATCTGAAGGATCGCTTTTTTGCAGGTATGTTTGGGATGATTACACATGGGATACAAGTGGGAAGAAGTACTCAGAGTTCAATGGAAAAACTATACCTTCCCGAACCCCTTTGTCGACGATGCTTGGCGGTGGGTGGCCTGATTTATACTTAGTTTCAATTAATGAATGAAAATCCTTAGGTCGCATACTCGGTCAAGGACAAAAGAACACGACTGACCCAACAAAAGCACCTCAGGCTATCTCAAGTCGAGTATACGAGAAACTGTGTCCAGAACACGAACGTGTTATACTCGAAAAGGATCTGGTCACTGCCCACCTCGCTGCTACAAATAGTTCCATCAACATCGACGAGGACCTAGGAACGGACGTTCTCGACGCGTGGCTCTCCTTTCTTAACACGCCGAATTACAAGAACGCCAGGTGTATAATCGTGAAAAAGGACACCCCACGTATTTTCAACATTTGGTAATATCGCTTCTATTCGTATAAGACCCAACACTAACAGAAAAATTAAACAACAGGCTCTTTGGTTCCCCACGCATCCAGTCTCTGTGGGACACAATCTCGCACTCCGTGGTACTCAACAACTGGGACTGGTCACCTCTCATACACCACGCATTCGCCAAGAACGCACGCTTCTTCGCTGCAGATAAGGACGTCCGCCCCTACTCGCCCTCTTTATTCGGCGGGTTCTGGGGATTCGTCACAGGTTCTGGAAGCACCTTACCCGCCTCCAACCCATCCCAAACCCAAAATGCAGCTAAAAACGCGTCAAAGTCTCCACCCCCAATCCACATAGACCCCCACATCCTGAACGCCTCCACCCCACTCCCAGTGCTCGTGCTCCATCTCCGTAGGGGCGACTTCGAGGGGCACTGCCAGAACCTCGCGGAGTGGTCGTCGACGTACACGGGGTTCAACTCGTTCCCGGCGTCGCGCGTGCGGGACGGGTTCGATGTGCCGCGCATCGTCGCTGCGGAGGACGAGCACAGCGGCGACCACGATGACGATGACGATGACAATGGTGATGACGATAATGATGGAGGTGATGATGTTGGGAATGGAGAGCCAGAAGACTTTGACAGGCGATCAGCCAATGACCCGCTTGAGGTGGCCTCTATGGACGAGCGCAAGCGGGTGTATGCTAAGCACTGTTTTCCGGATACGAAACAAGTAGTCAAGCGCGTGAGGGAGGTCGTGCGTGACTATGAGACGTTCGCGGAGGAAAGAGAGAGGAAACAGGCGCAAAGCAAGAAAGGGGGATTTTGGCGGACGTGGTGGTTTGGAACTGGTACTCGACAAAGTGGTATCGGTGCTGGAGGGAATAGCGGAGAGGCTAAACGCTCGTTGGAAATCGGAGCAAGCTCGCGACAACTTCAACGACGACGTCAGGCGCGCAAGTTGGCAGTGGGCAATAAATTTCTCAAGAAGATATACATCATGACGAACGGCGACCCCTCCTGGCTTGCCGAGGTAAAAAAGGCGCTTCTGGAGGACGCAGACGCAGACAAGTTCGAGTGGGCCTGGGAGGGCGTTTCCACGAGCCGCGATTTGGATTTGGGTTGGGAGGAGAAGCCCGTGGCGCAGGCGCTGGATATGTACGTCGCGCAGAGGGCGGAGGTGTTCGTTGGTAATGGAGTGCGTTTGCCTCAGTCGTTTGCCTCTAATTCTATGAGGATGGAACGCTAACTATAATATTTTTTTGCATCTAGTTCTCGAGTTTAACCTCGAACATTGTGATGCTGCGCATGAAAATGGGGTTCGACGCCGTCCAAACGCGTTTCTGGTAGGCCGCCGTCGTTTGCAGGTCCAAGGACCTTTTTTGGCGGCCTCAACAGCCGCCGTGTTACATAAGTTTGCCTCCGCTCGTGTGCCCCTTGTGCACTCTGTGGGTCCACATACCTAATCAGGCCTTCAGTGTCGAGCACGTCTTCTGCAGGAGGTTCTGGACTGGACACTTTAATCGGGTTCGCATAGAGTTTTAAATTTTAGATAAGTATAGTAGCGTCAGTGTCACCTAATTTTCCTTGTATTCCACAGTCATCATATTACAACCGCCTTCTTATTGATAGCCTACCAACGTACACATTAAATAAATACATATAATTACGAGCTTCAAATAATGTAAACACAATTATACGTAAGTAAATATAGAGGCAGAGACAAGGGGCACATAGGGGGTAGGAGCTTGGAGGTGTATACGCAGACGCCAATGTCCACTGCATTAAAAATTGGCAAGAGCAATCGAACCAAGCCAGGCCATTTCCATGACTGCCCGACCAACGGGAGTAGGAATGCAAATTGAGTCCAGAGACGGTTCATTGCCTTCTTCAGCAAGTTCAGTTGACCCAGTCCTGGCCAAGCCCATCTTCAGAAATCCTTCTGGCAGGAATTCTATCCCAGACTCTTGAGAATCACAGATGCCAATTACATAGTCCTCCTTCGGTGTACCGGAAGGGATACTTTCGTATGCATCTTTCAAAGGGCCGGAGACGGCCAGGCCGACATCTGGGATGCGAACACCAGAGCCTTGTAGATCATGATAGGCGAGGACCCGGGCACTGATGTAAAAGGGGGTGAGGAGGACAACGTGGTCGTCGTTGGTACTATTACTGAGAACGACAGGAGAATCTTGAGACCGTTGCTTTCCTCCGGATTTGTGTTTCTTATTATCTCCTGAGACGGTATCAGACAGCTTTGCATGGGTCTTCCAGTGGATAAGAGCGTATTGTCGATCAGTTGGAGGAACAGAAGAGGGTGTGTAAGGGTGCTTTGCCGCAGAATCCGGGTCTGTCTCCTCTGGCCAAAGCGGAAGCAGCATACAGATGACGTCCTCTGAGATCTCCTTGAGGACCTGGGATTCGTCAGACCTGCTTTCGTCGTATTTTCGGTCTCTTTTTGATGGCCGTTTGATACTCTTGACAGCAGGTAACAGACCGACGTCTTTGAATGAGCTGTGGGCAATGCCTTTGTTGGCCGCTGAGTCAGGGGGCGGCGAGATAACAGCCCAAGGAGGCTTATACGACGATTGAAGGAATGGATTTGCAGGTTGATTTCGGCTATCACTATCCTTGGACTGTTTCCAACCTCTTCGTCCAGAAACTCTAGTCCGTTGACGGGCTTGAAGGGCAGAACCAATAAATTCGGGCGAAAGAGTTCCATATGTTTCAAAATGCGGAGTACGTGCTGAATGGCTGAATTCGTCGTCGTCGTCATCTGTATTATCGTCTGTGTCGTAAATGCTGCGTTTGCTCTGTGGACCGAAATGGAACGAGGTCAAAATTGGCATGCCGTCCGTATATAACGAGGTCGCATCAGAAAATTCATTGGCAGGAGCACCAGTATCCCTGGAAATTAGAGTGGTCGTATCACTAGCCCTAGGGGCAGAAACCTTAGAGAGAAATTGTGCAGAGGTGAGAACATCAACGCACTGAGATTCAACAAACTTTTCCGTAGCTTGCGAATTTGCTGGATGTACATCAACGACTCGACTCTTTGCCCATTTGTCGCCATTGCCTTTATCGACGTATGCATCACTGTCACTGCTTGTTCGCTTCTTCCCTTCTAGCTTCTCATTGTTTAGTAGGTCATACAATCCATCTTTCTCAGGGATGGAATATGAAAAAGGTTTTTTTTGAGTTAGACTCGTATGACCACCATTGTCATCTAGCAGACCATAGGTTTGAAGCTGTGATGTGGTCTTTGTGTTGGTATACGCCTGGTGTACCTTGAGTGTACCAAGCAAGACGGTGTCGGAAGTCTTTCGGCTACTATGGACAGAAGTCTTCCGTGGCACTGAATTGGAGGAGGACTCGACCGAGTTGACAGACCGTCCGAGAGAAGAGGGGTTGGTGTGATAGTGGCGGCTAATAGAGAAGGCCGCCGCCTTAGAATGCCTGCGGATGGTAACAGCAGGTCCGTCAATGGATTTCCCATCGTTGTGGTCCGAATTATCATAGCTTTGAATTCGCATAAAGTTGGCTTCTTTTTTTCCAGATTCGACAGCTGCAATGCAACCCAGTCAGGTCAAGTTTCGCGAACAAATGGGAAAATACGAACAAATGGCATTCGTTTGCACCATAAACTTTCCACTCAACCCGTTAAGCCAGATTTTCTCATTTACAGTTACCTTGTCCTTGTCCTCGGCATTCTGAGACTTTCCGAAAAACGAGGTAGGTCCAGTTTTGTGACTTGAACGCCGGAGGCCAAATAGTCTCGTTCTGGGACGTTGAGACTCTTTCTCCTGAGCAGCGCCAGTGTTGGCATCGTGGTTTGAGTGTTCCTTTTCCTTTATGAACGACCATATTCGTCGCTGATCCTGGTTGTGCTGGGTTTTCTGAGGCCAAGACTCTACACTGTCTCCGTGCATCGGGTCAATATCACTTGACGAAGTGCGTTGTTGGGCATGAGTCCCAGTTCTTCTTTTAAGGAAAGAGTAGAATGAAGGTTGACGCTGAATCGAGCTTCCTTGATCAAAAAGGTCAGCGTTCTTCGACGGATCGATTCCGTCAATACTGTTGATTCCATATTCTTGCAACCAAGAAAGGTCGAAGCCATCAGTCGCAGACTTTTGATTAGAAGACGAAGCATTCGCGTTGATATGGGCAGACACAATGGGCAAAGAGGCGGAGTTTGGTGTGGCATCGAGGTCTTCGTTCCACTCGATGGACCTTTTGGAAGACCCTGCTGAAATTTGCGACCCAAAGGTGAAAGCGTCGAGGTCGTTTGAAGTAGTTCGGGTGGTTCGGGTGGTTCGCTTGACGCCGCTGTATTCTCCGCCAGGTCGGTGAGGATAGTGTTGGTCTGACGCGACAGTAGGAACGGGTAACGATGGGCTCTTTCGTACGAACTGATTCAAAGGAAGAGAATCCCGACTTGAACCTGGGCTCGACTTGTCAACGAACGTTCCAACGCTGCTAGTTTCGTCAACTGCAGCAATATCTGGTTCATGCTCTTCGAAAAGAATCGCGGTTTGATCCTGGGGCAATGGCTCAGTTACTTCGTCGTCTCCTTGCAATGCTTCATAAGGTCCAGATTCGGATTTGGCTATTGTCTAGATCACGAAGACAATCTTCAATGACGATTCAGCGCTAAATGTAAACAAAGGCTTACCGGCCTGTGCAACACGTTCAATGATGCTGGAAAATCAGAAGAGCAAAGCTTAGTCAAAGTATATGGGCACGACGATCAGAGGCAAAAGCACGAACATTTGTATTCTTCATTTTCCTTGGCCAATGAATTGGATGATCTAGATAATGGAGAATTCATGGCATCTGCTTCCGTTTGTGCTGTGCAGAGTAGCGATAAGTGAAAATCACGACGATCCGAGAAACATTTAGACTAACAAATCTTTGAGTCGTCTGCTGCTGCTGCTTCGACCAGTTGAGAGACGGAGGCGACGGAAGGAAGAGGTGACAAGAAGGCAACTCCTGATGGTAAGATGAGTAAGCGGATAACATCTGAGGAAGGGTCATACAAACCATTCTCAACAGTAAGGGAATAAAGGTCCATAATTCGGCGATAGAGTTCGGATGAAGAGGGTAGGATCAAGTCGTCCTGGATTGAAAGCATAGTTAGACAGTCCAGATTCTCATAGAGGCATAGAAACTTACATTTGAGAGCACAGAAATCCAGTCTCTGTCTTCTGTAATGATGACCTTTGCGTCAACTTGTTCAAGTAGTTTTTCGTTAATTCCATTAGATGGATGAGAGGCCTAGTGGGGTTTAGTAACACAATACAGAGAGTTATGATGAAAACATACCAAGGCTGATGAGAAATTAGAAGCATCATAAATTGTTGGAGAGTTTTGCCATCGGTCGCTCGTTCTGGTGGTAGGTGCAAATGAAGAACCAGGCTGACTTGCTCCGGATGCCGAAGTCCCACCCGGCATACGCGAGCCTTGATATACCTTAGGCAATACTAGAATATTGTGAACATCCAGCATCTCGAGGTCGAGGTCAGCTGCCAACTTGTCCCAAATCTCTGCTTGCAATGTGATATTGAGGGTCCGAATGAATAGGCACTGGTTTTCATAAATGACGCCCTCCTCTGACGCTTCGCCCATTCGCAGTTCCTCCAGCTCCTCTGGGTCAGGTCCAGTCCTGCCTTCGGCCATACCAGAATACTCCCAGCCGTACGTCCGCCCAACACCAGTCTCGCCCATGGGTTTGAATTTCAGCCGGGATTCCTGTGCCGTTGTATTTGCGAAAGTGGCCATGCCCCAAGCAGTGGTCTTGTCATAACCCATAATCAGGCGTACGTCGCCATTGCGAGCTTCGCGTCCTCGAACTTCGTTGACGTATCTGTACCAACTTTCGGCATTGGCAGCCACGTATTTTCGTAGCCTGGTCGAGTTTCCGAGATCTTCAGATTTCGACCCGACAGGCATCGTAAGTATGGCACCTTCCGAGGCCGAAGACTCGAATACGAGGCCACTTCAGAGAGCCTTGTTAGTCTCGACGCCGCTTAAAGATGGAACACGACATACGAAGAATCTCCATCTGTTTGTGACCGTTCAATTGAAGCACTCGCAAGGTAGCTGTCCCTTTTGAATTCCGAATACTGGCGAATATCACTGATGTCGATTGGCGGGTTCAAAGGTGCAAAGCCTTCCGGGAGTTCTGTAGGATTCATTGGATGGCCGCATGGTAGGAGGATGCTGAAGAGAAAGTCGAAGCCTCCGTTAACAGTTATTATGCCAACATCGCCAATGTCGATTCCACGTCGTTGATACGGAATTGGTAGACGCTTGTTCGGCTCTGGTATCCAGAGTGGAGACCCACGTCCCTTGATCGCAAGGTTGCGGTAATATATGTCGCAGCTTCTTCTGACTGGCAAAGGGGGCTGTGGTAGGCGAGTTCGTCAGCCGCAATCGATGTAGGTAGAGTAACAGTGTAAATAACCATTGAATCATATCTCGCATCTATAAACGAATTGAGAGTTCAAATTACCAACGAATCATCAAGTGAGAAAACTTACGATTTGTTGGCTGGGACCCAATCTGGACATCCGGTGGTGGTACGGGCGAATTCCCTATCGCGCGACTCTATATTCATGGTTTGTCGGTGACCTTAGAATGAAAGAAGGGGCACGTACTGATTCTGGCTCTTCGGGTGTTGATTCACCAACTAAGGAGATGGATATTGATGAATTTGCTCGAGTATATAACTCCACTCACGATTGGCGTTGATTGTGACATTAAGTTGTCCAGCAGCAGTGACAAAACTTCCACCATTTATTTGAACGCCTCTTGATGATTGAAACATGGAGCCTGCGCCTCTATTTTGAGAAAGATTTCTGGGACTGAGTTGATAGATATATAAGTGACCCAGTGACAAGGTATGGAAATAGGCACAACTTACGGTGCTGCTACCGCTCTACCCACCCCACGACTTGGATTAACCGTGCCTGGGTGTCTCTCTATCGGTGCTCCACGACCCGCTCCAGTGATTCGCCGCCCACGACTTCCTGATTGAACACGACCGGTTACTGTGGCCTGCAAAGTTGTTTAAGCCTCGAGCGGCGAAGTCGTTCTGAAATGAACTTACGCTTGAACGAGAGCCTTCAGCTTGCATCCTAGGATAGACTGAGGGTTTGTGCCATGAATCAAGTTTGAAGTGTTTTGTAGGGAGGACCCAAGGATAGTCAAAGGACGTTGGCAGTGGCAAGCTGAGAGAACAGGAAGGAAGGAAGATTTTCAGTGACTGAAATTTTCACTCCGCCACTTGCCCAGTTGGGTGGGTTGCAAACTTCAGGTGCGAATGCGATGTCAGGGTCACCGTTCATAAGTCATTGAACTTCAAAGTAGGAAACGTTTGCTGTGTTCTCCATTGTCCTTCAAGTTCGAGTTTGTAGTCCCCTGTTACATCTCGATCCGTTATGTAAGTCTGCCTAACTATAACGGGTAAGTCGGGACAGCGCCTTTTCGCGTTATTCGGCTTAGAAATTGGGCGCGTGAACTTTTCCCGGAGGCGCGTCTCGGTTCACCATACGGTGCAATGTGTTGCAGTTCAACAAAGTTATACTGCTGAGGGTAGATCGCGACCTCAGAATAGCGATGACGTGGAGTACTCATGCAATATTTTAGTAGATTACTCATAAGTTACACAAAATATTAAAATAACACCCACAGTTGAGTGCTCGGCTTAATTTGAAGGAATAAAGAGGGAATAGGTAACTTGCATTTGCAAAATAATCGCAAAGTTTTGTGTAAAAATATAAGATAAGATAAGATAACGTTATAGATGACGACGCTGTAATCTATTCTAATATATCACAAGATTTTCTGTCTTTCAACGAAGGGAATCTTTCATTTAGTCCAATTTTCAAAGGATTAGGAACAATAGCCCGAGTTATGGGGTCAAGAAGAGCCACAAAATTAAACTGCTAAATTTTCAGCCTTTGTAGATAGATATAAACTTATTTATTATTTTTTCTTATTTTTTCTTATTTTTATAGAAGAGGGAAAAGGTAGTTTACATCTAGGACAGGTTGGCAAGCCCGGAGGCGAGCACGGAGCGCACGGCCGGAAAGCGGGAAAGGCGCTGGCGGGAGCCAAATTAGGCAGGCGGGAAGAGCCGAGATGGGATCGAGATGTAACAGGGGACTCAAGACTGTTCAAGTTCATGGAAGAAAGTTGAACTGTAGCTGATCACGAACCCGAATCTTGAATCGGCTCTATCCGAAGTCTTTTGGTCACAAGTGTCCTTGATCCGCTTGTCGCTTTTCTCTCTTTCCATTCTCTTCCCCAACTCAAGTGACTTGATGGTCCACATTGATTGTTTGCCATAGGTAAGATTTATCTCTGACTTGTTATGAAAATTTGATATACTGATTCAGCGCAGCCCAATATCTGAAGGGTAGAATAAAGTATTTGACTTTCCTTACCAACGCCGCTCAAACCTTTCATGGAATGCCTTCCGAGTCGAACCCTACATTTCCTCTTGAAATCAAGTCATCGATACTCTTGCTCAAGATGACCCATGGTCTTTCTTCCCTCAAACTTGGCTTCCTGATATGCCACACTTTTGCTTATCACAGCTGTGTTTACATGCCTCCTGTCCTAAGTTGTCCACTCAAGCTTTCCAAACGCATTGGGAAAATCTGCTGCCTATGTCCACCCGGTTCTCACCGCCAATGCCACTTCAATTGGCCGTGCTTCACCTGTTGCAACAGACTAATTTACTTGTCGTTACGGTATTTCACAGACTTCATTATCTCATATCTTACACCTTTTTCGAACCTCAAGGTATTCGAATTCGATACCAAGGTTGAAGTCGTCGAGTTTGACAATCTCGTTCCTTCACATATGGCCTGTAAACAAGTTTGCTTCCGAGAATTCTCAGTCTGGGGTAGGGGTTCTACAGCCATGTCGAAACTATTCCAATCCCTGCGCCCCATCTTCGGCTTCTCCAGTATTTCCTGCATATTTTTCTTTCTTTATCACAACAATTTTTAGACGTTGTGAAAAGCTTTGCGACCTGTATATATTCCGTGAGCTTTAACTTTCAATTCATTCATGGATTGACGATCATGTGCTTGATAGCTTTCGCCTTTTTATCCAACCCGTTCTCCATTAACTTGGACTGACCGCTAAACCAGGCTTTGGTGGAATTCCACTTGAAACCCAGAACTTACAATAGACGGCCCCAACGACCGACTTCCTGAGTTCATCACTCAATTTCTATGTTGCTTTGGACGCGCACTGCACCCGAGGAGCACCGTTGAAGTCTTTTTACACTGACGCAGAGAAGTGGCAAGTGGCATGGGCGATTTCCGTGTCCTCGCTGCCCGCCCCAACAGTTTTACATCTACACTCTCCCTGTTCGTTCCTCACACTCTAACGTCCTACCTCACACGGACCCCTATTACAGATGTTTCCGTCCCTATCGCGTTTGTGACCGCGGCCGTTCCCAACTTCCTCCCGCTGTCCTTAGGTGTCATCGCTTTTTGTCCGTACAACACGGTTAAAGAACTTGGATGATGGGCGGGCGGTCCAGCGTCACGGAATTCGGGGAAGTTTACGGCGATGATTCGAGCTACTACGAGCGAGTGTCGTTTATTTCTGACATGCACCAACAATAATCGGGGCTCTAGAGGAGTATAAAAGACAGGACATCCCAGATCGAAATCCTCAGTTAGCAGGTCTAATCCACTTACCCCAAACCACTACCAATCTCTCAAAACATCCGCTGGACGTTTGTTTTCCAAAGGTCAGTAACAAGCACTTCTTACTTGTGGCTCCTGCTCATCCTCTCGTTCCAGCAGGTTCTTCAATATGATCTTTACTCGCATCGTTGCCGCTCTCTTCGCCACCGCTGTCTGTGCACAGGCCCTCTACGTTCCCGAGTTGTTGTATGCTCGGGACTCTCCCGCTGTTGCTGCTCGTGAACTTTCCAAGCGTGGGCTCCGTCATCTCAACGCAATCCGTGACCTCGCCGAGAACAACGATGTCTTGGTCCTAGCCGCCAGGGACCTCGACACTCTCGAAGTCCGATCGGAGGATGTCCTAGCTCATATCATCGTTGCTCGCACTGGAGACAGACCCCCTTCGCCCGGCCCTTACGAATGCAAGTCAAAGGCTGATTGCCAAAAGCACATCGTATACGCCCAGCACGAGATGCAGTTAGCTAAGGCGTCTATCAACAACTGGAAGCAAAAGCAGAAAGAAGCTGGAGGTGACAAGGAGTTGCTGAGGGATGCGAAGAACAACCTGCACACTGCGACAGAGTCTTATCAGGGTTGGCAGGAGCGCATCGAGGACTACACAAGGATGATGGCGGGAATGAAGAGCTAGAGTGGTGTAGTATACGCTCGTCCTAGTAGTCCATCAGTTGACTTGTATACCTTTTATCGGGCTTATCTATCTCGTCGTGCTTTCGAGGGTCCCTGTCGAATCAGAGGCGAGAAGTTCACCAAATTACATATGGCCTCAAAAAAAAAGTGCTCAAACTAGGTATAAGAAGAGTGCTTCATTTGTGCAGTAGGTGTTTTTTGATTAGACGGGGTCGTTGTTGTTGACTGGTCGCCTTCCGTCTTCGGGTTCGGCGACATCGCTGTCCTCTCAGCCTGCGTCACTCTCCCAATCCACACCACCCTGAGAAGGCTCATCTAGAGCTCATTCATCCATTTCTAGCTACATCGTCCTCTTCAATCTGACAGGGGGTTAGGGAATCAGCAAACTGGCCATTGCTGAAAGGGTCCTCCATTTCATCTACACTGGAACAGGAGTCCTCTGAATTTTCTTCGTATGACTTTGTTGGTTTAGGGAACACCCCCAGCTCTCCCCCTGTCTCACATCTTCGACATGGGACATAATTTTTTTACTTCAATATAATATATTTCTATTTACGACTCGGACAAATATATATTAGGGTGCGGGCAAGATGGTTTGGTGGTGGTGATGGAGGGTGCTTACCGGAGTGTAACGTGGTGTGAGGGGTGGGCGCTAGCGCTACGCGCCTCCTTGAAACGTAGCACGGGTGGTAGCTGGCATTGGCGGTCTTAGCGCCCGCGCTGACGAAGCGTCGCTGTGATGTGATGTGACTGATGTCGGGACTCGGCCCTGTTGTGCTTTGCTATCGTTGACTGAGGTGGGAGTGATACGCTAGGCGCCTAGGCTAATTTCACGTTGGCGAAAAGGGAGTGGTGCTTACCGAGGTGAAGCTGTCGAGTTGTCGCGATGCCACTTGGAAAGAAAAGTCAGCGAGCGCTTGAAGTTGGAGTTCAACAACTTCAACCCCTTATGTCACGTGTAAATTCGGTCAATTGCAAGGCATAGCCAAGGGCACAGCTTGACACTGAACTTGACACTTCATCCCAGTCCAGTCCTGCCTTGCTTAACGTACTGACACATGTACACGGACTATCCAGCTCAAACCCACGAACTTCCCCAGGAAATCCTTGACATCATCATCGACGACGACTCTCATGATGAAGCGATGCATAAAACATTTGCGCTCGTCTCGAAATCGTTCCTCCTCCGTTCCCGCAGGCATTTTTTCCACGACATCAGCTTTTACGGTGACAATGGAGAGTGCAGGGCCTTGCAAGCTCGCTTCTGGGAAATGCTGAATGCAAACCCGGATATTGCATCGTACGTGCGTAGCTTACATATCGACGACAATGCTTCCAGCGGCGAGGATCATGGGGAGCGGCTGTCATGGATCCGAGAGGAGGAAAATTTTCAGGGGATACTATTGGTCCTCGCCAAAAACCAGATCTCGGATTTGACACTGGACACAGACTTGGACTGGACTTCCTTCCCAATTGGATTGCAGCATGCCTTCACAGAAATTTTGACTGCCCCGAGCTTGGTGAATTTAGACCTCTCGGGTTTAACGAATCTTCCTGTATCGTGCTGCACGCACTTTCCGAGACTGAAGCACCTTCGCATGTCAGGTATCGTCCTGGTGGAGTCGCAAGATCATCAACAGAGGGAGGCGGTAACCGTATCGATCTCTTCGCTCATCATATCGGGACTCAAAGGACGATCAGCGCAACTTTTTCGCGAAATTTTGGCGCTGGGACCAGTGGGCAGCTCTCTAGGCTTCCTCGAGAAGCTTAGAATTTCAACTTGTGATGCTGGCTTCACACGAGAGGTGATATGGGCAACACGAAAATCCCTGCGATGTTTGACTCTATCCACCCGTAAGGTATCGCCTAATTTCAACATAAATAGCCTACTCACCACTAGGACACCGTGACAGGGAGGAAAGACGTGATAAATCTCAGCGACCTCGAGTCCCTCAATCGTCTCGAACTCAAAGTTTACACGCACGCGCTCGAAGATTACGAAACAGGCGTTCTGGGCGTCCTCGAAACTGGCGGCCCAAACAAGGAACTCCGCACTATACATATAACACTTCACCTGGGCTCATACCGAGGCTGGGTTAACCACTTCTCTCATGAAGCTGCAAGGCCATTTTGGAGAAGGCTCGCCACTACTCTCGATCGCTTCTCAAGTGTTACGGATTTGTTGATAGAGTTAATGATGTTTGGAGACGGAGGAGGCGGCCTTGGGGAGGAACAAACAGCTGGACTCGAACTCAGTGTTCGTAACAGGCTTGTAAGTGACGGAGGAAATTTTGGGAGTGTTAATAGAGTGCTCCGTGTGGAGATTACTGAGTTGTAGCAAAGTCGTCACCAAAATCAACGGACCCGGGAGGAGTAGGATCCGAGAGGCAATTCACTTTTCTTTCTTTCCCCTTCTCGTTCCTCTCGTGTTCTTCCTTCCTTCTTTTTCTTGTCTCGTTTGCCTGCTTCTTCCGCTTTTCTCTTCTTTATGCAAATATGTACCTGTCCTCACGCTTTCTTTTCCGGCTAACAGGCCCATCTATGACACGACGCATGGTTTTTTACATTTGCCCCCGGCAGTTCCCTACAAGTAGGTTGCTATGAGAAAGACCAAACAAAAAAGCACGGTATGTGCACCCATTCCCCGATGGTCTTTTAAAATTAAGACAAATCATTATCAGATTAGAGGCCATGAAAATCCTGTAGCTGATGGACAGTATTTTGGCTCGCACTCCCAGCTGCAGCCGGAGAAGGCTATAGCTAAATATGACAGAGATCCAAGTTATCTACATAAAGCAAACAGCAGACAAAAAAATGTATGTGAAGGAGCTCGGGCATCTATATGTATGGATGTGTAAGAACAAGAAATATAAACGGGTCCTAAGGGGGGCAAGAAAAGCAAACAATGTTTCGAGTCTCTACAGGTGTAAAATGTATATAGAGGATGATAATGCAGCCACGGTCTTGTGCTTTAGAGGTGGGGCGCCGGTCGAAGTTGACGGACCAGAGGGAGAGTGTGCGGGGAGCTGGGGACAGAGGAGCCAGAGCCGCCAGAGCCGTTGCCGTCGGAGGTGGAGTAGTTGCACATCGCCGGCGGGGAGGGGTGGGTGGTGCCCATGCCCCGCCCGGGTCGGGCTCGACGCGGCGACGCCGCGCCGGAGCTGTTCTGCGACGAGCCAACGGAGGAGGAGGACACGTTGGCGTTGGTGTCGACGTCCGTCTCTGGCAGGAGCGGAGGAGGCCACCGCGGGCGGGGTGAATGTCATGACCTGCAAGACGATAGCGCGTCAAGCGGCCGCAGGCCGGATAGAGGAGGAGGAGTGGGTGAAGGCGTCGTCAAAGTGAGGCGCGGGCTTGATGAAGAGGGAGGAGGCGTAGGTGAAGACCATGAGCTGGACAGGATGGAGAGGGAGGAGATGTGGGCGGAGACTACAACCTGCATGACGATGGCGTCGTCACGAATTCGCAGGCTGCATGGAGAGGGGGAAGGGAGGAGGCACTGATTGGGGGGAGAGATGCGGGACAGGAACCGCAAATAAGAGCTGCTCGTCAGAAGAGGCGGGCGGAAAGGTTGAGCGTCGAGAGGAAGCAAGTTGGTATATAGGTTAAAGCATTTTCGGTGCAAGTGACACTGGAAAACAAAAAGGAAGAAGAAGGAAGCCCATATCACATGAGAACTTTCGAAAGATGCAGAGAAATTAAGTGAAGTGTAGGAGTGTTCGCTGTCGTAGCTGGGCGTAGCAGTGGGCATTAACGTATGGTTACTGGTAAAAGGGATTGAGTCTCGAGAATGGTACGTTGTATAAAATAGTCAGCCATTGTTGGAAGAAAATCTAGCCTGTTTACGAGGAAGCGTTCACGATTTGAACGCGTCGAAGTCCGCCGTCGATGATGGATGATAGGAAAATCAAACATTGCGGAATGCGCTGGATGCCGCTGGAATGCAATGAAATGGTGACCTGCTCGTCAGAAGAGGCGGGCGGAAGCGTCGAGCATCGAGGGAAAACAAGGGACGGTCGGGCCAGACGGGCAGAGGAGATGACGAACGAGGGGGAAGTTACAGCAAAGTCGAGAAGTGCGGCAAAAAATAGAACCAGCGGTTGCCGGAAAGTTGGACGTTATTAGAGAAAGGTGGATGGAACGAATGATGAGCAAGAAATAGACCACTTAGAAGTCTTCGTGAGTTGCATAGAAATATCTTGAAGAAAAAATGTGCTCACAAAAAGTTGTGAAAAGCCCGATCAATATCAACCAGCCAAATAACTCCAAGAATAAAGCGAGGAGAAGGGCGGCCAGTACTAAAGTCAAACTGTGAAACCAGCATCTGAGATAATGCCAACGAAAGCACCCACATAATGAACGTAAAGACGTCGACAACCAGTTACCTGAGTTCCCAACTACTACTAGTATTGCATTGCCAAGGAGTTTAAATAATTGAATGCGCCAGATGCGCAATCGAGCTCGCCACTCCGCCCAGTACTGACGCTCCCGCTCCTGGCGCCGGTGCTCCTGGCGCTCCTGTTCCTCCTGCTCTTGGCGCGCCTGCTCCTGAAACGGGTGCTTCAGGCTCTTGAACCACTCCGGCTTCTGCCCCACCGGCAAGTTCTCCACGAAGACCAAGTCCGTCCGCAAGGCCACCCACAAGCCCAGCTCCTGCCGCTGCTGCTGCTGCCGCTCCTGCCGCTGCCGCTGCTGATGCTGCCGCTCCTGCCGCTGCCGCTGCTGATGCTGCCGCTGCTGCTGCTGCCACTCCTGCCGCTGCCGCTGTTCCTCCCGCCGCTGCTTCTCGTACCCCTCCATGATGATCATATTCAGGTGCTGCACCTGGGAATATGTCAATTGCGACATTGTCATACCCATCGTGTGAATACACACTCACCTCTCGGCGCTGCTGCTCCAGAGCCATTGTTTCAATAAGTTGGTGGCAACACAAATGTGTGCAGAGTCCAGGTGCGGTATGGAAATGAAAGATAAGGTCTATGAAAGGCCTATGAGGCCTTATATCTGTTCTCACAGCAAACACGACAAACCTGTGGTTCGAGGTAGCTCCTACGGACCTACGCCTCAAGGCGCACAGCCTCATAGTATCCAAGGGAGACATGTGGCCGACTTCATAGGAAATCGCACAAAACAAATTACATCTCAAAGACTAACTCGAGATAGAAGAACGTGTCCAAGTGAAGATGAACACGAGGCTCATTTCGGATAACTTGGGGGCTGTGGCTCAACTGTGGCTAGCCACGGCTCGACGGAGCTAATAATGAACAGCCTTTTGGTAGCGGCCATGACGGCTACTAGTACCAGGTCCTAGCCTTCATCCTGCCTTCATCCACCAAGTTTTAAGCCTCCAGACAGCGACTCAAAGTCTTGACTCGACCGTCTGTCAGTGTATGATATTAATGGCATCTCCAATAGTGAACAATCCTCAACTGACAAACCCCGATGTACAAGGATTTGCTGTACGGCTATCCAGTAAGTTCATCTTACTTCCGTTGCAGTCAGCATGATGGTATGTTAAACAGGTTTTATTACACATGCTTGTGTTGGTGAGCCTACTGGCCCTTGAGCCGGACCAGTTAGTGGCCTTGAGCTGACAAAAATCCCTCAGCTCTCCTAACCGCATACTCTACTGAGAGCCAAAGATACCTTTATTTCCCCCTTTTATTACAACAAGTTCTTATCATCTCCAGTATCTGGCTCTGCAGGGGTCGCAACCAACTCAGCCTGTCTGACATTGATTTTGCGATCATTCAAACTCACTCCCCGGTTTCCATTTACATCTTACTCCTTGTCGTCCCTCGTCTCTTCTTTGAAAAATCTGTCTTAAAGGAGGATTACCCAATTCAAGACAGAAAATCTTTCCTCCAACGTTGCCTCATCTCAGGGAACCTGGATTGGGGGCTTATCTTTCACCGAATAGGCGGACTTTTCTACGGGTTGTGCTGTTTGAGCATCAATCTTGTCCGCAGATTTGACAATACGGGATATACGCCCTACACTGAGCCAAAGACTTCGAAGAAACTTGTAGGTCTGACCATGGCCAAAAGATGGCTTGGATTAGCTGCATTTTCTGTATTCATATATGAATGTGTCCTTCATCGGCATGGTCCAGAACGACGGGAAGTTATGCACCAATTGGCAGGTGAGCAGTTCACATCAGTTTGTGACAGAGGCTTGAAAGATCTAGAGGCTCATCCTGACACTAGGAACGCGAAAGATTTTGTTTACAGCGCAGCCGCCGAGTAAACAAGTAAGGTATATCCAATTCACCCCACTACTTTGATTTGAAACTCATAGGATGCTACTTAGATGGGGGTTCGCGGCGACATGGTACGAGTGTTTTATTCTAAGATTTGGATTTACTGCACCGTAGAAATTGACAGCTACTCTACAAGGTTTGTCGTCACAAGGTTGCATCCTTGGCTGCCCTTCTTGTACGTCTTGATTATGTTTGTGAACTGGTCTCTGGATATGAGGATTTGGACGATTGAAGCTGACTTCGAATGGACTTATGGCCAGGTGCGCCGCCTTCATTTTGGCCATCTTATTACCCTATATTCAACGCGTACGCTTACAACCAGCTCCTCGCGATGCTCCAAATTGTCTTGCTCTACCCGTGTATAAAACTATGCTACAGTCGCCGAAAGGAAATAGCCGCCCTTCCCCGTCGTCTCTTCTTGGATATAATCTGGCTGGTTTCAGGAAAGGGACAAGCCTGGACCAATGCTGCTCAGTGCGACTTGATCCTCAAGAACACCTGGCATGCATTTCCGCCGGATGTTGCACCAGAGAAACCTGAGCTCCCCATCGCTAACGATAATCCTTCAACCAGCGCCGCGAATTCACTGCATGTACTGCATGAGGGGATGCGGCTTGGAGTTCGCATTAAGCGCTCTCGCCGCCGTCGTACATATTCTACGAATCACGGCGGCAGGCCTGGCGATGGCAGTGTCCCTGTTGAAGAGGATATAGCAGACCTTGGGCTTAGTGGCGAGATTCAGCAAGCAGGCGCTCATCGTACAGCCCATGGCGATGACACGGTGACAGACTGAGCTCAAAGGCGTTCTACTGGATGAGCTTCTAGATCTAAAGTATTTAAATAACCCCAGTGCCAGTGTATCAATCAATTATACTTAATAATCAGTCAACTATACCAAGGTAGTAACTTGGAATGCACCGAGTCGAATAACCCTTCGTTCTAATTCAATGCGTATTAGGTTCGGAATGTAGGTTGTGGGCGGTGTACACTGAAAGTACTTATCACAGAGAATGTGTAACACATTGATCGCACTCCGAACAACAGCTGCATATACAGAGTTCCGATTTATCTAAAAAAACAAAGCAGCCAAAAAATGTAGGTAATCGTAGAGTACGTTTATGTATTTGCATGTAAGAACAAGAAATATAAGTGGGTCCTAACGGAAGCAAAGCAAGCAATGTTTCGAGTTTCTACAGGTGTAAAATGTATATAGAATATGATAAAGCAGCTACGGTCTTGTCTGTATAAGTATGCTGAACTGACGCAGGTATGGATGAACGCGGTGTGAATGTGAATGGGATTGGGAATGAGAATGAGAATAGGAAAGAGATGGGGCGGTTTATGCAAAGAACGCGACGGTGTAATATAAGGTGAGGTACAGATAAGTATTAGGATCTGCATACTTAGAAGAAAAAGAAACGACGTGTAATACAATCCAGAGGAATAGAAATAAAAGGAGGACCGGGCGGATGGAGGTGGGTGTGGTGGCGGTTGGGAGTTGGAAGCCGGTGGCATAGGTGTAGACGTAGGGTAGATGGTTTATCACCAGGCAGGAGAGATTCAGAATGACGTTGGGTTGGATGAATATCACACCGCAGTGATCTACGACGAGGAGGTGCTTGCTAGTCGGAATGGGTTAGAGCCAGGTGAGGTTGGCAGTCGGCAGGCACTCCGCGACGAAACGCTGAGCAGTAGCGACTACGATGAACGACAAAGGAACACCACCAAGCCTTGAGTTATACTTCCAATCAGGCAAGAGGGACCCAAAACCTCAAGACGCCTAAAATAACTTGAGGTCGGGTCGCGTGCACCAATTACTGAGTATGTTCCGTTCTTCAGGATGATTGAATACCCGTCCGTTGAACTTGTGGCGCTTACGGCTGCATGCTGGGTCCATAAGCAGGTACGGACGGATGAGAATCCGAGTTGCGCAATGCCGAAGGAGGCTTGATAAGAAAGAGCCAGGGGCAGAAGTGGAGAGGAGTTGTAGCTGACACCCTCGAGCGTCCTTGGTCCGCCGTCGTTCTCCTCAAGCCTCAGCGCCCTTCAGCACCCCGGCGTCCCGTCGAACAACGACGTCGAGCGCTCCGCTCTCCGTTCGTAGATAAAAACAAGCCCGCCGAGGGAGCGAATAGCACATCGCCTTTGCCTCCCTTCGCCCCATCTTCGCGCGGCCGACCCCATCTCTGTCCTGCTCGACTGCAAGGACGGAAATGGGCAGACAAAACCACACCACCAAACCAGTCCCCATGACCAACCCAACCCCCAGATAAGAAGCACACCCAGCTCTAGAGAAGAATATTTTATACACCCACCCACCCCTTGCATCCCCACCGCACACGCCCCGGCGCACCACACCACACCCACTCCACCCCCCGCAACCCACCGACCCCGGCGCAACTAGACCCGGGGCGGAGGCGGCGACTTCATCCCTACCTGCGCACCTCCTTCTGCCCCTGCCCCACCCCCTGCGCGTGGCCGAAGCCCCGTCCAAACCCGAACCCATACCCATGCATATGCATCTGCACAGGCGGCGGCGGCACCTTTGCCGGCGCGGGTGGTTGGCGCTTGAACCGGATGGGCATGTGTAGGCCCATGTCCGTACTTGGGCTTGTGTCCGCGTTCGTGTTCGCGGTGGTGCTCGTGCTCGTTTTCGTGTTCGTGTTCCCATTGGCAGTGGTGTCCACAAAAGAGTTTTTAGGTGGTGTAGGAGTTGGGGTAGGTGTGGGTGTGACAGACCTCCGACTCGGCGACTCGGACGTCACCGACGACGACGACGAGGGTGTGGTCTGACGAGTGGGCGAGAGAGTAGGAGATAGAGTAGGAGACACGATAGGCGACATGGAGAGAGTTGGAGAGAGCGAAGGAGAAAGCTTCGGCGGGTGCGAGAGTGGGGAGTCCGACGCGGGGGTCGGTTTTAAAGGCGAAGTCGAAGGAGAAAGAGAAGAGGAAGAGGGCACAAAGGAAGGAGGTATCGACGACGCGCTCTTACTCTCGCCAGCACTCTCCTCCCCCTCCAGCACCAGCCTCGTTTCTGATAAAGCGGTGTCTTCCGCAGACGGGTGTTCACCGTCACCGTCATCGACCCCATCCTCCTCCTCCTCCTCATCATCATCATCATCCCCATCCAGCTCGATCTCCATATCATTAACCACAATAAAATTCCTCTTCTTCTCCCTCTTCCTCTCCGCCTTTCCCTCTGTCATCCTCCCCATGCCCGCACCCCCCTTCCCCTCCATCCTCACCCCACGCCTTCCACCGCCATCGATATTCAGGCCCAACCCCCTCCCCAAGCCCCTCCCTAAAAATCCTAAGCCCAAGTCCTTATCATCACCCAACCCCTGGTCCACATCCAAATCCACGTCCAAGTTCAACGGCGACGGCGGCACGAGCAGCGGGCTCCGCACCGCCTCGAGCTTCGCCGACTGGGCTGCAGCCAAGGCCATGTGGGAGCGCAGGGGCGGGAGGTGCGGGAATACGTGGTTTTGGTACTGGCTTTGGTTCTGGTGCTGGCCTCCATAACCATACCCGTACCCATGTCCGTAACCATATCCCAACGTAGGACCAAAGGCCCTCTTGTACTCGTACTCACTCGCAGGCTCGCAGCTCGACGCCCGCGAAGAGTGTGGGCTGGGACTATAATCCGAATCTAGCGAGGTGTACGTGAGCGAGGGCGTAGGCGGGTCGTGCGGGTCGAAGCACGACGACTGGTCTGTCTCGATGTCCGAGGCGGAGGCGGAGGTGTCTGTTTCTGTGTCTGGGTAGGAGTGTTCGGCGTCTGATTCAGCCTCGCTCGCATGCACATTCTCGCCTGCACCTCGCTCTGGCACAGCAGGCTCGACACTAGCCTTAGGCGACGGCTCAGCATCCAACAGCGGCAAAAACGCAAACGCAGGCCTCTGCCTCTGCATCACCGGACGCGTCGGCACCAAATGCGCGAGGTGCGGTGGGGGCGTATATGCAGACGTACCCGGCGCCTTGGAGGAGACGTACGAAGGGTGGGAGATGGGAGGCCGGGTAGAGCGGGGGGACATTGGGGGGGAGGGGTAGGTCGGTTTGGGGGGAGGTTTTTGGTTTTGGGAGGAGGTGGGGTTTTGGGAGGGGGTGGGGGTGGGGGTGGAGACGAGGCCTTGGGTTTTAGAGGAAGGAGGCTGAGAGGGACGCCGGTCGAAGTTGAGGGACCAGGGGGAGACGGTGTGCGGGGAGCTGGGGGAGGAGCCAGAGCCAGAGCCAGAGCCGTCGGAGGTGGAGTAGTTGCACGTCGCCAGCAGAGAGGGGTGGTGCCCGTGCCCCACCCCGTCGGGCTACACGACCTGGGCGACGCCGCGCCGGAGCTGTTCCCAGACGAGCCAACGGAGGAGGACACGTCGGCGTCCGTCTCTGGGAGGAGCGGGAGGAGGCCGATGGGGACGGCGGAGAGGAAGTGGCTGGAGGGATGGCCGGTGAGGGGGTCGCGGGAGGGAGAGCTGGATTTCATTGAGGTCTCGGAGGTCTCGGGATGGGGGGTTAGTGAGGAAGATTGGGGGGAGGAGAAGGAGGGGGGAGGGGGAAGGGGGAAGGAGGAGGGGGGCAGGTAAATAAGCCAGAGGCGGACCAGAGGCGACTACTGTATACTGTAGGCATATCGTGGACGGTTGCAGGTGGTAGAAGCCCACAAGGCTCGTAGGGCCGATTGCGGGTAGGGGTGCCAGGTCAGTTCTTTGAGGCTGTTTCGACCTCAAAGTCAGGATTTGCTGATGCGTAGGTCTGGGCATGGGACGGCTGGGGCGAGGGTAGTCGCCTCACGGATGGAGATCGATGACATCGCACATGGGAGGCGCGAAAGGTGGACGTGGATGACTATGGCGTCGTCAAAGTGTGGCGCGGGCTTGATGAAGAGGGAGGAGGCGTAGGTGGAGACCACGAGCTGCATGACGACGGTATCGTCAGGAAGCCGCGGACAGGATGGAGAGGGAGGAAACGTGGGCGGAGGCCACAACCTGCACGACGATGGCGTCGTCACGAATTCGCGGGCTGCATGGAGAGGGGAGAGGGAGGAGACACCGGTTGAGGGGAGAGATGTGGAACAGGAACCGCAAGTAAGACTTGCTCGTCAGAAGAGGCGGGCGGAAGGGTCAAGCGTCGACTGTCGAGGGGAAGCAAGTTGGTATATAGGTTAAGGCATTTTCGGTGCAAGTGACACTGGAAAACAAAAGGGAAGAAGAAGGAAGTCCATATTCATCATATCACATGAGAACTTTCGAAAGATGCAGAGAAATTAAGTGAAGTGTAGGAGTGTTCGCTGTCGTCGCTGGGCGTAGCAGTGGGCATTAACGTATGGTTACTGGTAAAAGGGATTGAGTCTCGAGAATCTGGTACGTTGTATTACTATAAAATAGTCAGCCATTGTTGGAAGAAAATCTAGCATGTTTACGAGGAAGCGTTCACGATTTGAACGCGTCGAAGTCCGCCGTCGATGATGGATGATAGGAAAATCAAACATTGCGGAATGGGCTGGATGCCGCTGGAATATAATGAAATGGTGACCTGCTCGTCAGAAGAGGCGGACGGAAGCGCCGAGCGTTGAGGGAAAGCAAGGGACGGACAGGACGGTCGGGCCAGACCTCGGCAGGTGGGTGACCAAGTGACGACTTTCATAAGTCCTGTTAATCGCGACGATTTAACCGAAGTGAGGTTGTGAGTTGAAAGATATAATACATATGACTTACCGGGCAGAGGAGAGGACGCACAGAGGCCCGAACAAGCAGAAAGAGAGGAGATGACGAACGAGGGGGAAGTTACAGCAAAGTCGAGAAGTGCGGCAAAAAATAGAACCAGCGGTTGCCGGGAAGTTGAACGTTATTAGAGAAAGGTGGATGGAACGAATGATGAGCAAGAAATAGACCACTTAGAAGTCTTCGTGAGTTGCATAGAAATATCTTGAAGAAAAAATGTGCTCACAAAAAGTTGTGAAAAGCCCGATCAATATCAACCAGCCAAATAACTCCAAGAATAAAGCGAGGAGAAGGGCGGCCAGTGCTAAAGTCAAACTGTGAATCCAGCATCTGAGATAATGCCACGAAAATACCCACATAATGAACGTAAAGACGTCGACAACCAGTTACCTGAGTTCCCAACTATTGCATTGCCAAGGAGTTTAAATAATTGAATGCGCCAGATGCGCAATCGAGCTTGCCGCTCCGCCAAGTCCAGGCGCTGCTGCTTCTGCCACTGCTGCCACTGCTGCTCCTGCCGCTCCTGCTCCTGCCGCTCCTGCTCCTGCTCCTCCTGCTCCTGCCGCTCCAGCTCCTGATCATGCCGCCGCCGCTCCTGCTCCTGCTCCCGCCACCGCTGCCCCTGGACTGGCCACCACTGATCCTGCTCCTGCCACCGCAACTCCTGCCACCGCCCCTGTTCGTTGTACTCGTTCACGATGATTATCCTCAGGTGCTGCATCTGGGGATACGTCTTTTCGACACTGTCACACCCCCCAAGGATATTACTTCAATAAGTTGGTGGCAACGCAAATGTGTGCAGAGTCCGGGTGCGGTATGGAAATGAAGGATAAGGTCTATGAAAGGCCTATGAGGCCTTATATCTGTTCTCACAGCAAACACAACAAACCTGTGGTTCGAGGTAGCTCCTACGGACCTACGCCTCAAGGCGCACAGCCTCATAGTATCCAAGGGAGACATGTGGCCGACTTCATAGGAAATCGCACAAAACAAATTACATCTCAAAGACTAACTCGAGATAGAAGAACGTGTCCAAGTGAAGATGAACACGAGGCTCATTTCGGATAACTTGGGGGCTGTGGCTCAACTGTGGCTAGCCACGGCTCGACGGAGCTAACACTGCTGGCATGGGACTTCTTCATGCGGCCTAAAATATGAGTAAAATAGTATCTAGCTTGTTTAAATTTTAAACGGATTTTATGCCATGGCAAACTTCTTATTGTTATAAACTCTATATTAGGTTAAAATCCATCTAAAATTTTAACAAGCCAGATACTATTTCCGAAGGATTTTAGCTTCCCCTAAATAGTTGCGGGTCACCTAGGGTTATTGTTTTCTACAAGCGCATTCGCACGCTTCGCGTGCTCATTTGCTGGAAAGTGGTCTTGCAAGTTGCAAGCTTATTAACGTTTTCCCTATGTTCTGGGCTTGAGCGCGCTTCGCACGCACTTTTTTTAAAATGAATTGTATTTTTTCCAGCCGGCACTGTTTCTTTTTAACGGTTGACTCAACCTGAACTTGACTGGTACGAAAGCTCAAAACAGTAGCAGCTTTTTAAAAGTCGGCACACTTCGCGCACCTCTCACACAAAGGTTTCCTTAAGAAACTACTGCAATGGATTGAGTCTGCATTTAAATTGATCTCGCAGAGGCGGAATCAATCTTACTACTTGCACAAAAGAAAAAAAAAAAGGTAAAAAAGAGAGGGTGATAACTTGCAGTCGGCACGAAAGAAAAAAAAAAAGGGAAAAAGAGAGGGTGATAAGATAGCACCAGATAAGATAAAGACGCTCCACAGAATGACTGATTTCGGAAAAAGCTCCCAGATCAAAAGTGCCAGAAAGAGAAGGGTTACAATTCAATTCCTGTGACCTGCCGAGGGGTGCAAACAGGTGGAGCACCCCCAACAAAACAGATAAGCACGCTGGCAGAAAACGCTCGCAAGCGATAGATGGAAGGGCCTGAGAGGGCCAAAATAGAGCGCTCTACATAGAGATAGCACCGCAAGGAGCGCGAGCGGCGGCGGGATCGCGCCCGAGATTGGCTGAGCCAGGCCTGGGAAACTCTTCGGCATCTAGCTACTTTCGTTCTTAGGATGAAGTTGGCAGGCGACCGAAGCAACCCTAGATGACCCCCTATTATTGTTAGTCGGCTAAAATTATGCTAAAATAGTATCTGGCTTGTTTAAATTTTAAGGAAATTTTAGCTGAGCGTACACATGGGGACAATGACAAAATTCATGGACGATCAAATCTATCTAAAACTTAAACAAGCCAAATACTATTTTACCTACATTTTACTGGGCCTAAGAAACTCTCGTGTCAGCGGTGTAATGAACCAAGAGGTGTCAGATCCACCGATCCCAACCGTATGTTGATCTCTGATCGGTAATTTCCGACCTACGGCATCACAGCGGCATTTTGTTACGCGAGGGGAACGGCTTCTCGGCGACGATGATTTGACTTGTCCAGCAGTCAAAGGTATTAAATCCACATGAACTCAAGTAAACGTCCATATCATTGCATAGAGCAGATATATAAGTATTTAAAAGTTTATGGAGTTGAATAGGCTGACGAGAAAGATGAGATAACATTGGGTGAGTGATTTCCAAGAGTCTCAGCCGTCAGGGAGACTCATAACGACCATCGCGAATGGATGGAAGGTACAATAGGTGTTCATGGCGTACATCTGCTGATGCGCTATGGATCACAGAACGGAAGCCATGCCTATCTTCTGGAATGTCCAGTCTTGTTTCCTTGTCATCAGTTGACATGATTCGTTTGCGGGAGGCTTGCAGCTCTGGCCCATCTGTGGATGGGGATTTGGAACCCAAACACTACGTACATCAGTGGTTGACCAAAGGATATCGCGATTCGATTTGCGTGTTGTCGACGGCGCGTCTGAGGATTAAGACGCGTCGATGGTGTAAAAAAAGAAAATGATAACGGGTGCTGACATCAAGCCGTTCTGATCTCAAATGAACAAGCAGTCCAGGGTATCGTGCGATACTACCTAATTTAGGGGGGGGTAGGGGGGCCCTAAACAATGGTTGAGATCGGTGGATCTGACACCTCTTGTAATGAACAGCCTTTTGGTAGCGGCCATGACGGCTACTAGTACCAGGTCCTAGCCTTCATCCTGCCTTCATCCACCAAGTTTTAAGCCTCCAGACAGCGACTCAAAGTCTTGACTCGACCGTCTGTCAGTGTATGATATTAATGGCATCTCCAATAGTGAACAATCCTCAACTGACAAACCCCGATGTACAAGGATTTGCTGTACGGCTATCCAGTAAGTTCATCTTACTTCCGTTGCAGTCAGCATGATGGTATGTTAAACAGGTTTTATTACACATGCTTGTGTTGGTGAGCCTACTGGCCCTTGAGCCGGACCAGTTAGTGGCCTTGAGCTGACAAAAATCCCTCAGCTCTCCTAACCGCATACTCTACTGAGAGCCAAAGACACCTGTATTTCCCCCTTTTATTTCAACAAGTTCTTATAATCTTCAGTATCTGGCTCTGCAGGGGTCGGAACCAACTCAGCCTGTCTGACATCGATTTTGCGATCATTCAAACTCACTCCCCAGTTTCAATTTACATGCTACTCCTCGTCATCCCTCGCCTCTTCTGGGAAAAATCTGCCTTCAAGAAGGATTTTCCAATTAAGGACAGAAAATCTTTCCTCGAATGTAGCCTCATTTCAGAAAACCTGGATTGGGGGCTTATACTGCACCGAATATGCGGACTTCTCTACGGGCTATGCTGTCTGAGCATTAATCTTGTCTGCAAATTTGACAATACGGGCTACATGCATTTCATTGACCCGAAAACGTCGAACCAAATTGAAGGCCTGCCCAGAGTCAAAGGATGGCTTGGACTAGCTGTGTGTTCTCTATTCATATATGAATGTATACTTCACCGGCATGGTCCAGAACGACGAGAAGTTATGCACCAATTGGCAGGTGAATAGTTCACATCAGTTTGTGACAGAGGCTTGAAAGATCTAGAGGCTCATCCTGACACTAGGAACGCGAAAGATATTATTCACAGCGCAGCCGCTGAGTAAACAAGTAAGGTATATCCAATTCGCCCTACGACTGTTAGTTGAAAACTCATAGGATGCTATCTAGATGGGGTTTCGCGGCGACATGGTGCGAGTGCTTTATTTTAGATTGGATTTACTGCGCTAAAGAAATTGAAAACTACAAGGTTCGTCGTCACAAAGCTGCATCCTTGGCTGCCGTTTTTGTACATCTTGATTATGTTTGTGAACTGGTCCCTGGATATGAGAATTTGGACGATTGAAGCCGATTTCGAATGGACTTATGGTCAGGTGAATTGCCTTCATTCTGCCCATCTTATTATCCATTATTCAACGCGTACGCTTACAACCAGCTCCTCGCGATGCTCCAAATCGTTTTGCTCTACCCGTGTATAAAACTATGCTACAGCCGCCGACAGGAAATAGCCGCCCTTCCCCGTCGTCTCTTCTCCGATATAATCTGGCTGGTTTCAGGAAAGGGACAAGCCTGGACCACTGCCGCTCAGTGCGACTTGATCCTCAAGAACGCCTGGCATGCATTTCCGCCGGATGTCGTAACAGAGGAACCTGGCCTTCCCATCGTTAATGATAAGCCTCCAACCAGTGCCATAAATTCATTGTCTGAAGGGACACGCGTCCGCACTCAGCGTTCTAAACGGCGCCGAACATACTCTACGAATCACGGCGACAGACTTGGCAATGGCAGTGTCCACGTTGAAGAGGATGATATAGCAGACCTTGGACTTGATGCCGAGATTCAGCATGCAGGCAGTCATTATACAGTCCATATGCATGGTGGTAACACGGTGACAGGTTCGGAATGAATAACAGAGCAGGGAGGGAGACGAACATGCGTAGACTGCAGAGACGTTCTATTGGACGACGACCAGCTTCTAGAGTAGCTGTCAATTGCAGTGCGCCGACTCGGAGTGCGTGTACTCTATGTAAGATTGTTTTAATAACGCCGTTGTATCAAGTTACTCAACCAACTGTAATTAATAATAATAACTTGGAGCGCACCAAAAACAACCCTCTGTATGAACGTGTATTAGGCTTTCATATCCGGCAACAAGGTTTGGCGTATTTTGTAGGCGGTGCACATGTCGAGAGGGGCTTATAACAAGGTCCAGGTTTCATCAGGGCAGTGCTCACTTTTGGTTTATCTTTTTTTTGGCAACACAAAACCTCAATTTAGCCGTATGGTTATGAGACAACTATTACTTCGTAATGTCTTAGCTCTTCAATTTTTATTTTTGTAGATTTTTATTGAAGGTCTGCATAGAGCAAGTCGGCGTTGAAAAATGTGACTCGAATCTTTGGATTTGTAGTGGGTGTCACCCCATCATCACATCGGCCCGCTCGCATGGTGGCTTTTCTCACCACCAAATCGAACTCCTGGTGTCCTAAATTTCGACTAAAAAAATTATATCTGTGACAAAAAAATTGCAGGAGTGCCTCTGGTAGCCATTCAAAGCTGTGCCCGTTTTTTGGTCTCTCAAAGTCAAGACTTAGCCATCGAATAGCTAGATTTTTCAAGTGTCACACTCTGAAGTCCGGTAATTAACCGTTTCTAATGAACTTTTGATGGAGACTACAAAACGGTAACTAATGGTTGCACTGCCCTCCCACGCAGCGGACTTTCAGACAAGACCGTCCACGAGTGGACGATCTTGGTACGAGACTAACCGAGAGCGTATAAAAAGCTTTGATCATACACCCAACAACAACTGCATATAACAGAGTTCCGATTTATCTAGAAAAACAAAGCAGCCAAAAAATGTAGGTAATCATAGAGTACGTTTATGTATGTGCATGTAAGAACAAGAAATATAAATGGGTCCTAACGGAAGCAAAGCAAGAAGAGCAAACAATGTTTCGAGTTTCTACAGGTGTAAAATGTATATAGAATATGATAAAGCAGCCGCGGTCTTGTATAAGTATGCTGTACTGACGCACGTATTGAATGGGAATGGGAATGAGAATATGAAAAAGATGGGGCGGTTTATGCAAAGAACGCGACGGTGTAATATAAGGTGAGGTACAGATAAGCATTAGGATCTGCGTACTTAGAAGAAAAAGAATCGATGTGTAATACAATCCGGAGGAATAGAAATAAAAGGAGGACCGGGCGGGTGGGGTGTCGATGTGGTGGTGGTTGGGAGTTCGAAGGCGGTGGCGTAGGTGTAGGCGTTGTGTAGATGGATTATCACCAAGTAGGAGAGGGATTCAGAATGACCTTGGGTTGGATGAATATCACACCACAGTGATCTACGACGAGGAGGTGCTTGCTAGTCGGAATGGGTTAGAGCTAGGTGAGGTTGGTAGTCGGCAGGCACTCCGCGACGAAACGCTGAGCAGTAGCGACTACGATGAACGACAAAGGAACACCACCAGGCTTTGAGTTATACTTCCAATCAGGCAAGAGAGACCCAAAATCTGAAGACGCCCAAAATAACTCGAGGACGGGTCGCGTGCACCAATTGCTGAGTATGTTCCGTTCTTCATGATGATTGAATACCCGTCCGTTGAACTTGTGGCGCTTACGGCTGCATGCTGGGTCCATAAGCAGGTACGGACGGATGAGAATCCGAGTTGCGCAATGCCGAAGGAGGCTTGATAAGAAAGAGCAAGAGGCAGAAGAGGAGAAGAGAGGAGTTGTAGCTGACACCGTTGAGCGTCCGTCCCTTCATTCGTCTGCCGCCCTACTCCTGCACCAGGTCAAGCCTTAGCTTAGCGCCTTTCAACACCCCGGCGTCCCGTCGAACAGCAAGGTCGAGCGCTCGACCGTCCGTCCGGTCCTAGATAAAAACAAGCTCGACCCAACGAGGGGGCAGATAGCACATCGCCTTCGCCTCCCTTCGTCCCATCTTCTTCGCCGCCGACCCCATCTCTGTCCTTCTCGACTCTAAGGACGAAAATGGGCAGACAAAACCACCACCACCACACCCAACAGCCCCCATGACCAGCCCAACCCCTAATAAAAAGCATGCCCAGCTCTAGAGAAGAATATTTTATACACCCACCCACCCCTCGCATCCCCACCGCACACGCCCCGGCGCACCCCAGCCCAGCGCACCTCACCCAGCCCACCGACCCCGGCGCAACTAGACCCGGGGCGGAGGCGGCGACTTCATCCCTACCTGCGCACCTCCTTCTGCCCCTGCCCCACCCCCTGCGCGTGGCCGAAGCCCCGTCCAAACCCGAACCCATACCCATGCATATGCATCTGCACAGGCGGCGGCTGCACCTGCATCTTTGTCTGCACAGGAGGCTGCCGCTTGAACCGGATGGGCATGTGTAGGCCCATCTCCGCACTTGGCGTTGTGGGGGCGGTATCCGCTGGAGGAGCAGGTGTAGGGGTGACGGACCTCCTGCTGGGCGACGACGAGGCCGAGGTTGAGGGGGAGGTTGAGGTTGAGGATGGGGTCTGATTGGGGGACACGATGGGAGACATGGAGAGAGTTGGAGAGAGGGAAGGAGAGAGGGAAGGAGATGGCTTCGGCGGGTGCGAGAGTAGGGGGTCCGACGCGGGGGTCGGTTTTATGTGTGAAGTCGACGCCGAGGGTTCGGTCGAGAGTAAAGAAGAGGAAGAAGGTGGAGGTATCGACGACGCGCTCCTGTTCCCGTCGGTACTCTCCTCCTTCGTTTCTGAGAGGGCAGTGTTTTCAACCAGTGTTTCTTCCTCAGGCAGCCCCTCCTCCCCCTCCTCCTCTTCATCATCATCATCATCATCCCCATCCAGCTCAATCTCCATATCATTGACCACGATAAAATTCCTCTTCTTCTCCTTCTTCCCATTCCCCTCCCTCTTCCCATTCCCCTCCCTCTCCACCTCCATCCTCCCCACATACCCCTTCCGCCCTCCACCGCCATCGATATTTAGGCCCAAACCCCTCCCCAACCCCCGACCTAAAAATCCCAAATCCTTATCATCGTCCCTCCCCAATAAACCAACACTCCGATCCTGGTCCACATCCAAATCCACGTCCAAGTTGAAAGGCGACGGCGGCACGAGCAGCGGGCTCCGCACCGCCTCGAGCTTCGCCGACTGTGCGGCAGCCGCGGCCAAGGCCATGTGGGACCGGAGAGGAGGGAGGTGCGGGAATACGTGGTTCTGGTGCTGGCCGTGTCCTTGTGGGTAGCCGTGGTGCCCGTAGACATTTTTATACCCATACCCGTACCCATGCCCGAAAGACCGCTCATGTTCGCCCACACCCACAGGCTCGCAGCTCGACGCCCGGCTCGAGTGCGGACTGGGACTGTAGTCTGAATCTAGCGAGGTGTACGTCAACGACGGGGTGGGCGGGTCGTGTGGGTCGAAGCATGAAGACTGGTCTGTTTCTATGTCCGAGGCGTCTGTCTCCGTGTCTGGGTAGGAGTGTTCAGCGTCGGATTCAGCCTCGCTAGCATTCGACTCGGACGGGGTCGTCTCCCCCTCAACACGTCGCTCAGCCCCAGGCTCCTGCGCAGGCGGAGGGGAAGAAGAATCCAACAACGGCAAAAACGCAAACGCAGGCCTCTGCCTCTGCAGCACCGGCCGCGTCGGCACCAAATGCGCAAGATGAGGTGGGGGCGTATATGCAGACGTACCCGGCGCCTTCGAAGAGACGTACGAAGGATGAGAGATGGGAGGCCGGGTGGAGCGGGGGGACATTGGGGGGGAGGGGTAGGTTGGCTTGGGGGGAGGTTTTTGGTTTTGGGTGGGGTTTTGGGTTTGGGTGGAGGTGGGGGTGAGGGTAGAGGTGGGGTTGGGGCCGAGCACTTTAGAGGAAGGAGGCTGGGAGGGACGCCGGTCGAAGTTGAGGGACCACGGGGAGACGGTGTGCGGGGAGCTGGGGGCGGAGGCGGAGGAGGCAGGGCCGTCGCCGTCGGAGGTGGAGTAGTTGCACGTCGCCAGCGGGGAGGGGTGGTGGTGCCCTTGCCCCTGCCCCGCGCGGGTCGGGCTAGACGACCTAGGCGACGCCGCGCCGGAGCTGTTCCCGGACGAGCCAACGGAGGACGAGGACACGTCTGCGTCGACGTCCGTCTCTGGGAGGAGCGGGAGGAGGCCGATGGGGACGGCGGAGAGGAAGTGGCGCGGGGGGCGGCCGGTGAGGGGGTCGCGGGGCTGGTTGGCGCGCGGGAGGGAGCGCTGGATCTCTTTGAGCTCGAGGAGGTCTCTGGATGGGGAGTTAGTGAGGAAGATTGGGATGAGGGGAAGGAGGAGAGGGAAGGAGGTGGGGTGGGGTGGGGTGGGGTAGATAGCCAGAGGCGGACCAGAGGCAACTACTATATGCAGGCAGACTCACTGGTAGGTCAACTTGCGCGCGGGCTCAGTGGGCGTGCGGTCCCACTCGTCGGCGGTATACACCTCCTCTGAGCCGTCCGCGCCAAAGGCGACGCATTTGCGGTGCGCGTGGTGGTGCTGGCCCTCCAAGCTCGTCGCGGTGGCGGTCGCAGTGGATGTGGACGAGCTGTTCGGGCTGCTGTAGAACGCAGAGCGCTCTGTGCTCGGGGTGGGGAGCGGCGAGGGGGTCTTGAGACAGCCCTTCATGGTCGTGTTAGCTGTTCGGCCGTGTAGAGCCGCCGCTAGCTGATGTTGGGCGATCGTCGAGGCGGAGTCGCGGTTGGGCCAGTGCTGCCTCGAAGTGTCTTTCGGGTTGTGTCGGGTGTTGTTGACCGCTGTTGTCTGGGCGTCCTAGAACGAAACGAGTCAGCACCACCTCAAAGAGAAATTTTCGTGCAAGCGACGCACAGCTAGAGGCAAAAAAAGGCAGTCGCACGACCAGCAGCTGCCCGTTGCAAAGGCGTGTTTATAGTCAAAAGCAAAGAGGGGTTGGTGAGGTCACTTGAGCAAAGGCAAGCGAACTGGACGACCAGGCTTGTCTCAGCCAGCCAACGGTCAGAGCGAACAAAGGTAAGGGGTATGTTTCCTCGGAAAACTTTTCAATCTCGGGCGTTTTCCCAAACCATAACGTTACCTTTCTCCACCAAGGCGCTGTTCCGTCCATTCCGTTCGGCCGGTCGGGGTCTGTATTATTAGACCCATCGTCCGAACCCGAGAGGTCTTTCTGGGACGTCCACCAATAATATTCCTTTGCGTCTTATCTCTCCAATTGCAATGAGCCTTTCCTCGTCGTTCATAATCCATAAATTCTGCCCAGCGCCTTGCCCTGAGCCTGCACTTCGCCTGAAAGCCCCTACCGTGCCCTCGAAACACCACACACCACAGATATCATCACGTGTAAATTATTCCCCTTTTTTTCGTCCACCACGACACCGACCGGAGCACCATGTCAACAGTCTCCTCCGACAGGCCTTCTTCCAAGCACCCTTCAACACCATCATCGATGATCGCACTTACCGCTTACGGCAAACTCAATGCGCCCCAGGCCCCCAGATGAAACGGTGTTCGCACACGCCCCACACTCTGATAGAAAAACCCTCATAAATCACGATATGAATTCTTTCTTGCCTGACGCCTCCTGCCACGGTGCCACCTCCCATGAAGACGTCAAAAAATACGTACTAACCCATCCACACAGCCCGCATTTATCTTTAATATTATTCCAGTCATTGGCTTGGAAGACCTGAAAAGACGTACACGCGTCATAATCGAGGTCACGATGACGCTCCTGCTCTCCTTCGTCTTCTCGCGTCAGCGGCTGCTGTGCTATCAGGTCCTATCTCATCATGCATCAACTGTGGATCCTCTCGAGTCTCGAGTTCTAACGAAGTTCCTCTGCTATCCAGTGTTCTCGAGGCTGCGATTGGGCTGGGACCCACCATCAACTACCACGCCTGCCCATGTGGACCTGCACATGCCCTCACCTGACGGCTCCTGACGGCGCCGATCCCTGCGGCCTGACCTGACGTCGACAGGTGCCCCTGCCAATGCCGCGGCCCCGGAGTTCTTCCCTCATCTCGAGTTCCCACCTCTTCCAAGCTCCGAAGAACGAATGAACGAAAAGCCATCACGATGGAATGAAAGAATTCGAATGACTGGCCAGTCTATCCACCATCCAACGCTTGGAAGTTCTTACTTGGTCTCAGGCTGCAACTCTCCCTCTCTTTCGATTTCATCCCGCTAACCTCGGGGAAAAAACGAAGAAAAAATAACCCTCCCCAACTCGGATTTCCCACTCCTCCCAGGTATTCCACTCCTCGCCCAGGCGTTCCCGCGAGAGCTAAAATATTTATATCGCGATTTAATTATAACACTCCAGCCGCAGGCCAGACTGAGCTAGACTTTCACCAACCACAGTGACCACGACTTTCAATTCTCACCACAACTCATCTCGTCCCAAGCGCAGGCAACACCTCAAATTTTAATAATCCCAACACCAGCGATCCAAGTCTCCCGGACTAGGAACATAGTACTCATCGTCCTGCGTTATATTTCCACTTCTGTGGTCCCAGACTCCGATACGGATACAGATAAAGAGGGAAGGGACAGACCCAAGCATTCAACAAAAAAAATCAGGGGGCGGTCGCTTTTTACCGACCGCTGAGCACTCGCTCGATCTCTGCTTCTTTTTTACGATTTGCTTTCGATTTGTCTGTGTCTCTTCCCTCTTTGCTTTCCTTTCACTGTGTCTCTGGGTCTCGCTTGTTTTGCTCGAGCCCCTGCTACGACTAGTCCTTGTTTTATTCCCACTTCTCCATTCATGTAGTTCCAGACTCCGATACAGATAAGGGTAAAGAGGGAAGGGACAGACCCAACCTTTCAACAAAAAGAACCAGGGGGCGGTCACTATTCAATGACCGCTGAGCTGGGCATTCGCTCGATCTCTGTTTTTTTTTTGGCTGATAAGCGGCCCCTTCCCTCTTTCTCTCCTTTCACGGGGACTCTGGGTCTCGCTTGTTTTGCGCTCTTTTGTACCCGATACAAACCCCCTACCAGAACCAGTGCTCGTTACATTCCACTTCTCTGTGCCAGTAGTCCCAGACTCTGACTCCGATACGGATACGGACAAAGAGGGAAGAGACAGACCCAACCTTTCAACAAAAAAAATCAGGGGGCGGTCGTTGAAACGCTCGCTCGATCTCTGATTTTTTTTTTACCACCAATTTGGGTTAGCGTCTCTTCCCTCTTTGCTTCCTTTCACGGAGTCTTTGGGTCTCGCTTGTTTTGCTTGTTTTTCTCTCTCCTGTGCTCAATACAAGCCTCCTACTAGACTCCAACTCCGATACGGATAAAGCGGGAAGGGACGGACCCAGCCATTCAACAAAAAAAATTAGGGGCGGTCGTTGACCTCTCGCTCGATCTCTGCTTTTTTTTTTGACCACCAATTGCGTCTGCGTCTCTTCCCTCTTCGTTATCCTTCATCGAGGTCTCCGGGTCTTGCTTGTCTTGTTCTCTCCGTCTCCGCCACCGGCGTCTGAGTGTACTTATTTACTTATTCCTTGCGGGCACCGTGTCGACTCTCCGCCGCGTTTCGAAAAAATATCTCCGAGCTGAGCTGAGTTTTTTCATTTCATTTCATTTCGTTTCATATCGTACTTCATATCGTCCTTCATATCGCCCTTCATACGACATAAAACTCCCTATCTCATATCTCTCACCTTTTCACCGCCGGAACTCGGAGTAGTAGTAGTCCACGCGGACCACGGACCTCCCAGCTCTCTGTAAGCATGCCCCGTACCCCGCTATCGCAGCCAGCTATCGAAGCATCTTATCTCTCTCTCGCGGAAAAATATTGTAATAATCAGATCGACATTTAAATGGCATCTTCTTTTCCTCGAGCCCAGGAATAACCATATCGAGCCTCATCTCCCAACTTCCAAAGCCTGATCACCCGATAAGGCAACAAACACCGCCCCATTGCCGGAAAACGGAACTTTTGATTGGCGATTGTTGATGCAGTTCGGAAAAACCTCGACTGTTCCAACTTCTGAAGTCGAGGTCGAGGTCGAAGTGAGCGTGATTGGTTGGTATTATTAGTGGCTGATAAGTATAGTTCGACTGATAGACTGGAGCTAGATTCCCCGCACTCGCACCATAACCAGCAATCACACGCACTGCAGGCGCCGACCCCTGTTTTCATTAGAAACAGGCATTAAAAACATGTCTCCTGTTTTTAGACACTATTTAATCTGTAAATATAAATTCTGTTTCTTTAAAATACACGCAATAAAACAGGAAATCTGTTGATTTAGCCGTTTTTGTGCCAAATATATGATCTGTATCACAAAGAAATATTGAACAAAGAGAAAATATTTTATTCAACTGTTTTTCATGGGAACAGCAACGGAAATAGTAGTTCTTTATCCAAAAGAAATAATACAGAAACAGAAGTTACAGTGAGCGGCCACTGTAACTTCTGTTTCCGTACTCTTTCTTTCGGATAAAGGACTTCTATTTCTGTGGCTATTTCCTTTAAAAACAGTCGAACAAAATAGATTCTCTTTGTTCAATATTTCTTTGCAACACAGATCATATTTTCGGCACAAAAACGGCTGAATAAACAGGTTTCCTGTTTTATTGCGTGTATTTTATAGAAACAGCATTTATATTTACAGAAGAAATAGTGACTAAAGACAGGAAACGTGTTTTTAATGTCTGTTTCCAATGTAAACAGGAGTCGGCGCCAGCAGTGACGGGGTCTGCCAGCTACTCTAGAAGCTCGTCCAATGGTATGGCCCCACAGTCTAATCTAGCAATGTCTATCTCGCTTTCCGCTGTCGTGATCATTCCGATTCCGAACTCGACTAACAGAGATATTAGGGTTATTCAGAGTAGGCCATTTGGCTTGCATTTGGCGGCCATTTGACCCTCGATGAGAGTTGATTTTGAACGCGGGAAATTTACAGTCACTGAGTGACGTCCGTTCGCAGTTTGAATCAGTCGCAGGTGCCGAGGGAACGGATCATTCAAAAATGCCGTATTTCGGCAGGATGTTTCATTTCAAAAAGTTTGCGGACAAATGGGCGAAATGAACACACGATCAGAGTTGAATTTTGCTTTTCGGGCTCCGCCCAATTTTGCTCTGTCACGGGCTCGTCACCCACGTCCAAATCAACAACTCAAATGAAACCCCAAATGACGTCCAAATGGTCTACTCTGAATAACCCTATTCTGACACTATGTATGTGCCTCGGGTTCCTTTGCTCCCGTTTCCCGCGTGCTTTGCCTCCCCTCTGAGCTCCCCTCCCTTCGTTTACATGCCTGTATTATGTAGCTAAAATATTTGCAGCCTTTGGAATATTTTAAAATAAGATACACCATCTAATTGAGTTGTTTTCCGGTCTGCAGCACCTCTCTCCGACTTGAATTTCTCGCTTCCCGCTTTGCCCCTTGAATTGCCGTGCCTCTCCATCCACCCGATTTACCGCTAACTCGGCCCACCTGTAAATTTAACAAAATAACTCTACTTGGGGACTTATTATTTACCTGAACAAGAATTCTGGAACAATAATGACAAAAGACCAGCTCGAATACATGGATTTGTAAAGAGGAACGCGGTGAACGACAAGTCGTGGCTTTGGAAGGAAAATTGGGGGTAAAATGATTTACACTGCTTTTATGTGAACCCTGTGAATACCCAGCCAGGAGGGAGTACGACATAGGGATGTTTACGAAGCTCAGCTGCACTCGGTCGCTCCTCGGGGTCTCTTGGGGAATGATATTAGAAATATGAGATAGTCGGTCAAGAAAAGCAACATACATAACAAAGCACTTTCTTTTAAAATCATGAGCTTCTTCCGACAAAACGACGCCTTCAGGAATGGGGGGTTCTTGTTTGGACTGGTATAGCTGTCAAAGTCGGTCAGTTAGCCATTTCATTGCCTCGAAAGTATGATATCGTGCAATACAGACCTTAAACATAATTGCCATTACATTGTCTTCGTTGCGAGGCGGACTCCCTAGCCACATCTCCAAAACAACATACCCCATGCTCCAGATATCCATCTTGTCAAGATTCCCTTGGCAGGTATCAATACAATCTAGGTCAACCGTATATATATATTTACCTTGCATAGTCAAGATGTCACTTCGGATCCCACAGAGATCCTCTATGAGTTTTGAAAAACCGTAATCGGTAATCTTACACGTCCCTGACATCTCAACTAGGATGTTGTCGGTTTTCAGGTTCTGTAATTAGGCGTGTCAGTGGTTCAGTCGACCATGAACAAGAAATGTCAACATACCCGATGATTAATCCCTTTTAAGTGGAGGTACTCAAGACCACTTAAAATCTGACTCGTAAACGATCTCGTTACATTGTCATCAAATTTTCCGAGCCTGCGTAAAGAGTCTCCAACTGATCCTCCCGGAACATATTCAATGAAGCTAAAGATTTTGTTAAACGTGAAAGGGCGAGGAAAACGAGGGCCCCACATGCTCAAAATTGCCGATGTTTCTTCCAGCCCAAAGTATTTCACAATATTCGGATGGTGTAGATCTTGTAAGGCATCGCTTTTTTTCTTCAGCAACCCAATGATTGCCTGTTTTCGTGAATTGTCATCGTCGCTGAATGCTTGAGGAAGCTCGACCTGCTTTATGGCCATCATTTCTCCCCTTGTTGAGTTCAGTGCTAGATAGACACATCCATAGGCTCCGTTGCCGATCCGTTCACCTCGTATCCACTTAAATTTCATGGTTCCAGTCTGTGGCCTATTGTCGCTAGCTGTAACGGGTGGTTGTTGCATTCGTGCCAAGGATCTGGCTATTGTCGGAAAGATATTTTTTGATAAATATCTTCGCTGCGTCTTGCAAAGAATTCTTCAACTGGTCGTTAACGTCTGAGAAGGAGGATGAAAAACCCTACTGTCAGCTTCAGCGTCAAAAGAAGTGCTCGGAACCTAATGGTAGCTTACTGTACTTGGAAGATACCTTTGGAGGTAGGGCTGATTGTGGCAATATCCTTCGCGATGCGAGAGCCAGTAGCACCCTCAGTCTGTGTTGTCCAAGGTGGTTGTGATGAAGAAGTGAGCAGTGGGCTTCCATGTTTTTGCGGGCTTCCATGTTGTTGCCGCCGTTATCGGAGTCATCGTCATCTTCTCCTGGAGTATCAAAATCGGTAGGACTGTTGATCCGAGACAGTCGCAAAGCTGGCGTACTAGATGTTTCCGGAGAGTTAATTATATTCCTCCAGTCTCAGTTTTAAAGAGCCTGAGGGGTCTTTAGTAGCGATATGTCTTCATGTGATGAAGTGGGATTAGTCAACTTCAAGTTATCAGTAGTCGGTGTCTCGTTGAGATGATGGTAGAAGTGCATATGGCCTGTATCGTCAAATCTGCGGACAAGATTAATGCCCAGACAGCATAACTCGTTGAGAAGTCCGCATATTCGATGCAATATAAGCCCCCAATCACGGTTTCCTGAGATGAGGCAGCGTTGGAGGAAATATTTTCCGTCTTTACTTGGACAGTCCTTAAAGGCGGATTTTTCCAAGAGGAGACGAGGAATGACGAGAAGTAGGGGGTAAACCGAATCAGGGGAATGGGTTTGGACGATTGCAAAATTGATGTCAGACAGGCTGAGTTGGTTGTGACCCCTGCAGAGCCAGATACTGAAGATGACAAGAACTTGTTGAAATAAAAGGGGAAAATAAAAGTAGCTTCGGGGCTCAGTAGAGTATCCAGGGTCACTTTCTGACTTGAAGGCCAGCAAGTTGCAGTAGTCTCACCAACGCAAGGGAAGTAAGGATAAAATATGACTAAGGACTAAGAGTGACGAGCATAAATCACAGGCATTGCCAGAAAGACTAAAAAAGACCAAGTAAAGGGTAAGTTAAAAATCTGCACATTTGAAATCCAGAGTTTTGTAGCCCTCCACAAGGGGAAACACAGAGATGCAAGTTTCGACTTCAAGCAGACCGTAATGAAATCAGAGCGGCTAAATTTAATTCCCCGAGAACGATTGACAGCAGACAGATCTCGTTGACTATAAACGTGGAGTGAAGTGGGCTCATGAGATGCGACATAGAAGGTTTGAATTAGCCCGAGGTATCAGAATGAGACAGAATATACATCGAACGACGAGTCATCGAGCAAGGTTGGTTGTTGACTGAAAACGGAAAATTCGGAACGCACAGCCACTGATGGATTGATCACATCTAATCTAATCACATCAATTTTCACAATAATCATCAGCCAAACGGTGGGTGAACGGTGGAGAAGTCAGAAAGCTCTCTTACTATGTTTGTGTTGAATAAGTTCAGCTGAAGGAACTGGGGAATAAATTTAGCAATTTGTAGAGGGAGGGGAATCTCGACGGCTATCCCTACGAGACGTCTCTCCAGGCAGTAATAAGCTCCGAAGTAGCAATACCACTGGATGCCGATGGACATTGCCGATTTCCAGTGGAAATTAACGCATACCCATTGACAGTCAGTGGTGACCAATAGAAATCATGTAGCAAAAATTACACGACCACTGGTATCCGGTGTTTCCCATTCAATCGCAGTGGAGTTCATTAATAACCATTGTATTCGATTGTGTACCGTCTGTCAATCCGTTGACAAATCCAATGAAATATGTTGGCTTCCAATGGAGCTCCACGTTTTGTTTCCATCAAGGTCCATTGGTTGCTGCTCAGTGCACCATTGTATCCCAGCAAAAATCCGCACGATATCCGGTGTCTCGCAATGGATTCCATCCATTTACTTTATGTTCTACAGTAGAAACCGCTTTCTATTCATTGAAATCTGAGTTAGGTTACTGAAAATTTCACCCTTTCTCAGTACTTGGAAATGTAAATAATTTGTAAGATCCACTGTATGTCGGTGGAGGGCGATAGGAAAACTAGTGGCTTCCAATGAACTTTGTTAATAATTTTAGCAGGTAATATACCTACTCTACGGATCACTATTCCATGAACAAAAGGCAGCATAAGCGACTGTTATGAATGGCCATGAGCTGCGCCTCGGGGTTCTTAGAGACCAAAAGCAATACAGACGAGTAACAAAGGCCGAGAGACGAAGACGAGGGCGAGAGCGAAGCCGTAAACAACGAAGACGGCTGAAAACAAAGTGCGAGAGCCAGAACGAATGTTGCGAATGACGAGGGACCGAGAGCAAAGTCAAGAGAAATGAGCGAGTCGGAGAACCTGGGAGAGGTAAAATAGAGAGAGGATTAATGAACCGAACAATAAAAGACAGGATCCTTGAGGGAGGACCGGCTGTATTGACTCAGGAAAATATATACAGTGCGATATCGAGGAGGAATGTCCGAGCGGAATCAAATGTCGAACGTGTCAAGTCCTTACACCCGCCAGTTTAAAATTTGTTTCAGCATAATATGTTGTATGCAATGCGGCAGAGGCAAATGTTTCGTGCGTCTTCGCGTGTCATTGGACATGATAACAATTGGCTTTATCGAGCGCTCATGGAGCGCTTGCCGCTACAGGGCCTGATTTGAATCAAACGGCCTCCTAGCTTGAGCAGAAGGTTGATTAATTAGCCTCATACTGTTAGAATATGAAAATTTCATGAATTTATGCTACGCACCATTGGACTCTGATGATATTCAACGATGTTCAATGGATGGGAACAGGAAGCGCTGGTCAATCTTTTTAGTCTCCGCCGCTCATTGCCGGTGTCCATTATCTAATCATGGTATTTGATGTCCACCAATATCCGCCACCCTCCACCAATGACCGATGATAGTCACCAGTGTCCATTGGTGACCATTGATGTCCACCAATGTCTTTGATGGCACGGGGCATATGACTCTCTCCAGGTGGGATTAATCTTCGGAGAGCGCAATCTATTTTTAGTAGCCGCCGCCAGCTACGGAAGCCTTGTTGGGGTGTCAAAATGGGGGACTAAACCCGTCCTAACAGGTCAACAAACCTTATATTAAGTGCTGCTAAAGGTCGGAAGACTTTAGGAAACAGGATGAAGGCTGCGCACCAGATACAAAATGGAACTCGTATGTACGCCAAGAGGCTCTGCGAGCCTGCAAGGAGGAGCACCACAGAATGGCCGACTAGCACTGACTTTGCACAGCAACGATGACAGTCCATCGATGAAGGGCTGACAGGTCTGACCAGCGTCTCCTTTGTTTCAACATCACTTCCACAAGTTGTGCTGCCACCGACTTATTGAGACGATTTGCTCATCCCACCTCACCATTTCGCGCCTAGGCATTAAGTAGAGTACGTCAAGCCTCAACAGGATGCTGATTTGGGCATATATCTCATATATATATGAAGCACTGTCAAAGTGGTGGCCGCTGGAGTTCATCATAATTATATGGATCTCGCCCGATTACTTCAATTCAGCAAAAATAGGACGGTCCCTGTCGTCGTTGAGTGGGTACTTCAATTGGTGTTATCCCAGATCCTTGTCTCACCCTGATTCCAGTATTGTCCGCCCTTCTCTTCACTTTATTCTTGGAGATATTGGGCTGGTTGACATTGATTGGGCTTTTCACAACTTTTTGTGAGCACACTTCTTAGTCAGTGTATATCCATGCAACTTACGAAGGTTTCTAAGTGATCTACATATTGCTCATCATTCGTCCCATCCATTCGTCTCCAATGTCGAATTTTTCTTCCCAGTTATCGGGGTGTAAATACTCAGAAGCTATTCTGTGTTTCGAGACATTTCGGCCCAACATAGCCACTATCGCAGCAGTCAATTAGGGATAAACTTGTTTTGTGGGCCACCACCGTGCGCGGCAGAACTTTTCTTCCTTTTTTCATTTAGTAGTATGCGGCTATCTCAGTATACTATACATTGACAAAGAAGGGACAAGTAATGTATACACACGATAGATAGCATGCTACAAAATCAAACCTTGCCCCAACATGTCCAACTAAACACATTTCCGAAGGTTTTGAGCCCCGTTTTAGCCTCCACATCGTCAAGAACTGCAACCGCCTCCACATCCAAGTCATTTGCAAGTCCAGCAAGGCTCCATGTACCAAGACACACAAGGGTGCGGGTATATTCAGTGGAGAGACGGCTTCGGGTGTGGGAGAGAAACAGCTGTCTGTGGCTGAAAAGACACTTCAAGTTGATGATGAGGTGGCTAAATATTGAGCAGATCATGAGCAATAAGACAAGAGGTAAGAAGATTCGAACATACCAGGAATGGATAAGTAGTCAAGGGCCATATGGTGAAGTCGGGGATATGTTTGCCGCGTGAACCGCCGACGAAGCGGTAAATGGGTGGCCCGTTAATTTTGTGACAACTTTGCTACAACTCAGAGATCTCCACACGGAGCACCCTATTAACACTCCCAAAATTTCCTCCATCACTTACAAGCCTGTTACGAACACTGAGTTCGAGCCCAGCTTCTTGTTCCCACCCAAGGTCGCCTTCCTCGTCTCGAAACATCACTAAACCTATGACCAAACCCGTAACACTTGAGAAGCGATCAAGATTAGTGGCGAGTCTTCTCCAAAATGATCCCGCAGCTTCATGCGAGAAGTGGTTAACCCAGCCTCGGTATGAGCCCTGGTGAAGTGTTATATGTATAGTGCGAAGTTCCTTGTTTGGGCCGCCAGTTTCGAGGACGCCAAGAATGCCTGTCTGGTAATCTTCGAGCGCGTGCGTGTAAACTTTCAGTTCGAGACGATTGAGGGACTCGAGGTCGCTGAGATTTATCACGTCTTCCCTCCCTGTGTCCTAGTGGTGAGCAGGCTATTTATCCTGGAATTAGGCGATACCTTACGGGTGGATAGTATCAAACATCGCAGGGACTTTCGTGCTGCCCATATCACCTCTCGTGTGACGCCAGCATCACAAGTTGAAATTCTTAGCTTCTCGAGATTGCCTAGAGAGCTGCCCACAGTTCCCAGCGCCAGAATATCGAGAAAAAGTTGCGCTGATCTTCCTTTGAGTCCCGCTACGATGAGCGAAGAGATTGATACAGTTGCCGCCTCCCTCTGGTGATGGTCTTGCGACTCCACCAGGACGATATCTGATATGCGAAGGTGCTTCAGTCTCGGAAAGTGCGTGCAGCACGATACTGGAAGATTCGCTAAACCCGAGAGGTCTAAATTCACCAAGCTCGGGGCAGTCAAAATTTCCGTGAAGGCATGCTGCAATCCAGTTGGGAAGGACGTCCAGTCTAAGTCGATGTCCAGTGTCAAATCCGAGATCCGGTTTTTGGCGAGGGCCAACAGTATCCCCTGAAAAGTCTCCTCCTCTCGGATCCATGACAGCCGCTCCTCATGATCCTCGTCTAATGTCTCGCTGGAAGCATTGTCCTCGATATGTAAGCTACGCACGTACGATGCAATATCCGGGTTTGCATTCAGTATTTCCCAGAAGCGATATTGCATGGCCCCGCACTCTTCATTGTCACCCAGAAAACTGATGTCGCGGAAAAAATGCCTGCGGGAACGGAGGAGGAACGATTTCGAGACGAGCGCAAGTGTTTTATGCATCGCTTCATCATGAGAGTCGTCGTCGATGATGATGTTAAGGATTTCCTAGGGAAGTTCGTGGGTTTGAGCTGGATAGTCTATGTGTCAGTACGTTGAGCAAGGCAGGACTGGGATGAAGTGTGAAGTTCAGTGTCAAGCTGTGCCTTGCAATGAGAGTAATTGTTGACCGTATTTACACGTGACAGGAGCGGTTGAACTCTAACAGCTCTAACTTCAAGCGCTCGCTGACTTTTCTTTCCAACAATGACAAGCGGCATCGCGACCGCTCGACAGCTTCACCTCGGTAAGCACCACCTCCCTTTTTGCCAACGTGAAATTAGCCCAGGCGCGTAGCGTATCACTCCCACCTCAGTCGACGAAAGCAAAGCACAAGAGCGCCGACATCACATCACGGCGACGCTTCGTCGGCACCGGCGCTAAGACCGCCAATGCCAACTACCACCCGTGCTACGTCCCAAGGAGGCGCGTAACGCTAGCGCCCACCCCTCACACCACGTTACACCTGGTAAGCACCCCTCCATGACCAGATTCACCACCAAACCATCTTGCTAACCGCGCTGTCTACGTAAGCACGCAGGTATGCCCGCACCCTCGATAATATACGTCGTTGTCGTAAATAGAAATATATATTTTGAAGTAAAATAAAAGATATCCCAGTAATGAGACTTAAGTTGGGTGAATCAGAAGAACTTCGTGTTAAAGTCGAAGATATGAAACTGAGGGAGAGCTAGGGGTGTTCCCTGAACCAACACAGATAAGAAGAAAATTCAGAGTGAAGATGGAACGGAGGACCATTTCAGCAATGGCCAGTTCGCTGATTCTCCAACCCTTCCTCGGATTGCAGAGGACGATGTAGCATTAGAAATGGATTGAATGGGCTCTTGATGAATTTTTTGAGGACGGTGTGGATTGGGAGAGTGACGCAGGAGAGGATAGCAGTGTCGCCGAACCCGAAGGCGGAAAGCGACCAGTCAACAACGACCTCGTTAAATCAAAAACATCTACTTAACAAAAAAGCTCCTCGTAAACCAAGTTTGAGCACTTTTTTTTTGACTTTGAGGCCATATGCAATTTGGTGAACTATTCGCCTCTGATTCGACAGGGTCCCTCGAAACCACGACGGGATAGATAAGCCCGATGAGAGGTATACAAGTCAACTGATGGACTACTAGGATGAGTGCATACTACACTACTCTAGTTGTTCATTCCCGCCATCATCCTTGTGTAGTCCTCGATGCGCTCCTGCAAACCCTGATAAGACTCTGTTGCACTGTGCAGGTTGTTCTTCGCTTCCCTCAGCAACTCCTTGTCACCTCCAGCTTCTTTCTGCTTTTGCTTCCACTTGTTGATAGACGCCTTAGCTAACTGCATCTCGTGTTGGGCGTGTACAATGTTCTTTTGGCAATCAGCCTTCGTGTTGCATTGGTAAGGGCCGGGCGAAGGGGGCCTGTCTCCAGTGCGAGCAACGATGATATGAGCTAGGACATCCTCCGATCGGACTTCGAGAGTGACGAGGTCCCTGGCGGCTAGGACCAAGACATCGTTGTTCTCGGCGAGGTCACGGATTGCGTTGAGATGACGGAGCCCACGCTTGGAAAGTTCACGAGCAGCAACAGCGGGAGAGTCCCGGGCGTACAACTCGGGAACGTAGAGGGCCTGTGCACAGACAGCGGTGGCGAAGAGAGCGGCAAAGATACGGGTAAAGATCATATTGAAGAGCCTGCTGGAAAAAGAGGATGAGCAGGAGCCACAAGTAAGAAGTGTTTGTTACTGACCTTTGGAAAACAAACGTCCAGCGGATGTTTCGAGAGATTGGTAGTGGTTTGGGGTAAGTGGATTAGACCTGCTAACTGAGGATTTCGATCTGAGATGTCCTGTCTTTTATACTCCTCTAGAGTCCCGATTATTGTTGGCGGGTGTAAGAAATAAACCACATTCGCTTGTAGTAGCTCGAATCATCGCTGTAAACTTCCTCGAATTCCGTGACGCTGGACCGCCCGCCCATCATCCAAGTTCTTTAACCGTGTTACACGGGCAGAAAACGATGACACCTGCGGACAGCGGGAGGAAGTTGGGAACGGCCGCGGTCACAAACGCGATAGGGACGGAAACATCTGTGATAGGGGTCCGTGTGAGGCGCTGAGCGGTAGGACTGTAGAGTGTGAGGAACGAACAGGGAGAGTGTAGATGTAAAACTGTTGGGTCAGGCCACGAGGATACAGGAATCGCCCGACACCAATCCCACTTGCCTAAATAAAACAGGATCAATTCGCAAAAAATCGATGGTAATAAATTTAACATACCGAGACCGGTGATATTTAAACATTATAGGCTATGTAAGATAGATTCGGATACACACTGAACCAGCCCCCAACGACAAAAACGGCCTGGAGTGGCTCTTTTTGTGTCGACTTTGATCAAGTTGACGAAGAACACCACCAAGTTCGAATTTCCTGTGCCCTGATATTTGAATATGTGACTGCTGGGTTGAAAGTGCCAATTGCAGTGTAAGGTAGAGCTTGAGTATTATGAGTAAGTATGAGGTTGAACTCGGCAAGCGCTGTGATGTTCAAAATGGCAACCGCACCCTGTCAGACTCCGGTCGTTTTCAAAGAGCATGGCTGGACAGTCCCAGATCTACTCGAGTTCCAATCCAGCAGCGAATGCCTTGATAGACAAATGGTGTTTATAAGCCATTGACAGAAAGGAAGTTTCAATATTGCGGTTCTTAGATATGTATGAATGAGCGTAAAAGCAAAGTTAGATGGGAGGAGGGACTTTTGAGTGTCCGACACCGATTCGCAGTTTCACACGGGTGAGATGATATTTTTGTCGGGGAAACGTTCTTGATTTGTGCTCGAACGTCGCTCATGCCACCTCTCTCTTATCTGGACTGCATTAGCTCTGTTAAGCTTCTTTTATGTCGTATCACTGAGTCTGCTGAATGGTGCAGTGGATCCAGAACAACAGCCTCTTCTCGATTCTCCCTCTCGCGTCGTCGGCCATCCGTTGCGTCCATTGACCACAGACCACCACTACTCCTCGAACAATTTGAATAGCAATTTGAATAACGAATCGGGAAACGTTGAATCCTCAGGCCTCAAACCTCAAACTTGACACCACCAAATCACGGAACATACGAACAACGAACCACCGGACCCAACTCTCCTTCCAACGAATGCTATGGCGCCGTCGTCCGACTTTGTCGTGCGGCCTTTCGATCATGCACGCGCCGTTGAGCGCACATTGCATGCAGCTTACTTGCACTTTTGGAACTAGTATGTATGTTTCTTCTATTCACGGACCCGATGACAACGAAGTCCACAGGCACAAACCAACAGAGCCTTGAAGACATTAATGACACCACAGAACGCAAAACACAGTGAAAGACCTACAGACAAGGATTCGATTACACTTCCCAGTGAAGCTCAAAACGCGACATGTAAGCGACGGACAGGGCTACCTCGAGAGCGTCAAGAGAGGGAAAATGTAAGGGCTTCTGTTTAAATAATGTATCATCGTGATATCTGAATGCTACTAGGACAGTAGGTTCTCTGAGTTCTTCTGCGTCTCCTACTCGCATGACATTCTACTTGCCAAGTCGGAGGTTTATCACACTTGCTCCTATTTCAAGCCCATATCCAACACCTCCGCCACATAAAGTTCTTTGTCAGAATCTAAAGTCAACATCTACACGAATACGAGCACTGTTACCAGCTATCCTACCCACCTTTCACAGCGCGAAGTGTGGATTTACGTTGCGCATGCTGGTGCGGTTCAAGAGACAAGTGCCACCGTTGCAGGTGCAAAACCATGGATTGGGGCTGGGCAGTGTACTATGGGTTTAATCGTCGGTGTTTCGTGCCTGTCTCGTCTCATTTACGAATACCTACTTGGGCGACGTATTGGGTTGCCTCTGCTGAATCCTTTGGGATGACGAGAACTTTTTTCCTTTCGAAGAAAGGCCTGGCGTTTGGACTGGTGGTTTTTTGGGACCTTCGGAAGGAGGATGCAAATGCGGGTTGTCGGTCGAAGGCGGATGACATCTGCAGACGGGGAAGAATGGCGTTTCGTGCTCTTTTGATCTGGAGGTTGTGCAACCTCGGAGACGAGGTCTAGAACTTGAGGCGAACACAAGAAGACGAGGCGCCATCCTTTGCCCAGTTGGGTTATTAGGAAGGGCCGGATGGCTAGTTGGTCGGTCATCGGGACGTCGCCCGAATTTTGGGATAAAGAAAAGAGGAAGTGCGGGTGGCGTATCTGCCGAAGGACCCAAGCTCGCTTTGCCACCGCCCTCGCCAGGACGCACCACTTCGCAATCACTGGTTGAATAGAAGGACAGTCAACGGCGCCTTCTCTCTTCAATCCATCTTGCTCGCCTCTTCCTCTACGATTTTCAAGACTAATTTGCCAGTGATACGAAGCCAGACGCAAAGTATCGTCGCACTGTCGATCGTTCCAAGTGCGTTTTCTGTTGTCGCAGCTTTTGAATAACTTTCTAACGGCTTTCGATCCAATATTTGTATAGGTCAGATCTGAATCAATCGTCCTGCCACAAAGACCGCCACGTCCAAGAAGACTCGACAGCTCCTGCAGGCCGCAGCTATGCGTGAATCTGGATTGTTCGCTCCAGTTATGCCTCACGGCGCAGAATGGACACCCAGCACCAACCCTGTTTCCTTTATTCGCAACAGTATTTCCTGCTCATGGCAAACGTATTCTATGGACATTCATCTTGCGACATGATACTCGGACACCCGCGGAGCCTAGATACGCAGCTCATTTCCCCTTTCTCATCGAAGTTATCTATGAGTAGCCTCCATGAAATGAATCAGTCAATATTCTCTGGCTACGGTATGGAAACGAATACAACGCTAACAGAAGACTCGCTGGGCACATCGGAAGCCACAGTTCGGGCACATCGCTCTTGACAGATAGTGAGCTGCATCGGCTCTTTTAAATTGTCAATCGTCCGAGCCTAACGACATCGAGCGAGCCCTTCAGAAACAATGGTCTTTTAACAACCCGGTTGACTCCTCTCTGTCCGCCTAGTAGTTTACCACTGAGGACACGAAGGATTTATACGTTCATTCTCCAAGCAAAAGACGATCTCAAGCGGTACTTTGACACTCCAAGATTTCGTCCTTGTCAAGTCACGAAGGACAGCCAATACACCAGTGCAACTGCAATCTTCTTCGGTTCAACTTGTTCCTCCACTCCAGGAAGTCTGACATTACCTCCATCGTGAATTTGGATGGCCTCACGCGGATCTGTACATTCGCCGTCCGCTTTTGACCCTGTCGTTTTCCTTCCACGCGTAAGAGTACTTGGAAGAGGGTGGGCTCTGACGCAACTGTCGAGGTTATATCTGGATGAGTCTACTGATTAGCCGGACCGCTGAGTCGTTGGCAATTTCGATGTTAGACTTGGCGCGTAGCCCATCTCGCTGTCTATTTTGGGTATCTTGGTGGTCGGCAACTTTGATCTCCTCATCTAAGCTGCAGGAATAAGGTCCTGCGGATGGATCTCGAGTAACGACGTGTGTGGGCCTTCACTTCGCGTCACGTATAGGCGCAACGCAGCCCACTGCCACTTCAACCGTATAGGTCCCATAAATTGTGTCCACGTCAGCATCGGGTTAGTTCCATTGCTTTACTATTTGGCGATGTCGATCTCTCAAGCATGGAACTAGCATGTAGTTCGTCTCCTCGGCCGCTAGGACTTCGTTATTTTTCCGTCTCTCGGTATTTCTTCTCACCCCCAAACCTTGTCAATGGGCCAACCGTATGTCTTCATCACGCTGTGCAGTGCGGTGCTCATCACATGAATTTCCTTTGGTCAGCACTCTCCCTGGGTCACGCAGAGTGCTATGAGAAGCGGGTTAACCTCGCATATTTTTTTAACTTCTCCCTCCCCGCCGGCCAGAAAAAATCTTGCTGCGATGAGGTCAATCTCGCAGCCTGTCAGGCCTGGTGTTTTTACTCCTTTTATTCCAGTAATTGTAGATGCCGCAGCCTTAAGCCTCAAAACTGCGGCTGCGGCAAGGTTAATTGCAAGATATTAGGAGTATCCGTGTCATTCGCAGCAGCTATTCATACTCGCCAATGCCGATGTAGGTTTTTTATTCAACTCTACCTCCACTGGTATGCTTAAGATATGTTTGTAGCCTAATGTTTCAGGATCCGTCTTCTTATCATAACGAAAATTTCTAATCAGATGTAGCCAAAAAAGTTAAAGTCGGTGTGAATTCCCAAGTATTGTTCTCTCAGTCCTGCTTACTCAGGAGTTCCTTCTGCGCGAATTACGGGAATCTTCCTGGTTTGATTTTCAAATTTAGGCCGAGGAGTTCGTCCAGCGGGAAGACCAAAGTCGTGGTCGATAGCCTCACACACGTCTTCTGATTCTGGGACTTGACCTTCAGGCTTGTAGCCGTTCACCTCATCAATGTTCACGAGAGCATGTTGCATACTGTATTGAAAGCTGCGAGATTTTCACCGACGCTTACATTCGTGAGTAATTTCTCAGAAGTGCTTTGGACGTGATCTTGGTTGGATATTATTTTTAGGCGTCTTCTATCTGGTCCTCGGAATACGTACAACTGGGCACTGGCAATGGGCTATTTTCACGAACATAGGAGTGGAATGAGCTGCCACTTTGTATTGAGCGTGTAGACGGTCTCACGGGGATTTTCCGTTTCAAGACGGCCTGCGATTTACCTGGCGGTTGATCTCCCTCCTATTTCATTTGCCTGAATCATGGCTTCCAGAAAAAAAGTCATTTCCGCTGGAAATGATTTCTCTCTTTGACACTGTTATTCTAACGACCTTTATGCCATCTATCAGTTGGTGAGAGTCCGTCATTCAGGGAGGCGACTACTGGCCGGAAAATCTTTGTTCTTCTCTGGCATTAAAATTGTGTTCTGCGCTGATACAATGATGATCTATTCTTTGCCTGTTTTTTTCTCAACGGTGTGCACGAACGATCTTGATCGAATTCACCGTCGTGGAAGGGACATCGCACACCACGGACTTAGGCCTTTATTTTTTTTTGCTTCTCTATTGAATTGTCGATTCGGATACTAATACCTGTCTGTAGGGCCTCTCGGTGAATCTTCCGAGTACGAAAATCGGCACTACCATAATAAACAGCGTAAGTCATGGGCTTATCTCAGGCTTTCCATCGTTGATGAAGCAAATGTTATTTACCTAACTGAAAGTGATGATCACTAGCCACTTTAAGACACCAAAATTCAGAATAAAAAGTCGAGACACTTCTCAGATGCCAACAGCAGGCCTTCTAGCGCAAAATTTCCGTCAACACGCAGGCTTGATAGCCAATCTCAGTCTCACGCTGACTTACTTTACACGCTTAAAACGTAGCCGAAGAACGGACGGTCAAGTTCTTGTTTCATTGGGGCGAACAACGACCTTTCCCTCGATGATTAGCCTCTCTACGTCCAGATATGTCTGGACTAAGCAAAAACAGTCGCTTTTCTTTTGAACTAGCGAGGGAAAGAGATGTTTACATTGGCTTTCCATCATGTCCAGAACTTCTAGCGCAGTTTCTCCGCCCAAGAGGTGATAATTAGCAAGTTTCACAGGACACTGCGTTCCATATATACGCTTTTTGAAATGTTCCAAGGTTTTCGGATATTCTCGCAGTACATGTAGTGCCGCTCTCACGCAAACCGCCCACGTTTACACGCTGATGCACCATTTCTCTTTGGGACAAATTCGGAGCCAAGTAAATGAAATGGGTTAGATGAGATGATAAAATGCCCACACGATGAAGAGGTGGGAGTGTCTACTACGGCAAATGTTTTGCCGTCTGCAGGGTGTACTGAGAAGCCGATGTGTCGTTTGTGCTGATCCGTTATCTGTTTAGTGGATGGGAATTCAAATATGTTCACAGGAGGATACGTTTCCAAGAAGACTGTAACTAGGCGGGGCGAAAAGGTGACCATCATCTTGACATATTTCCGCACTTGTCGGGAACCTCATAACTTAAGTAGAGGTTATTTGTACTGTGCGGGGAATACTCAGAGTTGCTATAATGGACGCTTGTTAATATTGATTTAAAAACAAGTACAGGGGAGTAGCTTCAATAGCCCTCTTACGCCGCGGTAATATCATTGCACGTGTAGTTGAAGTATTGGGCGTGATGCTTGTATCACTTCTGATGCGTGTTGACTTCCTATATAATCAAATCATATAACAAGTACTTAGTAAACATGTAGACCCATTCTAAACTCAGAGAAAGACATCTAATTATGAAAAATTACCGCCAAAATTTAAAAAACCTCTGAAACCGCGATATGCATCCACATATCGTCGAAAAACGGTCGCAACATCGTGACCGTTGTTAAAAAAGTATGTAGCCTCAGAATAGGTGACTCCTCATTGTATAAGGCAAATCAGCGATGCTACTTATAGGCGCCTACCATTCCCTATTGAATATATGCAGGGTCAAAACTTGTGATATTCATCTTTCGGACCTCTGCCGCAGGGCGGGGGTGGATTAGGGGTAAATGTAGTGTGGCGCACTCCACGATGCCTTATTTAGTAAGTATGGACTCCCAGGAATTTCTAGCTATCTATCTGCCGCTTTGATAACTGAAGAAATTTAGACGTTTCCAAGTACTGACTGAAAATCGAGATGACGTCGGTGACCGACGTCCCTCTCGTAAAATGGTCGACATACTTTTACTCAAGGCAAAATTGATCCATGCGCCGTCAGTACTCTCGTTTAAGGTCGACGCGAGACCGGGCATTCGGCTCGCATCGAGAGATGCGCTCGCAGAGAAGGTAGACAAGCTCGCAAGATCTTTTTGGACACTCTCTTCCCATCGTTATACCGTTCTCCAAGGACATAACTTTTTCCCGATACACTAAAGTGGGGCTCACTGATCACGCGTCGGAGGACTTCATCTTGGCTAGTCGTAGACCTCGCACGCCAAGTTTACTGTTTTCTCAATTTTGCTGTTGGCTATTGCTTGTTGCCCTTCTACCTCCAGGTATCGGAGAGTGGGGAGCCCTGCACCACTTTCCACCACTTTCCACCTCTGCCTGAGAATATCGCCTCAGGATGGATCTTATCTTTGACATAGCGTGTTATCGCTGGCTAACAAGATGCAAGACGTTGTCGCTTATTGCTCACGCTCATCTAAGAGTTACGAATTGGTTTCTCCCCGTATGCGAATGTCGGACAACCCAGGTGATCGGACACCCAATTCACTCAAGCTCCGCAGTCTAACTTCTCAGCTCCTCTACTACATCTCCGTTTATTGAACCGACAGAATTGTAGCCAGCGATAACGGTATCGCGGTCGTATTCCAGCAGTCTCGTTCGCTTTTCAGACTCGTCTATTCCTTTATAAACAAAATTTCTGAGGGAGCTATAAAACCAGAAGTATGGTTTGGTTTCCGATATCAACTAGTATGGTTGCTGGAAATATCGCCTGGCCTACTGTAGACTTTTTCTCCGGGTATCTTGCCTCTGGGTAAGAGGTTAGTCCGGTCCTTCTTCTGCCTTCGGAGCCGCACCTGGGTCACCATATCAGGCGGTATCTAAGACGCCAATTTCCCCGCACTCTGTCGCTTGCTGTCATAATTATCTGCTCCGTCATGTCTTGCATAAGCGCGATCAAAACGATTTATGCTCGGTGTTCATCAAGTCTTCATCCAGGGGTCCCCCACCTTTTCTCCATAGTCCCTGGCAGGCTGGCAGGTGCCTCAAGGCGAAGTGGTGGCTCATCCACGATAACGCGCTCTGACTTAAGGCACAACCCACGAGCTTATAACATGTCGCAGGCTTCATCAAACTCTATGACCTGATATCTGGGGAAACACTTAGGCTCGTTCTCTGCTCTTGGACGTCCCTGCGATAGAAATCCCACCGTAAAAGCGACCCACATATCGATCCTTTTGGAACAGATACCGGGGAGTGCGGCTTTTGGCAAAGAAATAGTCCTGACATCTCCAAAGGCACCCGGTTCGGGTGCCATTGCGGCTCCGATTCGACAAGGACTTACTTACTGGGACGCACTGGGGAAACGTTATCCTCAAGCCCTGGCGTACACCCTGGTTTGGGAACGAGAATCACGTCTGTCCAGCCTAACTTGTGCATGCGTGCCCTCAAACGGCTTGCCACCGTCGAAAGTACTTCGTCTTACTCCCTTCCTTCGCTGAATATGGATGTACACCGAGTTTAAAGATTCGCGGGATGCTGCATTCTCAGGCTCTGGGCATCTGATTTTCGCTCCTTTTTATCTAATTGTAACAGATTGTAATGCAAAACTGGCTCGATAATTCCGGTGGTCGTCATGTACAGTCTCTTTTCCTGTCTCTCGGGCCATTTTTTCTCGGTGGTTGAGGGTACAGATCCGTCATGGAGGGTTAAGGCGATGCTGCAATACATTCATTGCATCCCGCCCCAAGAATACAAATCTTCGGACCTGGCGGCTCTCCACTCAGCAGGAGGTCCGCGCCGATGATCCTTGTCGACAGCCTCCGACAATGTGACCACGACGCTTTCGTCGAGCTCTATCATGCAAAGGCACGGCTGAAACTCCCGGTTGATATCACTTCAGCGCATGCGCGAGCTTTTCGTGGGTTTGCATGAACCTTCTTCTGGTCCTCTGGATCATCTTTGGTTCAGACATCATTCCTGCGTCTGATCTAGACTTGACCAGATGCTAACTATCCATGTACTTCGCCGCCGCCTCGCGCGAAACGCACTACGATGTGTCTATTCTTATCTGATATCTGTGCAGTCATTTATGCTCCTTGCCTCAATGTAAATCCGGTAAATTTACAGATTTATCTCATTTACCGGATGACGCCTACCCAGAACTTCAACACGGATGACAGTACGCCGACGACCACCCTAAATTCCACTGGCGTGGGATGCATGCCTACTGCTGTACGTCTCTCCCGGTCCCGTGTCGTAGGTCCTAGGGAACTAGGTGGGGCCGACGGTTGGATTCGGGATCCTTGTGAATTATGTATGTCATAAATGTTTACAGTGCATTAACCGCGAACATCGTGCTCCTCAATACCCCACGTAACTTTTAGACCGTTACTGAGTCGTGTTCAGTGTACAAGGGGATTAATTCTTGCCCTCCGATATTCTAGGAGACAAATAAAAAAGACTATATCAAAAGCCGGACCGCTAGGCGCTGAGCAGTAAAGTGCAGGTGTTTTTTCCTTCCGGTGTCATTCAGTTCTCTCAGCGGTTCCGTCTATCTCCTTCAGAAAACTAAGTTCTTAACGGTTAATGGGAGGCGCATTACTTGTCAAAGAGGGACCTGACGAGGACTGATGCCAATGCTGCGCCACGATGGCCATTGTCATATTGATGCGCCTCTTGGTTCAGCGCCTTGCATTTGTGGTAGTTGGCAGTGATGGTTGGACACGCTATATCCCCATCCTCTTTGGAGATTTGAGCACAGCAAATTTTGGATCTGCCAATTTTTTTTTGAATTGAAGTTCTCAACTACCTAAAGCGCTTAAAGTCAAGCGACTGAACGGCTGCTTGAATGCCAAGCTGGGAGAAAGAATGCGTCGTGGTTCAGAGGCGAGAAGGCAGCAAACAGTTCTAGATTCACGAGTTTTCTTGCTTTTCCCATTGTTGTCATGAAATCAGCTGTCTCAGCGTCTGTGTTGCCGCTAATTAGCATGTTGTTTGAGCCCTCGTAGAAAATATCATCCCTTGTACAATAACGAAAGAGCAGTAAATTATCTAGGGCTCGAGGTTTCGATCTTGGCTCTTCTTTTGGCTTGTCCGTCGTCGGCTCCTACTCTAATTGGAACACTGCAGTTACATGTAGATGTTGACCTTGACGTAGTTGACCGGATCAACGTCAGGCAAGGGCCCGTTTACTGAGGACATGTGATATGGACTCGCGTTCCAGACGCTAAAAGATTCCACGATGTCGCTGGAAGTTCGGTCACAGCTGAAGATGAAGAAGCGAGTTCACCCACACTGCTTGCCCACGATCAAGTTAAGAAAGGTTTAATTATAGGCCAATTCACTCTTTGCAGTCCAAGAAAGTCCAAGAATGCAGATAGAATATAAAGGGCCTAATCACCGTTTGACATGAGAAGCCTTTGAAAACCCATTCCGCGATATGAGCAGAACAGGAAGGACAAAGTCACGTAAAGGATTCCGCGAAAATAGGAAGTTGGATGTGCGCTGTTGATTGACAAAAATGACGCGCGCATTAGCATCGTAGAAACAATCTAACCCAAAGAAACGGTGATGAGTTGAGATACAGTTTCAAACATATCAGACAGACAGCTAAATCAACCCTCCTCCTTGGAACAGCGTCCATGGAGAATTAGAAACAGGACCCAGTAAGGATCCAGACGGCTATAGGCAACGATTTACCGGTAAACGAGGGCCGTTGAAGTGATAGTAGAGGAAGTACGCATTTGAGAAAGATCGGCGAAATGTCGTCAGTCATAAACGAGTGTTTCTCCGAACGGGTGAAGAAATGTGGGATCCCGGTGGTTAATTACAGCCAGCAAAACAAAGCGGTGTCTGAAGACGTCCAAGGAGATCCAAGGGCATCGCAAACAAAACCCTCGATATGCAGATCCAGGTGCGAAACATGGTCTTGTTGTCAGATGATGAGCGGGACATGAGACTGAACGGTGGTTGTCGTCACCAGGAACTGAGAAAATAACACATTTGGTTCAATCAATGGCCGGGGTGGAAGCCTGAGAGGGCGTGTCCTTGAGGCAGCGTAATATTAACCAGCCAAGCAGATAGCACCTCCGCTGTAATAGGATTTCCCTTTTGCGACTTACACTTGATCAGCACAGGTGGGAATGGCGTCCCACAAACGGCTGGCGAATGAATAGGAGCTGAAACGCTATCCAGGAGATAGGGTGGTCATGTTGTACCATATTCGAGAGTCATTTGGCCTGATCATGCTCACGATTAAGCACCCAAAGCCATAGAAGATGGCCATCCTGGATTGAGATACGCCCACGAGACTCACGGCGTGAACGTTTAATGGACGATACCATGAAAAGCAGCCAACCACATTGTCCAAGAGAAAAGGTGTACATCCAAGTGAAATCGATGTCCAGACTCAGGATTTTCGCCCCGAGTGACCGTCGAGGTTTCTCCTCCTGATAGGGTGTACAACCGTGCAAGGTGGACAAATTCTTCCAAAGAAGAGAGGTTGGGTTGACATGCAGCGTGACTTGCGTTTAAACAAGGATTCTCCATTCCAGGCCTTTGCAGTGCGGCATACACGATGCAAACCCAAGGCTGGAGAAATATAAGGCAATTTGGACGACGCTGGAGACGGTTGAGGATGAGGCCTCGATGAAGAGCTGGTCTGGATTGACCGTTGCTTCTGATGGTTACATAAGCAAACTGCCCTTGCTGGCTTGTCCACGCCGTCGTTGCTGTAAACGACCATCAACACCCTGCGCCCAGCGCTCACAACGTTCACGACATTCCTCCAATGCCTATCAAGCATCTTGAAAGTGAGAAATAAAGTCATTTGAAGGGCCTAAAGCCGTCCAGCTGCTCGTGCGATGCTAACGATTTTCCTGCTTGTTCGCGTTTTTTTGCCTTTTTTTCCAGATTACCTTTTCGAACGAAAGCATTTACAAACTCTTCCGCTCTCCGTTTTATCCGACTCGCGTCTCGGCATCGATGCTTCGTACTACCTCCAGCTCTTGACCGACAACCCGCCATCTCGTGAGCCGCTGCTGGCTGCCACGGGGGGTCTCCCGTTAGCGCTCACCCAACGAATCGAGTCGGACCTGCGCGCACTCGAGAAACTGCGCATCAAGCCCGTTTTTGTCTTTCCAGGATTACTCCCGAACAAACGCTGGAAGCAGCACCACCACGCGGAATCCATCGAGGCGTGCAGGGATCGTCGTGACGCGTGGACCAAGTACGAACAGGGACAGGAGGAAGCTGCGACGAAATTATTCGAAGGTCGGAGCAGCTTCGCTCAATGGGATCTCTGGAGGATGGTCTTGCGAATCTTCAGGCATAGGAATGTCGAATTCCTCATTGCGCCATATGTTGCTTGGGCACAGGTACGCATGCCGCTCTTCCCACGGAGTGCATTCTTGCACTCGTTTCTGTCCTTCTGCAATGCATTATTACTCTGAAACGCTGAGATATTTTTTGCTCTACCACAGTTGATATACCTACAACGTCACCACAAGGCGTATATCCATGCGATTTTCGGGCCAACGGATACCCTGCTTTACCCGGGAGTGGACAAGTTGATTACAGCCCTCGACTTAGCTTCCGCGAACCCTACTTTTCAATATACATCGAAGCGGAATTTTTTGCAAGAGCTCGGTGTAACGGAAGATCAGTTCTTGGACATCGGCATCCTGGTCGGGTTTGACCACTCGCCTGCCTTCCCTCCAACCGTGCACGAGCAAGCCCTAAAAGCAACCGTTGACATGGTCAAGTACTACAAGTCGGGCCATGCAGCCGTATCAGCTTTTTCCGACCATCCCGCGGTGAAGACGATCCAGTATTCTGACCACTATGCACGCACACGGTCAATGATTAGATACTCCCTTATTCTCTCATCCGAGGGGGCCGTTTTACCGCTGCCCCTCGCCATCACAACCCCCGCTGGACATGGCCATCCAAACCATCACCCTCACCATCCCACGGCCGCTGATATCCCACAGGACCTGCACGATATCTTCACGAACCGGTTGCCTGATGAGATTTATTACTATCTCTCCCGCGGCCTTATTGGCCCACAGGCCCTCGTCTGGCTGACGAGCGGACAAATCGTGGAGAACCCACCATTGGACAACGGCGAAACCACCGAATATAAACGCTTTGTGAAGGAAGTCATCACGGATGGCCAGACCGGTCCGAGGGCGACCGCTTTAGCTTTGATAAGCAACGTTGCGCATAACTTCTGGGCCAACAAGAAAGTCCAAGGCATCTTCTGGTTCGAGCCGAATTCGCACAACCAGAAACCCGTGCTCCACAACTCGCCTCAGACGGCCCAGCTAGCCGAACGCGTCACCGGGTGGAACGTCGTCTATTCTATCGTTGAGGAAGAACTGAGAAGGCAAAATGTAAGCATCCGCCTCTGTCTCTGTGTGGATGATACCGCTTTTGCTGATGAGAAAATGTGTCTTTGAATGGGTTTTTAATTCTCGCCTTCCTAATCATTCACGTCGGCATTGCGAATTCTGCGTTTCAAGTCATCCACTATCGACTTTGCGCTGTGTCTCGGCGCGACAGCTTCGGAGCGACTGGCAACTCGCACGAAAGTCAAGACCAACAGCAATGCACCCCTTGAGAAAAAGGACGAGGTGGTAGCCAACGTGATTTGGCGTTTCCTTGAACTGCGAGGGTAAGTTTGGTCTATTTTTAGTACTTTTTTCTTTCTTTTTTTTTGCTGTGCTCGGCTTGGTTGCTTGCCTTTTTCCGTTCGTCAGCGAACATCGGACCAGGCTGTCGTCGTAGCCCACACTACGCAGAAATTAGAAACCCGATGATGATGATGAACAGTCATCACCCATCGTCATTCGCTACCCTTGATTCCTCGGCACGACAGACAAGGTTTTTTATGTTTCGAACCTCTCGTCCTTGTCCGTTTTCACGTCAAAAATACTGACCAACACAACACACGTGTTGTTTCATATGCAGATTCCTCCTCAACTCCCACACACACTCGCCATTAGCCCGCGCGATGTACAACGCCATCAAGCTCGCGCGGGTGAACGACAAATTCCAGGACCCCCTTTATCTGTTCCTGGAACTCGTCAGGGCAGGGGTCATGCACGGCCACCTGTGGTCTGGACGGGCATTCAGCGGTGGACCTAGCTTTGGTGTCGGTATGTTGTTCTGTCTGTCTTGTCTCAGGTCCTTAATTTGGTTTCATTTCAATTTTGGGTTTGGCTTTTTTCCGCCCTTTGCGTTCGGAGCTGAGGATTCATTTGGGTTTGGTGTTTTGATTGTGGGGAAGGCTTGGGGTTGTTTTCTCTCACGATCATTGATCGTGATTTCCAATTATTCCGTCCTCTTCGACTTGCGAGCATTCATGCACTTTGGACTAACACTGTTTTCTTTTTTTTTTGCGCCACCAGATGATGAAAAGTCAAGCATGCTCCTGGTGATGCGGGTGCTCAGCATCGTTCCGTTGAACTTCAAGGTTCGTCTTGCATTTTGAATTTCGTTTTTTCATTTACCGGTCGGACGGGTAATTGTTATTGTGACGATTTCATCAATGTGACATTGGTCGAAATTCACACCAGCCCAATTCTTTTTTCTCCTTGTTTATCGCGTCCTCCTGAACAGACACACGCTTATTTTTGGCCGTTATTATTTCGTTTTGCACAGCCGCAGCCATGGTCGGCGCCGCTCTCCCGAGAGCTTCTCGTCTTCAACTCATTCGTCCGGTCCCTCACCCGGGCCTTGCGGACGCTGCTCGAGGTGACTTCGCTGAACATGCTGCTCCGGAACGACGCGCGCAGGGCGCGTGACGACCTGCTCGACATCGCGCTGTCTCTGCCCTTCCAAACAGAGGTGAACACTGGATTTGGGGTGCTCGCCAAGGTTTACTTGGACGCGCTGACGCATATTAATAATGGGACGCGGGTGCGGGATGCCAATGCGCCGGGTGTGAGCGTGGCGAAGGAGATGGCGCTTGACCTGTGCGAGGAGACGTTCCCGGGCGTGAAGACGCCGAAAATGGAGGTGGAGAGAGGATTTAGATTCTGGGACGTGGTAAGCTTGGTGTTTTGTCGGACTATCCTCTGCTTTTTTCGTTCGTGGGATGTTATGGCTTACAAATTTTATTTTATTTTTTCTTACATTTAGGCGCTTGCTGCGATGAGGCAGCTGCACTCGGAGGGGGCTGTACTCCGTGAGCTGATTGAACAGTTCGAGGCTGCCGAGGTGTGGCTCGCGCCCATGCGACCGTGAACGGGGTACTCGTTCCGGGTGGTGGGATCACATTTCAAATATGTACGAATTGGACAAAGGACGTGGATACGAAGTGGGTGGGTGGGGAAGCAGCGGGATACCTGGAAGCATGAGAGATGGGCAAGGTGATTTCGGGTTGGCTTGGAAAGTGTGATATTGGAGAGATGTCGCTGATGATGGATGGATGGGGCGTACGTGGGCTTTGTCGACGAAATTTACTGGTTTATTGCGCTTCAAACATACGTATGTTTGTGGTAATAAAAAGGAAAATTGGACGGGGCAATATTCGGAGGCTTGGCGGACTACTGTGGACATAAGGAGATGTGGAGGTAGGTCTGGGAAAGCGGTTGCCTGAGAGGTGTCGAGGCTCTAAGGATAGCTCGACTGGAACGGAACTCAAGGGTCAGAGTCTGGGATTGGGAGAACGATAAGCAGATCTCGATTCACGTGTACACTATTCCGCATTCGGCGAGAAGCGCTGTGGGAAAATCCCACCCGATGAGATCTGATCGGGTTGGGTTGGATGGGATCGCGATCGGCTTCTTTGTTTTTTCTTGTCTTTATGGATTCAGCGTAATTCACCGTGCCACAGCGCAGACTACAAAATGCCACAGAGCGAATCCACAGTCCGTCCTCCGATTCCCAAGCATCACCTCCTCTTTCTCTCCCTCTCTGCTGTCTACCATGTTCGACCTCCTTCCGTCTCAGCAGCACCTCTCCTCCACCATCTTCCTCAACAACGACGAGCAGGACAAGCTCAGCACCAATGGCAACCTCTATCTCTGCCAACCCCACGCCGTCATCCAGCTCGTCGAGGTCTCGCCCCCACCCCCGCGAAGAATTTCTTCTGTGATCAATTCCAGCTCTGCCGCATCCTCCTCATACTCGTCGTCGTCATCCTCATCGTCCTTTGACGACGAAGAGGAGGAGGTGGACGACGAGGAAGAAGAAGAGTCCGTGTGCTCCTCGTACTGCTCTTCAGACTCCCCCCTCGACTCGCAAGCAGCTGTTCAATCGACGCTGCCGCAATCAGACTCGCTCGCCGTGCGCATGAAGCGCATCCTTGTGTGGCGTGAGCATTCCGAGGCGCCTCAGTTTGTATCTGGTGTGTATTCTTTCATCTCCATGATCTCCTCGCCGATCACTGATATCAACCTATTCTCATTCTCTCCCATCCCAGACGTCTCCTCGTCGTTAAAGCGAAAGTTGGAAGAGATGGATGAGCTCCTTGTGGACAACAGCGATAATGTGTGTACAGATTTTCATGAAACGCGCTCGATTAACTAATCACAACCATCACAGGTCTCGCACACCAGCAAACGCTCGCGCTCGCACGGCTCCTCCGTCTCGTCACACAGCATCTCCTCAGCGGAGCTGAACATGCACCCATGCCCCGCGTGCGACGCCTTCTTCCCGACCCTCCAGAGCCTGCGCCAGCACGGGAAGCGGGACGCCCCGCACACCAACGAGGCGTGCAGCGTCGCCGTGGAGTACGCGTTCGAGCAGTGATCGCATCCCTTGGCCTTGGTGGTGGTGGTGGTTCCACCCGCATCCATTTTCGGACGCCTTGGGATAATGAGAGAAGGGTGTGAGATGACGGCATCGCTAATTGTCCGTTGTTCCCTCGCTTCTTTCTCCTTCCTCCTTCTCGGCCCACACAGCCAGCCCAGCCTCTTTGCGCCTCTCCCTTCTTTCCCTCGCCCTCCCACTTACCCACTCACCCACACACTCACACACACCGCCTGCCTGTCCCATCCCATCAAAAACCCAAACCCAAAGTAACCGTACACGCACGCACGCACATACACCCTTCTTGTCCGGATCCGTACGTAAGCTGGCTGGATGCCAGGCTTTTCTTACTTGTCCCACCTCCCCTTCCCTTCCCAGCCTATCCCAGCCCATCGACGGCCCCTTCTGGCTTTGTTCTCGCGATGGCCTCTGGCCCTCTCTCGCTCTCCGCTTGTGTGCCCCTGTCTGACAGCTGGCACTGCGGGCCTCTATCCCTGGCCCTTTCTTTCGTGGGTGGGTGGGCTCGCACAGCGCAGCAGTGCTTGCTGCCCTCTCTCACGCCCGCCATTTCGAGCGTCCATTCCAACGCTGGCCTCGTCCACCCTCTCATCGCCTTCCACGTCGGTTCAACTCCGACTAACCAACTAAGTGGGACTTGCACACACACACACACGCCTCGACATCGTCCCACGAAGTATCCGTATCAGCATCAGGCATCAAGGATCAGCATCGCCATCCTCGTTCTTGTTCACTCTCATCGTCCACGGCCACGGCTTGCTTGGGACCCTAGGGGGCGTCTCCTGTTGTTTATCTTTTACTTACTTACTCTTCCTCATTAATCGTGATGATAAAGTTATTAATAATGGCCTTTGCTCTATCGGCCTTCTCTTCTTCTTCGTCCTCTTCCTTCTCCTCTTCCTTCAATCCCCTTTGTAATAATCTACTTCGCGACGCTTTTCTCTCTTTCTCTTATCCTTCCAACAACAACTTCACGAATTGTTCTCTCAATCATCTGTACTACAACCCACAACAACAAACACTTTTCTTCTTCCATTCAAGTTAATCATCATCATTCTACTCTAGTCTACACCGCAATAGCGCAGCGCTCGTTGCTAATTTAACCCACTATTCGCTTTATAATTGGGCCCTCCTCTTTACTACTACTATCGCAAAAACTGTACCAGCATTCATATTCAAATTCAATTGTACTTGAAATTCAAAAACAAAACGAAATATTTTTTGAGCGCAACGAGTTGGTTTAACTTGGTTATCGTTATCGTTCAAGTTATTCTTATGATAAGACACAGCGTATCGATGGGAATGAGCGTTTAAGTTTGTAGTTTGTGTGCTAAGTATGCTGAGGCTAAGTAAAGTACAGATACGGACTCGGACGCCCGTCCCACCTCGCCTTGCCTCGCTTCTCCTCGTTCCTTGTTCCCTGTAAGCTTTGAATCGCTATTACACGCGAAAAGTTGTACCAGCAGTTATATTCAATCAATTGGAAATACGAAAATTAAAACAATTTTTGGTCCACCATCATCTATGTTAGCTATCGTTCGTTATCTTAAGACGTGCATCGATGGGATGGGAACGAGCGTTTAAGTTTGTAGTTTGTGTGCTAAGTGTGCTAAGTATGCTGAGGCTAAGTACAGATACGGACTCGGACGCCCGTCCCACCTCCCCTCGCCTCGTTTTAATTTGTTCCTTGTTCCCTGTGCGTGCTTCGAATCCCTCTCTCATTTTACCAGCTCTGGCCTCGCTCCTAGGACTCGCAAGCGGAGTTGGATGGGCGAAGGTAAAGAGGTGCTTGATCCCATCCTATCCAATTCGAATGAACATCGATATCATCGTGCGACCAGGGAGTCGGAATACGGCCTGTGTGAGTCCCTTGCTACTGCCATGAGACGAGACGGAGACGGCGATTGTCCAGGATATGGGTATAGGTAAGGTAGGTATAGCTGCCTATCAAGGCTGTCTACGCTCGAGATCCTGCGGAATCGACAATCGATAATCCATTCCGCACACAATTGTAATTGCAATAAAGCCCTCTTGGAGTCTTGGTTGCTTGGTATGATAGTGCGGCGTCTAACCTTGGAAATAATCAACATCGATGGGATGGATCATGCATTTGGCTGAAAGACCGCTTCGCCTCACACATGCAGCGTGTTGGGGGCTAGCTAAGTATGTTACTAAGTAATTAGGGAAGGAGGAAGTCAAGGGAAGTAGGGTGCTAAGCGCTATTAATAGCCCTTGCAAATGGGAGTGTCATAGTTCGCGCTTCAAATCGCCCCTTTGTTCGCGTCGGATTCGAACTTCGAAGAAATGTAATTGGCCTTGCCTCGCCAAAAGCGAGATTCTGATCAATGAATGACGCCGTCGAGGGACGCGGTTGGTTAATCGAACAGCAACTTCGCAAGATACGTATCGATGCGCCGCGAAACGTGAACGTGTTCGTGTTTCGTGCCGGCCGCTATCGATAATACATCGATGGGGCATTCGCCGTTATCGAGGTGCACTACAAAGCGGCTTCAAGGAATCGAGGATCATGATCGCGAGAGTCCCAAGTGCTCCAGAATCCAGTTGAGATGACGTGCAACGGTCCATCATCCATGACGAGGGTCGCCTGGCCCTGTGTGCCGTCCTCGCCTCAAATGAAGTAAAAATCTAAGTTGTCATTCCGTGGGTGCTGCCAGACTCCAGTCCCAGTGGGTGAGCGGGGCTCGTGCAGCGGCTTGGGTGCCACTGGGAGAAATGCGGGGTCATCAGACTGCTTAGGCTGACAATGACAGCCCCGTTCGTCCATTGAAACTCGAACAGCCGCGACAGCATCCATTCATTCGCTTCGCTCCGTTCGGTGAAAGGGAAAAGGGAAAAGACAAAGAACAAGGAGAGACAGACGGACAGACAACAAAGGTGGGTCAATAATTGGACGTCGACTGGGCCACGCTGGAGCGCACCCGGCACGTCAATCGGTCAAAAGCCATATGCTGGCCTTCACGCTCTGGCAGGCAGGGTTGGGCTTTAGCTGAGGCTTGTACTTTTTTTAGGCGCGATTTCCATTCCTACAGCGGCACAATCAGCGTAAGTAAGTGAGCAGCGTACTGCTGGATTGGTAGCTCAACGTGCCTCTGGCTGCCCCTTCCTTCCATAAATCACTACATAATAATATGACTGACCGATGACTTGACTGTCTTTTTCATTTTCCCATGTTCCTGCGCCTCGGGAATCGTCCAGAATGGAGTTGTGGGGGGCTTTTGACCGCTCAGCACCGTGAATGCATACATATGTGAATTATTGTCGCAGGTCGCACACGGGGGACACACCCTGTGCCCTCAGGCGTCCTTCCCTTCCCTTGCCTTCCAGCGCGGTCTCACCGTTTCAAGGCTTTTCGAAGGGCTGTACTTACCGCAATCACTCAGAACGGCCCAAAGCCCACACTGTCGGATTGGGTGCGGAGGATTGACGGTGCGAACTTACACACGGAAAGTACTCGGCGATTTGATAGATGAAGTGTCTTTTTTCGTGTGCAGTATGCCAGAGTGTGCCCAGTGCGGTGGGCCCAGAAGAGCCTATGTAAGAAGAATTCGCATTTTCAGCACAGAAGGGAATTCGAAGTGCGAGTAGAGTCATTTGGAGAGAATTCGAAGAGATAAAAATAAATCGCATTTCTTTGATCTATGATAAATTAGGGCGTCTTCGGAATCGAGTTACGCAGCTACTTCGACGTTGCTGCGTACTAACGGCGTATAGGGATTAGTCCACCAAAGGAATGCAGGCTTGAAAGAGGGCTTGACCTTACTTACCTTGGCTGCGACTGCTCGCGCTCTCGGCGCTCACACGACACGCTCTATTTTTCTCTCAACCACCGACAGGTGTGGATCTTGCTAATGCTAAGGTTTTCTCTCTAACCGCGGTCTACCCACAGGGATGGGTCTTGCTTCAGACTGCGCCAATGGTTCTTGTTCTTGTCAGCTGCAGTTTGGGGAAGCTGAACCGAGATAGGGCTGCGTCGACTCGTGGATGGACGGCGCTGCCATCTGCAGCTTCAAACTTCGAAGCAGCCCTTACCGAGACTGGAGAGCCTACCTGCACGATGGAAGCCTCTGCCTTTCCCATGTCAATCGCCGTTTTGCATATCCGTCTGGATACGGATGGAAGGGGCGTGATACATATACATAAGAACGACTCTTTCCGGTTCAATGGACGTTGCATATGAATGAAGGAAGGGGGTGGGGTTCGAACTTCTGGCACTTGATTACGACGTTTTTTCTCAACAGATGTCCTTGCGCCTGCCTCGAAGGAGACTTTTGGACGCCGCGAATATTTTGATGAAGGACGGGGAAGGGAATCTGTGCGAATTATTCGGAGTCGTAAATTTTTTTTGGGAAGGCATTCCTCAGTCTAGCTTTTTACCGAACCTGAGTTCGCCGTGTGGGTGCATGCACATGTACATGTCTGGTAGAAATGTGCGTCGTCGTAAGTAAGGTACTTGAATTTGTTGTAAAGACAACAAAACCCACTCGCCGACTGGTGGAAGGTGGGACGTCGTGCGAAATTAATCCCGCCCGTCAGATGGACTTTTGGCTGTGCGCACGTAAGACAGAAAGCATGGCTATAAGCGAGAGAAGGGGCTGATCGCTTGATACTTGGACGAGTGTCGCAGATGTCGAGCTCAGACGGACACTCAAACCTCCGTCATGTCATCGACAGACAGTCACTTCCTCACGTTCGTTGAACCCCGACCGGAACCGGCATTCAAACCCTCCCAATAGGCAGTAAATTGCCCCTGGCCTGCCTAATTCCCTGCTTGCGTAATATCACGGACATGCACTTGCTGACTGACGAGCCAAGCGTTCATCGCAGGATTTCAACAACGGAACTGTTACATCCGAAGATCAGGGATCAGGGATGGAGATGGAGAGAGAATGAATACAGTTGCCTTCACGCGTCCTCGTGTGGGGGCTTCCGATTCGGATTGTCTCTGACATTTTGTTGGTCACGCTTTGAAATGCTTTCAGGGAATTCATAACTGGAAAGACCTGCATAAAGCACACCAGAAATTTATACAGATATGGACAGCAACATGATTGCAATTATTGCCCTTGCCAGATAAAGAAAATTCCTCGATAATCGTGAGAAAATTCTTCGTCATGGGAAACCTGTGGGAAACCCTGCATCGCGATGACAGATATGGACATATCTCCTTCCTTTCTCGCTCGTTCTCACTTGCATTGCGCACTACCGACTCTTGAGACGGAGCCTTCTACGTTGGGTCGAACTCCGAGTGAAAACTCGCCATGAATTTTCCTGAACGAACATCTTTGCTTTCACGCAACCGTGTTACTCCGAGCGAACGTTTTGGTGGTCCTGCCTGATATTCTTGTTCCACTGTGCGCCTCAGGCCTTTTGGGGTTATTGCCTCTCTCGTCGACATCTATGGAGCGATGATGGCGCGTCGGTACCGATAACGAAAGCCCCCGACCGCTATTTGCGCCAATCATGACATCGGGAAGGATAACACTTGAACAAGGGGTATCTCTGATCAATTCAAACACCTCCGACCTTGAAAACCTCATTGCGAATCAAGGAGGCAATGCAAACTCTCTCACCTCCGAATCGTGCCTAAATTCATCTGCATCGGGTTAACCAGGCACTTTGGGACTCAACAATGGTACAGTTAGAGCCGTCCGCAAATTGTGCCGGCTTTGAACAAGGACGTGGAATCCAAAGCGGTGGAAAGTACGACGCCCCGCTCTTACATACGGATAAATCACACAGCCAAAAACGTGGAGCGATGAGTCGTCTTAGCTCGGACTTGGCCTTGGTTTCCGACCACGACCAACATTCCTACTGTGCAGTTTGAATACGAGAGTTTATGATCGTTTCCCTCTCACACCGACGTTCGTGGGAGGAGTTGCTATTGTCGTCGAACATATTAAGTGATGATTGTAGACAAAAGGGGTATCTTCATGGTCCGTGTACACAATGATGTATTCGAATAAATACAATGCGCTATCCTAATTTTGTCGTTCACACTTTAGTACTACGTGGCTGTAATTCACAGATGAAATCACTGCGGTTGTCATCAAAGGGTGCTATGTTAGGGATGACTGAATACTCAGTGACCAAAGCGATGGAAAAACTTTGCAACTCGGAGTAGGACGTGTATAAGTACATAACTCTTCCCACAAAAATTGGTCCTCGTCCCAGAGAGTCATCTGTATCATAAACGGCGCATCCTGTTGTCTTGAGAATGTATTGTCACTGATTGAATTGCTGCAAAGAGCCATTGACAGGGTAGAAACTCTAATTTTGGGCGGGGTATCCAAATCGGGGGATTTATGTAAGTGCCGGATTCCGGGGCGATCATGATCGAAGAATTCGAAGCCGGGCCGAGGAAGAACCTGGAGAAGCCCTGGATAGGGGACTGCACTACTCAACCCAAAGTTGAGTGTAGTTTGTACGTCCTCAGAGTTTGTGTGGCTTTTAATAAGAGTATATTGGACCACTTCTGATAGTCAACCGGCAATATAGTGGACAGTTGGTTATAATTCAACTCTAATTCTAAGCCACTAAATCTAGGTTAATTATCCGTTCGAAATGGGATTCCGACCGAAATAAGGTATACTAGGGGTGAAATGCAATAGGATAAGTTATCCTGAGAGCTCAAAGCAGATATAACAAATAGAAGAGCCCTATAAAGACTTTATTGTTGACCTCACAAAGTTTCAATATGTCATCGCCAATGCACATCGAATTGTTACCCATTGGACGCTAGGCTGTGAAACTAATATATTTTCGGAGGTAGCCATAATGTTTTCCTTGGACTTAATACCAAGTAAAGGTTACTTGTCAAGGCCTCGTTACTCGCATTATTCAAGAGAAGGGTCTTAAATAATAGCTCAATTCGACCTCTCGTTCAAACTTTGCCAATTTTCCCATCCGCATTGACCAGAGAAAAATGGGGAATACTCCGACTCGTCGGTCTTCGACGAAAATTTGACAGTTGGAGCTACACGGTTTCCACACCAACCCCTCGCAGCTATCCAGACTCCAGAGTGGGGTACTGATGTATTCACCGAACCCCGACAAGTCAGGAGCTGCTTGCCAAAGTAAGGCGAAGGGACAGCAGTTACGCGAAAATCGTGAAATTTACTGACGTGAATGCTTTGTAAAACCAAGCGGTAAAATAAACGAAGGCTGGGAGCCTTTTAAAATTGACGTTGTCTTCGCACTGATATTTCAAAATTTGTTTACACACATACTGCAAGCTTATGTAATCGGCGACGTAGACGAGTACAAGTCGAAAGCTCTCAAACCCTCCACTATCAGTCCTTCACTTAATAGGAGTTTTAATGAATGAGCGAGCATTTGAGGTCTTCGCCTGCAGGCGATGATATCACATTTGTCAGGGCCAGGGGAGACTTGCTTACTCAGAGCACAATTAATCCGGTCTTTTAAATTTTTGGCGGAGAGGCAACTTGAAAAGTAACCAACATTACCAAACGCTGAACTGAACATCAGTCTTTAATTAATTCTACGATATCGTCAGAGCCCTTGCTCGCTCATATATGCTTTTGCCGCACCTCCTCCCATGCTGCATTCTGGTGCCAACCGTGTCATCGCGGGAACGATTCTGTCGTTCACAAGTTAATGTTGGGGAGGCCCTTTCTCGCCTCAGGATGGTCTTTGCCTTCAATTACCTAGTTCTGGATACTCTCTGATATGGAAAAGGTTCTCGTTCCAATATTCTGATCATGCTTCCCATTCGCAGGCGCAGGAATCAGAATGGACGTTTCTTATGCCGACTGGGACCGCTACGCTTTGGTACTATCTCAACGACTCTGAGATGGAGTTGATTGTGCGGAAGCTGACCTTAACACGTAGTCGCCGTCCGCTCTTCCCTGGCGCCGATGCCTGGTCTGTCAGTTGGCTTCCCATTGTTGTCAGATGGTTGTCGCTCTGCCACCTTAGTCAACTGCATCCAGAGCCTTTCCATCCCTGCCACGTATGGTAATGTAAACGGACAGGCATGAGACGCAGTGCTTGTGCAGGCCCTCGTGTAACCTTCCCTATCCCCGCTCGCTGCGCGTAGCGGGCTGAACTTGCGAGGGCCGGTGCTCCGAGAACTGTGTGAATGCGCGTGAATACACGTTTCTGTCGTGCGATGCCTTTTTCTTGTCTGTAACCGCTTCGTATTTCTCTCAGTAACTACGCCTGGTGGGTACGCACCGAAGAGCAGTATCAAATCAAATTCTTAACACCAGGGTCGTAAATTCAATTGTCGAATGTCAACAGTGTTCTGCTGTTTTGCCAGACTCCAGTGGGTTAGGTCATTTGGGGTTGCGTCCTGTATCATCATCATATCTGCACCTGAACATGCCTAGTGGCGAACCTTCTTTGAGGGCCCCTCCATTTAGAAGGGCTCCAAGGTCACTCCACCCACAACTTTGCATTGCTGCTCTTGCATCGGACCACACGATGTCCGCTCTTTCCACCTTGTCAGAAGCTACGCTTTCCCAGACACACCTTCTGGATTCTCATCATCACGGCAGGTACATGCATCTACCTGCGTTTACCCTGTAATATTCCTGAACTTACCTGGACCCTGCCGCCTTCCCAGGTTCATCCTCCTATGAAGATATGGCTTCGTACACATGCAGGTCCCTACAATGACCGATGGCTTGGTGCAAACTTTACCCAGTTTGCCTATCAATTCGAAACCCCACCCTTCGTAATTTTTCCTGCCTGCTACGTCAGTTATGCCGAATCGCCATTCTCTTATAAAAGTACCTATCAGAACTAGAACATCGTTGTGCCATACTTGGTAAGGTGTGTTTTTATTTAAAAAAAACCTACCCGCCGTCGGTCCAGCATTCATCCATTCGTCGGCACGGCCAAATTTATGTTTTTCTCAGCAAATTCCGATCGAGACGCTCATTCGAGATATGCCACGCTCGTGGTTCAGAAAAGATTCAGAGTCTCTTCAAAATAAGCTCGATGGACCCTTTGAACCGAGCGGTTGATTTTTTTCTGAGACTGCGCACAAGAGTGCATCTGCAGATTCTACACACGACTGGGCCGAAGGCTGAAGCAAGCGCAGTTTCCTTCGCAACGTCGCTTGAATAGGTTAGAGGCTTCACACGCAGCATTGACAAGGTTCTAAAATCGCATATGATATTTTCTGCCGATGTCAAAACGTACCCGACGGTTTTAGCAGGCGAAAAAACACGAGTATCGCAAGGCAGCGAAGCACGCCAGTGGCTAACGACGCCGGCGTTCTATGGGTGATGCTCTCAAGAATCTATTTATAAAACTTTGGTATAATTTTAGTTCACAAGAGGTTCGAATTTTAAAAATAACTGCAGTTCCGACAAGTTCGTGGTGGAAGATATATCTGTAACGACATCATAAGCTTCTTCACGGCCTCATGGATCATGATGGAATAGTCTGGGATGGGCGGAGCTCCAGGGTGATGAAAATATCCACAAACCTTGTATTTCTGTATGCTCCTAGACCCCAAAGTTTCAGTCAACCGTCAACACGGTGCTGATGACGCCTGTGAAGACCGCTCAAGAGTCGAAATTACTTGAACCCACGGTTCAGTCGTGATAACTTGAAAGTCGAGATATAGAGCACTCTGCTTTCATTGCGGTACCGTGTACCTTTACCCATGCTGGCGCCACAATCACCGCAAGAAGAGAATAGCACAACTTGCAACAAATTAAAATACATGGACATCAACGTCGACCGTGGTCTGCGACCTGGGAGATTGTGTCAGTTTCCTTGGTACCTAGCCGTCCATAATGTTGTACCTATAGTACGGGCACTTGGCGCTGGTTGAGAACTCACGCACGACCTGGATGGCCGACAAAGACCTCATTATATTGCTTAAATGTTGTCTTCGACTTGTTCGCGTACACATAGAGTCTGATAAATTGACCTGGCATCGACGAAAGCAAGATCTCGTGTTGACACCTTCGTCTTTAAAGGCCACTCTATCCGTCAATTGACACGAACTGTACAATCAACGCGTCCTCGAAACGGCGACCTAATTTTTCCATCTGAAATACCGGGTCAGTAACGTAAATGGGACCTCAACAACGAGAACGCACATCTTGACTGTTCGATCTCGTCCACCACTGACCACTTTATCTGCTACGAAATCGACACAGTAGACCTCATCTGTGTGGCCTGGAAGATCGACTTTAATTTTGTACGTTTTCAAATCCCAGATCTGCACACATGAGCGAGAGTCAGTTTCTGTCCGATATCATGGCAAGCCCACAGCATCACGGACCTTGAGAGTACTGTCCTTGCTGGCGCTGATCAACATCCGCCCATCAGCGCTCCAAGCAAGGCGATACACGGCCCCAACATGTCCCCTGAGCGTAGCGACGAACTTGCCCGTCCGACCTTCCCAGATCCGAACGCTGTTGTCCCAAGCGGCGGATGCCACCCATTTGCCGTCAGGCGAAAAGACGACGTGGGATATCTGGCGCTGGTGGCCTGTTAGACGGCCGATGGGTTTGGTGATGGATTGCTGTGGGCCAGATGCTGTGGAAGATTGAGAGGAAGATGGGAATGGAGACCAGAGGAAGAGTGTGTGGTCGTCTGATCCTGAGATGAGGAGCTCTGGTGTTGTCCGCAGTAGAGCATCGTATCGCGCTTGAGCGAGTTTTTGGGCTTGTACGAAGGGCTAACATTAGCTTCGTGAGATAAAATGTAAGCGCGATAAAATTAACCTTCTTCGTCTGAAGTTGGCTTCTTGCCAGTGTGGTCGAAAGGTCCTGTCCGTAGAACAAAGTCGGTATTGAGCGTTAGTGTTGTAACCCAGTGAGCGTGCTCTTTCAATGTGTGAAGCGGTTGGCCCTATCAATATAATAACTTCAGTAAGGTTTAGCAACATAAATTCAGAACAAACCTTCTCCGCGTCCCATATCCGTACAGTTCGATCACTACTTGCTGTGTATAGAACGCCCTTTCCAGCACCACCTCCCCACTTTACGACATTGACGCTCGCAGAATGACCTCCAAGTGTGTACTCTGATCTCCGAGTAAGCGTCGACCACACACGTACTGTGCCATCTTTCGACGAAGAAGCAAGACGAGGTGATGTCGCATTTCTGGACGACAACAAGAAAAGATTAGACAAGAAATAGATTCAAGATTTAGTGTATCAATTCACAAATGTATTGGTTCCCATGCAAGAGAGGTGATCCATTTAGAATGGCCCTTGAGGGCATCGCCGATGGGCTTTCCTGTCTTGGGATCCCATAATCTAACCTATAGATCTTTTTCAGTCACTTAACATTTGAGAAGGCCTGACGAAGACTGACGTGCCCATCATGACCACCTGACGCCAATTTCCTCTCCATGGCTTCCCACTCGACACAAAGAACCCATCCTTTATGGCCTGATAGAACATGAGATGGCGTTTCTGTGTTGAGATCCCACAGTCGCGCGTTTGTATCTCCCGACCCTGTTGCCAACAGACTTCCAGTTGGAGAAAACGATGCACAAAGGATAGGAGAAGTGTGGCCTATCAATCACATCGTCAGTCAACCATTTCCACCAGAACAACGAACTGTCATACCAGAAAGAGTAGAGGAACACCTCGAGGCAGGTCGAACACGGAATACACTCTGTGGCGAGCAATGGACAAAAATGATGTCTTCTGACGTAAAATCAGCAGTCGGGTGACGAAGTACATCTGCTTCTATAGATTTCGAAATCACAACTTGTGTTGGTGCTTCTGGAGGTGCGTTTTTATCTTCAGGAAGTTTGACATGAAAGGCGAAGGGCACGGGATCTTCATCCTAAACACAAAGTAATCTGTTAGTTTGAGAATGAATTCGCAGAATCAAACCAAGCGATGATAAAACATACCTGCTTGCCCAGTTTATTCACCAAAGCCTCAAGTCCTTCGCGCGATACATTGGCAGGTAAATTGACTGCAGGTGCGATCGATGTGCCGTCCTCGGATAGAAATTGAACAACAATATGTATTGACGGTGCAGGCGCTTCTTGTTCTGGTTCTGGTACTCCATGGTAGACTTTCTGGCGCTTAGGAGGAGGAAGGAGGGTTGCCATTGAAAAATTCGAGTAAAGCAGCAATCTCTGATTCGAAACAGTGATCGCCTTCAAATTTTAGTTCCCACGACATATCAGCAAGGTCACGTCGATGTGACGACTTCAGAATGATTGAAAAACCCCAAGACAATCAAGTACTACCACCTCGCATCGTGGAAAGCAGGTGTCGTTTGGAACTTGTATCAACCGCCTCCGGTTTGATTTCCTTCCTAGAAAATGGCCACGCTTCGACCAGTCTCTGTTGAGTTTCTCTCTCTGGCTTCGTACTTGCCCCGGGCTGCAATTACTTTGTCAAGACAACTATCTCTGGCCAACATCTAAATGGGCAACCCACGACACCCCGCATTGCCTTCTGCTTTCCTAAAGTTACTGGTTTGGTGGCACCACTTTAATCTCAACCAGAACCAAGCACCCATTCAATTCGCATCTTCCCGATCTCTCGGTCGTAGCCTGACACAACACGACGACCAGAACCTTGCAAGTTGCGATAACTTCATGTTCTTGTAATTCACTCATAATCACTTGATCATATATCAGCCAGACTACGCAGTTCTGTTGATCGTCCCAGAACTTGTTGCTCTCATATCGCTCTGAACTTGCCCGATTTTCTCATCTTGTTGTGTCATTAGGGAATGTGTTAATTGCCCTGTGGCATTTCTCCCTCCATTCTGGCTGTGTCGGGGCCCAATGTTTGTTCAGCTAGTCATCTACATTGACAATCAACCGGAACCATTCTTTCACCGTATTCGAAAAAATCTTGAATCTACGTCATACAGAGTTAGTTTTCCTCGGGAAATTCCTTTAATATTCTAACCTCTTGATTTTAGTACGGGTTCACTTTCTAGTGGACAGATGGTCATAAATCTTCTGATCGCCTGAGAATCGAGGAAGGGGAAAAAATCAGCACGTTGTTCGTCTCAAGCCCATTGAAAAAGAAAATAAAGCAACAGCTCTCCTGCGTTTATCATATCCTCCTATCTGAAAACGCGCCATACTGGGATTCTCTTTGGAAAGGCGAGCAGGCTCGATTGCTGAACGCTATATTGCCGGCGATGATTGCCATGCCCAGCCATTCCTGTCGCATTATAGGTCTATTCTGGCGTTTTAATTTTGACAGTAGACAAGAAACTTAGGACGAGCTCGGCGCAAGGTCGGGTGTAGTGCGTTAGTGTGTCGACGATTTTGTCTAAGATATTCAAATTCGGACAGACAACAGCAGGTATGAAATTTGGAAGCTATGAATAGCTCATATAACCAAGTCTTGGTCGATTTTCAAGGTGCATGTCGTGACTAGTGGGAGTTTGAAGGCAACCGAGGTACGATTTGTACGGCTCTTTGGAACGCCGCCTGCTTTTTAAAAGCTGAAGCTCTTGCAGATTCCTTACATTTCTCCATCGCAAAATAATCTCAAAGAGTTAAGGAGAACGACAAGATGGCCAAATTTACAAGCGCCTTCGTTGCTTTGATAATGGCAGTAGCCGCGTCCGCCACGCCGATCAATGCCATAGAGGCCAGAGATGCAGTATGTCATTATCTCGATGCCTAACGAATGCCCTCCATGTTGATTTCATAGGAAATATCACCAACTGTCCTCGTGTGCACGGGAAATGCTCCTGTTGGTTGCGTCACTATCCCTGTTGTGTCCAACACCTGCGTCAACTTTACTGGAGGCCTGACTTTCTTGAACAAGGAAGTTAGCTCTGTGCAGGTCCCCAATGGCTTTGTCTGCACTTTCTTTGAGTAAGAGCCTTGCTAGTAGAGTCGAGGACGATCTTTAACCACCATTAACCACCAAAATTTTTCTAGCAATTTTGGCTGCCTGGCCCCTCAAGGTGGAGGGGATATCGTTTTGCAGGGTGGTGTCACAAGCTTGTTTAGTGCTTCTGGAACGGCAGGGACTGTCAACTTCAACGATGTCCCGAGCTCCTTCAGCTGCCAACCGGTTTTTTAAGTCCCAAAAAGAATTGCGATGCAAAAATGGGTACTCGGCAGGAATTTTGTATACAGGTCTCTTAGGAATCTGCAATACTGTTAAACGAAAACTTCACATTTGACAATAAATTTTTTTGGGGTTTAGCGGTAGACACAAACCGATAAGATTAGATTTTGTGATTCCCTGTATCGCGGGAAATTACTGCCTCATCCGCATACTCACCTCACAACCATGATTGGTCGTCATGAACGCCCGTTTGACACCGACCACCCCAGTCACTGTTCTCTCATCTGAAGGCTACCTCTCAAGTTAAATGGATTTTCTCGTCTTCTAAACCCATCACAGTTTGATATCTCACCACTTCTGCGGTTTTTCCTTTTGATCCGATCGAGAACCAATTTCACCGTCCCCCCTCGAGTCCAACATCGTTGACTGCAACGTATTCTCCGCATAAAACATGAGCGCCCAATATTCTTCTTCAACATACTCCAATGGAACGTCATCGAGCAGCACTGCGCCGGCTAATCAATACCAATTGGTAGGTTCGGACCCAAACGGAACCCAGGTATTCATTACCTAACATCTTCTCCTCAGGCAAATCCTGGCGATGTTCCTAGCGCCGTAAAAAATCTCCTAACTTCCACGAAGCGCCTCCAAGAAGTACTGAAGCTTTGGAGTGTCGACCAAGCAACAGAAAGCGATGTCAGCGACGTCTACGTTCAGATTGGGCATGAATTTAATACGACTATTAGCGCGTTTGCGTATCATCAGATTGATTTAACGTGCGTCGAAGTCTCCTTCCTGCTCTTTCTGCGCTAACCTGGTCTCCCTACAGGGACATTCATTCCATTCCACTTGAACTGCGATCCGTACTTGAGCTTTGTCTGGCAGAGGACCCAACACCCGCCACCGTGGCACAATTCATGCCAGAACTACGCAAGGTTCTTTTTAAACTGCTCAAGGGCCTCCAGAGACGTCAAGATAAATGGCAAGCTATTAACAATGGTTTCGCGGCCTCAAGGACATCACTTGAATCCCAATGAAGAAGACAATGGCATTTCTGTGTTCACGTATCCCCTTCATTCCTTCCACCCATCCTTTGGGAACAAAATTCTGGAAACAAAGGATTGTGCGAAACTCTGTTCTATTTCCAATGGACAGCGTGTCGCCGTCCTCGTTTCCGACGACATCGTAAAGTGCCCAGACGGATTGACATGGGACGGACAATATTAGGACTCATCGATCTCTGTCGATCTCTGGCCTTCAGAATTCTATTCTTTCCCTACTACACGTCCCCAGGCGGCAAGATAGACCCTCCACGTATACATAGAACTCTCACCCTTCCCAACACGACCGCTGTGCCCAGTCTTTCTTGGACCACCATCATTTTCCGATATGCAGACATCTATTTCAAGTCGATTACAGATGTATCTGTACTCTGTATTTACACACTTGACATGTAATTTCTAGGTATTGTTTGGATAGTATTTTTTTTGTATATATCTTCCAGACTGTCATGGTTAATTCAGGCCGAGCGCTCATATTTCACTCTAGCTGAATTTTATATAATGCCAAGCATGCGATAATCGTGCGAGGGTTGGAACCTCGCCTCAGCACGTGATGCCACAACCAGAAACTGACCCCAGTTTACTACGTTACCTTCTGAACTTCATCATAACTTCTTGGAATTATACAGCTTTCTACGTCAACACTTTACCTTTGCCTTTGCTTCTTCAAATGTCCCAAAACTAGCGTTTTCGGAGCTCACAGAAAAATCATAGGTTCAATAAAAGATTCTTTCAGAATGGCAAGTGTTTCAACTTGTCATCGCGGAAACTCGTTTTGCGATGGTTTCCGTATAAAAAAAACTGTCAACGTCTTCGGTGTTCTGAAACGTCCTGCAACATCCATGGCAACTGCAGGTATTTACGCACTCTGGAGTCTGCGAGCTATCTTCGTCTCATAACCGAAGCGAATACACGAGCATGTTTCAACTTGGGTCTCTCCGGGATGTTGGGTCGCTCTGGTCTACGAGCCGAAGTTCGTTGTATCTGGTTTCCAACTTTAGCAGGACTAGAGCGTCTCTTTAATTTGCTGCGCATTATATTTGTATAGCACTTGGTTTCACGGTTGTTCGCACAGCAGGATGGCATCAATGTCAAAATCAACTAGATGCTCTGCCATGTCATTCGTTGGAAGCCATGCAATATGGGATTTGCCTTGTGTGCTCATTTCATTGTCTCTGGTCATCCGCTGAATTGATGTAAAGCTCGTCGTTGTTTTGTTTCTTCAACTTCTAGAGTTCGTGTTTGATGAACTAATGGAGAACCTCCATGGAATTCTGACGAATGCACAGTTGAACTGACCCTCCAAAGCTTTCGCAGTTGATCTTGGAGACATCGTTTATCCGTTGCTGAATATTTGAAAGGCAACATACATCACAGAGAGATCAATAGACACTCTCGGCGTAGGAGGGCTTACTTCTCCACTGAGATCAATTGCGTTTATAAGGCCGTCTGTTGAGCCCAACGTCGTGCGCAATACCCGCTGCACGCACTTTCCTCCACCTCGCGTTTCACATTTGCTCCAATGTTCACTGCAGCGGATGGCACACCAAGAGAAATGCAGAGTGCCTCTATACCAGAAGAGATTGGCCTGGTACCCATGAACCCAGAACGTGCCGAGGAAGATTCAAGCCTTCTGCACACTTCAGCGAATACGAGTCAATCGGTGCCATCAATGGCAGGCCGTGCATGGCACCCAAGGCTAACACCCTATCGCATTTTAAATATTGTGCTACCTACGAGCATCGGTATAGGGAAGCTCTCAGAAAGCCTACGAGGCAACTCCACCATCCCCATCACACTTGAATGGATATTAGCGGTTGTGTTGTTTTTGATGTGCGTCTTCTAACCCACTGCTTGTTCATGTTATCAGATCATTTCGTTTTCATCTTTGCGAGATTGTTTCATGCAGGCTGCTATGAATCAATGGAAAACCCTCCGCGCTTTTTGGCCTGGGCCTTTAAAACAGATTGTATGGAGTTCGTGTGGTTTCTCCTCGAACATCTCCGTGTTCCTCGCCAACAGTACCACTCAGAAGAGCGTCCTAGGCCAGAAAATGGTCATATCGTCACCTCATATCGACTTCTTGTATCGTTTACGCTTGCTTCATTGGGACTTTTCAAGGCTGTACTAGTCTATTCTGGTTCTGCCATCGTCTCTACCTGGTTTGAATGGGGTCTTGCAGCGATCGCCACTACGGTGTGGGTGTCTGACACTTATTATTAACATGCGACTGCACTCTGCCCAGTCTTTACATCATGGGCCTGTATGAAAACAGCGAGGTTGACCTCTGGCCTGCTTTCTACTTTCTACACTCAAGATCGCTACCTTGTCATATACTGGAGTGCGTTTTAACTTCCGTCTGAACTCCCTTCATTAATACTTTCGTACTCTAGCCTTACGGGTCTCAATTTTTGTCATTGCATCTGCAGGGAGTTGGGGGACCATTTTCTCTCATCCGAGTATTCTTTCCGGCCCCATAATGAACTGTTAGCCAAAAAGCTCCATCTCATAAAAGCTAGTTCCTTTCTTTGGAACTCGACTTACCAGTATCAACGTACCTATTCTACGTACTTCGAAGGGGGTCCGCAGCAGGATACCACAAACTATTCGATCGCAAGCCCACCCCAAGTTGACCGATTCTCATGTGCTGTGGCACCTGCTCAGTCTCCTCATCCCTCGTACTGAAGGAAGTCGCCAGAATATATGTGCAGAGAATTAGTTTATTATTTTTTTTGGGACTTGGCTCATACGAGGACACAAACTAATCAGTCTAGTTTTCAAGTATTGTAATTTATTATCGACGGTAACATATGTGGTCAAAGACGTATGAGACATAGAAGTCGAAAAAGAGACCTATGGATACAGTAGTTCTTCAAAAAAAAACCTGAGAGCCAAAAGAAAAAAAAGCCTAAATCTAGTCGAGGTCGAAGAGGAGAACCTCAGCGGAAATATCTCCATCGTTCTCCACATTCAAAACCGAACCCTTGTCGCCCACGAAAATGTACGACCCATCGCCCTCGCGGAGAGTGAGTTCCTGGCCTCCTTTGGAGGTAATCTTGACACTAGCACCCGTCGCCTTCTTATCATTATACCCACTCGTCTGGATGACGTGGATATAGCCCTTCTTTCCCTCCAATGGCTTCGCCAACGACTTTCCTGGCCCAAGGATCGTCGCGTACAGCGTCAGCGGGCTCTGCACAGGCGTCGGCCCGGTGCCCTCGCGGTCAGCCAGCACGCCCTCGGCGCCGACGGGTGCGACTACGCGGGCCCACTGATCCTTCTTCTCTGCGTCGGTGAAGTGGCGCGTGTAGTATTTTGGTGGGAGGCGCGATGTTGTGGGCAGAGACCAGATTTGCAGGAAGTGGACTTGCTTAGAGCCGTGTGCTTTTTCGGAGTGGGAGATCCCTGTGCCGGCGGAGGTTAGTTGGACGTCGCCACGTTTAAGGACCTCGGTGTTGCCCATGGAGTCTTTGCTGGAGGAGTCATGGTGTTTAGAAGCAAGATAAGGAGCGAAGGATTGAATGCTTACTGTTCTAGTTCTCCAGCAACGACGTACGAGAAAATCTCAAACTCGCGATGAGAGTGTGTACCGAAGCCAGTTCGAGGAGCGACGCGATCTTCGTTGATTACTCGAAGTGAACCAAAGAGCTCGTGTTTGCTGTCCTGATACCTGAAAAACGACGACAAAAAAACAAGTTAGTTCTCAATCCAATCACAAAAAAGGAGCTGAACGTACATGGCGAACGAGAAGGTGTGGAAGGTCTTCAGCCAATCATGGTCAGCATTTCCACGTTCCTCACTGGGGCGGGGCACGAATTTCAAGGAGGTCATATTGTCGTTGATAGCGGGTTCGCTGTACAAGCTTCTGGAAACGGCGGCTTTGAGATGTTGAGACCGGACGTTTGACTTTGCTAGACGAAGGAGAGAAGACAGGTTGTTCGAAACGATGTTGGGGACGACACCGAGATAAATTGCGAGGCTTATATACAGTGGCAAGAGGGTGATGTGAATGAATGGGTGGAATTTGGGTTGCATGACAGAGAATGCATGGCGATGAAGGCGTTATATAGCGGAACGTCAGGTCGACTTCGTGATATTGTCTGAGAATTATGAAGCGGTTTCCCTTTTTAGGGCGTCGGGCACCCACGAAGTCCCACGATCGGATCGACGGTCATGTGTAATGACGTAATGCTGACTTGAGTGTAATCGAAAACGGTTTGCTGAATGCCAGGAATGTCGGAAAGCTGAGTATATGGTGACAAGAATTTGAAAGACGATGAGTCGATGGGCAGAGAGTAATGGTGTTGCGTTATGGATTCCAAGAATGTTCGTGAAACTTCGAGAAGGAAATTTTATCTAAAAAAATTAGTGACAAATTAGTACGAGCAATTACACTATTCATTTATACTGGAGCCTAAGTCGATTCGAAGTTAAATCCTTTACGCAGCCCTGGACTTCCTGGGATCTGTGGCAGCTTGAACCCCGGCACTGACGATCATGGCGCGTATTTCACTCTTAAAGCCCTCCTGTGGACCAGTTTTGAAGGTTTAGCAAATGTGGGACTCCGAACGCATTCAGGAAGACGTACATCATTCTTGAAGACTTCTATCAGAGGCTCGACTTGTCGCCATGCCCAACCGTAAGTTGAGAGCATCCTCTCCTGAGTCACTTTGTCGGCAGTGAGGAACCTTGCAACTCGGAGTCGAACGTCGTGAGCTTTGGTCTCAAATTCCGCCTTAGAGAGAGGGAACTGTTTCTCGCGCTGTATACGCGCTTGCTCCTGTGCGGTGTTGTAATCGCGCTTCTTCTTCTCCAAATCAATGAGCTGGGACAAGTACGCGTAGCGAATTTGTTCGTATTGGTCTTGCCACTGAGTCTGATTCAAGTTGAATCGCCTCGAGCTATCCGTAGGGTCGACTTGAAATTCACCGAACCAATTTTCGTACATGTCCTGGGAGAGTAGAAGTTTCAGCATAGATAACAAGGATCAGTGGCACGACAGTTACCCTTAACGCGATATCTTCTTCTGTCATGTCTGGACCATCACTTAACCAGTTCTCGTCTTTGGACAAGTAAGCATCCTTCGCATCTTGCTTGTATTCCTCTGACATGACCGCGTAAAAGGTTTGCAAATCGTCTATGTGCTCTTGCTTCAGAGCTTTGATCCTCTTGTCTGGGTCGTCTGTCTCAACTATGGCTTTCATGGTTTCAAAGCTAAGGTCGTGTTAGACAAAGACTTCACTGAAAGGCGGGGAATTATCCGTACTCTGGAACCGCTCGTTGCTTGTAATTCAGCACGTACTCGAAATTCCGGTGCCTATCGAGAGCTTCTTGGAGGTTGTCCTCGTCAATATCTTCAGGCGCTGTGAAGTCCCTCAGAAAACCGTTCGTGCCCATATATTTGGGCTTAGCAGTTCTGGTAAATTGTACTTCAGGATTCATAGCCGTAGAAATCCGTTAAGACGACTTGGACGATTTGTGATGGTTCGATTTCAAGAGACAAGACGCGTGACCACAAATTGGAACTTGTGGCTTTTACCACCACACCACCACCACCATCGAGGTTTGGCCATCCTTGGGTGAGTTTCGTTCTTATGTCAAAGATCTGTCTTCTTGATTGTGCTGAATACACAGAAATTGTATTTAGGAAAGAATATATACAGTCAAAGATTTCATCTGTCACCAGTCACTTGATACCTTGGCGCGTCAGCCAACCTTCTACAAGATACCACCACCATAGAATATGTCTCTACGAAGGGACAACGAATTCCCTGCCACATCGATAGGCAGATCCGCAGGAGCCAGGCTCCAGCCAACCTCAGCAGCGCACGAAGCACACCCACTTCTCTCGCCAGGACCCTCCTCTCCCACTCCATCAGAACAAGGAGCCGCTGGGACGATATCCGGGGCCGGAGCCACGCTCATCGTCAACGGGGGCCCGAAATACGTCCCGTATACGCCTCGTCAACGCGTGACGCCGACAGCGGCGACGACTGGGACGACGGTCCACCCGTCCTCGCCACAGCAGCATCAGGGTGATGCGACGAGCAAGTTGCAGCTTATGCATTTGAAGGCGGCCGCGCAGGCTATTGGGCTGGATAGTGGGACGCTGGGGTGGTCGATTCTTGAGAGGCTGGTTGTGGATGTTGAGATTTCGGAGGAGTGGACGGAGGTTTGGAGTGCTATTACTTCTGGGAAGGTATGTTGACCTTTACGTTATCGTGTGCGCGGTCGATGTTGGGGAATCCAGCCGTGAATCGGGAGTGGATTGTGTTTCGTGAATCGCGCTGGAATTTCTCGCGAATCGATTCTGCGATGAATAGGACTTTGACTTGGATGTTTATCCAATCGCGATTCATGCTCCTGGGTCATCTCCAGCTCTTGAATCGCCTCTTTCTTCTTCTCTAAGTCGTAGTTTTGATACTTATAATCTTCTTTCATACAGGCGACGTTGCTATTACCGCTAGAAGCTGCCTTCACAAACGAAAAAATAACAGCCGACTTTGTCAAAGACCACGTCGTTCTTTGCGATGGCCCTTCTCGAAAAAGCTCTCCGATCGTCACTCTCTCCGGCCTTCGTGGTACTCTCAACGAGTATGTATCTCCATCGCCCCATGACCATAACCATAATACTTATTTCTCTCCCAGAGAAACACTGACATTCCGCTCAACAATCAACCCAACCACCAAGTTATTCCAAGACCTGCTCAGCCCAACCACTCGAACTTCCGCCCTATCCCTACTGCCCCCACTCCCCCTGCCCCTCCCCGACCTCCCAGCCCCCCTCCCTACCCATCCTTCCACGTCCCATCCTACTCCTCCTTCTCCACCTCCCACCTCGATCCCACGCACCAACAAAACCGCCCCTCCCACCCCGCCCAAATGCCCGCCCGGCCGCATCAACCAGCACAGCGGTGCCCTCGCGCATCAGCAACCCCTTCGCATCGCTCTTCGGCGGCGGCGGCGGCGGCGCAGCCGCGAAAGCAGTCGCCCCGATCCCGCCATCCCCGCCTGCCTCGCTGCGCAGCCTCGACTCGGCGGTGGACAGCAGCGCCATCGTCGAAGTGTCCGCGTTCACGATTGACAGACGCATCGTAAGGAAGGACCTGGCGAAAGAGGTGAACAAGGCGGTCAAGGGCGAGTTGAGGGCCGCGTTGGCTGCTGCTGCCACCGCCGCCTCTGCTTCAACGACGTCGGTGGGGGGCAACACCGTGCCTCTGACTCTCCCACCTTGGGTGACGGACCGCGTGCACGACTTCGCGGCGGAGTGGTACCCGTTCGTCAAGAACCCGTCTCCATCTCCGACCGTGTCGCTAAGGCGGGGCTTCGAGCGGGGCGGGAAGGACGGGGGCGGGAGTGGGCCTGGTGGGCACGGGCAGGGGTGGGTTGTGAACCCTGTGGAGGAGAACCCGGATGATGTGGCGGAGCGGCTGCAGGACTTTTATTTGGCGTTGGAGCAGGATATGAGGGCTGGTGGGACGCCTTTTCTGCCGAGGAAGAGGGAGAGGGAGAGGGAGAGGGAAAGAGAGAAGGAGAAGGATGGAGAGGCGGAGGCGGAGGGCGAGAAAGAGAGAGAGAGGCGCGAGCATGAGAGGATGGAGAGTGAGGCGCGGATAAGGGAGGTTATGGAGGCTGTGGAGCGGACGATTACTTCGTTGTTCTATGATAGGTATGGGGTTTCCATATTGCTCTGCTGCTTCCATGAGCTTACTATGATTCTTGTTCTTGTCTGTCAGATTATTCATGCAATCTACAACGGATGACGCCTCGCACGACGAGGCTCTTTCGAATCGAGTGGCAGCTCTCAATATGCTGGACCTTGGGCTTGGGCATCTGGGCATTGAGGTTGGCGAGGCGGTCAATGAGGCGGAGCTGGATGCTGTTGTGAAGGCTTGTGGTGAAAGTAAGCTCTTTGGGTCATCACTGGCAGAGGTATAAACTAACCATGTCCTCCTTCCACTGCCAGTGCTGACACAACTGGATTCGTGTCGATGTCCTGGAGACAAATCTGCGATTTTAGTGGCTGCTCACAAGGTTGTCGTCGGTACGTGTTCTGACATAAATGAGTACGTTAATTCTAAAATTCTTGTAGACGGACTATCAAGGTTGCCACCTATTCGACTGATATCTGAACATGACGCCGGACAGCAGGATGGCCTTGAAGAAGATCTCCAGACAGCCAAACCCAATATCACGCCTAACAATGTCGACGCAGATTCAACGAGCCATCCAGTCGAAGAAGACACCGCTCCTGCCCCTGCGCAAACTATCAACGAACCTTCCAGCTCATCCCTCCTCCTATCTCCTTCTCCACCCCCCATCGACCCCCCTCCTGCAACAGAAAAGCCCACCAAAACCAAACCACCCCCACCCCCACTCCCACTGGACGACCCATCCCTGTCCCTACCCAAACCCCCAGCCCCCCAACTCGAACTCGCACCCTCCCCCAAAGACCCCACCCCGGTCTCAGGCGACGTCCTCCTCCCGCTCATCATCTTCTCCGTCGTCAAAGCCAACCCGCCGCACCTTGTCTCCAACCTCCTCTTCACGCAGCGCTTCCGGAACCAAGCCGTCGGCGGCGGCGGCGGGGGTGCGGGTGGGGGCGAGGAGGGCTACTGCCTCATCAACCTCATGGCGGTCGCTGAGTTCTTGGAGAACGTGGATATGGCTGCGCTCGGGCTGGGCGATGAGGCGGGTAGGGTGATGAGTACCGCGGATCTTACGCCGATTCCGTTGACGCGGAGTCCGGTGACGGTGGATACGCCGCTTGAGCCTGTGGAGGGTGGTGCGCAGGGTTTGAGAGGGAGGGTGGGAATGCAGGTCGATGCGATTGCGGATTCGGCGAATAAGGTGATTAGTGGGGTGGTGGATTCGTCGTTTGGGATTTTGAGGTCGTTCATGCCTTCTGGGGCTGGTGCTGGGGCTGACCCCAAGTCACCGCTGCTGGCGTCGGCGAGTGGCCGTCTCACCCCTGGGACACCTGGCTCAAGCGCGAAGGCGCCCCCCGGATTCGGGCTGCTGAGAAGGGAGAGCGGGTTCTCGATCGCGAGTCTGGCTGCGTCGTTGCCTGTGCCGATCCCGGGGCGGTCGAGAGCGAATACGGGCACGGAGGAGGCGGGGCAGCAGCTTGTGGCGGTGTCGAGGCCGGGGTCGGTGAGGTCGCGGGCGTCGAGGGGGTCGTTGAGGGTTGGGGTTGTGGCTGGTGCGGATGGAGAGCGGGAGGAGGATGTCAGTGGGAGTGAGGATGGGGAGGATGAGAGTGAGGAGAGTGAGGATGAGGAGAGTGGGGAGGAAGGCGAGAAGCTGGAGGACGGGGATGAGGAGGATGATGATGACGATGAAGAGGAGGACGAGGATGGTGCAGCTGGCGCTGGTGCGGGTGCAGGAGGGTTTGGAGACGCGAGGAGTATCAGGAGCTTCGAGAGCATGCTCAGCGCGAGTAAGGAGAGGAAGAAACGGAGAGAGAGGGCGAAGGAGAAGGAGAAGGGCAAAGGCGAGGGGAGCTCGAAGATATCCAAGGCGCGGAAGAGCCTGTCGGATAGGCTGGCGTCTGTTTCTGCGCTTGCTGGGAGGAAGGTGGGTTTTTTGTTTCTTTGCGTTTGCGTCTTCGTCTTTCTTTGTGCTTATATTGTTTTGTGCGTCTTGCAGGGCTCGCCTCCAAACTCACGCCGGTCTTCATTCCTCCAAGCCCAGCCTCCTCCTGCGCATGCAGCAGCAGGAACAGCGACAGCAGTAGCGGGCAGCCCGTCCTCCTCGCGCGTTCCGTCGCCTTCGCCCCTCCCGCCGGTACAGGTGCAGGTGCCAGCACTGCGCCTGGCCCCTCCGAAACAGCGCTTCGTGGAGTGCTCGGCGGACGATTTGAGGCTTTCGGAGGTGGGCGAGCTGTTGAGGGAGTATAGGAGGCTTGTGGATGGGATTAGGGCTGTTGGGGGGTTTGAGGAGTAGGCGTCGTTGTTGGGGTTTTCATAGTTCGATTGGGTTGTGTAGAAAAAGTCTCTTTTGTGACTGTGTTTGGTTGGAGATTGGGTTTGGGTGTATATCATATGGTCTATATAATGCATTGGGATAGGTTTTTTTACAACTGCTACTACCGCGAGATTCTCTAATGTCGAAAGCTTTGATATTTTCGAAAACTTCGTTTTGTTGGCGGGTATGGTCCGATATAGAAGGCCATTAGGGGAATCTTATCTAATCTCTGATCCATCCGAGCCATTCGAGCCATCCAGTGCACTCCATTATGACCGGGCGAACCGTGATTGCATGGGTCTAGGTATGGCTTTATGGCGTAGTCGGACTCGGGGGCTGGAGCTTTATAAGACGCGGGCTCTGGCTGCGCTTCTCTCTCCGATACTACTACCTCTACATCCTTCCTCAGCTTCAGCTTTACTCAGACGCTCGATAACACACTCGAATACCAGAACCAGCTCTCATAATATGTCTGGAAAGTGGGTGCTCTGCGATCTCTCGTTTGCAGGGTGTTGGGGCTGATCTGGTTGCGTTACCGTTGGACAGATATATCGTCGTTTTCAAGGATGGAGTGACATCGGCGCAGATTACGGAGTACGCGGACCAGGTCAAGGCTAGTGGTAGGTCTTGCCATTCAGTTCTTGGGTTGGTTCAGGAGTTGATGGTCTTGGTGTTAGGTGGAACGATCAAGACGAGGTTCGATGAGGACGGGGGGATCATTAACGTGCGCTCTCGGATCGAGGCTTGACTAGGACTGTCGGTCTAGAGATTAATGTTCTGATATTTTTTGCAGGGCTTCGCTGCCACGATCCCGGATACGTTCGTTGCGAGCTTGCAGGGCTTGACGGATGTCGTTGCTTATATCGGTGCGTCTTTTTTGTTGCTTCGGATTGCTTGGGCAGAAGGCTGAGTGGGTGTGATTTGCAGAACCTGATAGTGAGGTTCATATCCAGTAAATAGACTGCGTTGATATGTGAAGTTATGGGATTATGGACTATGTATTGGATTTGATAATATTACCTGCCTTTCTGCCTCTGCATATCGAGGAGGACACCACTCAGACGTAAGATATGACCAAGCCCCGGCCCGCCACCCGCCAAGAACACGAGTCCGCCATTCGCCTGCTCGTCACTGGGTCCAGAGCAGAATTTTCAGATCCAGAAATTCAGATTCAGAACCTTTACAGTCACTAGTGTATCCCGATGCCCATGATTGTATGATACGATGCTGCGCCACGCACACGCACACGCATACGGAATCGCAGCCCCGTCCGCGCTCAACCCCGTCGCGCACCCCGAGGACGCCCAGCCGAACGAGGCGATAAATAAGAGGGCGGGGAAGAGGCCTCCTGTGGTTAGGAATACGGCTCCGGCACAGACGACGACGACGACGAGTAGATGGGGGTTTAGAGGACGAGGACGAGCACAAGGACAAGGCGGGGGAGGGGGTGAGGGCAGGGGCAGGGGGGGATATCGAGGGGGTGTGAGTGGTGCCCATGTTGTTGCGAGTGGGAATGGGCATGCGTCGTGGAAGGGGAGGGGGATGTTTGGGAATCGTGGAGAGCGGTCGAGCTGGAGTGCGCCTGCGCCTGCGTCTGACTGGTCGTTCCACGGGGTGCCAACGAGGCCGAGAGGGATGAGGGACGCTTCTCCTTCGTCCGCGTCTGCGTCCTCTTCTGGGAGCGAGACGCCGAGGGCGAGGTCGGTGGAGATGGTAAGGGAAATGGACGTCGATTCAGTCGAAATGGAAATAGAAGCAGAAGCAGAAGCAGGCCCCTCGAGCTCGTCAGCGCCGTCCTCTAGCAGACACGGCGCACTATCCGCACCCCTGCATTCCTCCCAAACACCAGGCTCGCCTCCAACTCCAACATCCCGCCCACGCCGAACATCCCGCCCACGCCGTCCAACAGTAAACGCGGACGGGGACGCATACGCTGACAACTGGATGCACCGCTCTCGATCGCCGACTCCTAAATTACCTTCTCTCCCGCCTCTCAAGCGGCGGAAGCTCGCGCACCCTCAGCCTCTCGAGCCGCCTGGGTATCGGGAGGACGACGAGGCGAGACGGTCGATTGAAGTTGAGGCGGGTCTTATGCTACCCCCGCCGTCCGTTCCTCGGTTACCTTTGCCTTTGCCCCTGCCCCTGCCCTCACAAGGAAGGAGTAGGCGGAAGGCGCCTCCCCCTCCCCCTCCTGCCCCTCCTTCTCTTACTCCTCCTGTTCCTCCCCCTTCGGCGACAGCGGCGGCGAATGCAGCCCCCACCCCGCCCATCCAGATCCAGATCAAACAAGAGCCACTATCCTCTATAAAGCTCGAACCCACCTCACCCTCACAGCTGATCCCGAAACGCGAGCCCCGCTCGCCCTCTCCTTTCTCTGCTTCTGTGCAGTCGCAATCGCAGTTATATAACCAGTCGCAGGCGCGAAGGCAACAACAACAAAACCAACACGGCCATCCACAAAACCCCCTCCATCCGCATCCGCAGGCAAAACCCATCCTCCCCTCCCCCCGCCTAGTCAAAGAAGCCACGCAATTCTACCCCTTCCCACCCGAGTGCAACCGCGCGCAGGCGGGGTACAAGGAGCGCAGGGTCGCGTTTTTCAGGGAGCGCAAGAGGGAACTGGGGGCGCTGGGTGTGAGGGTTGGGAAGGTTTTGGCGAGGTGGGTTGGGTTTTTTTCTTGGTTTTTTTGAGGTGGGGTTTAGTAAACTTTTTACTCATTTTTGCTTTTTGTGGGTATACAGAGATGATGGGCTTGCTATCGACTGGTACGTACGCACTCCAATTTTCTTCTATATACACCCTAACATCTCTCCCCCCCCTCCCCTCTCGACAGGACGAGCCCCCGCCCCGTATGGTCCGACACCCTCCTCCCCGACCAGCTCGACCTGGCGAGTGCGATTCAGCTTGCGCACGAGATGAACTACTCGCCCTCGCCGCGAAGGGGGTCAAAGGCATCTGCGGGGTCTGCAGGATCAGCGTCGGGGTCGAACCACCCCAGCCCGTCGAGGGATAAGGCAGCGGCTGCTGCTGCAACTTCAGGGCTGTCATCGTCATCATCATCGGCACCAGTACCATCTCAGGCGAGAACCGCCGGACCTTTCTCAGCTTCGCAGAAGCAGATGCAGAAGGGAAAAGGAAAAGAGGGCGTCATGCCCACGCCCACCCCCTCGCAGGTGCAGACGCCCACGCAGATGCAGACGCGCAGTAAGAGTAAGACCCAGAACCAGACGCAGACGCAGAGCCAGACTCAGAACCAGACGCAGACACAGACGCAGATGTCCCCCCCGCCCACGCCTGACGCGTACTCGCAGGCTCTTCGTCAGCCTTATCCGTCTTTAAGCCAGCCTCAGCTCTTGCCTCCGAGCCAGAGTCAAAGAAGACCTCTCCCGCTCCCAGGGCGTCAGCGCGCGCCGCTCGCTCCTCCTCCTCTCCCACCTCCTGCTTCATCCCCGACACGTCCACATCCTCAGGTGAAGGCGCAGACGAGCCCCGGCAGCGGCGCCCGCGGGGTGAAAGGACCAACGACGGTGCTCCCCGTGGCGTTCGCACCGCGCCGGTCAGCTACACCTGCGGCTGCGCCAGTCGTGTTGCCTGCGGCGTTCGCGGCGCGGTTTGCGGGGGCGATGGCGGGTGCGGTTGGGCAGAGGGTCCAGCTCCAGCTGGGAGGGTTGATAGGCGTTTCTGCTCCTGCTGTTGTTGTGAACACTGCAGAGGATGGGGCGGGTGGGGCGGGTGGGGAGGTGGATGGGACGGCCTGTGGCGAAGGACATGCTCCTGCTGGTGCCGGTGCGACTGTAGGGGCAGGGGCGGGAGTGAGGCGGATGGTGTTCAAGCCTAACTTGAATGCGGCGCGGCGGACGGAGGGCCTGCCGCAACCTCAGCCGCAAGCAGAACAGCAAGCAGAACCGCAAACGCGGACGCAGGGGCAGCCGCAGATTGAGACACGGACGCAGATGCAGATAGAGACGCGGACGCAACCCGAACCGCAGATGCAGCCGCAGCCGCGAACCCAAACTCAACCGCAGACGTCGACGCAAACTCAACCGCAAACTCGACCGCAACAGCGACCGCAAACAAAACCAAAACTGCAGACGGAAACCCAAGTGCAAATGCGGACTGAAACTCAGCCGCAACCGCAGATGCAACCGCAGACACAACCTCAAACGTCGTCGCCTACGGACCCGCAAACGCGGACGCAGGCACTCACACAAGCAGAACCAGAACCAGAACCGCAAATGCGGACGCAACCGCCAACGGAGAGGCAAAACTCGCCGCAGCCGCAGAGTCAACCAGAACCGCAAACAGAACCGCAAATGGAAGCGGAAATGCGGCCGCAGACACACACACAACCGTATACGGAGCCTCAGATAGAACCACGGCCGCAGAAAGAGACGCAGATGCAACAGTACATACAATCAGTACTGCAATCAATACCGCAAACGCAAACGCAGCCGCAGCCGCAAATACAACCGCAACCGCAACCGCAACCGCAATCACGATCCACATCACACCCGCCCTCCCAGCCTAGCCTAAGCGTGAGTGCGGGCAGCCCACCTCAGGCGCCTGATTCTATCCGAGGAGAAAGGGAAAGAAAAACAGAACCAGAACCAGAACCAGAAGCGAAAGCGAAAATTTTCGAACAAACAGCTGCACATGTACCCCCCGCCGCCGAAGCATCAGCATCAGCATCAGCATCAGAGGAAAATAAAATAACAGCTACGCTGAACCCAGGAAAGGAAGCCCAGTCGCGCGCGCTCCTCCCGCTTCCTATTCCTATTCCACCTTCGATTCCTGTCCCACCTTCGGTTCTGCTTCTGCACCCCATCCCCGTCCCCGTTCCCACGGGGCGCACGGAGGATGAGCTGACCGACGCGATGCAGATGCAGATGGACGAAAATACGACCAGTGGGAGTGCTGGGCCGTGCGCTTGGGATCCCACGGAGATGGAGATGTCGATCTCGCATGAGCATGAGTCTGGGCATGGGGCTTTGTCGGCGTCTCGAGGTCTGGATGAAGCTGGATCTCAGGCTTTGGGTTTAGGGATGCATGGAAGTGGGACGGAGATTGGAGGTGTTGATGTTGGGCAGAATGACGAAAGTGAGGCTGAGGTGGCTCGTGCTTTGCTGCCTTTGCCCGATGAGGAGTGCGAGGGTGTTGACGAGAAGGGTGAAGAGATGGACGTGGACGTGGACGTGCATGAGCAATACGAGTATGAGTATGAGAATGAAGACGACGCGATGACTTCTACGTCCTCGACGGACGGCGGCGAGATGGAGTTCTATGTTGCGGATTTTTTGCAGCGGTGCGTTGGGCGTCTTTGGCTCTCTCCTATCCTCCCTTGTCTCCGTCAATTTTTTTTTCCTGGCTGTGCTTCGCGCACCCACGAAACTCTGATTGTGGCTCGTCTTCTTGCTTCTTGATTTACGGTTCTGGCTTGTGATATTTGATACTTGATCAATAATTTTGACTGATCGCCCGGCGTTGATCTCTTCTTTTTCGGTTCCATATTTTCTTTGACACGATATCTTAATCTTATGGCATTTTTACTGACATTTTTCATTCCGGCATGCGTGCAGGTACTGCCAGCTCTTCGACAGCGACCGGTCCAAGCTGGAGATGGCCTACGCGAAGAATGCGCTGTTCTCATGCCGCGTGCACCACCTCGAGGAGCCGTCGTTCTCGATGGCAGGTCTGTTCGTGCCTGAGGTGAAAGCGAGTTTTAGGTCTTCGCGTAAGTTGTTTGCTTTGTTTGATCTATCATTTTGTTTTGTCGACGCGGAGACGGATGCTCGTAGCCATACATGTGTCCTGTCTTCTTTCTTGCTTGTCTCAGGTTGACTTTTTCTTTCTTGCTTTTTCTCTGTTTCCATTTTCTTACGCATCTTCCATCTTTCAATTTTCACTTACCAAAATTAACCCTCTATCCATCTCATCATCTCCTAACTCTCATGTTTTTGTTCCCACCATACAATAGACTCGCGAGCATCAGCTACAGCCGTCGATCAAGGCCGGACGCAGATCGGGAATCGGCTCTTCGCGCTGGGCCCGTACCAGTTCTGCCCGCGCGGCGTCGCGCGCGAGCTGCATTACGACGTCGTCGACTCGGGCGGCGCGGCGGGGATTTTGCTGGCTGTGCATGGGGAGGTGGTGAACCCGAATGTGTCAGGACCGCATTTGGACCATGTGTTGGCGCTGGATCAGAGCTTTGTGCTGAGACGCAGGGGGGTTGGGGGTGACCCGGATGGGGCTTGTGAGGAGGATGAGGATGATGATATTAATGGGTGAGTGCTTCGATTTAATTTTCTGTGTCCATGTTTTGCTGGGTGCTGATTTGCTATCTCTTGATAATAATTAAGGCTTGGGCAACGTGTCGAACCGGACTGGCCTCTCGTTGCGATTTCACACCAGATGACGGCGCGAGCTGCCCCTCTGCTGGCCGCTGATAAGCTGGAAGAGTATCTTCCTTGGATCAAGGATATTTTGTGACCAAGTCGGAGGTACCTTCATCCCATCGAGTGGTGTTTGGCCACGAGCTGTCAGCCGTGCAGCTGAACCCTTTTTTTGTGCTTTAAACTTGCTATCTTGTTGGATCGTATATGATCCTTTCGTCTCACCATCGACCGCTGGATGTATGTGACACATACTTTTGTTCCATAGATTACTATTCCAGCCATTCAATGCTACTGTGATCACAGTGAGGTGAAGTTAAATTATAGAACGAAACCTCTTGGCGTTCTGCCTGGTCATTTTACCGAGGCATGAATCTGACTTATAAAGGTAGTCCTTGGACACCTATTTTTACGAAAGACCTTGATATCGTGATATTGCAAGGTACGAAACGATGTATGCCAACACAGTAAACATTATAGTAGAACAGGTTCTGGATATGTACAAATGGGTCTAGCTGATATTAAACAACACCTAGACGAGGAGAGCAAGAATAAATCAAGAGCCATTAGTCACTGCGTGTTGACTAAGTGGTACGCAAGACCACAGAGATTTGGTCATATGCCCGTTCATGCACTGGACCTTTCTTTTAAGCTGGACTCCCTCATGTTGCCGTTGTCGTAAGCAGACGAGCGACCGTAGGCACTGGGCTTGAGCTCGGTTTCCAGACCGACGTAGTCGTACGCGTATTCTCCCATGTCAGATTCATCGATGCCGATTATTTCTGTCTCTTCGGGCACACGTAGTCGGAGACCTGGAATGTAGTGCATCGTCCAGAGGATAATCGTCTGCGCGTGACAAGGCGTGTCAGATCGGCGTCATGCAGCAGTTGACAGATTGCAGATTTAACTCACGGTCATGACGAAGGAATACCCGAGGCCTGAAACGGAGTCGGCTAGATGCCAGCCGAGCTGGATCCAGTGGCGGTCGAGCCAGCCTCCTTGGATTACGGTGAACCCGTCGAACCCAGCCACGCTCTTTTGGGCGAAGAGGGCTGTGAGGATGTTTCCGACTACACCACCGATTGCGTGTGATGCAAAGATCTACAACAATTAAAATCAAAATCAATATCCTATATGGGATTACAAGGCTGGACCTACATCGAGAGAGTCGTCATAGCCGGCGAAGAATTTGAGTTGGGTTGCAAAGTTGCACACTGTACCGGCCATGAAACCGAAGAGAACAGCGGCGGCTAAGAATAGGCGGCGTGAGTTGCTTTACCTATACCTATCAAAAATTATATCAAAACGACGACACGTACGGGAACCGACAAATCCTGAACCAGGCGTGATAGCCACGAGCCCAGCAATGGCACCTGAGCAGAAACCCACAGCTGACCATTTTTTCTCAATACGATAGTCCTGGAAACGAAGACGTTAGCGAGAAGGAAAAACGGTACGGCCGCGCCACGACATACCCAGAGCATCCACGTCAAACCACCGACGCTGGCAGCAAGGTTAGTGACGATGCATGCCTGTGCGGCACGCAAGTTCGCAGCAAGAGCTGATCCTCCATTAAAGCCTATCCGTTGCAAAAAAAAACTTTAATACACGTTTGATTATGTGTGCGAATGCCAAGGCGTACCAAACCAGCCGAACCAGAGGAAAATCGTTCCCAAAATAACGTAGGTGGTGTTATGGGGCTTGTAGGCTAAAGCTTCAGTCCCGTATCCTCGGCGTTTTCCCAAGTAGACGGAGATAGCAAGTGCAGCTGTGCCTGATGAGATGTGGACGGGGGTTCCTCCAGCGAAATCGAGACCACCGAGAACGAAGGTCCAGCCATTGGAGTTCCAAGTCCAGCAAGCAATGGGATCATAAACGAGTGTTGACCATACAAATACGAAGAAGAGAAGAGGCCCTAGATGAGCGCGTTCAGCGAAGCCACCAACGGCAATCATTGGTCTGTAAAAAGTATGATTTAGAGTCACACTATCTGCAATGGGTAAGAAGGAAATACGAACGTGATGGCAGCGAACATAAGTTGGTAAACGCAGAAAACGATGGAAGGGATACGTGAGCTACCGATGGACGGCTTCTCGAGAACGCCCTTAAGGCCGAAGTAACCTGGACCAGCAGCCATTAAACCTGGAAGGTAGCTGGTAATAAAATAATCAACTCACGGAGATCGCCAATAAATCTACTGCCAGTATCACTAAAAGCTAGAGAGAAGCCCCAGAAAAACCACTAAAACGGATAGTTAAATTGGCATGACACCCTCCGCCGCTAGCAGGCGACGTACTTGGAATGACACCATTGCAAGAGTCATCATGCTGAGGTAGATCATAGATAGAGCATTCTTCCGCCTTAACATCGCCACTTAATCGCAGTTTCTGCATGAACAAGGAAAAGCGAATACCTGAGCAATCCAGAGTAGAAAAACCCAACACCGGGAATCATGATCCACACCAGGGCGGTAGATGCCAATACCCAGGCGATATCTCCTGGGTTGTAAACGACCGTCGCAGGTGGGTCTGCATCGGCGTCGAACCAATTGATGGACCCAGCTATGGAGGAAAATTGCTTATCAGACGACCATAATGCTAGAAAATGGATTTATACTGTACTCACAGGCGTCGTAGGTGATATTCACCATCCTTGGGAGGTTGTACTAGGAGAAGGGAATGAGAAAAGGTCTATCCCCGAGCATGTCAACGAATCATTTATATATACGAAAGCGTTTCGCACATGCAAGATGTAAGTCCAAAACGAGGGTTGTGTGCCGAGCGTGATAGGAAATGATGGACCCTGGAGGTGCCCGGTGGCAACCCCGGAGGCACTTCCGACTCACTATATTTATCATCCTATGAGCTGTTGCGGATAAGGACCCTCAATTGAGAACATCTCAAAGGGTAAAAAAGATCCACATTTGTTCCACAATTGAAACTCACTTATCGAAGAGGTGGCACTTGTGAGAACGTTGGCCCCAAAAAAACAGCCTCGCTCGTGGCAAGGGCGACCACTGCACTGTGATACATCCGTTTCCTGTCCCGGCTTTTCAATTGCCAGAGGGAAGCCCTCACGATGAGCTGGCCATGCAAATAATCCTGCGTTTTAAATAGTAAAAAATACTGACGATTTCCCAGTGGTGGAAAACCCCACTGATGGTCACTAGTACTGAAGGTTTTGCTTCTTGCGCGCCAGCGGAAATCATTGGTATCCACTTCGAACCATAGTTATTATCCACAGCACTTCGCACTAACCATCGGAGACCGTTGACATCTAGATTCCATCCCACTGTCGCATCTGGACAGTCACGGACAATATTTAATGAAAGTCCCTGTATACCTTTCATTAAATAATATCTGGACGTTATCGACTAAATTTGGAAAGCTATACCCTTCTCTCTATATGCCGCTGCGATAACAAATTATGGATAACGGAGGGTCAGGTAGACGGAGTCATCCTGAAGGGGTAACAGTTGTACAGACGCTTAGAGGCAAGACAAGTGAAACGGCAGCAGGGTGTCTCCGTCTGGGCGCTAAAATCCACGTACAGTTACCGCTGATGAACCACCAGTCTCTGATTCGATTCTTGCGAAAGACTTGTCGCAATCAAATAGACGTGATCTGTTAGAAGGCCGTTTGACCGTTCTAGGATTTCTTATCTCATGAAGATAAGGCAAGCCAAAGTGCGGTTGTTCTCCCACAAAGAAGCTAGTTTGAAAGGAAGCAGTGTTAGACGCAATCATACGTCTGCTAGTCCGTCTACTAGTCTGTCTCTTCTTGAACGCTGTTTATTAATTATCAGAATTGCGCATAGCCTCGAAACATGTAACATAATTGATCACTATTACGACGAAGCTTGGAACGTGGTCCATTCTGGAACCAGCCCAGAGTCCAGAAATGGCATCAGAAAAAATCATTCATTCCAACACATCTTCTATTCTCGTTACCGAACTACCTGGGTTACTTAAGGCGAACTTGCAGGAAATTTGGGTTGGTTTTCACTATTGTCGATGAAGGAGATTGAGGCGGTTCAAGTCCCGCTGTTGAGGACGTCATTGATGCCCTAAAATCGTTATCGCTGGAGCACACCAGAGGTCCGGTAACTCGAACAAGTGCACAGGGCTGAATACGAATACGAGTACACTCCCAAGAATTGCATGCATTGCCCATGCCAGAGTACGCTGTCCGACGCACAAGACCTGATTAAAGTGTGAACTTCAAGTGCTGGGGTTCCTGATCTTGGAGTACTAGCCTCGCTAACCTGAGGCTAGTGCGTAATAATTGTCCCAGAGGGATCAGCGGCAAACGCGCGAACCTCACACACTCGGCAAGGTTTTGGCAGACGGAAGTTGGGCGGAAGGTTTCCGCGTGCGCTTGAATCTTATCAGTGTCATATTTGGTTGTATTTGTGGTAGACCACCCGAAAAGGCATTCACCCTCGATGACGAGGCTCCCGTCACTCATTTTCTGCCACCAATTTCACCCAGTGACTGCTGAAAAATTTCTACTCGAGTTTCAACCACCGGCCATCTGAACATCCCTGGATTTATTTCTCTGATTCCCGGTCAAAAACGTTGGCATCCATTATAAGAAACTGTAAGGATGGGAAAGAACGGAGTGTTTCCCATGGTTCAGCGCCTTTCTACATGCAGAAGATGCTGGTTTCATTTTTAGCTTCATAGCCCATATGCCAAATCATCGGGGACCTTTTTCATACCGTCACCAATTGAAGTAGTCCTACAGTGGCACGGTACTCGGGAAAGGCAGACATACTAGACACAACACAACATAGCCTGGGAGGCCCCGACGTGACAGGCAGCAGAATTCACATATCAATTGTGCGTTATCCTAAGTTGGTGCTCCTGCTCTGTAAAGTAACCACTGACGAAAAGCCATTGGCAGATAACTGTAATTCAAAGGGACATGTGATACAACCCGAGTAATCGCAAGCTACCCCCCGACTGCGGCGAGAACCTCCGATATTGCAGATATCGTTTTCCACTTATCTTCCGTTCGTCTTGGCGCTGCGGGAGCTGACTCTGAAGGCTGGGTAGGAAAGAAGCATAGCATCAAATATCATGGTATGCGCTTGTTTTCCTCTGCGAACCGACGGGCAGTTCTGACATGACATTTGCAGTGACTGTTGATCAATACGCACCAAATACCGTGTGCATGTGCGAGATTCAATTTACTTCAGGAGAACAAAGCAAGAACGAGAAGCGCGGCATTCCAGCCTGGAGTTTCGGAAAGAAGATGCTGGTTTTTGTCGGAGATTATTATTCCATCGCGGGGCTATTTTCGCTCACTGGTCAATCGCCATATGGGTAAACCCTAATCTATTCCAGGCTCACCAGAACTTTCGAATGGTTGTTTGGTCCCAACATCTGTGATGCTCGATGCCCTATATTGGTTTCCGAGACAACTTTAAATCCACCTCTAGGGTCTGTCCTGCTCCCTTTCGACCACCACCAACTCTCTCCGACCTACGCCGTGACGCCACCCATTTCGCTATCGTGCACCATCCAGCACCAGCATCAACCGCAAAGTCCGTTATATGACATACAATCCTTATCTTTGACATGTCGTCCAGGGCAGCCGCATCCAGAAAACGCCTCAATACTGGTCAGGAAAAGCGACCGAGTTCCTCCAAGGGCTTTTTTTCAAGGTCTAAATCGGCAACGGTCGTCTCTCCACAAAAAGATTCATCTTCACTTTCTCTAAATTCCAACCTTCCCCGCCCCGCTAATCATGACTCTGCCCAAACAACTCCATATACCTCACAAGACAACCTAGCCGAGCAACATCATCACACGAGACGAAATTCGTTTGGCGCCGAGCCTCTGCGCCTTAGTCCATCGCCTCAGTCCAGGCCTTCGTCATCGAGGAAGATGCAAGCGTCGGTGCCGTTAATGGGGTCAGGGCTGCGGTCTGCCTATCCCTCACCTCCCCACCACGATTTCGAACCGATACGACTCACACCAAACTCTTCGCGTGGAATTTCGTCCTTAGGAAGTCATCAAGAAGACATGCCGTATATTGAAGCATCGTATCAACCCCCTCCTCCCATACATGCGTCCTATCAGCCCCCACCTCCAGTTCAATCCACTCCAAGAGAAGGACAGCGTAGTCTACCCTCTATTCCTACGAAACATGCCGAAGCTTCATCGGCCCTCGCCTCGCTTTCTTCCTTTCCGTCTCCACCAAGCTATCCTCCACCTGTTCCGTCTGGCGCATCGTTCATTTTACCTTCACCCTCCCCCTCCCCACGTCAGGACTCCCTCCGTTTGAATTCATCTTCATCTTCATTGTCCTCTCGAACACAGTCTCCTGCCCCGACACTTCCGACTTATTCGTCTTCACAGCTTCCATACATCTCCGCACAAGTCACCCGTCCGCCTCTGCAAGTTCTGATCCATAATCCGCCGCAGGTCAATCAAGAATACGTCCAATACAACGAAGGACTTCCGTACCCTTCGCCTCCTTCTCCAAATCCTATTAGGCTGCCCACATCATTGCATGTCCACGAAGCTCGATCTGATACTTTCCTATCTTCAGACGACCCTGCCAACGGAAGGCACTGGTACCGCGGTCAGGAAGGAACTCGATTGTCTGCTCCATCCTCTCCTGCACGAGCTACGTTCCAAGGCTCTCCTGTTCCACCTTCACCTTCTCCACGTTTTGGAGGTCCGCCATCGGTATCTGGCTCCTCCGATTCGGGCAAATCAATCAACGCCACCCCCAAACCTGCTTCCACCTTTGTGTTCCCCGGCTCTCGCTCTGTCGCGCGACCGAAGGTGCCCAAGAAGCTGAGTTCACCTGGGTTTAAGAATGGAAAGCCAAAACTGCATCATGGACAGGAGGACGACGGGCACTTGAGTTCACCAACGTCCGACACGTCAAACGTGCCGCAAATGACCATCACTGAGCGAAGGGAAGAATTCCACCTAAATCAAAATGGCCATTCTCCGATTTCTGCGAAAGACCAGGACACTTTTTCAGATACTTCGTCTTCTTTCAGCGATAACTCGGATGTCCGACGTGCGCGCAGCTCCACCCTAACCACGACCACTAGTAGCGGAAGCTCTTCATCAGTGAAGTCGCCATCTGGCTACGTCTTTCCAGTGGGCAGGTCGCGTGCTCAGCCTTCTAAGCAAGCTGCCTTATCTCTCTCTCGGAAAAAGTCACCTAAGGTCACGGATGGAGTCGAACGTCAGGAGCGGCCGCGGTTCATGGGCATCTTACTGAAGAAGAAAAAGAAAGGAAAGGCGGCAGAACTTTCTCCTGGGACAAATTCGGCATCGTCTGGCTCAGAATTAGATGGTCATTCTCCCGTCGACAAACTGCCAGCTGCGAACGTGGATCTAAACCAGAATTACGCAGAAAACCAGGCTGCTCTTCACCAAGAGAGCCGAGAAAGGGCGGAACGCATCAAGTCTCGCATTGGGAGCTATCCGCTCGATCCTTACGACACAGTTTTACTCGACAAGTAAGTCTAATCCTTTGTTGCAGTTCTTCCTCGTTCTGATTGTCTTCCTGGTAATTAGCGATCGCCATACTGGAGAACTCCTTGTAAGACTCAACCCCACTGCCTCTCCGAGCTTTCACCATTACGGGAACAACCCACCTACGTCTGTTCTCGACCTTGGGTGTGGTCAAGGGTAAAGCTTATCAGAATCTACCTTTGACTTTGTTCTGATCTTTGTTCTTCAGCCACTGGGTATTGGACGCTGCCATCAGTTGGAAAGGATATGGTACGAAAGTCACAGGATACGACATGGTCGATATATCACAGGGGTTATTACCTTGGGCTGCCGAGCAAGGTGTAACAGAGAATATCCGTTTTGTTCGAGGCAACTTGTAAGTTAATCATTGATTCGATTCCTCGATCAACTGTTCCTGACTTGAAACTAGCCTCAAGCAAAGGCTGCCGTTCAACGATGAATCATTCGATCTGGTGCGGATGTCATGCTTGGCCCTCTGCATCACATCCAACTCCTGGGTTTTCGTCCTGCAAGAGGTTTGCCGTGTGCTGATGCTCGGAGGACGACTGGAACTTATCGACGACGTGATATTCTTCCCGTACGGCACAGCTTCCTCTGCGCTCAATATTCGAACGCCTGGGAATACGTCGCCGATTGAGTCGATAGCCCCTCGTCTGGACATAACCATTCCGTCGGCATCATTCACAACCTTCAGCATCTATGACAGCGAAACCACCAACCCTGGGCTTGGACTGTCCGTGGACGACACTGAAGCCGAGGACTTCTACGAGCTTTACGGTGCAGGAAGAGGAAGACGATGATGATACCGCAACTGTGCACGGGTACAACGCCAACAACGCCAACACCACACCAGCAGCGTCTCCAGAACCTAAACCTGCACCTCGGAGTCGCGAGAGCTCATACTATCCCAGTATTAGCTGCCTCTTGGAACCGTGCACGCGATACATCTGGAGACCTAGAGTCTCTGTTCGAACACATGCTCATGCATAAATTTGGCATCAACAAGGATCTCGGCGATTCCATACTCGATCTCTTGAAGCAGGTTTTTGGCCATGCGCGAGAAGTCAAGACCATGCATCTCACTTTGGCTCCTCCGGAGTCTGGTGATGATGATAGTGTCCGAGGCCTTCAAATCGACGTCTCCTCACGTCCAAGGTCGAGAGGACTTTCGCGGGCACCTGGTCTTGTCTTGTGGCCCTCGACGTTCATTCCTATGGAGCAGTCGGAGATAGAGATACATGCATCAAAACATCTACGAATGCTATTATCGTGCAAAAATTACTTGATAGAGCATGCAATAGAAGCGACTGACGACGAAGACATCGACGAAGAGTCAGTATTGGAGGCTTTGTGGGAGTACGAAGGGTACGTTGAAAATGTTATACTTCCATGCCACATATTAACTTTGTTCTCCAGCTTCCTCCGTCACAGGTTCAATCCTCCAAATCCGTCATCGGACTCAGCTGAAAACGACGACGACGACGAGTCTGACGCTGTCAGTGTACGTGGATCCATTGCGGAGTCGGTTTCGTCAGACCATCGTGAAGCGATGTTGGAGATACAATCGTAAGCCTATTTTGCCACAAGTTTTCTGTCTCATACTTATTTCTCACTCCTCTAGTCAATTTATGCAACGCTACGCCTGGCAAAAATCAGCTTCGCGCGACCGACCAGCCACCCCAAGTACGCCAAAGATACAAGACAACACGCCAACCACCCTTGACTTCCCTGCGATGATTCCATCGCCTTCCACTCCTTCGAGTCCCCCCATCGCAACTATTTCTCGTCGTGACACTCTTTCGTCCATCGCTTCGCCACTTTATTCTAAGGACGAGATGACCCACGTCCGGACCTTCCGTGTCTATGAAGCTGTCAAGATCGACGAGGCACTTTTTGGATCTGCAATGTAGATTTCTCTAAATTTTCTTCATCTATCTCCAGTTTTTTTACAGATACCTCTCCTTTGATCGAGACTCGTCAATCTTCGAAAATTTCTCTGACAGCAATCACATTGCTCCCAGAACCCTATCTTATTTTTTTTTCACTTATCTGTATTGTAGTCGCTTGGAACAATTATCCCATGGGGTTTGATTAAATATTTAGACATCTCAGGCTGTATCACTTGGATCTACTTAGTTACTTATCTTGTATGTACGACACAAGTCAATACGGACTACTCAACGTTGGAGGCGAGGCGGTCCGAGGCAGGGTCTGTGAGGTACTAGGCCGTCATAAGACTCAATCTGTGCAATGAAAGAAAGATTGCTACTTCCACGGAGTCGAAGATAAGGATGTTGGAGTACCTGATCGACCATCGTTCCGCAAGTACCTCGGAGAGCGATTCTATCGTGCCATGGGGTAAGTGGAATGGGGTAAGGCAAGGTAATGGCATCTCGTCAACTCCTCAGCCTCATTCCGCTTTTCCAGGCTTTTCTTGCTATCGAGGGGCTAGCCTCAGTCAGGCAAAAGTCAAATCATTTATTGGTATTGGTACTGGTGCGACTACGATTACTACTAAGACTCACTAATCATCCGCTCTATACGTAAAACAGAGCTACTTACAAGAAACTAGATACGAATGGGGAGAGAAGTACCGACGAAGTCCGAGTGGAAACCTAAAATCCATGATTTGGAGGTCTCTCGCGATCCAACAGGGCGAAAAAATCCGGCGGCTCCGAAGATATGATAGATCATGTCCTGAGGGTATATTATAGATAACGAAACATACCAAATAATATCAATCTGCTTCACATGTCTCGACCCAAAGAAGGCCCCCACCCTGCACTGACGGGTCCATGATACACGAAAAGTGGGTGCACTCGTTTCTTATCGGGTACCTACGCAGCCAGGTCTTGACGTCGCTGACAGACGCCCTTTCGACGCCCTTGTCCCGCCACAAATTGCACAGGCACTCTTTGCGTTCCACGCTCTCTTCCACGATCTCCCGAGCGCCCCCAAGATCTGAGAGGACGCCGCTCTCGAGGAGCTGACGCCATTGCTCTGGCGACCAGGCCTCCATTGCCACGTCGTGGTTCGTGACGGCTAGGAACTCGTCGGACGTGTGAGTTACGGCGGAGGTTAGGTCTTTCTCCATGACGAGAACGGAGGTTGGTGTGCAGAATGTGAGGTAGCAGGACGATACGCGCGATTGGCTGAATTTGGTTGCTAGTTCGTCGAGAGTTGGTACTGGTCCCGGAGTAAGCAGGGTTCGGCGTAGTAAGCTGGCGATGGACTGTCGATGTCCGAGGAGAAGGAGAACGTGGTGCATTCTGTTCTTCAGCGTTGATGATGAGGACTGGATTCTGGCACGATAATTCATCGACATAGATAATCCTTCCCTATAGTATTCTAAGTGAGCAAAAGAAAGTAGGTTAACTTTATTGACCTACCTTACTCCTGTGAGGACGCCAACGTATCCCGCGTATGTGACTGCCCTAATTATTTTGAGTCAAAATTTCTTCCTTGAATGTATTGACATGGAAATACCCACCTGGCAACGACTTTACCACCAAGTAAATATTGAACTCGAATGATCATATCACGAAGAGGTTCCATGTTCCAGTCCAAATTCCGAAAATGCAACATCTTCGTCCCCCTGGCTCGTGGGACCTTGGCTTGCACTCCGCCGCTCATGCATCCAGAGAATAAATCCAAGAATGTATTATAAGCCACGACGAGGTGGAGGGGAATTCGTGCGGCTTTTGAAATGCCCTTGATTTCTTCTGTTTCCTCTTTGGAATAGACTTTCCTCAATAGGTTTTTGGCCAGAAAGGCAAAGAAGCGGGGGGATGGGGTAAACGCCAGCAGGTCATTGTAAATGGCGACCAGCTCTGTCATCTCGTCCTTGTAGTCGTTGCTTATTTCTGTGTACCTAGATCTTGGAGGTTGAGAAAGGTCTATACTATAGAGAGGTGGTTCGTCAGTATGGCCACGAATAATCCTTACTCTTCTGTTCGAAGAGTTGGAGACTGAGGTATGGTCGGATTCGGAGGACATGATGAACGAAGTTGGTCAACGATCCTTCTGTTTCTCAGAGGCAGTTCGAAAAAATTATGGAACAGAAGAGTTCAGCACGGATTCGGTATGATACAAAGCATGGTCTTCAGTCGGCAGAGTCAAGACTCAAAAGAGTACAAAAGAGTCATTCAAAGCACTGGTCAAGTTTGGTTTTCGCAGCCTGCTGGGTCACAGCCTTTCCTCCGACAGGAGAGTGGCTTATGTAACGGACTACATAATCTGGGAAAATCTCTTTCGAATTCTTCTCCTGGGACTGTTTTCCGTCAAATACTTACAGCACTCGACGTATTCAACATCCGAGCTCAACCTTTGAACAATTATTTGATTTTATGTAACCAAAGATTTTATGAGTTTGCTCTCACCTGTTCTTCTCTGTACTTGCGGTATGCCATCAGGATGTTCAATTTCGCAGGCAATTCGGAAGGACTAGAACTCAGGGTCCAAGTTGACATATCGAGCACCAGATTAGCTGTGCCTGAAGCAAGCCAAGCTTGAATGAAGCCGCAGACCATTTCTACAGACCTTTGTCGTTGACCATCCTGTGCGCCTCGAAAATACGCGAACTGTCTTTGTTTACCAGGTATGTTTCCCCTCTTGCTTGGCTGCTTTGGCGCTCATGTTGCGGTATTGTGATGCAAGTTGACACTATGCGACGCGAGAGCGCTGTAATCGATGCATCTGGAAAATGGGCATCTGCTGAAGAAATCCTCGAAAATGCCACATCCGAAGAGGATACAGGCCGTTCTCCTCAAGAAGGCGCTCGGTTACCAACACAGAACGGTTCTGCCAATCCTGTATCGTCGAACCAACGAACAGATAATCCTAGCACCACTCCAGGTCCAGTTCCACCACCACCACCACCTCCTCCTCCTCCGCTTCCTCCACGTAGCCCTGGCGCTTCTCAGGGTAATATCTTGCCCTTGGGACCACAGCCGCCTACTTTCGCCCGTCCTGATACTGTTAGAAGCGCTCAATTCGTCCCCGTTCGTCCGGCCTCCCCAAGCTATGGCCGACAATCTCAAGTCTCCAATTCATTTGAACCTAATACTCGATATCCTACCGACCCTCCGAATGCCTTTACTCCACAGCAATATCAGCCACCTCCCTTTTCCTCTATGTCGTCACCGTATGTAGTTCGTCCCTACGTCGGGCCTTCCTTCTCTGGCACTCCGACCGCTTCACAGAATACATACCCGGGCATGCAGCCGCCTACTACGCCGCAAATGTTTTCTTCACCTGCGCCCATGTCGCAGTATGCTGCAAGTCCTCGCCCTGGGACTTACTTGGGGAGTCCAGTGCCATATCCTGGAGGACAACCTCAAAGTGTACGGGCTAATTCATACCCTGTTCCACAATCCGTAGGCCCTTCGCCATTCGTTCCTTCGCCGAGCAATCAATCGGCCATTCGCCCAGCTACCACCAATTCGATGCCTACGAATTCGATGCAAACTCCCCAGTCTGTTTATGGAGGTGCATCCCAGAGCTATCGACCATCGACAATGACTTCCAATGTTCAACCTTTCTCTGTCTCATCACAACCACCCATCACTCCAGGCAATTTTTACTCGAATACCAATCAGATGTCTGCAACTATGCCAGCAAGCATGGTACCGATGAAGACTCCAAATACGAAGAAAACCGATGCCTTCGTCGCAAACGATCCCTTCCGACGACCACAATCCTATAGCAAACATCACAAAGAAAAAGACGACATGACCTTCGACGACATCCCAACGCCAGGTCCTCCGTCGACGCCTATGAATAATATTCCATCCTCTGCACCGCAAACGGTGATTTCGCCTTACCCGTATCCACCGACTCAACAACCAGCTTATGGAGGCAGCCAGTCGGCACCTCCTGCTTCTGGGACTTACACTACCCCAATTGGTTACTCTACTACCCCAGTCTACCGACCTCCAAGTAATCAGACCGGTTTTGGAATGGGTCGACACGATTCGACGTCAGCATCGCGACCTAGTCAGGGAGGGGATTATAGCATGCCAGCTAACCAGACACCCAGTAGCTCTGCTCGACCTCAACAGCCCCAAGAACAACCTCCTCCGATGATTCCTTCTGCGCCGATAATCCCTCCTTCTGCTCCAATGATTCCTCCTTCTGCTCCAATGATCCTTCCTTCTGCTCCAATAATCCCTCCTGCTCCGATGATCCCTCTTCCCCCAATGGTCGCAAATGGTAGTAGTCCGACAGTGCATGTGCCTGTCTGGCCTCCCAGTTCAAACGAAAGCGATGTGGATCTACCTCCGGTCATACCTGCACCTGAAGGAGACTCAAACACAGGACGACCAACCTATGGCACGCAATCGCCGCCTCCAAGTCCAACCCCTGGTCGACAGTCTCCTTATCGTCCGGCCTATGACCCTGACACCATGTCCTGGTACGACCCGTACGACAATGCTCGTATGGATGCTCCCGTCTACCCTCCGCCGACTTCTTTTCCACCGGTTGAGCCATATCCTTACCCAGCATATTATCCAGATCCCAACTATCCACAGCCAAATCACGTTTACTATCAAAAGGCTTCATTGTTGTCTCGAATTGGGGGCTTCTTCTTGTGGCCGTTTAGGTTCCGTAGCTCTCGACTCCAAGCTTACCAACCACCGACGCAAGCTTGGGATGAAAGCTCGGTCGAGTCGAAGGCAACTTTCTCGACTATCGCCGTAACCTTCCTCGTAGCCACATTACCTAGTCAGGTATATTTGCACTTCTTGCTGCGCCTTCCGTCCCTTTACTTCTCGAGGGTCGCTCGGATATTCGAGGAAGCCGACTTGACCTTACCTGAAATCAAGAAAATGGCGCTCGAAACAGCCTCGCAGGATAAAGGAAAAGTCGACCTCCACATGTTCGAAACAACCTCGAACGTGCCTCCGCAATACGAAAGGCTGAAGTTGACCTGGGAATCCTTTATCGATTCGGTCATGCGAGAGTGGAAAACTTTTAATATCATCTCGGTTCTTCTTCTTTCGTGGGTGTCTTTCATCCCTCCCGGGCCCTCGTCATAGGTTTTGCCGTGGTCGCTAATTCTCCGAAATCACAGGGCGATTCTCACCATCCTGCAAATTCAAGGTGCGGCAGATGATCCCATCACGAGATCGACTGCACTGTTCTCGTTGATCTGCGCCCTTATGAGCTTGCTCTATGGGTGTATGTACATCATCCGATTTGGCAGTATGCGCAAAACTTACAAGGCTGCTGAATGGGCTTTGGTAAGCCTCAACATCTTTAAATTTTTCAACACTTTATCCTAACGATTCCATTGCTATCAGGAAGCTAAGAGGACCAAGACCGGCATATGGTGGAACGTTTGGGTTTTGTTGGCAATGCCAGCTATTTGGCTAACATGGTATGTCGAACGATTGACGGTAACGTCGAGAATTTCTAATATTCTCTGCTAGGTCGCTCATCCTGTATATTGCCTGCATCATGTCGTTTGTTTGGCGATCCACCCCTCAAGATAACGGACCGCCGCTCGTCATGTCTGACAGAGCACTTCTTGTCGTACGCATTGTTATAACCACCGTCCTAGGCTTGGGAATCATCTACGCATGGTTAATATTAAGCACCTTTAGTCGGTATGGCGACGCTATGGACAGAGCTTGGAAAAAGAGGATTGACGGTTGGATTGAAGAGAAGGGGCAAATGCAACCTGCACCGCCTGGGCCATATCCATATACGCCATACTTCGATCCCTACCCCGCTTCAATGTACCAGCCATACAGCGGCGAACCATTCCCCGGCCCGTATGTGGACCCACGTCAGGCCGCCCCGTCATACACGGATTTGGGTTACGGGTACTCCTCTGATCAGAAGACAGGATTTACCGACCCCGGCCCTGGACCATCCTACGCTAACGCGAGCTACGTACCGCCTCCAGAACCGTACGACTCTCCAAGGCCATCTAGGCCCACCAGCCCGCAAAGCACTTCCTTGACAGCGAACGCCACACGGTCAAACACTGAGCACAACAAGATGTCCGGCCTCCAACGCGAAGACAGCGGTGCATCGGCGATTTACAATGGTCCAGCATTTCCCGGACGGAACCCCCTTCCCGTTCCTCCTAAAATCCTATCGCCCAACGACCTGCCGAGGCTTGTTCCTAAGAAGGGTCTGGCCGTTCCTCCTCCTCCATCCTTGCCGACTATACCGGGAACACCTGCAACCGTCTTCTTCGACAATAATTCATCTCGACATTCACATTCAAGTGCGGGAGCTGGACAAGTGCAAGGCCTTGGTCTCGACCTCGGTGATCAGGACGACAATTCGCAGGATAATAGGGTGCGCTTTAGATCTCCTCTCGTGTCGGCGCAAGGAAGTTCCTTAGGAGAAAACGATGGAGATGCAGATGGAGAAAGCCCCCCGCGCTCGAATCCAACTACATCCAGTTCGTCGTTAAGACATCGCTCAACGCCGGACTCGGTGGAACCCAGAACAGGATAGGTCCTGTCATTATATCGTTCTTTATCTAGTTAACAATTTCTATTGGAAGCCCAAGTTTCTGGGCGTATTCCTTCGATCTCTTTGCTCAGAATGTTTCTCGGCCCCCATGTACACTGAAAATACCCTGTCATATGTGCGCAGTTTCTTGTTTTAGAAATCAGCTTAAAATATTCAATGAAAGCGCCATTTATACATAGTGCCCGATTATTTCTCCCGCACTTAACCTCCGAAGCTTAGCCCTCCGAAGGGAATCGTACGCTTCCGCTTTCATCTCTTTTTTTGCATCGAGTCTGCGTTTCCTGCTTATCTCCACAAGCATCCTGCCTGTTGACAGACGTACCATGCTGGTGCGAGACATACCTGGATGCCAATGTCGGTCATGCTGCACCATCCTGGATCTGTTCTGATTTCTGGTCCCTGTTGAGAAACGAAGTATACAAGGCACTCCACTATCGGCAGTCGAAAAAACGATATGCGTGAATTGTGGGGTGAGAACAGATCATAGACTGAGATAGTATGCTAACTGAAATTAGACGACTTATAGGTGAATGAGCAGGTTTAAAATATAATATTTTAAGCGCTCTATCGGGCCATCAGGTCATGACCAAAATCAACGTCTGCAAAGGGTAGCATGACGCCATGCAGTGAGGACTTAGTATCTTCTTTCTCCGGCTGAGGAAAATTATATTTTCCGAAGAAATCTCACCCAATCTCTGTCCAAGTTGCTTGCTTTACATATTCCCGAAATAGTACAGTGCGAGGTGGCAGAAACAACTGGGCGACTTGATTCTTTCAATGATCGCCGAGATCTGATCAAATTTACTGCAGAATTCTCCTATACAAAAGGCAATTCCTTGCCGCTTTCAACAGGTCTCTTATTAATACATCTGACAGGGCAAGCTTTCGCAGCCGAGTGTCGACAAGCTTGTGTTACTGGGACTTGACTGGGACGCAGTTTCGAGCCACGTCAGATAGTCATGAGATACTTACATAGAACCAGCTAGCCCCTCACACTGCACCATTTGTACTACCAGTATGTTGCTTCTTTTGAAATATCTCTGTATAATTTGGGTATAACTGCGATCCTTGCGTATGCCATTTGGGCAGTTACAAATGATGTATAAATTGTAACCCTCAAAATACATATCATTCCAACTGCATCCAGGAACAACCACAGCTTGAATGTCTTAGTTTCGCGTTTTATTGTTTCCTCGAGCCTCTCGTGATCCTTTCTACCCCACAGACGATCACTTGGCTTCTCGGAAATGTCCATTTTTAGAAATCCTTTCTGCTTGAGAAGTGTCGGCGGCTAATTCTCGCCAAATATTTATTGGTTGTGTCCAGCGAGAAACTCCCGAGTCGTTGCGACGATTACCCCGACGCATACCTCAGTCAGTCAATAAAAAGCTCAACGCAAACGATGATTGTTGCGAAAAAATTTAGACCCTCTCTGGCAACATCATGAAGCTCGCTGCTGGTCTCGTTGCCGTGGCTCTTTCTTGCCGCTCTGTTCTTGCAGTCGTACCTATTTACGGGCAGTGCGGTGGCATCAACTACACTGGAGACACTAGTGGGTCTAGCGTTTCACATGGTCCTCAAATACTTATTTTCAATTCCACAGCCTGTGCCTCGGGAACGACCTGCACGGTTCTGAATGCATATTATTTCCAATGTCTTCCTGGGACTGCGAGTACCACTCCTGCGTCAACGACAACCAAGCCTGCTACAACAACGACTAAGCCTGTGACGACCACAACCACGACCACTAAGCCAGTCACCACGACCACTAGCCCACCACCAGCGTCTACTGGATTCGTCAAAACATCTGGCACAAAATTTGTTCTCAATGGTTCCACATATACCGTTGTCGGGTATGCTGAATCCGTGACAAAGCCTCTATATTTTTTAACAACTTTTATCTAGTGGAAACGCTTATTGGGTTGGTCTGACAGGACTTAGCACAGCCAACATGAATGCAGCATTCGCTGATATAGCAAAAGCCGGAGCAACAACTGTCCGTACATGGTCAGTGTGATGCTTCTCGTTTTTCTAAAGCCTAGTTAAAATTAAATGTGGTTTAGGGGTTTCAATGAAGTGACAAGCCCGAATGGGAACTACTATCAAAGCTGGTCGGGAAGTACGCCGACGGTCAACATGGGCGCGACCGGGTTGGGTAACTTCGGTATGAATTTAAACTTCTATTCAAAAAATCCTGTTGCTTAACCGACTTAACCAGATAATGTCGTTGCCGCCGCAAAGGCAAACGGCCTCCGTCTCATTGTCGCATTGTGCGGGGCTATATTTTGCCTATTATCTAGTAGCTAACATTTACAATAGGACGAACAATTGGTCTGATTATGGTGGCATGGACGTATACGTCAAGCAGATCCTCAATTCTGCCAACCATGATCTTTTCTACACTGACACAAGTGTTAAGGTAAACTTCATTTATTTATTTCTAGGAGACTGAGGAAACTCATGGTGAACTGCAGACCGCGTACAAAAATTACATTAAAACCTTCGTAGGCCGATACCTCAACGAGCCGACCATTATGGCCTGGGAGCTTGCTAATGAGCCCAGGTGCAAAGGTAGCACAGGGTAAGTCAAGATTCAAAAATACGTCGGCTTCAAGCCCTCAGATTTGTCTTCTAGCACCTCCACTGGAACTTGCACGACGGCGACGGTTACTGCCTGGATAAAAGAGATTTCAGCGTACATCAAGTCGATCGATAGCAACCACCTTGTTGCCGTCGGCGACGAGGGCTTCTACAACCAACCCAGTGCCGCCACCTACCCATACCAGTTCGTCGTTATCCCTTTAACAAATGAAAGATTTCAATTTATGACCATAACAGAGGTTCCGAGGGAGTGGATTTCGACGCCAACCTCGCTGTTAGCTCGATCGACTTCGGCACTTTCCATGTGAGTATCATATTACGCAGCTACCTTTTAAGCTATTCTCAATTGTGTATGATGCAAAATAGTCTTACCCAACTGGCTGGGGTCAAGGTGGAAATGAGCAAGCTTGGGGAACTCAATGGATTGCAGATCACCAAACATCCCAGGCTAAGGCTGGAAAGCCAGTAATTTTGGAAGAGTTCGGCGTTACCACTAACCAAGCTACCATATACACCGCTTGGTGGAATGAGGTTATTTCTTCTGGTTTGACTGGCGATCTCATCTGGTATGGATCATGTTTCTGGTATTTGATCTTTGCTGAAACTCCTTTGCAGGCAATCCGGTTCGCACTTGTCAAGGTATTCATCTCGCTTATAACATTTAAGGACTCATTGCTTATGCATGTATTCTGTAGCGGTGATACACCCAACGACGGATATGCTGTCTACCCAGATGGCGCAGTCTATCCAATCCTGAAGTCGCATGCTGCAGCTTTGAAGGCCCGCGGTTGATTTGAAAAATATGTATCGAGATCATTGTTGTAATCTAGGTTAAACTCAGAAGCGTTTGGAATATAAATCTCATTACCTCTTCACCAGTGGAAAATGAGTGGGTGTCATAAAAATAGATTGACGCCGGAGCGGAAGTAAATCTTTCCAACTCGGATCAAACCAGTATGCCGACTGCGATACTCTTGCCCGGTTGGGTGTCAGTTATTAAATTACAGTAAGACTATGTTTACAACGCCATAGGTTCATATTTTTACTCAACGGCGAAGCGGTCGGGAAGAGGTTCTTTTAGGTTCTTTTTTGACGTAAGATCGATCATCAACAAAGATAATTGCAGGATAAACCGCGGTCCACCTATGTACTATCTATCCTTAAGAAACATACCGTGGTCATTTTTCAGGGACTAAGCTTTCTAATAAATGTGTTTTTCTTCCAACTTGAAACCTCCTTCCACCTTGCCTTCCACCATCTACGGAAATTGCAAGCCTCGGGTTATGTCTTACCAGGAACACCGGTGATTGCCGTGATAGAATTACATAAGCAACCTTCGAAAAGTTGCAACTTCAAAGTTCGTTGCTCTTATTCAAGTTCTTCACCTTTCCTAGATCATAACGAAGCCAATAGCTGCACTTTGGCAGTATACATGAAACCCTCAAGAATGGTCGCTACATAATATTTGCAGAGATGTTGGCGTGGATCTGTGCTTTGGTTTTCTTTTGTTATTCGGCATTGGCTGATATCGTCACTTCCGTTCACGACTTACCTGGGCTCGAATATGACTTTGTCATTGTTGGTGGTGCGTATTTCTTCGTCTTATCGATAAAAATACTTAGGTTGAATGATGCTTGGATAACGGGTGGGAAAGCGGGTAATGTAATCGCAAACCGACTTACAGAGAACCCCCAAGGATTTCAGTTCTTGTCTTGAAAGCTGGTACCCTATAAGTCCATGACATGATTAGAGTCACAAGGAGACATCAGTAATACAGTTGACTTTCTCATAATGCATAACCTAGTCATGCATAATTCTCATAGTGCATAGGAATTTCTGAAAACCATCGTGGTAAGCAGGGAAAATCGTGCATAATGCATAACGCATAATGCATAGGCTTTTGGGTAGGATATGCACTATGAGATCGAAATTTGGGCGGGGGGAGCCCCAAAAAGGGTCATCAGTACCTGGCGGTTTGGGTCAATATTTGACCCAAAATTACCAGAAGCACGTTAATATTTTTCTCAAACCTATCTTCTCCATTTCTGCCTCAAATAAGTGCCTAAAATACTGATCCTGATAGCCCGAAAAGGAGAACGTCGGATCGACTGGGAGAGAGGTGCGCGGACCTGGTGCGCGCACCGCACCTCGCACCGATGACAAATGATTGTCCCACGACTGGTCCCAACGCGTACCTCTACACATTTTGCTCTTACCTTGCCCGCACCGTTATGCTGCCCAGGCTGGGCGGTGGTCACTGCGACCACTTCACGCTGGGAACTGTCTCCAGCAACGCGTCACGAATTTAGTATGTTTGTATGTGAGTGGCTTGGGTAGTTTGATCACCAAGTCCAACACTAAAATGGCATAACCATTACGCCGTCGTGACTATTCTCGTTCAAATACATATTGAATTCCAAGAAATCATATTGAAAGTTGTATATATGTATGTACATGAAGTTTTCTCCCATTGGCACTGTGCCACTCGTGCTTTACCTTGGAATGACAGCAGAGAAGTGGCCTGCGTGAATTCTAATCCAAGCATGTAGTCAAGATAGCTTCTTGGAACATCCACACACATCCAAGGAAGCATCTTGTTCGTCCCAGGAAAGCAGTGCTAGGAAAAGAAAATCGCGCAGCAAAGTCCTGTACCTCCACAACCCTAGTTCTAGCAGCTGCTAAGATAGGTGGGAATAGGCGGGAATTCGAAGGGAAAATGCGAAGTTCGACTCTCGAGGTCCGAGGTACGAATGCAAAGTTCGAGGTGCGAAGTGCGTGGTGCGTGGTGCGAAGCTAGGTGCGTGGTGCGAGGTGCGCAGGCGGTGACAGGAGGTGCGAGGTACGGAGGGCGGGAGTGACGAGGTGCGCGGTTCGCTGAAGGTGCGCGGGAATGATCTCAACAGCCTTCGGAGCTTCAAATGTTAGGTCCAGGTGCGAGGTGCGTGGTACGAGGTCCGGGTGCGAGGTGCCACGGCACCTGTGACCCAGCCGATCCGACTTTCTGCCGAAAAGTCAGTTTTGTCACGCATCCCAGCAAAAATAATACATGTCACATAAATGTGACATATCCCTTGATGCATAAATCTCATGATGCATAGGAAAATTTCCGCACCGACATTATGCATTATGAGAAAGTCAACTGTATGGATAGGATTGCAGGCCAGATGGAAACCTGAGGGTTACTTTTCCATTCTTTTGCACACGGGCAACGCCTCATACGGCCTTTGACTGGAACTACACGACACTCGCGCAACCTGGGTTGAATAACCGTACTATCCCATACGCAAGAGGCTTTGCCTTGGGTGGAAGCAGCTCTGTTAGTGAGTTGAATAATTTGAATGTATACCATTGAGCGTTGTGGTGACCAATGCATCCCGAAGATTTCATGACTTATACTCGTGGTTCTTCAGAGGACTATGATCGATATGCTCGACTTTCCGGAGATCCTGGATGGAGCTGGAAAGCACTCCAGCCCTACTTCTGTAAGATGCGACGTCGAAGCATTAAATTTGAGCTTTGCTGAGGTTTGTGCAGAACGAGAGGTTTTCGCCACCCGCTGATCACCACAACACAACTGGCCAATTCAACCCGACTGTGCATGGTTTCGATGGAGTTAACACTGTTAGTCTATACGGGTTCCCAGAGGGAATCGACCAGCGTGTCATTGAGACGACTAAACAATTAGTCGAGTTCCCGTTCAACCTTGACTATAATTCGGGATCCATCTTGGTATAAGAGGGGTAATACCACTTTTTTTCTTCTTGTTCTAATCAGTGAATATGAGGACAGGGTTTACCCAGTTTACCATCAAAGACGGAGCTAGGAGTAGCTCACGGACTTCATACATGGCAGATCAATTCAGCTCCAGAAAGAATTTGCATGTCCTTTTGAACGCGAGGGTTTCACGTCTTTTAGCCACTGGGAAACAGCATGGCCAACCAGTTGTCCAAACTGTCGAATTCTTGGCCGCTAGTGATGGGTCTTTGATGAAGGCCACTGCCCGGAAGGAAGTTATTCTCTCCGCCGGGAGCATTGGCATACCTCATACCCTTCTGAACTCTGGTATCGGGGATGAAAAGACCCTGTCCCAGATTGGCATCAAAACCATTGTAAATAACCCATCCGTTGGGCAGAACCTCTTGGACCATGGACAGTCAACTCGACAGACACCTTTGAATCATTCACCAGGGACCCGGCCGCGACCGAGGCAAACCTCGAACTCTGGGAAACTAATCGAACCGGGGTGTTTGCTGGTGGGGGTTTCAACCCTGGTTGGATTCGCTTGCCAAAAAATGCGACCATCTGGCAAACCCATCCTGATCCAGCTGCTGGACCAAATACTGCCAATTTTGAGCTTCTGGTTAGTGTATGTCCTTTCATGCTGGGACTTTGAGGCAGAGCTGACTTTTATTTCTTCAACGGTTTAGAATGGAATCAGTCGTGCGCCATATTCCCACCTACTGGGAATTTTTTGTCCATTGGAACTGCCCTGCTGTCGCCCACTTCCCGTATGTATTTCTTCGACCCATCTCCAATATCTGACATGCTGATTCTTAAATTTAGGTGGGTTCGTAACTATCAATTCGACCGATCCCTTCGCCGCGCCTCTCATTTAACCTAACTTCCTAAGGGTGCAAGCTTTGGTGTCGTGGATCCGGATTTGAGAGTTAAAGGTGTTGTGGGGACGAGGATCGTTGATGCTTCTGTCATCATGAGTACATGGCTTTATTTACCGCGTTATGAGAATCTAATAACTAACACCGTTCCTCTAGCCCGTTGTTCCGGCTGCGCACACCCAGGCTGCGACCTACGTTTTTGCAGAGCATGCGGCCGATTTGATAAAAGCCCTGTGGAGGATTTAAGGATCTCACTAGGCGTGCGCTTGCCTCGCTAAATGTGAAATAGCAACGCAGTCTAGTACAATTCAATCTTCAAATAAAAGAGTCATAGCTCCGTTTTTGCATCCATACTTGTCCATGTATTCCGCAAAATGACTTGGAGGAATTGTTGATGAGCTACTTGACAAGACAAAATCCATAGTCATAAACCTTCCAGTGCGAAGTGACTAGGATCACGTGTTGATATTATTACCTGGAAATTCATCCGAATTGGCATTCCAACTTTTGAGTTTTCACCATAACGTCCGCTGTAACTCTCGATGGCTCTGCCCACAAAAGGACGGGTGATTATCACCACAACTGCAGGGGAAATTGATATTGAGCTATGGTCAAAGGTGTGTGGGCCGTCATTCCAACCATTTCCCCCTTGTGAAGTTGAGTGTGCATTTTAGGAAGCACCGAAAGCATGTCGAAATTTCCTTGCATTAGCCATGGAGGGTTTGTGAGTTTCTCTTGAATCTATTGGTACACATACTGAAGCTATCGCGCAGGTTACTATGATGGTGTCATCTTTCATCGGTAACAACCAACTGCAACTGGATGTCGTGGCTCATCAAACTTATTTTGCCCCTTTGAACAGAATTGTTCCTGGTTTCCTCATTCAGACTGGCGATAGAACTGGCACAGGTGCAGGAGGAGAGTCCTTCTTTGGAGGTGCGCAATAAGCATAGAGTTTGGAATTTGCAACTCACGTTCTGGTCCAGAGCAGTTCGAAGATGAAATTCACCCGAGACTGCGGTTTCCCCATCGAGGGATCGTAGCCATGGCCAACAACGGCACGAAGAATTCGAATGACTCTCAGTTCTTCATTACCTTGGGCAAGTGCAGGAAATACTGTTGCTTCTTTCATACGGCTTACTTCAAGGTCAACAGACAGAGCGGATGAGCTTCACGGCAAACACACCGTGTTTGGTGTGTGTGTGGGAGACACAGTATATAGTACGTTCTTAACCTTTTTTCTGGAGCATCCGCTCATGAATTCATCTGCCAGATGTCATGAAAATCGGAGAAATGGGCATGTTGTTAACAGATTGTCTCTGAATTTTCTTCTAACAACATGTAGAGATTGACGCCGAAGGAAGACCTGTATAGTGAGTTCTGTTCTAACAGTTCGTCTTCCTTCCCGTTCATTCATACCGTTGCCCAGCCCACCAAAAATCAAATCCATCCGTATCGTTGACAATCCATTCGACGATATCGTACCTCGTATAACGGCAGAGGAAAAACGCGCTCAACAACGTGCGCGTGAGCAGGCCCAGCGAGAGCGAGAGGACGAGCAGCGGAAGAAGGGCGCGAAGAAGTGAGTCCGCTAAAACATTCGTCTTGTGACCGTCTTCTTAAATTCCATGCCAGGAACGTGAAATTATTGAGTTTCGGGGCAGATGAAGATGTGGGTGACGACGACGCAGCTACATTCCAGAAAAAGCCAATATACCGTCCTGAAAGTACGTGGTTCTTCCCAGCTTTCTCAGAGTCGTTGTTCTGATTCTTTGATAGTGGTCGAAAACCCCAAGACTGCGCTGGCGGTTCCCGACTTCGTTTCACAGCCAAGCTCAAGCAGTCGGACAAAATCATCAGAACCAAAAGTTAGTAAAGTATTGACTTGAACTCTATCAATTGCAATTTATCATACCCTGCAGCCTGAAAAGCCCTCGAAAAAGCAGGAAACTCAAAAGGACATTGACATCACCAAGATCAGGGAGCAGCATGCCAAAGAACAATCCGCACCGGAGTAAATCACATCACGCCGTTATCTTCTACCCCGCTTCTTCTGACTTTGCTTTGCCTCGTTACTCTTACAGTTCCGCACGCAAAGCTGAAATCGAGAGGATGGAAGCTGAGATCCGGAAACTCCAGAAGCGTCGAGATGGCGACGATAGCGACGAGGAGGCTGTGCGGAAGAAACCCAAGAAATCGTATCTGGGCGAGGAGCTCGCCAAGTATGAGAAGGGCCGGGGGTTGCACAAGAAGGGCAAGAAGCGGGATGAGGGCGATGTGTTGGCGGCACTGAATAGTTTTAGGGGCAAGCTCCAGAACACGATGTTCGTTGATGAGCCGGAACCTGAAGCTGGGGCTGAAAGGGCTGGTGCTTCTGCTGCTACTACTGGAGGAGAAGATGGCGGTCCTGCGTTAGGTGGGGAGGACCTGGGTATGGAGGTGGATGACGATACGGGATTCATGAGCCATGCTCTGCATTTCGCGAAGGACAACCTGGAAGAGACGACCAAAGCTGAGAGGGACTACGAGGTCATCGACCCGAGACAGCGCGGTGCCAAAGCACGAGAAGAAGAAAGGGAGAGGAAGAAGGCTGCGCTCAAAGCAACAGGCGGCGGGGTCAGAGGTGGTAGGTATCGCAGATAGCCTTTCTCGATGCGGTTTTTGTGTTGTTTGTTCATTTTCCCGAACACATTCTGAGAAGGGAATAAATAGTCGTACATTGCTCAATCTCTCAAGCTGGTACACTTGTAAATGTACACAAGATCTTTCTACATTTTTATGAGCTACCCATTGCGTGATTTGCCATTTCTCCAAATTTCGTCTATAAATCATCGTCATCGTCATAGTTGCCCCACCCAGATGTCGTCGGCAGCACCACTGCAGTTTCCGTTGAGCCACTGCCAGCCAACTTCTGTCAACAAGGGATGGAATGGTGGGGCGGGTAAAAGAATCAACTGCTTATTAAGTCGAACAACCAGGCAAAGAAGGTAGCGAGAAATACTATGAAGAGATGACATTGTGGGCGAAAGAAACAAAAAAAAAAATAGTAAAAGATCGTGTACTGTTAAGCTGAGGTCGTGAGGATGGATGGGTCGAGCAAATTGAATGGTGTCCTAGCAAGTGATGGAGAGGATCGCGTTGGTGTCCATTACTTGGTGATAATTACGAAGGCAGAGGTGGGCGGTAAGAATGGACAGAGAGGAAAGCAATAGTTTCTAGACGCCAAGATGGGAGGGTGTATGATGTCGTGAAGAAGGATGAAGGAATGGCTATGGACTCCAGAAGCAGGGGAGTTAATGTGTGACTGTATATGCATACCAGGACGTGGAAACAAAAATGGGTAGTCTGAGTTGAAGATGGGTCAAGGAGGCGGGTCGGTTCCAGACGTGGCAGCTAGGGGGGCCTGGAGCCAAGGTCAAGCTCTCGTCGAGAATCTGGACAACATGACTGCCAATGCAATAAACGCGCATAGCCTCCATTTCTCATAAATAAAATGCCGCCAGGTCGTCGTCCAACCAGGAGCTGGCGGCGCAGGCACCCTGGTAGGATCATCAAGCTTCGCAACGGAGTTTTGAGGGTTTTGCAGCTTTTCCTTCTCCTCTTTAGCTGCCTCGAAGCACCGTATCGAAGCCGCGGTCAGAGCAGAGGATGTTCCAAACGAAGTTGAAGCCGACGCTGACGCCGTGGGCTGCGGGGGGTTGAAGAACGACGGTACTGGAGTGTCGGGCTTCCCTCGTTCCTTCTCGCCCATATTGGGTAGGTCGCGCATTGTCGGTGAGCAGTACTTTTGGAGATGCATCAGCCATGTGATAGAGGGATCTATTTAAAATGTGAAGGTGCTTACTTCAGGGAAAGCATCTTTGAATCGTTGTTGTGTGATGTTCCAGCTGTGACTCCGGGCAGCGAAGGCACGTTTGTGGGAGTCGGACGATGTGACAGAGCCTGTCGTCATCTCGTCGGATAGCATGAACGAAAGGAGACCAGTGAGGCTGGAAAGGAGAAAATTAGTATTTGATGAATGTGACGGAATATGACATGAATCGGGTTGATATAGGAGGTGACCATGACGAGCGCCGGCGATCATCCTCGCGACAGTGGAGGTGGGGTAGATGGCCAGAAAAAAGAACGATGAGATGGGTGGCTGACTTACATAGTGGCGACGCTCCATGCAGGGTTCCACTGAATTGTATGTCGTCAATGCCAAGAAATCGGCGCTTAAGATAATTGGGCTCACAGATCCAGGATGGAAGTCGGACATCGAGAAACAAATCTTCTTGTCGGGCTGGAATCGACCTGAGGGCGTGAACATCTGTAGTGGCCCCTGTCAGCAGCATCGAGCGCCGAAGCGTGCAGATACTCACTTTGATCCCTGGAGGTTTAAATGGGTATTCTGATGGGAAAAGGAGAACGCCGTGGTACTCTCCTCCAGCGAAAGGCGAGTCCGCGGGTCCACGCTAGACAAGAGGTTTGTATTAGGGCTTCTCGTTGCTACACGTCAAGGATGGAGGAGCGTACGATAAGGAAGTTCCCTGGATAAAATACCAAGCAAATGAGCATTTCCAGACATAATTTGGACCTCATAGGGCGACATACACGTCAAGATGTTCTTCTCGTCTGGCGCTGCCCAGACAAACGGAGGAGGCTCCTTCTGCATGGCAACATATTCCTTCGACAGCTAGATGATGGCGATCATATCAGGAAATGAGGAGATTTAGTGAGCTTATTGCAACGTATGGCCTCGCCGCTGTCGGCGACGACGGCGGGGTGGTGCTAGACGACGTACACGTTTCTGAGCGGCCTTGCTTGCCATTATAAAGTTGGTGGTGGAGAGCAGGTAACGAGTGAATCACACGTACAAACAAACGTGTGACAATAGCCAGTTGTGACTCGGAATCACACCGGTCATTTGTCTGCCTGCCGCAATGTCCGCCAGAGGTCCGACACAGCAGGCGGCCATGCTGCAAATAAGAAAGCAGGACTATTCTTGGATTGACCAGCGGATCCTACTCTACGCTGTGCATGCGGTGCGTGTACCGCCGCGATACGGTGCTTTAGTGAAACCGTCGGGAGGATTCAATTGCAAGACCAGCTGGTTTTCACGTTTCACTGCCCTGAGGTCATTGCAAACAAGGCTGAACGGACATCTCAAATCACGTCTGAGAACAAAGCTTGAGAACCAGGATATCACGGAGCCTAGAGCTTTCCCACTGGAGCTTGGAGCGCATTTTGCGTAAGGGGCTCAACTGGCTTCCAGATGGCCTTGTTCCACGTCGCTTCTTTCACATCCAGCGTCAACAGAGACCGGTCGAGTACTAGTCATCGACGGTTTCCTTCCTTCTCAATCACCTTCTTACGAAGGAGGTGCGAGAACTTTTACGCAGGCGCAGCTGCATTATCACCTTCTTGTTCATCTCTCCTCCACAACAGCGGCGTTCCTTCACTCTGTCGTGGTGATATCGAACCTCAGAAGGACGCGGTGATTCGCCGTCAGAGTTGACTGGAATGCTGAGAACTCAACACCGGAGAACACGTATCGGGTACAGATAATAGGTAGCCCGGATCAAAATTTCTCAATCGTTGGCCTGTTCTATTATGAACGTGTGTATCGCTCCATTGAAAGACGTGAAAAACGTACGCAAGCTACCAAAAGTTGCCAGAAAAATTCGATGGCTAACATGGTCATCGAACGTAAACACCCACAAACCACTATCTGTTCTTCAGCTCAGTTGCGTCTGAAGGTAACCCACAGAGGGCACATACTTACCTGGAACCTTGATGAACTTTGCTTCAACCCCGTTCTCTTGCAGCCGGCCGCGCAGTCTGGAATTCACGTACGTCTTCCAGACCGGCGCTGGCCTTTGACGGCGACAGAAGGTGGGCGGCGACTGGAAGAAGACGTGCTTGCGTTACAAAACACCGTCAAGCCCGTGGATACCCTTGATTTCTTGAGGTTTCAGGCAGCGCGTAAATAGCCCAGGAGACAATGGAAGTAGGAAAGAGAAAGGTTTGATCAAGGAAAAATATATTAGGTGAGTTCTGTCCCGAGCTGGTCGGGTCATAGTGCCTGGTATCTGATATGGAGGGTATTCTTGTGGACTCGATAGCAATCTCCTTGGGTGTGGAAAAGAAGCCGTGTCAGGTATTTCTGTTGGCTGATTCCCTCCACACCATTTCTTCTCCTCACCAAAACAGCTGGTCTCGAGCCTAACATTCTTGCAAGATGATGCAAAATGGTGCAAAAGAACGGAAGGTGAAGTTCGACTATCCAATGCGGCCTCTCCTGGCCAAGGCTTTTTTGATGCCACGAAACTATGAGGAGTTTCAAAGCTATAAACATTGAATGAAGAGCAGCTCTAGCTGACCTTTTTGGCATAATTCCTGAACCCACTTCGGTTCTGGCGACTACGCTTGACAACTTTTTCTTCAAGGCCAGACTAGTTCAATTGATCAGAAATTTTCGAGGTAAACGGAATAACGAGAACGACATACTCGCACCAGGCGGTACTTGGGCTCAAATTTCTTCTGGGACGACTCGTTGTCATAAATGTGCACAAAACCCGAGCTCCGTCCTCCACCAAAGAGCGTTCGGAGGCCAAACACGACGACACGACTCTTATCGACCTTATAAACATTAGCGAGTTTTTCAACAATGTCCGCTCTTGCAGAGTTAGGAAGCGTCGGATGGAGAACTTCAAGGACGAATTGGCAGCGTCCCAATAAAGGATTTGTCATGAAATTTCTGGTGCGCAGTGTGATAGAGCCCAAATTGTCAACCTAAGGTGAAGAATTAGTCACATCCTTTCACTACGACACACTCAACTGGGCAACATTCGAATTTCCCATTGAGAGCATCGCGATTCTCTGCTGAAAACTCACCATGGTAGACTGCTCGAAATAGGGAACGCTCGGGTCCAATTGCCCAAATTGTCCTAAAAATAACAACAGCAAATAAAGTCGTCGTTGTCGTCATTTCAGATGGCGCACTACGCTTGTGAACCTGAACCACAATGACCGACCAACATCCCCCCGACGTCGACCTCGTAATTGCGTTTAGAGCCACCAAGTCTACCTCGTCTTCAAAGCATCAACTTCGGGAAGACGCAAGAAAGGCAGAGCAGCAATACAAGAGACTCATTGAAACACTCACTTACGCAGGTCTGAAAGCCGTCGGGCGGAGAGGAGAGTCGTTGGGGCACCTGCTGGTGTTCGTAACGTGCCCACCGAAACACGTTGAGGAGCTGGTGAAGCGTGAGCGGTGGGTAACAGCCATTATGGGCCTTTCGAGGAGAGTTCATGCGTTCACTCTAGCCACTCTGACTTCCTGTCGGGCTTGCCTGTAAGCCCCGCAAGTGGTGTATTACCACTTTCGCCAGCAGATCGTCTTCGTCTGGTTCATTCGTACATCTCATCCACACCTGCGGACGGCGGACTCGGGATCTCGAGCGACGCCGCGGAATGGGACCTCGTGGAGTCTATCTTCCCCTTACATGATCACGAATTCAACGAAACGTGGACCAGGGCCTGGAAACTACAGAACATCGCGTCTGTTCAGCTGGAACGCATACGAGACCAGTTTGGCGACTCACTAGCATTCTACTTTGCTTTCCTGGCATCATACACAAAGTTCTTGCTGCTACCAGCTGTCCTTGGCTTGGTCGGACATTTTCTATTGCCTCCCTATGCGCCTATCTATTCCATCTTGCTGTCGATTTGGTCCATTGTGTTTGTGGAATGGTGGCGGGTGCGTGAGCGCATCATGTCGCTGAGGTTCGGCACACGGGGGTCGTTCAAAGTCGAAAAACGGCGAGCTCAATATAAAAAAGGCATGCCATGGTGGGGAAGAGAATTGCGGATTCTTGCAAGTGTCCCTGTAATACTACTCTTCTCGGCTTTCTTGTGTGCAATCCTCACGGGCATCTTTGTCTTCGAGGCATTTGTGACACAACTGTACGAAGGCCCAGGAAAACGACTCATAGTAGGTTTCTTTTAAATATTTGAGTTGAAATAAATTCTGAAAATTTGCCAGACATTCTCTCCAACCCTCCTTTTCGTGATTCTAGTCCCGAGAGTGCTAGCGATATACCAATCAGTCGCAGTCCGACTAACTAATTGGGAAAACCACGCACACAAATCAACCCACGCAGCGTCACTGACCCTCAAAACATTTGCACTAAGTGCAATCGTAGCGTACATGGGTCTCGGGCTGTCCGCCTTCGTGTACGTGCCTTTCGGCGAGGGCGTCATGCGGTGGGTGCAGGCGTGGCTCTTTGGCGGAGCGAAGACCAACCATGGGTTCGCGGCGACCCTCAGGGATATGCTCAATGGCACAGTCACAACTGTCGGGAAGGACGCGACTGTTGTCGTCGATTCGTTGACTGGTGCACCTGCGCCGACTTCCACTGACTCTGTCTGGGACGCCAGTCCGAGTAATGTGACGACGAAACTGAACCCAGGACGGTTGAGGGACCAGATGTTCGCGTACACGGTGACGAATCAGATCGTCAACACAACTGTAGAAGTCGGGTTGCCGTTCGTGCTGAGGAAGGTCGACGCGTTCAGGAAGGGCAAGGCTGCTGCTCATAATAAGCCCAAAGGCATCGTTTCGTCGCCTGCTGCTCCTTCAGTGTCGGCATCCAGCAGTGCTAGCAGCAGTGTGGGTTCGGATAATGGCAGCGGAAATAACGGTGGTGGGCTGAAGAAACGGGTGGTGTTCGAGGACGAGAAAGAACGCGGAGGCATGGCGGAACGCGCGTTTCTGGATCGTGTGCGAGCAGAGGCGGCTCTGCCTGAGTATGATCTTTTTGTGGACTACAGTGAGATGGTGATTCAGTTTGGATATGTGGTCCTTTGGTCGACTATATGGCCTTTGGCTGGAGGTGGGTTTGTTGTCCATTTATTTATCTTTCTTTTGATTGAACACATTCTTATTATTTTTGTTTATTTTCTAGTCATGGCCTTCCTCAACAATTTACTCGAGCTCCGCTCTGACGCGTTCAAGATGACGGTGCACAATCGTCGCCCCATTCCTTCACGGACGGACACTATCGGGCCATGGCTCGAAGCACTTACGTTCCTCACCTGGCTCGGCGCCATGACAAACTCTGCTCTAGTGTTCCTTTTCTCACCACAATTGCTTCCAACATCCGTCTCATCGTCAAATTTCAACAATACACAAAACAATATATCTTCTGTGGTCAAAGAAACATCCGCCGCCGTCGAAGACCACCTCGTCTCCGCCGCTGGTGGTCTATCATCTTCCACCGTTATTCCCTCTCCATCATCTGCTCCAGCACTGGCAGCGACGAAAGAGTTGCTCCTCAAAGCCATCCTCGTCGCGCTTGTCGCTTCTCATGGGTTCATCCTCCTACGACTGCTCATCCGGCACATCGTCGAGCGGGTGTTCTGGCGAGGAAGCGGGGAGGTGGAAGAGAGGGAACGAGAAGACAGGGATGTGAAGATGCAGTTTTTGAGGGGCGGCGCTGGTGGACGGGGCATCACACTTGTTGGGGAGGTGAAGATTGAGCGGGAGGTGGATGGTGTAGTAGGTGAGGGTGAGGCAGGCGTGAGGGACGACGGGATGGGATTCTGGGACCATGATGAGGGAGTTGATGAGATTCAGAGGATATCGAAGGAGGCGTAGATTTGGGGTTAGAGGTTGGTTAATGTTTGCGTGCGTTGCAGGTGGTCTGTTCCAATTGCTTATACTTGTAACCGCTAGATTTCTCGGCGTCCACTCCTCACTTTATCACTCTCGGTACGGACGAAATGTGATCTTGCTCTGTTTTCAACTGTTATGCCTCTTATGATACACGCTTTGTGATTTGCTAATGAATGATATTTCTTAGACACTGAAGCCGTTTCAGTGGCATTTTCCAGATTACTGAAAGCTTATCTGAAGATTGATTATCTAGGTGCAGTGTCTGCCTATAGCCACAAAGTTGTCAAACACCCACCGCCCACTCTGCTCTTTTCATGCATCTGCATCCATAATCAATTTCGCCTCCTATGCTTGAAGGCTAGCAAGTTCTCTCCGGTTGGAATGGACATGCACTTGACTCTAGCGCCTGTCCGTTGATGTCGAAGACGGTGACGGCAGACCTTATAAAGCGGAAAGGTCTACGAAGTCTTTCCAGGGTCAAACCAGTCCTCTAGACCTCTCTTGATTCATCATCCGAGCGAACGGTTTTCATTGCCTTTGATGTTGTAGATATATCCTACTCGGCGTCCTGCGTCGGGTGAAATGGATTCGAGGTTACCTCATCCACGTTGCCAGAATTGACTCTTGATGAAGCCACTTTGCGAGCTCGTCGAACGGCTAGGATGGACCCGAGGGTATCTATTAAACCCACGAACACACCTTCATGGATCAGTGTGTTTCTATGTGCTACTTCATGAACTGCCAACATGCGATATATTTACATTCACCTGTGTAGCTCCGCAAGTCCTTTCTCGTTTGCACCAATTCGTCGCTTGGACTGCACTGACCGCTGAAGGTCTTGGATGAAACCTCTAGCACTATTATTCGAGCATTAGCAAGGGCGTCGCTGAGACTTGGAACGTGCCCGAGACTTGGTCTCTTCGTGCACAATTAGTTTTCGGTAAACCCTCCACCGCGTGGGGGTCCTGAAAGTTTGCAGCGTTGGAGGGACGTCTACGGAAAGCACAATTAATTGCGTTGATTAGAATTTACACTTTTACAGAGTAGACCACGTCTCACAAAACTGCTGCAGCCTATCGCGGAGGGATATCAGTCAGAATTTGCCCGATCAGCCCGAGCAGAGATTAGATTCAGTGATCCACATCAGGGGCTGTGTTGCATCTTTATCCAGAATCATATCCAACATGCCACCCAGCAGTCTGAGGCTGCCAAAAGCTCGTATAACTCGTAGAAAAATCACGCAGTATAGCGTCGCGGGCGTGATACCAGCGGTGCCAGCGGTGCCAGTGAACTTTGGACATAGAATATGGAATGTTGCATGGTGAACTCCGGAATTGCCCGATGGACACTCGCGCTCATAACTCAATTCAGGGTCTACGGCCCTGAAAATGAGCGCGGCGACATGACCGTTTGTGTCCATTCACTGCTATCTTGATGACGACCATGACAAACGACACCAGTGAAGCAGAGAAGCTCAGCAATGCCGATGCTCAACTAATATCCCGTCTGACCTTGTTTGACAACATGTACGCCCATGTCGGCATAGTTGTTGGCTGGCTTGTGGAAGGCCAGATGGACAGGAAGAGAGTTGAACTTGCTTTGGACAATGTAGTCTCGAGGTGGCCGATGCTAGCAGGACGGCTAGAAATGACTTCTAAAAAACCAGTGGGTCAACTTTTTTGTTGGTGGATGCCAGACTAATGCGAACAATCCCGACGAACAGGATTCCTACATTGTACGAACGCCATCCACTCCATACCCAACGAGTTATAAAACCTACCAATTTTCTGACAGGACGTCTGAGCGTCCTATATCAGATTATATCCCGCTTCCGTTGCCCATCGCCTCAGATGTTATTCCTGCCTCTGTCTTCATGGACGACAAAGGGAAAGTTCCAAGGTCCGGAAGGGAGTGGGTCGTAATGAAAGCCCCGCTCATGTATTGGCACATCACCTATTTCAATCAAGGCGAAGACAACTATTCTTGCATCGGTGTTACCTTCCCTCATGGCGTCTTGGATGGGCTGGGTATTTCTTTCGTCGCCCATGCTGTCGAAGCCGAGCTCTTGGGAAAGCCGTGGGTCGTTCCTTCCTCACCGACCAACCTCGATACCCAAAATAAGATGGAGGCTTTACTTGTGGAGGGAGTGAAGGAACAGGAAGAAGGAAAACGGCCCGTGATCTCAGATTACCATTCGGCTGGCCTTGCGGGGGTGTGGTATGTTATCACGTATCTGCTGTGGACTTTCTGGCAACAGCGGTGGCACAAGTCCCACAGTCGACTTATCATCGTGCCGAAGAAGGCTTATACCAAGTTGGTGGAGGATACAAGACTGGCAGCGAAACTCGAAGGGGACGGCAACGTGAAAATATCGACAGGTGACGCTCTGGCTGCCTTCTTGTTCAAGGTAGTATCTTTTTGACCCTTTTTTGTACTCTCTGACCAATTGCCATCAGAGTGTCTTTTCAGAAGAAACCAACCCTCGAAAACGCGTTCATCTCACCAGTCTGGCTTCCCTCCGCCGTTTCTACAACAATCAACTCGATGACTACCCTCACAATTGCATCGTGCCTATGGCCTACCCCATGTTTACCATCTCCGAGCTGTCGTCCATGCCCATCTCTTCCCTAGCATACCATTTCGCCGAAGCCCGCAAGCAATTTGCAGAAGAGGATGCCCTCGCATTCTACAAAGTCTTGAAGGACTCAGTCAAGATAGGAAGATCAGCGATGCCAAACGACCTCCGCGCAGACGAGAACGTTACAATGTCGAACGTCACCATCGCCAACATTGTGAACATCGATTGGACAGGCGCTGGCGGCGGGCGCACGGTGTGCCGTTACAAGACGGTTTTGAATGAACTTGGTGTCGATTTCACGAACATTATCACCGTCGCGGGAAAGCTGGACGATGAGAGCTTAGTGCTCGATGTTCACTTCAACCAACGGAAGCAAGCTAGACTTGAAGCGGAGGTGAGGAAATTGATTGCTGAGGCAGACGCATGAATGGTAGAGGGGCGTCAATGATTTTTTTTTTTGAATTTAGAGTAGTGCCAGTACACATATTGTATACCCTGATGGACTACCGTTTTGTATATAGACTAGACTCTGGCTAGACAGTCATAACCTCTGATATCTTAAGAAACTACTGTTCATTAGAAGCACATGAACCTGTGAATTGTAAAGTAGAGAATTGGATAGGTACACGCATGATAGCACCTAGCCTGCGATGAAGGGAGTGTTAAAAGGTCAATGCTGGGTGGCAAGACTACACCAAATGTCCTAACATCTGGTGATTCTGAAAGCTACTTCAACCAATTGTTCAAAATTTCAACTTTCAGAGGCACTGCTTGTGGTTTTGTTCACGAAGGTCATTTACTCGTATAAGTATATAAACTCTACATACTGCACACGAAGATGAATTTTTAAGTGGGCGCTAAAGGGGGCAGGCACCATGAAGTCCGAGTTCACAGCTGAAAGGGAAATTGTTTAAAGGGTGATTTGAAGATGGTGACTGGTAAACCTACCCTCCAGTTCTCTCTATAAAAGGACTGAGAGGACCTATGCAGCACCGATATCCGGGAGGGCCTATGAAAGTGTGTTCGTATGCATGCCATTGGAAGAAGAATGATTACGAATTGCTTACATGTTAAGTTCTGAAGTAAAATTGGCGTGCAGCGCATCAGGACAGTGTACTTGTAGGTAGTCTTATTCACAATTTATACTTACATCAGGACCACCGCCTGCGTTGTTGGAAATGAGTCTATTATATCACGCAAAGGGAGGGAGCAACATGCAGATTAAACTTTGAGTTCCGCCCTGAGGCGCAGGACTTGCAAAGACGAGAGAGAAGAGCGCGAAACAAAAAGTGAGAGGTAATGCCGAGATTTTCATGATTAAATGACTCTTTGTGAAATGAATCCAGACGATAATTCGCACTCTCCTAGCACCTGGTCATTTTATAGCGTCATCCTCGATCTATAAATATCTCCGGTTAATCTATGTTGGCTCATTTCCCAATATGTACTGTGAGTGGACATAGAATAGTGCTGCGCCGTCAAGTGAGCACCGAGTTCTGCAGATACCCAACCCTTTTGAAGACAGGCACATCAAGAAATGGAGAGGTTAAGGGCGAAAAACAATAGCCGCTCAAAGCGGGTCGAATATACCTGATCCATCTATTAATAACTCGTAGAAAAGTTGTGTGGGGATTGAACAAAAAATATGAAGACAATACAGTATAGTGACGTTCCTTGGGACAGTGATGTTCCTTGGGACAAACGCAATTTTTGAGCCTGAATCTTGATGTATCTCCTTCAAATTTTGCACATCAATCGATACAATAAGAATACACATTCACACCAAATTTTGAGTTGATTGGAGCATTCCTTCCTTTGTTAGATTGAAATTCAATGTAATTTTTGGTCGTTTTCACGGAAAAACTTTTCTCTCACGCTCTTGTGTCACTCAGAACTATTATTTTGAGCTAATTTCTGTACTCAAAGTAGCTATGTCTTTTGCCTTCAAAATGCGCTCAGAATGGTCTAATTCTGATGAGATTTGACCCAGAACTGGAACTTTTTCTTCGAGTGTGACAGATTTGAAGGGCAAATTACCGGTCCGGAGGGCGCGTGATATTTTGATGTGCGGTGAAATTGGCTGGGTCACACTGTCCCAAGGAACATCAAACGTGACATTGAGCTTTGCCTACTAATCATACTCTAGCACAACCATTTGGATGCATTTCGCCACGAAATTTTACCAGTATGCTCCCAATAGTGAGTTAATTTGGTTTCTATAATTTTTTTTGCAGGAGAGTCACTCAGAGCTATGGAATAAAATGTTGTCCCAAGGAGCGTCACTATACTGTAATACGAATCCGACAGGTATTAACCCCGCTAAGGGACCTGGATTTCTTTGAGGAAAACTCGACTGACAGACTGGTAGTAAATCATCTTGAGATGGAACTTCGGAAGCCTGTGACGCGCCGACAGGAAACATTGGGCGTTGACTGTAAGCCGGCAGATCGAGTTGTTGAGGATCAGCGCTCTGTCTATGTCGTCCCGTCCACAGATCGATTAACCCTGCTTTTCAGCAGAGGAGGACTCGTGTCCATTGACAGGCCGCCCAATAGCCCTAAATCGGTTTTCTAAACGGGTCAGGGGGACCAGTCATTTGAAAATCATGAGATGATTATGAATTTAGACAAACAGCTGAGTGTCAGGAGAGCAGGGCGGCGCTTACGACCACTGCCACCGCCAGACGCAGTACTGAGCGTACAGTTAATAATAACTTCGATTGGTATCACTGACGAACGGGAATAATTACCCGCACGTTGGATATGGTCCCAAGGCTAGCCTAATTTTCTAGTATCGCCGGTCTCGATGCCAATATACACCACCGAAACATGGGACGACTGTGCCTTATAAACCCGATGTCAAATATGCAATGACTTCTCTGATGAAATGCAATGGGGTCGCCTTACGAAGTAAAAATCGGAGAGTTGTGTGGGTGATTGAGGCGGCCTTGTGGCAGAATGGCACGAGGCATAAGTCGATTCTTCTAACTCGATCCCATCAAAAGTACATAATCTTCCCCTTTTGTCGAGTCCCATCAGTCACTCATCACGACCGTCGACGAGACACAGTATCATATTTAATATTGTATTTAATTCAAAGTCAGAAACACAGTAAAGATAAAAAAAAGGTTATCTCCCCTTGAATAGTCCTATGGTGCTTGAGTATAGACTTTATGATGTAGGTACATACATACCAGGCATTTTATTACTCTATAACTTTTTATTCCTTGTAAAATTAGAACATATTGAATAGGACTGTAGCAGGCCAAATATGAAAAACAGACATCCTTACCATCACCTTGTTTTAAGGCCCAATGGCAGTTAGTATTTCGTGAAAATATTATAACATTATTATTACTATATCTAGCTTATTTATTACAAATTTTTAATCCAGTCCTGGGGGCAATTGGTCAAGGTGGTGTAGTTATGCCGGGCATCTGGACTTCATTCTTTGGAGTTCCGAAGTTGAGGAAGCACGGCTTGATCGTCGCAACGTCGGCAGACCATCGTGTGACGCAAATTCAATGAAAAACCTTAAATAGGAAGTTGTCCGGCGTTAGCCGGAAGCGGTGCCTGGATCGAGTTAGAAGAATCGAACAATCCCTCGAATGGCACTTCACCTCATTGTCATGATCTTAGTTGACTGCAAACTTAACCAAAAGACATCAAAGCTCATTTCCCTGCTGAGAATAGGTTTCGAGAGTGTTCACCCGTGGCCAGGACTAAACCTTCGATCAAGTGAAATTCGCGAAATTTTGAATTTAGTTTCCATGAGCCGTCAGAATATCCAAAGGTCACGGGAGAGGATTCAAGTTGAAGATCTTCAGTCGCGCCAAAGAACTTGAAAGAGCTGAGAAAGAACACACAAAGAAGGAGGTGTAGAATTATGGAATTACGACATCACGGAATATTGGTAGAGTTCTTAGACAGTAGGTTACTTGATGTCCTTGCCTCAGCGAGCGCAGGGCCCGCCAATAGGGCGGCAACTTGAATACCATAAGCTCGAGCCGTGCTTTCGAGCTTAAAGAAAACTCACGTTCCACCAAAGGTTGCTGAAATTGGACCACAGCACTGGAATCCTTTCGGGCCTGCAATATATAGACAGATTAATGTATTGTACTTCGTGAATCTGGAGTAGGTTCCTTACATGTAGGATGCTAAGAGGAAATGAGGAGCCTAGCGTAAGTTGCACCTGCATCAGAAGTTTTGAAACCAACGTACGAGAGGGGTATCACCTGCAATCGCTCGTAAGGCATCCGTCAAATGAAGCTAGAAAGACATACAATGGATGACAACACTCGAGTCTTGAGGAGACGGGGTGGCTAAAGCTGACGCAAAGAACGTAAAAGCGATAGCAAACGAGGTCAAGAAGAACTTCATGTTTATTGTTGGTCTGTGAGGCTGGGAGTCGGACGTTCAGATATGAAGGTTAACTGGCCAAAGACACCACGTCGTATATAACTGTACGCCGGGATCTCTGCATCAGAAATCTGATGGGATTGTCAATTCATATCGTGCATTTCCACTTTTAGCTCCACAAATGTCGCTGACAATAGAAATAATTAATTACATGCCCAACGAAAGTAAACCAAAGGCCCAACTTGAAGTCATTACGGTGTTATTTATTTCCCTGGAGTTGACTCCCACCGGCCTCCAAACCCAGCGGAGTTGTCAAATGCGAGTAAGTGGAGTCAATTCGGAATGGAAATCGGAGAGAGATGTGGGGGTTGTGAAATGTGATTTTTGTATCATTGCAGTCGGAGAAAATGAATGAACCAAGTTTGCTTTTCGTCCATTAGATTATGTAAGTTAATCAAGTAGATTAGATAACTTCTAATAATTCTATTCTTAGTTCAAACGTTCACCCGTGCATATCTATTCAGCGTCGTTAGAAGTTATACACGAGATTTGGTTCGTATTTTCGGAGAAATTGTAGTATAACTGCCCAAGTTCTCCGCGGGAAAAATTTCCAACATTCCCTCAGTCTACCAGAGGGCAAGCAACATGTGGAGGGACACAACTTGTAATGTTTTCAGCCAGGTATATTATAATGAGAGCATTCACAAAACTCACAATCCGGTGCGGTCATCTTCAGTGAGGGGGCCTAAGCAGCAGAAAAATCCAATAGGGCCTGCAGATGCGGCATCAGTCGTTCTGACACAGGAAGGCTCGAATTTTCAAATTGCTTACATTTCAAATTCTACGTGTGTGAGTTGGATGTTTGAGCTTAATAAACTTGTTGACGCTCTTGTTAAGGACTCACGGATGGACCACCGCCTAAATTTTTGAAGGGCGTTAGCTAGAATATTAGTGCGAGATTGGAAGACGTACAGGTAAGAGGTTGGGATGTTGTCTGCGGGGCTGGTGTTGCTTGTACATGTGAGAAGAGCGCGATAGAAAGCGCAACAGATATTGCAGAGAATTTCATTGTCGGGAACAAGTACAGAGGATTCACAAGGTGACAGATGCAGAGGACTGAGTCGGACTTAAGTTAGTCGGGACTTCACCACACCCAGGCTCTTAAACCATTCCTTGACTTATGAATAGCCCTCATTGACAGTCGATCGTCAGGTGCTTCAAATCATTCTGTTGAAAGCCCTGACCCGGGAATGTAGATATATATCTGACAGTTTTTCACTCACCGTTACGAGAGCTGAACTTGCTATTCTCGAAAGATTCCGAGAACATAAAATAAAATGTCGCAGGAAATTGTCGCAGGAATCGGCCCGAGCGCTTACAGCTGTGCCTCAAAAATGTCGATGCTGACAAAAATCTTAACTCCTGGGGTCGCATGAGTGCACTTTATTTGTACATAAATCGCACGAAACCCAGACCCCATAATAGATGCGTCGGTCCATTTGGACTTATCGGACTGCGTGCTATGGCCAGCCGCTCCGTGTTGTTGACAATTGACAATAACCATTTAGGTACTGTGTTGGAGTCGGTCGGGAGGCGGTCTGACCCCATGAAGTAAGTTGGAACGAACCGACTGTCGAACTGCCAATCGTACTTGCATAATCGCCCAAGCGTGTCCTCATTTTCCGTCAATAAAAAATGAAAATCTCCGTGCCTAAAACAATTTGAATCGTTAAAATTACACCGCCTTGATCGATATGAATGGCATTCAAGGGTATTACTTTGTCTATTGATAGCTACGTCAGGTCTGTTGCAGCAAAGCCTTTGACCTTTGCAGACAGGCGGAAGTCATGCCGAGGTTTCTCAGCCTACAGCTGGGCAGACTTTTGGTTCCTTCACACACCTGGGTATGTTTTAATCAAATGAAGCGCTGCGAGAAAAGAATTCAAACTCACGTCCCGGTGGTCAGGTCATTAATAAGGCTCAGACAACAGTGATATCCTTCAGGGCCTACACAGAGAGGCTGTCAATACACAGGACTCGAACTGGGAACGGTTTTGTTACATTTTATGTTCTGGATATAGGAGACGAACGTCAGCTGTTAGAGAAGATAAGTTGCTGTCGCCTACTCACTTGTGGCCCGGCGCCTACATGTATGAAGGCTTAGCTCGAGATATTGGTGTGGATATTAAAGACATACATATGAAATTTGGAACTGACCCCTGCGGTGCAGGTGTAGCATGCACATGCGAGAGGAATGCGATCGAGAAGGCGAGAGAAACAGCGAAGAATTTCATTGCGAATTGAAAGAGACGAACGATGTTCAGTGAGAAGTTTCTCGTATCCCGCTTTATAGGTTTATAAGTTCGATCCTGAACGATGAATATCCTTGACAGAATATCTGTGTGTCATAGGCTCCTCAACCGATCATAAAACGAAACATACCTGCTCATGCTCCACTTCCGGCCCAATGACAAAAAAACGATGAGTGAACGGTAGCAAGCAACAGCCGCTGGAAACGGGTCAATGCTAAATCTAAAGCTGTAAGTATTCCCCGAGAGGTCAAGGCTGAAGATTTTTGTCGCTTTCGGAATAGTAGTAAATGGAGAATCCGCGCCTTGAAAATTCGCCGGTAGTCATGAGTGTCGTCAGAACGAGGCGGAAAGGGTTGCGAGGAGTTTAATTGGGCGAGAGCCAATGGAGATTAAGGCGAACTTCGTAAGGAGAAAGAATGCGGTTCCGCGGGTAGATGGTTTCGACAAGCTTCTGACAGGAATGGCCGTCCGATCTTCCAAGGTAACAAAATCTGATATCGCGGGATGGGGATTGACGAACGATACTATTTCTAGTATTCGATTTTGGGAAACCAGTAGCGTCATGTAATTACTAGTCATTCGGCAGATGAGACGACAGGTAACCGATAGCATTGCGCGGCGTAGTTCGTCGACTTGAAGTCGCCGAAAGGCACAGAGCGCAGAAGAGTGCAGATTGATTTCTGAGGACAGGCGGGGTTATGAAAGTTGTAGGAGTGTGTTACTAGTGCCAGTTTGGATGTTCCCCTTCGAAGCCCGTTCGCCCAGACTCGTCACGGTTCGAAATGAATTTTGATCTAAGATAGATAATACAACTTCAAAAGAATTGTATGTACTTATATAAAGGTTAATCAAATTCCTTGTTGTTTGACCAATTATGAACAACGCACTGTCTAGAGAGCTCAGCCCCGTCCACTTTCTTAGAGTCATCAGTGGCTGCCGTTGGCTTGTAACCGCCGAATAAAACGCCATATCCCGGTCCCTAGAGTTATTTATCAGCGTATGTCCTCGTGTCTGCGTCCAAGGTGTCCTGTTAGTCGAATACTTGGCCAAGCTGGCCTATCGAATCATCGAGTCATTCCCCCCAGTGACAGAGCTGCTGAGGTCGAAGACCAGGCAGACAATGCATTTCACACTTCGGTGGCTCTCATGGTCACCGTAACTCGGATATTCCATACAGTATAGAGGGTGCTGAGGACTAAGAAGATAGAACATCGAGAGCTCGGGTCAAGATGGAAATCGGAATTCAAGGTCCGAATCCGATCACGGTGACTCGCACAAAAATTCTAGCAACGTCCCTCTTGAACTCCTCCATCGACACCATCCAATGCACTCCTTTGACAAATTTCGCGCTTCACTTCCAATAACCAATCTCGAGAAAATAAAATGGACCGCTTCTCTCAGGAAGCTGTTCTCACTGGAATTGGCCCGTATGCACAAAGTCTATTCCTTCGACTGAATCAGAGACCCTTTTCCTCGGGCGATATATTGCACACCTACCCATCGTGTCTCCATGTACGACTGCTCACATCCTAAGCTACAGAGTTATGGTTTTCGCAATTAATAGTACTCATGCAGATGCTAAATTCGAGCTTGATATTAGGTTTTACCCTCGACATATTGATCAAGTCCTTCCCAAGATACAGCGTCTTATCAAACGGTCTTCCTTGCCTATGATTTGGAGATATCTACTCGGAGCTCTCTTGTGCCGGGTGGAACGGATCCGAGATTACCTGATTCTGACGACCTGAATAAGCTCTTGACGAGTCTACTTTGCGCGCTCTTGGGACGGCTGGGATGGACCCGGGCGTATCTGTTCAACTGCAAATTTAACGTCAACGATCAGTGGGTTTCTATGGGCTATTTAACGAACATTAATCATCGGCAACTAGCATGCGATTTATTTATACACATCTCTGCGCAGTACGAGTCATTTGTCGTTTTAGGATGATCCACATCAATCCCACTCTGAGTTACCTAGACGACGGCGGAGACCTGTTCAGCGTTGTGGTAGGCGTCGACCCAACGATTAGCAAAGACCGGATCGAGCCACTGCGATTGTACTAGTGCTGGACCTGCTTACGCCGGTTTGATTATACAGACGCGTACACTGCACAGTTCGATGAGCGATTGGTATTACACTGTAGGATGCGGGGCTTCATGAGTCTTGGTTCTCGGTTGACTGGCCAGGTTGCAGTATAAATGCTCGGGGCGATTTTATCTTGACTTCTTCATATCCTCAAGACTCAATTCGCCACTCACGACTTCTGCTACCACAACAATGCCTTCCGCTTACCAAGTCCCATTCCTCGAGGCCATTAAAATTCGCCGATCTATTCTCTCCCTCGCGAAGGAATCCCCAATTTCGGATGATCGTATCGTCTTGATCGTCAAGCACGCTATCAAGTACGCGCCTTCGCCTTTCCATGTCCAGTCTTGCCGCGCCATCGTCCTGTTCGGTCAGGAGCACGAAAAGCTCTGGGACTTCGCAATGCAGAGAACAAAGGAGTCAGTGCCTCCTCATGTCTTTGCTAATCTCGAAGGCAAGATCAAGGGCTACCGTGACGCTTATGGAACTGTGAGTCGCGACTTTCCAAATTCCGTCTGTTAGTGTACCCATAATACTTCGGGCGCTTAACTGGCTCTGTCTCGTACATCAGGTTCTCTTCTTGAAGATTCTTCCGCTGTAAAGAAACTTCCACCTCCACTCCAGGATCTCATGGCCAAATACCCAGACTGTAAATTGATTTCTCTGTAAACCTCCCTTTCATCGCACTAATCAAATCGTCGAAAACAGGGTACGAGCACTCAAGTGGAATGAACCAATTCATCGCTTGGACTGCACTGGCCACTGAAGGTCTTGGATGTAACCTCCAGCACTACCACCCGAGCATCAGCAAGGATGTTGCTGAGACCTGGAACGTGCCCGAGACTTGGTCTCTTCGTGCACAGTTGGTCTTCGGTAAACCCACCGGTCCGCCGCGTGGGGGCGTCGACAAGGAGTTCGCACCGTTGGAAGGCCGTGTTCTTGTTCACGGAAAGTAGAAGTAATTCTATGCATATACGCTTTACGACTGGTATTATAGCAATAAGATGTCGTATTGAATCGTGTTATATCTTTTTTTTAAATGATAGTTCGATGGGTGTACAGAAGTAAATTCAACTCTGACGTTAATGTTTCCAATTGGCCTCGGTTCGGTCGAGGTGCTAACGAGACTCGAGCATCGTTCGACTTGCACTGGCATGGCTTTATAGAATGCCGTTTAGAGAACGTCAGGGCAAGCGCCTCCAAGTCCAAAATGGCAGCTGATAGAAGAATCCAGTCAAGTTAGGACTGCGGTTATAGTGCAGAAACAAAAATACGATTTACATTCCTCCCAGCCCGTCGACTATCGGGCCACAGCATCGGTATCCAGCTGGACCTGAAACAAAATTAAATCAGTTTTGCCTAAGGGAAGTAAAATATTACTTTACTTACATCCCGAACCCTAGCATTAGAATTTGGACTTTTGTTAGCTTTACGAGGGCTAAGTGACTCGTTCTCATACATCAGTGATGTTACCTGTATCACTAACAGTTAGCAAATCGACCAATAAGTATTTGCCTACGTACAGAAAATCAAACCGCCACCACTCTGCGGAGCAGGCGTTGCAAAGGCACCAGAGAAGAGTACCAGTGAAGTGGTGAAAGAAATTATCGAAAACCTCATATTTGAATTTAGTTGCAATAGAGAAAGTTGGGAGAAGTAACCTGAGCTCCACAAGTTGTCTTTGGGGAATTTATACATTTTGATATCTTCGGAATGATTTCGGTCTCCCTGATAATTGGAATGACGAAGTCGGTGCCCGTCAACAGCGGCTCGACTTATATTTGGTGCTTGACTTTAAATGACCTTATCGCGCTAGTAATCCTTTGCCCAATTTAAGTGAGGTATTACGGGCTGCACGGCATGCCGGAGAGGGGTAATTATAATTATACCTAAGGACTATCTCCTCCTACTCGAGTAGACAACGTGATGGCTAGAGAAACGATTGATCCTAGACTGTCCTTCAACTCGAATGGCATCGTGGAGCCGTTTAAAGAGGGCACACGCCACTGGTTCCGAGATGGCAGCTGATGATAATTTTTAACTACATTAGGACGGCGTACGGTCTACAGAGATGACAGGACGACTCACGTTCCTCCAAGCTCCACAGATAGCGGGCCACAGCAGCGGTATCCGGCTGGACCTACAAACATTTTGTTAGTTTTCGTTCCGGAATAGAATGTTGCATCGACTTACAGACCAAACCCTGAATTTTAAAATCAGAGTTTTATTAGCTCGTTCAAAGGCAATAGTAAATGGTTCTCATACATCGAGGCCGTCACCTATTCATGTGATGTATCAGCAAATGAGCATACCTGGCTAATAAATATTTGAGCACTTACAGTGGTAAACAGTAGTCCCACCCTGTGGACTAGGCGCAGCAAAAGCGCCAGAGATGAGTGTCAGAGAAGCGACGATTGAAAGGATTGAGAATTTCATTCTTGAATTTAGTTTGCAACGAAGAGGGAAGAGAGTACTTGGGATTTCGAAATCTGTTCATGGGGGAATTTATATAAAAATTTCAACTGTAGATCTCTCAAGTTTCGGAGATTGCAACCCTGGACTGTCTACTTGGAGGCTCCTCTCGGATTTGTTGAATATTATCAGGCTCCTCAACAAATGCGAACAGCCAGCAAGTCACCGCCAAAAGCGGGCCGACCTATTTTTAGCGACCAGCGGTATCTATAAATAGCCTCTGCGCGCTAAAACTATTCTGCTTAACTCAGTGCACGCACAGTCATGGAGGTGTTGAAACGGGATTTTTTCCCCAGAACAAGTTCAAATTCCTGCAGAATTCGACGATATTGATAAGCGGACTACACGACAATATCTGAGGCAGAGAGTAGGCCAATTTATATCCTAAATGGGTTGTCCCCTCAAGCCCAAAACTCGTTTCATTTCTTTCCATCTTTACAAAGGGCAAATTCCCGTCGCGCCTGGGAAGCACCTAAAAAATTTCCGTGAGACAGCTGATTCACGACGAACGAAGAAGTCGCTTACGTTCCGCCGACCCCTACAATAAGTGGTCCGCAACAGCGGTACCCGCCAGGGCCTGCAAAGGTACCAGAGCGGTCAGTCTAGAGAAATCAAGCTTAAAAAACCCATCACTTACATGACAGGTTCTAGGAAAATTTCGAGTTCGACCGTCAGGTTCTTATGATACTCCAAAAATAATGATACATACGTATGGCCCTCCACCTAAAACAAGAACAGGTCATCACGGAGTAATTTTCTGATTTAAATTGTAAAACGTACAATGCAAAACACAAGTTGGCTGGGGAGCAGCCGGTGCAGGATTTGCGAAGCCTTGCGAGACAAACGCAGCAGCGAATAACAGAGAGGCAACCGAGAGTTTCATGATGAAGTATTCGAAAGGCAAAGTGCTCAGTAAGGATGGTTTTGCTCAGCAGAGTCACATCCAGTGCATGATTTATATCTTTTGTGCATCGACTCAAAGGGGATTCAGACCGTCTGCTTCCTGTTAGAGACGTTGCATAGGTATGGGCGTCGATTAATATCGCCATGTATTGCATCGAATTCATTTTACCTCTCATGATCTCCATGATACCCCAATTAGGACGATCACGAATATGGAAACTCGATATTTCATGCCAAGTGTTGTATGATCAGAATCTAGGTGGCAACTTAATGTCAGATTCAGGGTCTTTATTTTCCAGCCAAGTTTCATAGCTACTGAATGTATGGTTTCCCAATGGTAATACATCTAGATAATTTAATACCGGTACCGGTATATACTTACGAAAAACTCAAGCCTCAAGGAGCTCAAACCACTTAAACAATAAGCGCTGAAGCTTTCGTGATCCAAGTACAAATTTTATTGATTCAAATAACACGTCCTTATTAAGCTTATAGAGGGCAAACTCCGGTTAATCCCTTGTAGCAACTTGGGAAAAGTTTCAGCCTGGTTGTCGCTGATCGAACAGTCAAGACGGCACTTACGTTCCTCCAAGAGTGACCTGGATGGGACCACAGCAGCGCCATCCTTTAGGGCCTAAGAACGGGGGTTAGGCTTGTTGGCTTGACATATCAAAATTGAAGGAACGTACATTTTAATTCCTAGTTGCAGTGATCACATTTCCGTTAGCAGTCTTCTAGATTTGAGTATCTGCGGTTTTGATCACGTACATATTCACCACCACCTATATAGAACCAAGGGTGAGTTCAATAGCCATAAATCGTCACTAGCGTTACTAACAATGAAAGACGACAGAGGGGTCGCTCTGGGGCGCAGCAAGGGCCTGGGAGAAAAACGCCACGCTTGCGACGAGGGTAAGTACGGAGAATTTCATGTTGAATACGACGAAAGGCGGTATTGTATACAGCGCTTTACATTTTTAGTCGTATTTTATACCCTTGCAAGTTGTTCGCTTGCTCTTCTGCCGAATATTCAATCCAGGAACGCTTCGGAGAGTAACAAGTTGTGCCTTGGGGTAAGTAAATCTAGGTGGGTCTCAACGACAGAACATCCCGGGTCAGTATGTTCTGAAGTTGGTTGCATTCTGATCTCCCGGAAAATTATGTGGGTATATCCACGGAGGAGACCCGTTCGAATGGATGGAGAAAGGTCACATCGGGATTAATTCCTGACAGTCAACGGGAGTGGGATCTGGGAAATGGGGCGAAAGGAGGTTTCATCGAATGCAGCTGATTGGGGGCCACCACTGAGCAAGCCATCTAGAGGTGCTAGGCGCAGTTGGCGCACTAGATTACTTGTGGCTGCATAGTTTGTGCAGTAGGACTCTCATGTTCCGTTTACTGGAAAGTGTGGCAACATCCTCAGGACAAGTCACAGGCTCACGGCTTGATATTTCTCGGAGACATTCGGTCAAGTCTTAGTGTGATCGGTTACTTGACGGCTTTGAATCCAACTTGACTCAGATAACGAGCGTTTTAATTGTTGCAGGCGTCGGCGCTGTCGGCGAAATCGTTGAGCACTGGACTCTTGCTTATATTTAGATGCCTGCCCGCGATCTACTCAATATCTCTCACAAGTTTTTCAAGTTCTCTTCTCCAAAAGTGGATGAGAGGCCAGGAGTGGCAGATGAATGCTCAGAGATTTTATTAATCAAGAAACAACCTTCCAAATAGTTGCTAAACAGTACAGTTCCCGACGAGCACGTCGCTTCCTCAACCAAGCCATCGCATTGAAATTGGCGCATCTTTCAGGCGGGGCAGATCTCTCCAACAGGGTGGCAACTGGAAGTCGAACATTGTAAATTCCAACTCCTTTCGTCACGAAGGAGAAGTTAACTCACACTCCCCCAGTCGTTGCCGAGATTGGACCACAGCACTGGAATCCAGCTGGGCCTATAAACAGCAATCAGAAAATTAGGGTCTGATTCGTAAACGGAGGTATGTTCTTACATCTTGGGTGCTAACGAAATGGTCGGGGGTCAGTTAGTGTCAGCAACCTCGGAACTTTGATCCAAACGTACAAGAGGAGTATCACCTGTATGTGGTTCGTAAGTCATATGTCAAATGCATTGAGAGAAACCTACAGTGAATGACAGCAGTCGAGCCCTGCGGAGCTGGAGTAGCGAAAGCTTGCGCAACGAATGCGAGAGCAATGGCGAACTGAGTCACAGAGAGCTTCATGGTTTAGAATCTGGGAGCAAAGATTGTAAAAAAATTATTGCTTTCAAGAGATATCAGTCCTGTCCCAGAATTTATAGCACTCAATCTATAAATAGAACTGCACGTGAGGAGGCGAGCGTCGATTCATATCAAGCATTTACCGATGATTTGCCCTGCAGCACCACCTTTGACTTTGAAACAATGGTTAGGTTAGCAACACCGACTGCTGTAATATGCACTGCTAGCCGTGAGCTGAAATGGTCAAAGTGAGTTCATGACGGGCACACTGCAGTCGACCCTAGGGCTCACCAGCTCTCAGAATAAACCCAGTCTCCCTAGCGACAATTCTCATTGGAGTAGCGATCCAACGTAACACCTGGAAGACTGAGAATTGTAAAGTCCATATCAAAGGTCACGAGAACGAGGAGACAGACAAGGCAGATAGATCTTTAACAAAGTATCTCATCTACAACGCCATGCAAGGAATTTTTAAATGCGAATGAACGCTACGTACCTGCCTGGAAATGGCGAGCGGAGGGATATGTGGGTATTTCGAATTCATTCCAGGTCGAGTGGGTGAAACTTGGAAGAATGATCAGTAGGTCACCCGGTAATGTTCTGTCAAAGTGTCAGCACCGCGTATACACGGTTACTTCCGGAATATCGACCCGAATTTGAAGGTGAATTTGAAGGAGAAAGAAAAGTTGATCTAGAGTGGAGGGTCAAAAGCGCGTTGTATTCAACTAAAAACACAAATAATGAAAAAGGGAGAGGTTTCGCGTCGAGCAGAAAGCTCATCAAGATGAGAAAGTCCATATTAAAATGCGGAGTACACCCCTCGACCTTAAAAAAGTGAAGAACGGCATGAGCGGTGATCAAGAAGACCGTGTCTGCTTCTTTGCGGTTCCGATTGTCGTATTGTTCACCTTGAGAAAAAGTCAGAATGTGTTCCTGATGAAAACGAGAGTCGTACCTTGGTTGCGAACCTCAGCGACGTCAAGGATTCTTGAAGGTGGGCGGCGAGCGGAGATAGGTTCAGCACCATCTGTGAATGAGAATCTCAGCAAAGGTCGGAGAAGTTGCAGAGGAAACCAACCAGTGTCTTCGAATTTCCACTAAGCGAGTTTTGTAACAAATACGTGAGCTGAAGTAGGCGATGTCAGCCATAATCTTAATAGAATACCTTCACAGAAACTCACCTTCGAATTTCGATATGGAATATGTTTATCACCTCCCTTTTCGCCTTTCTCTCCGAGCGCAGCGATCACATCGCCCAACGCACTCAAACTCTTGTTGATACTCTGAGTCTCTCTAACCCTCTCCTTGTCCGCCCCATTCGCAAAGCTGACATTCAACCTCTCGCTCCCTGCAAGGTCGACGAGGTTCAAACTTCCTTCGCACCGTTCTCCCGTTCCTGGGCAGTCATCAATGCCGACATTCACTCCGCTGATCCTGAGGGTGAACACGGAATGCGACCGCGACGAACGTTCGTTCATCAAAGTGGCGGCCACACTTCTACGCGACTGAGCCAGGGCCAACAAAGTGCGGACTTGCGACGGAGAGGAGAGTTGGACCACCTCGGCGTCCGTGACACGTGTAGCACCAGTCTTAGAGTCGTGTTTGATTTCGTGTTTCTTCTTGTCGAATTCACCTTTCCCAAGCAGGTCGTTGATGGTTTCGTTGTACTAAAAAATTGATTCAAATTCATGTCAGGATAGATGCAGTGAAGGCAAGCTTACGATTTCGAGAAATTGGCCCTCCATCTTGTATTCCCAACCTCGACTCTTCATTTGTTCAGCGACGCGGAACACTTGTTCAACAGCTCTGGGTATCATGCCAGCACTTGACTCGGACTGAATGAAAGTCTTAGGCTTTTCAGCGTAAACGAGGAATTGTAACATACTGTTCCACCCTCCATGGTGAATGACTTTCCGGACCCAGTCTGTCCATAGGCAAAGATACACACGTTGTAGCCGTCAGTACAGCTCTGAGCGAGTTGAGAGATCTCCTCGAAGACCTCTGCCTGTGTCGACTCTGGTTCGAAGACCTGTCGAATGAAATCGCTCCGATAAAAAACGTGAGGGAAAATCAAATTGAAGACACGTACTCGATCAAACCCGAAATTGTAAACTTCCTTCCTCTCCTGCCCAGTGGCACTCGAGGATGACGAAGCAACGACAATTTCCTTATGATCCCGCGTGTCGGGATACGAAACATTGGCTTGGAGTTCCTCCTTAGCCTTCTCGAAGTCGATGCTGCCGCTGTCTGAGCTACTACTCGACGACCCAGAAGATGATAGAGCGCCCGAATATGTGGTGACATCCGACGGTAAAATAGGGCGAACGCGGCAAAAGACCCGAATATTACCCTTGAGTTCCTGGACCATATTGTGAAGCTTTCGGCGTATGAGCTCGCTTTCCATAGCTTCCTTCTTCAAATCGTCAACTTGGTTTTGAGCAGTTTCCAATTTGAGGTTCAAGTCGGACACCGTCCGAGCATAGATGTCGATTTGGGATTGTAAAGCTGTTGACTGAGCTTCGAGGGCGTGGTTTTGGGTTGTAAGAGTAAGATGCGCTGTGGATTGATGTGAAATGGTGTTCTTCAGGGATGATACAGTTTCCCTCTCCCTCTCGAGGTCAGATCTACAAATTCGTAAATCCTCATTGACTTCGCGAATTTCTCGATCTCGTTTCTTGATGTCCATCTCGAGATCCATAACTTCGCGGCTGTGCTTTTTCTTAAGGTTTTCAATCTCGTCAGAGGCGTGAACGAGCTCGCGTCGTTGATTGAGCTCCTGCGACTTCGCTGTCGCGAGTTCACGAGAGAGGGCCAGGTGATTGGCCTGGAGTTCGGCGACCTTGTTCCGTTCAGCCTCCATATCAGAGGCAAGTCGTGCGGCATCGGCAGCCCGAGCTGCTTCGATGGATGTCAATTGTGATTGCAAGTCGTTGAATCGCTTATCGTCCGATGAACGGCCTCCCGTGGCTTGTCTTGCAGGGCCGGATCCAGACGCCACCCTTGCAGTAGTGGTTCGTGAGGAAGTGGAAGGCTTAGAAAGTGGCTTCGAGCTCGTAGGTGGTGCGCTCATCCCTCTCGTAGACTGTGTCAATGCAGGTGCCTTTGGTTTTGTGAGTGGCTTGGGCATAGCTCCCCCACGAGTTGTGTTCACATTGGTCGCCGTTCTAGACGGCTGCAGGGGTCTATTTGGCCTAACTGCACCGACCGCGGGCAGCTTGCGTGGTTGATCCAGAGCCTCCTCGTCCTCCTCGATGATGGCTTTTCGTTTGAGACCGTTGTTGGTAATACTCGTTGTCAGAGAAGGGCCTGCGTCGGCCGCGTGGGCTCTGTCTGGAGATGAGCTCCGCAGACGTGGTAGTCGCGACATCGTTGTTGAGGTCGTCGTCGTCGTCGGTGTCGGTGTTCAAAGTTGTAACTGGTAGGACCCAACTCAACAATGGACGCGGATGTCACGTGATGGCGTTTGATTGCATCACCAATTGAATTCACAGCCACTGAACGAGTTGCCTTCCCCTTCGTCACCATCACTTTTTTTCAAGTTGAAGTTCCAACGAGTTCGGCGGTTCCAATGACTTGTCGCTTCAAGGAACACGTCAGAGGACTTTCTAAAGTATTGAAATGTAAGTTGAAGTCAGTCGATTGACCGTAGAAGAGGCCTCTGCCAGTGTACTTAGTGTTGGTCATCTCGTTGCCGAAGCATTTTTTGAATTCATAACCATAGAAGCAGGAAGGTCTTCTCTCCCAATACGTAAACCCGCTCTCCGACATAGAAAATTCGGGACCTCTGAAGACCTGCGGCGAAATTTACGGAATTCTTGGAAAAAGAACCAACGACCCACACGAGTCAAGCGAAACCCACGAAATATTGATACAGATTGTAACCAGTTCTTTTCGGCCGAGTGAGCTGTCCGCTAAACCTCTTCCAGAATACATCTGAACCGTAAAGGTTTAAAAGGCGAAGCCAAAATCTCATTTCTCCACACACCGGAGTCCCCAAACTAGATGATGTTCTCAGTCAAAACAATTCTTTTAGCCTCTTTGGCCCTCGTTTCTACTCTAGTATTCGCCACGCCAAGTCCTCAGGCTAGCGGTGCTGTCCTGCGATGTAAGTATCGTCGTCTCCTTGAACTGTTGGGCTTTCACTAAACTTTTTGACTTGGTAGGTGCAAACGGAGTCGTATGTTCTTTCAAATCTATCTTATATATGATAATGTTCTTAATATTGTTTTTTTTGTTGACATAGGATACCTGTAAGTAATTGAAGGCAATAACGAAGCGTGAACCTATCTTATTCAAATCCTTAGGCCCGCCTCTGTTCACTTGCTGCGGGCCCATTACGCAGGCAGGCGGAATGTACGCTGACTCTCTGCCTCTACCCATATTCGTAGGTTGACGTGATTTCTCGCTCTAGATGTAGACTACTCGGAAAAGGCGAGGCCTGCATCTTCTAGGCAAGTCGATTGCCACGCAATAGACGAGAACCATTCATACTGCATAATTACTCTGCACCGCTGTAAGGCCCTGTGACCTGCGAATATCAGACGACTTTTATCTCCACAGTTGAGCATGCAAGTAGCTCCGACAATGCATACTCCTCTTTGATGAGAACCAATGCGTATGGAAAGCTTGGGACAGTACGAGAGGACAAACACTCTGACAATGCGCCACATGGAGTCGGTCTGCAGGGTAATTCGTCGATGGTACCCCGAATGCGGGCAACTGGAGCTGCTGAAGGCCGAACAGATCGTTCATCAAATGGAAATAGAGGAGGGAGCGGAAACCCGGCTTATTGTGAATTGGTCTGTGCCTTTCGCAAGGAGGTATGTCCCTTGAGGGCGTCCGCGTGTTGCAGTCATTGACCCACATCTTCTGCACAGGCTTTGCCAACATCCATTCACCTTGAGCGCTCTGTCCCCGCCGGTACTGACGTTATTTAGAGGGTTCGGCAACGCTCGATGTTGACATCCGGTTTGAGTCAGTTTCCCCGATTCTTCCGCGGCTAAACAATTTGACGCCGGACGTTCGACTGGCGTCAAGGCCTTTCCCGAGGCGGTCTGCTTGGCAGGGACGTTTGCTCCTTGAAGACGAGGACCGCTTCGTGCTCGTAAATTACTACAGTGCGCATTCCACGGAAGAATGCACTCGCTGTGGAAAGGCCGACTTTTCATAAGCACGTTCTGGCTTCCTTTCATCGGGTCAAGCTCGAGTCTTGACAAGAATCGCATGAACCGGACCCTACTGTGACTCTACTTTTAGTGACTTTCCCCGACCGTTGTCTGCATTTTGCCCAGCCCTGCTCTCTCGCGCTTCCTCCAGTCATGAGCTAACTGTACCCTCGAAAGGTTGATAAAAATCCTCGCCAAGAATCGGACTCCCTTTGAGAGCGGGACGCACTTTGCTACTTAAAGCACTGCGCGTAACGTTTTGTATCGCTATCCAAAGGCATAATCATTAAACAAATGGTTAAAATCTACCTCCTCTCTGTCTTGTCGCTATTCGTTGCTCAAGGGTTGGCCGCTCCGGCTCCCGAGGCTGACGCCGCCGTGGTTTATCATTGTAAGCGACTTCATCTGTCAAACCTGGTCAAAATTAGTTATTAACGTCGCGACTGCTCCAGGTGGGAATGGGGTGGTGAGTCGATATGAATCTGGCCCCTTGAAATATTATTAGAACAAACGCTGACGTCGTGGACATTTCACAGGACACCTGTAAGTAAAAACGAATGATCATATTCTTTGGCCGAGTTAAATTTTCCGCCTCTTCTGCTAGGCCCAAGCTCAAAGTACACCTGCTGCGGCCCACTTCTCCCAGATGTTGGTGGAACGTAAGCACGTCAGTCCTTTTCACGACCTCAGGACCTCACATATAGGTCAGGTGCATCATACTTAAACCCGACGAACTTTGCTTGTTCTGAAACCGGGTACGGTCTGGAGATTAATGGGCGGGCGAGAGGCTTACACTCAAGTAAATACCCTAACTGATCGGAGACCTTAAATAAATATCATCGATTCAAAAGAAACAGGGCTCTTTCATGCATTAAGTTTTATGTCATACCTACAAAAGACACCCCTAACCCAGATCATGAGGAGTTCAAACTTCAATATTCTGCAGACATCTTCAGACCTTTGCCGTTTCTTGCAGCAACTCCTGCCAAGGCTTTCATTGAGGTGCCAAGCAATTCCATAATTGGAAATATTTACGGAATAAGTCCTTGATCGAGAATTGCAGCATCAGGTAAATGTATTTATATCCAGTATGTATCAACCGCCCGCACTAATTATCTTGAAACATCCAACGTGTCTTAACAGACGGTGTCGAGTGGAAGGCAGCTACTGACCGTAAGAATCCACATGCTTATTTGGAAGAAAGAACTTACGTCTTGTGGGTTGCCGCAAACCCGCAGCAATGCAATAACTTTGAGCCACCTATTTCATACATTTAGTCCCACGAGCAGAGTTCAGTGAGCGTAATGTGAGGATTTACATTCCTAGATAGAAACAGTCAGCACCAACAAACAAGAAAGCGGAGCAATATCCAGATTACTCACATAATCAGTGGTGCCTAAGACAGACAGATTGACATAGCTGTTGATGAGAATTCAAGCTAAATATAAGAGAATTGAATATACCCACAGCTCTGACCAAGCGCCGCAGAACTGGGTATGGCGAACACCGCCGGAACAGCTGCAAGAAGAGTAGCGGTAAAAACAAGCTTGAAGTTCATTGTAGACGATTGATTTCGAGGTCTGCGGAAGACTCAGTACTTAGTGGAGGCTTATATACTCAATAATAATGCCAAGCCATCCTCCACTTGCACTTCCATGGTGTCGCCAGCTACGTTTTTCTCCAGTAGCCATTCAGGGTCCTGTATGGATGTACCCGCGATCCTTGTCAAAGAGCGCTGCCCGCAGTCCGACTCCGTCCCTGTCCATCGGACTTTCTCATCCAGGACAAGCTATGTCCGATAATGAATCCGGAGCAATTGAGTTACCTGCCCGATAGGTTCGCCGACGGAACCACTTAATCTAGGTGGGTTGCCGTGGTTCCAGTACTGCCAGCGCGTTGGGGGAGTTTTTCAGCTTTGGCCAATGGAATGGTTCTCACTTTCGTATTTCTTCCCAGAGTGAATAACGTAGGCCAGGATACGAAGCAGGGTCACACTGACTCTCAGTCGATCTAACATTCTCCGAGAATATTTCACGCACATCCGCTTCCCAATTTACCGAGGAAAATAACCGGACTACTGTAGTATTTCGACCGTTTGTTCACGCCTTGTGACGCGTGATGCAAAGTGTTCACTGGTCAAGGTGTTCACTCCTTCCAAATTTAGCAATTTTGATGCCGGCCGAAGGCCGGTCCGGCGACATTTGAAGATATTCTGCGAAATTTTTCGATTTTTAGGGCCTGTGATGCGTGACGAAATACAAAAGTGTTCAGTTCACTGGTCCTTGTGACGCGTGATGTGAACTAATGGTCGAAATAGTACAGTACATTGAGCGGCACATGTTCCTTCTCCGCAGTGCATTGCGTTTACAGACTCGTAGACTAGTCCCAATGCAAGCTTCAGGTAAGAAGTCGGGCGGTAGCTCTTCTGGTTGTTCTCCGCTTTCAAAATGTTACAATGTAGGGGAACTGGATGTTGGTGCGTTGGATAGTGAATAAGTTTATTTGGTCAGGTGTCGGAAATGGGAGACTTTCTAATTTCGAAATATTGCCTCTGCAATTTCATTCTGGCGCCGGTAAATACTTAGCTGTAGACGCCGGCTTGCGAAAATGTTATTGAATGATTTCTCTATAGGTAGAGGGAAAAAATTCATTGCTTCTAAGTACTCCAGCCCGGTTTGCCCGTGAAATGAAAACAAGTCCGAGGCAATTCCAGTCAGGGTGGCAATCAAGTGGGTCGAGGGCTGTCAGCGTGAAACACTGAGAACTTCCATGGGAACTGTATTCACAGTAGTAGCAGTCATTGGAGAACGCTCGGGCACGCACAATAATAAATGACGACGCTCAGGAACTCGATATTGATATGAACGGAAACACTGAAGCTACGCTAATTTCCTCATCGAAACAACCCTACTACTACAGTCGACCATCAACGAATGCAAAGCAACTGTGGGGCACGGCAGCTGTATTCAAATTTTAGAGAGTGTATTTTACTGGTGTGATGAGGACGTACTATCCGCCGAGGGTTGGGTTATATGGCCCGCAGCAATTGTAGGTTTTTGGACCTGCGAGGAAATAAATGGTGAGCTTTGGCCATAGGCCCAATTATAACGTGTAAAGTTTACAATCCTATGAAAGCATTGTTCAGCTCAGAGATTACAATTCTAGTGGAGAAAACCGACTCACATAAGCAACGGTTTCAGGATGGCCTGCATTGAATCATAACATGAGCTCGACGCGAGAAAAACCAAGAAAAATCACATACACCGAAGTACAGGAGCGGTGTCCTGTGGATTCGGGCTTGGGCTAGCCATAGCCTGAGCGACAAAGAAGAGAAGAACGCTAGTGACTAGTTTGAATTGCATTGGAGCTGATGAAGGAAACGAAGGTGCAATTCTCGTCCCTTCTTATACCATTCTGGTGTCCGGGTTTTGACAAAAGAGGACCGTGTTGAACTACGGTCGGCGAGATGCCGTCTAGAGTCGGGGATAATTTGTAGAATGAATCGACTTGTGGCAAGAATAATTGAAGAAGTGTTATTTTTAGCAATTGGGAAATAATGTCGGTTTGTCCGTATGTTGAAAGGTGTAACTTGTAAGGCACAAATCATCCGATCAAGCTTGACTGGACCGCATGGGTGATCAACGTTCAAGGTCGTTTAACCTGTGCCTGCAACAAAAATAGTTTAAGTGCTCTGGAACTGCCGAAGCAGGGATCGGCGACAAGTATTGTAATAGTAATCTCAATGGATTGCGATCCACGGGTGTATCGATTCACCATACTTACTTGGACGATCAAAGCACTGTGTAATCGGCACCAATGCTGAGATGATTACACTTCAGGATGCAGTTTGCCTCTTGGCAATTAAAATATTGATCCTCAGCGCTTCGACGACGCAACGCCTCTATGGTGTACGAAAAGGTCCAACAGAACCAAAATAATTTTCTATCACCCATGGACGTAGTTCAAACAGGTTTCATCGACACAATTAACGTAATATTAGGAGCAATCTTTGAAACTAAATAGTGGATGAAATTGTTTCCAAGAATATTCTCTGCTCCTCTCGTCCTCTAGGCTATCAATGGGCAAAGTCCGACCTCTCCGGGGATGCATCTGCAATGTGAAAATACAGCGTACATAATGGCGCTGACTTCTGACGACCATAGAAAAAACTTACGATCCAAGACCGTTGACGAACGGTCCACAGCACCGGTAACCAAAAGGACCTGAGGCACAGTTCAGAAAAAGAATATTCTACAAGCACGTTAGCACAAGCAACCCACATTTCTACGCATCACGGACGAAAATCGTCAGCCATAGGGTTCTATTTCATGAGGTACAAATTTATTGGGGCGTACGAGATGACCACTAGCAGGTCCGGAGCCTATTCACATATAAATTAGCTTAGGCGCTATTGAGAAGAATAAAAAACATACATTGGTGGGTAACAACAGCCGACTGGGGGGCAGGACTAGCGACTGTTTGAGAGGCAAATGCTACAGCAGTAACGACGACGGTAAGAACAGAGGTGATTTGCATAGTTGAAAGAATATGGTGTATGTTGAATGTGATCTGGACTATTCAATTTCTCGAGTTGCTCTTTATAAGAAACCAATGTTCCATGATTCAAGGTAAAAACTATTGTGAAACCGGCGATTGTTCAAGATAAATTCCAAGTGTTGGTGAAATACGGCGCTTCACGGCCTGTATCCCATTTTAGCAGCCGTCCTCATTTGGACCTGTCACAGAGCGATTCTCGGCTAAATCTGGACTGGCAGAGGCATCCTACCAGCTGCGGACGAATTCAGGTCCAGGAACCCCGTGTTTTTTTAGAAGTCGTTTGCTGAACGGTCAATATCAAATAGCGGTAGAACCCAGGCGAAACTCGAAAGGGTACACGCAGAGCCAACAAGCATTCAGAAAGTGCCCCGCAGTTCTGACGAATTCGTAAAATATCACTGTCATCACCTGGTCTAGTCAGCACCCATTGTGCCAGGGAACACGGAACACCCAAGCAGAAAGGGCATCCCGGTCGAAAATTAAATATCTGCGGATGATGCTCACCGGAAATATTGAATATGGGCGCAAGGCGGACAAGATGAATACCCATTTCATGAAACCGGAATACGATCAGTTGAACAAAACACTACAGGCTGTGGAACCATTTTACGGAGAGACGCGCCATGATCTGATACATCCTAAGATTGCATCGCCTACATATCCTTTCCGTGATAGTCCATCTCTACTTTGAAAGAAATATTTTTAGTCAAGGAACGGGAGAATTTTTAGGGACCGTCCCATGAATGGACAGCCCGATAAACGTGCGATGAGAATCAAGCCTGGAAGGAAATTGCCAGTCGTCTTCCGGTTCCTTCGTACGAGTCACAATGGCATTATACAAGTCAAGTGTTTAAGTAAATTTGACTGTCGTCAAACAGGGTGTTGGATTAGGAGACTTGTCAGAAAGTCCATACCCATCACGCGGTAGGTATCGTTGGTGAGAGTCGGTTGACTGTCATCCCAGAAAGTGAAGATGTTGGATGACCCAGATGCATAATCTGGCCACGTCAATCCTGGCCCCGTGTTTGGGTCGAGGTTGGTGACAAAGTTTACGAAATAGTCGTCCAAGAAATGTACAACCGCTTCTGTTCCGTGAAACTAACAGACCCAAGAGTCAATCGATGACGGCAATAATAAGAATTGGACACTCACGGAGCCAATGGTAGGAGTCGATTTCAAAAGCTTGCTCACTGACGTTAGAGGCATCGGGCTGTCAAATAAAGAGCGAATATAAAAATACAAATCGCTTACAGTAGCACCAAATTTTTTGTTTTCCAACTTGATGTTGGGAGAAATGTCTCCTTGGGACGTTAAATATCAAATCCCCATGGAATGCTGATACACGTTTGTATTGCGGATATAGTTGGTTGAGGTCGCCCGTGTCAAAAGGCGAGCCCATCGACGGTTTCGAAGGGTAATGCGACCACAGGGGTTCCAGTTCGGCTGGAGATGCATCCGGGAACCATACTTTCGACACAAAATCCTGAAATTCCAAATCTGACCTACTGCATTATTAGCCCCAAAAGACCTTGGAAGGAGCAGATGGTCTTACGTGAGGTTTGAATGTTGGAGCGAAAAGAAAGTTCCTTCATCGTCACTAGTCCCTTTTCAATGAAAAAATTAAATACTGATACAGCTGGACCAAAAACACACAAGCCAAGGTGCTCACCCGTTAACACAGGAATTTGAAGGACTTTTCCGGCTGCTACTTGGGCGAAAGGCTGCTCCTGGAGAAATACGCCATCAACACGTGGCATCCAAGCTGCGTGAACTCCCTGTTAGCTTGTTAGGAGAGAAACACATATATGTTGACACAAAGTAAACCACCCAATAGTTGAATATGTTAGGAGACTTATTAACCGCTTCTTTCAGAGTTTCGAAGGGCACGTTCCGCAGACAACGCAATGTATCTGTCGAGTTCTTGCAGCCAGCCTCCAAGACGAGCTCGTCGTAATAAATCTGGACCTTCTATGAAGATTGCACATCTCGCGTCAAGGGCTTCACAAACCTGTCCTTTATCCATGCTACCAGTGGGAAGGATCGAGCCTGACTGCATAACGCCGGCACGGAAGAGACTTTCGTTTCTCCCACCAAATGCAAGCATTTGCATGCCGACCGAGAAACCACCAGCAGATATACCATATCTAATAGCGTTGTCAGAATGACGTAGTTCAAGAAGCGCGGTTGACTCGCATGGTGACTTTAGATGGGTCTCCACCAAACGAAGAAATATACTTCTGAATCCACCGTAATGCTTGGCGTTCTGGAAGGAACTCAGTATGTAATGGAGCAATGAACTGAGCCAAGTTTTATGGAGGGACTTACGATCATGGAGACCAAAATTTCCCAGTTTTTCGTTACGGACCTCTTTACTGGCGAGAAACCCGTAGGCTAACACATTCATTAGTCATGATTGAGCTTGCTCATGCACTTTGGTACAATACCAGATATTCTGAGCATCATCGAGCTGTGCATTAGTACTCAAAAGGTCGCAAGTAGTGTTACTCACCTGTAGTTCATCGAAACCTGAATCATTGGCAGACCAAGCGCTTGTGAGCGTTCCACAATCCGCGTTATATATGTGTCCATCCTAGATGCACAGTTAATCACAATACAAATTTACTTCTGAAAATTTTTACTCCTCTGAGGACCCAACTTCGAAACCTCCTGAGATTGGAATTATTGCGGCGTTCAGTACAAACATCAAGTTTCTTACCACCATAAATGAACTGTCAATGGATCGATGAATAGGTTTGAATGAAGAAGAAAAAAATTACGGACCACGGCTACGGGGAGCCGAGAAGAGGAAGACGCTGCAGATGGCACGAATACGTTCACAGAAAGACCTATTCATCGTAAGAATTAATTAGACGGCTGAATTCAGGCACAAACAATCTTCTGCCTCCGATAGGGGTGGATTTGGCAATGGGATCAAAGGAGGCGTTGGAAACATCGATTGCTGAGGACAAGCAGGGCCATATTCAGACGCTTTGAAATAGCCAAGATAAGGAGAAACGGCTCTAGGCAGTTGGAAACGACTGAGACTTGACGATCAACGAGAGTGGGCAAAAATCAGCAATAAGAATCTTACGGCGCTGTCGCAAAGGGTATACCGAGGAACTTGGTTACGTTTCCATCCTTTACGCCACTGACGATAGCAGCATCAAGACGGACGGTGGGGAATCGTAGCTTGATAATGGTTGCGAAAAAGGGGAGTAAAAGGGTGAATAGTGGTACCCACATCATTGATGGAGGGGAGGAAAAGAATTGTAGGCACAAATTGCGTGCTGAATTTATACAGCAACTCCTCTTCGTCTTCTATTAGAAAGGAATGGGACCAAAATTTTCGATGCAAGTGGCTCGCGGATTCCATATCAGCTGGTCTCAATATAGTAAGCGACTGACCCCAAATACTGAAGAGCGAACTTCGAATGGCCAGGTGTGCGATAGGGCGTCGAGGACAATACTTTTGGGTATGCAGATTATAAAAGCCCCATGGTTTAGCTGAACCGCTCCGAAACAGGGTCATTGTCCTACGAAACTGCCAGAATAAGCCACATTTGTAAGTATTAGAAACACCGTGTACGCACTGAGCCTTAAGCCTAAACGTTTCCTGAATTGTCCATAGGTCACGACAACACGTCAGAGGCTCCAGAAGTGTGGCAGAGAATCCAACTCGTCCCACAACCTGCCCATATGCCTAGAATTTCAGCATCATTGTTGTCTGGAACTGGTGGCCAAAGTTTGACTGGTGTTGGAACATCTTCTGTGTGTCCAGTACCGAGATTGCCGTGCTCGTTCCATCCCCAGCCCCAGACTTGCGATATTCGAGGTCCTTTTGAGGAGGGTGCAACGAGAGCTAATACGTGCTCACTTCCGCAAGCGATCTTGATGGAGGTGTTCCGTGCTTCGAGGTCTAATGGAAACTCAACGGCTCCAACACTTGTAGCCTCGCTCGACTTCCTTCCAAGTTGGCCATGAGAATTACTGCCTGACGAAAGAACCTCCCAACCTTCTTCACCTCCGACAACCAAATACGACCCATTCCAGGTACAACCGATACTCTTAATGGGATGGGATGTCGAGAACGTCTTTACAACTTGCAGTTGCCCCTTTCTATCCGAACCTAGACCAGATATTCCTTCCGATTCATGAAAAATCACCGTATGCTGAATCCCAAGTGCACAAGATATTTTTTGTCCACTATAAGCACCAGATAAACTGGATACGGTCTTAGGTCGAGGTGAGAAAGGTGCGTTGGTGGGTGGTCCGAGCTGTCCATGACGAGAAGTTCCCCAGCCAACTAAAATCGACGACGAAGCAGATCGAAGGTGTACAATGATGTGACGCTGACCTGAGGATATGGAATCAACCTTCACGCCCTCCGATGGCAGAATATGGTCAAATCGGACAACGTGGAAGTCCGTCAAAGGCTGTTTTCGATTCAGGCCGTTGACACCTAGGTCACCATAGTCGTCTGATCCCAGTGATAAGACGATATCGGCCTTTCCTTCACAAGAGAGCACAATATAGCTAGTTTCCCAAGTGGCGGCAACAAACTTATACTCATAACCTTTGAGTCCAAAGTCTTGAAGTGGGAGTTGGATATTCCGAAAATAACATGACGAGCCACCTTGAAGCACATCATGCTGATAGTTCAATCCCAATTGACTCCTCCGTCCATCTCCAGAGCCCCATAGCACTCTCTTCCCATCCTCCCTTTCTAAGAGGATCAGAGTATGATTTCCGCCGCAGGCCAAATCAAGAACTCGCGATGTCGTTGACGGGAGGACGTGTGGGGGTAAATCGGTGAAAGAACATGGCTGAAATGATGAAGAGTCGTCCAGAGTCCCGTTTCCAAGTTGTCCATGAGCATTAGAGCCGGCGGAAAGCAGAGCAAGCATCCTCACTGGCTCCTGAGGAAAAGGTCGAAACAATGACAGGACTTCTGACTCACGCATAGCGGAGTTTGGTTTTCGGCCTAAAATGGAACGTTGCCTTATTGCTGTTTGCGGAAATGTTGGCGAAGTGGGAAATTTGATGCGAAATCAAAAATTCGAGAAATCCTGACCTCGGGTGCCGCGCGGCCTCTAGAACAATGAATTCTTGAGCTATGAGTACAATTTTGAGTGATTCGGAATCGTAAGAAGCTACGCTGTCAGAATATGTAAAAATATTTGAAAATTACGAGGATTCAATGAAAATGGTCAAACCTTGAGCTGAAACAGTATTTCCCTCACAGATGAATAAAAACGAAAGATTTCGCCACAAATTTTTACATTTCTGATATCAGGTAAACCTTGCGAAGGTGCTCAGAAAAATTCAAGGGGAAATCTTTATTTTTGACGAAGTTAGGAAATCTGGATCTCGCAGATGATGACCTGGCACGGATTTCGACCTCCCGAAGATTCGCTTTTGTCTAGAGACTTATATAATGCGTTTAATCTTGATAAAAATTGGTTTTTACCTTTTACACCACCCTGAAACAGAGACAGTGCAACGTATGAGGGCACATAAAGACGTCATAAGTGGGGTAAGTTGCATCGTATCAGGCCTTACAAATTTTCAAAGACAAAAGCCCAAATTGTTATTGTGACTCTGTGTGAAGTATATCTAATAATAGTTACGAGTTTTGGGAGGTAACTTGAGTCCCAGAGCACAGAACTCCGTGCCAGGTCATCATCTGCGAGATCCAGATTTCCTAACTTCGTCAAAAATAAAGATTTCCCCTTGAATTTTTCTGAGCACCTTCGCAAGGTTTACCTGATATCAGAAATGTAAAAATTTGTGGCGAAATCTTTCGTTTTTATTCATCTGTGAGGGAAATACTGTTTCAGCTCAAGGTTTGACCATTTTCATTGAATCCTCGTAATTTTCAAATATTTTTACATATTCTGACAGCGTAGCTTCTTACGATTCCGAATCACTCAAAATTGTACTCATAGCTCAAGAATTCATTGTTCTAGAGGCCGCGCGGCACCCGAGGTCAGGATTTCTCGAATTTTTGATTTCGCATCAAATTTCCCACTTCGCCAACATTTCCGCAAACAGCAATAATTTGGAGAAAGTCCAAATCAAGCAAGGATTGCTGACAATTGCTTTCGACGTTCTTCAGTGAAGATGGCACCATTGAAGCACTGAAGATTCGGGACTCTTCATGAACCCAGCCACAATTTCGCCTCCGTATGAATCTATGATTATTCGCTTCAAGTCATCAAAACCACTACTAGCTTTACCACCTATGACCAAGCCTCGAGACCTGCAACGCCCCCTCCGAGTCTAAACCTCCCATTACTCGGGCAGAAGATTAAATAAAAAAATTTGCCAAAGGCAGTATAGAAATCTGATAATGAATCTAAAGAGGGTACTTGGTGACCAGCTTGGTAAGAGCGTTCATTCCGGCAGCTCGGTACGTGTCTAGGGTAATAAACGGCGCAGAAGTGTCGTTGAAGGTAAACATGCTTGGGGATTTGGCTGTATACTGGGGCCAAATATTCCCAGTTGCACCAGTGTTCGGATCTAGATTGGTTACGAAGTGAATGAAGTAGTCGTCCAAGAAGGGGACAGCCGCTTCTGTTCCGTGAAACTGAAGGGTTCAGTGTTCAACAAAACAAGGTTTGTACAGTAACGGGATGTGCTTACTGATCCGAGGAATGGTGTTGATTTGAGAAGTTTGCTGACTAGTATTGAATGCATAAGAAAATCACGATGCTATACGGGTTTCGGAATCACTCACGGTACGACCACACTTTTTGCTTGCCAGCAATATTCTGAAGGAAAAACCTCCTAGAGTTTTGGAATACAATGTCACCTTCAAATGCTGCGACGCGCTTGAACTGTGGGTACACCTGGTTAAGGTCTCCAGTCCCAAAAGGCGAACCCTCTGAAGGAACCGAAGGATAGCCAGTCCATAACGGAGCCAATTCGACATCAGGCGTCACGGGGAACCATAGAGTCTTGACGTACGCGCGGAAGTCTTCGTCTGTGGTTAGATTCGATTGAGCGAAAGAAAATACCGTTCCTTCGTCGTCGCTATTTCCTACGAGCAAAGGATACTTTAATAAATTGCTTTATAGACGTAATAGGGCCTACCAGAAACTATAGGTATTCTGGGAACCTTTCCTGCTGTAACCTGTGCGAAGGGTAAATCCTGAAGGAAAACACCATCGACTCGTGGGAGCCACGCAATATCAAGCGACTGTCATCGAAAAAGGGTTGAGGATACTTAAACACCGCCATATCGCTGACGACTTGGGAACTCACCCGGTAATCGAAGATATTGGAAGATTTATTGACGGCGTTAGCTAAAGCCTCAAATGGGACTGTCCTGAGGCATTGTAGCGAATTTGACGCCGTCGCGCAGCCAGCGTCCCGAGCAAGTTGGTCATAGTTTGCCTGACATGTTGCATTGTTAATGAGGTATTCCTCTTAAAAGGCAATGAACATCTGACCTGTCCTCTTTCTATGCGGCCGACTGGAATTGGCGCTCCTGACTGCATGAATGCGCCGCGGAAGAGGCTATTGGTCTGCCCACCGAACGCGAGCATTTGCAACGCGACAGAGATAGATCCCGAGGATGAGCCGTACCTAACAAGTAGTTTACTCTAGTCATTCGTCATACTCAGAAGATGAGGGTACTTACAAAGTCACTTTTGTAGGGTCTCCGCCGAACGCATGAATGTATTTGTGAACCCATTCGATCCCAGTACGCTCTGAGAACAAAAAGATGAGAAAATGAGAACTTCGATTATCAACAGCACCTAATCGATATCACTTACGGTCGTAGAGACCAAAGTTTCCGATTTTCTCTTTGGCAATCTCCTTCCCAGCGAGGAATCCGTAGGCTATAGGCCTCAGGTCAACTTTTATGCAGAATATGACACTCTCTGCTACGTACCAGATCCTCTAAATTTTTTGTCAGTGTTTTGGCTTGTAAACGGGTGACTTTAAAATCTGTAATCACTAAAAGCATACCTGTAATTAACAGAAACCTGAATCATGGGTAGGTTAAGCGCGACGGATCGCTCAACAATACGAGTGATAGTTGCATCAGAGCTACAAGGAACGGTTACACACCAAGTTTCAACTAGAAATCAAAAATGAGCTTACGACTCTGTGCTCCCAGTTTCGAATCCACCTGAATATGCGGCGATTATTAAATACCGTCAAGAGCAAAGGAGCCAATGCAGAGTCACCTCCATAGATCCACTGCCGAAAAATTGTTAAGGAAAGGTCAGACGATATGAGGCAGCGAACTCACGAAGGCGACAGGAACCTTAGCTGAAGGACTTGTCCCCGCGGGAACGTAGATATTGAGAGATAGACCTTCCAACCGTTCAAAAAATCTCTAAAATTTTAACATCAGAAAATTGACTTACAGTCTTCGCTTACAGAGGAAGGAGGTGAAAAAAGGAATGGGATCAGCGGCGACGTCGGGGTTAAAAGCTGTTGAGGGCATGTAGGACCAAAGGCTGTTGCATTAATGTTCCCGTTATAGGACTGGGTGATCTTAGGCAGTCGGAACCGACTAGGAAAAAATGGGATTAGACGTAGTGTACATAGTGAAAACATCTTCCTCGTACGGTGCTTCCGCAAACGGTATGCCTAAAAATTTGTTGACGGTGCCGTCGCTGAAACCGGTGACGACCGCCGCATCGAGATGCGCGGTAGGCGGAACAGTTGGGGCCGCCAACCCCAAGGCCGCAGTGACGATGGCAACTAGTAGAGGGGGCTTGAACATATTTGAGAAACGAATGCAAGGGGGATGACTCTAGTCGTCCAAGTCCAGCGTTTATAACTCTGTTCTTGCCGGGATAGGGTCAGAAATGCTCGTGTACACTGTGCCGCATATCGTAATACTGTCCAGAAATTAGGTACGCGTCAAGTCCCGGCATTCAGGATGTTGGGCATGCAAGCTTACCAAGCACTCGCTGTAGTCGTCTCTCCGAGCGTAGGCTTCGAGTTGTATAGACCATGTTTGGGCCATGACCAAATGATGGAAGGAAGGAAGATTGTTGGATGAAAGCCGGTCAAAAACGTATACTTTGCCGGGTTTTACGTGAATACGCGGCCACGTACGGTGGCCTTCTGTTGAACCATAACCGGATAAGAAACGAAGCCGGACTCGGGAGGAGCGGATACTTACTTCAGGGAGGAGGGAGAACGAAGTAGATTGTCGAGCACAGGACAATGCACTGTGTTTATTCTTGGCGGGGATGTTCGTAACAAGTTAGTTGAGGACCTCCTGTATGTAGGTGAAAACATGATTAAAAACACGCGTGCTGCTAAGCTGTACGAACATCGACGAAGATTTTAGAGCTGGAAATCAAAGGTAGGAATGCTAAAGAGAGGCCTTCGTTACTGATAGACCTACTGACCGTAGATCTCTTGCATAAGACGAATTACAGACACCACTCGAAAGCACAATTACAACCCGAACATAAAATTGTTCAATCAACACAGAATCCGTCATAAATAAACGAAACTAAAATCCTACCAGTTCTGTCAGAACTTCGACATCGCTGCTCGAATAAGCCGAGTGATCTGCCGCAACATAGGTCTCCTTTTCTTGGCCGGAACAGGGACAGGGGGTAGTTCTTTAGATGAACCTTTCTCGTCTGTGCTATGTCCACGACGACTCGGATGCTCATCAACTGGATCGGCCCTCGGCGAGGAATTCCTCTCATATGTAGGATACCGCGCGCTCTCCGCCCTTCGGTGCTTTCTTTCCGCCACCTTTGTGTCGTCAGCAGACTTGGACGGGCTCTTCGCGCGGGCCTCCTTCTCTGGTTCCGAAGTCTTGTCCCTGGAGCGTGAGGTCCTTTGAGAGTGATGTCTGGAGGCCTTAGGCCGTTCAGTATCAGAGTTCCACTGCCCAGCTGGTCGAGCAGCCAAGGTGTGGGCCCGAGTAACCTCTTTAGTCGAAGCAGAGCGCCGGTGGCCTCCTGAGGTCCTTTTTGTGGAAGTGGATGCCGACGGAGGGGCATGATCATCCTTATCACGATCAGCGCCGTCAGCGCCGACAGCTTTGGAGGTGTCCTCCTTCGTATCGAGCTTTGATCGACGGATGGATCGATGTGGAGGTTCTTGGCTTGCGGGGTCTTTCGTTGTTGAGCCAATGTCAGACTCTTTCTTGTCCTTGCTCGACGAAGCCAGGGCTTCTTCAACATCGACAGGAGGTCGTGTGACACGTTTCTTCGACTTCGTTCGTTCTTTGTCATTCTCTCTTGGCTCAGAACCTCGGTGTTCTTCTCGACGACTTGAAGCGCTCTTCGATGCTTGTACAGGCACGCTTTGACTTCGCTGTGGTGCTCGTTTCTTCTTTGCTCGAGCAGAATCTGACCCATCAAGGTCGGATGGGCCCTCCTTAGGTTCCGAGTCCGCTGGGCAAAGTTCATCGGTCAGGCCGTTATCTAAACCAATAGGATTACTGGTTAACGTACCTTCCCATACTTTGACCTGAAGCGCTGACGGCCTCTTCGGGGGCGGAGCTCCTCTCAACCGTTTCAGAACCCCATACTCAGCCCAAGGAGCGCCCACCCAGGTCGATCCATCGCTTCGATCGGTGTAGAATCGTTCGCCGGTGTCTGCGTCGTACCCAGTCCAGACCATGCCCTCTGGGAGGCGGTTGTCGTCCTACGATGCAACGTGGGGTTGTGAACCTTCAAGGTAGATTCAAGAGTGGGGTTGACTTACACCGTACGGATCTGCAAATCGACCCATCGACTACGACACTTTGATGTTGAAGTTGAAGACAGAAAGTGTGCACAGATCGGAAACGCAGCTGCAGCAGTATGCCAAGTTCGTCAAGGAGAATTGGATGCTTGACGGTAGGTCGTCCTTATTTAAGTGGGATACATGCACCGCCAAGGAGTGATAAAATTACGTTCTCATGTCATGATCGAAATAGGTCACCGACGGGGCCGATGACGAGTGCCTCACTGCTTGATGGCCTACTGAGGTGATATTATCTGTTGGCGAACACCGCTCTCTACAACGGCGATGACAACCCATTTCAATCGATCAACCCTGCTGGCGGCGACGGCCAGCTATCAAGACAAGCCAATCATCTCCGTTTCCTCGACGGTTTGCTCGGCGTAGCCATCTCACCAGCACTCTCATCATCATCATCATCATCCTCTCCATCGTCTTTCATCCCTACAGCCCCCTTATTACTACTTCCCCGCTTCGGAGTCAAAAACGTGATATCCGGAGAGCTGTCCATCATCCATTCCTCTTCGTCGTCTTCCTCATCTCGCACCTGTTGCCTCGCTTCCATAGGTTTGCTGAGAGTCTTACCAAAAGCAAACGTAAAATTCGGCTGCCCAAAAGACACGACCGTGCTCGACCCAACGCGCGGTTTGACCGGGGTCTCTTCTACCAACGTGATCCCCAGATTCGGGGCCTTCGATTTCGGCGGTGGTGGTGGTGCGGCTGCTTCTGTCTTCACCTTCACCGTCTTCACCCTCCCGTTCGGGAGCTTGGGCTTGGGCTTGAACACGCGCGACATGCTGATCTCGCGATTGAGCACGCGCTTCTTGGGAGGTGCGTTGCTTGCTCGTTCTCGTTCTTGTTGCTCTTGAGCGAGGGATACGGAGAGGGAGCGGGAGCGGGAGCGAGCGAGGGGGTTTAATTTGCTTGTTGTAGTTGTTGTTCGTGAGGACGTGGATAGTGTTGGGGAGGGAAGACGAGAGGTGGACGGTGCTCGTGATAATGCCCTCGGTATGGGTTCGGGAGATGGAGCTCGCGAGATGGATGCTTGGGACCCCTCGTCGTCGTCGGAGAAGGGGGAGCTGGGGAATACTTTTGAACGTAGAAGAGAGCAGAGCTCCGGTAGATGGACTTTAAATCTGGATCGGAAGTCAGACCGGAATTTCAAGGCGAAGAACTAGGAGAAACTTACTCCCGCTCGACGAGGTCCTGAGCGAAGACTTGTGTCCAATCCCTGTCTTCCTTTTTACTGCTGGTAACTGGCACCGAGCGGTCAAGAGCACCGACAAGCTGCCACGTAGAAAGTTTGTCCATAAATGCCTCCAGATGGTCCTCTGTCGTCGGGGTGGGTTCGGGAATGGGTTCGAAACGTTTCTTTTTCTTCTTTTTCTTTTCTGGAGGAGGAGGACCCGGTAGAGATAGCTTGTAAAACAGCAGTAGAATCTGTATGAGCACCCTATGATGCCGATGCGTCAACATTGAATCAATGAGCAAATACTAAGGCACAACTTACTCCCGTCTTTCCATCCGATGCATATAAGCCTGCCGCCATCCATCGTCCGCCCACGGCCCATCAGCCTGTTCAGAAGCAGCCTCGATGTTGCTGTCCCCCTTCTCGTGCGTCAACGAATACCACATCATCGTCTCCTCCATCTCCCCAGCGCCCCCTCCGTCAGCCAGGATCCTAGGAAGCTCCACGTGGTATTTATTGTTAACCAGACGCGTCGTGAGCAACAAGGGCTCCAAGAACGCGTGCATTGGATGCACGGACACGTCGGACGTCGAAGGTGCGTTGACGCGTCGTAATGACGGCAGGAACAAATGGAGTGGCATAATCGACTAATCTTTTTTGTCAGATAATCGTATTAACGCGTCGATTCTGATCTTCTTACTTCAGGAAGCCATAGAAACTGGAGGTATATCCTCGCGACGTATTGGTCCAATGGCTCGCTTTCGGTGTGGAATGGATAATCCGCTGAGATTGTCTTCTCTTGGTTTGATGTCCAGTTGGCCATCTTTCGGTCGTCGAATCGGTACCAGGTGGGAGAGAGGTCGACCATTAGATAACGCTGACCCGCTATGAAATGTGCTAAGGATTATAGAAATGAAGGAAGAAGGTCGATTTCAATTTGTTAGTCCCAGTCGGAGTTGTGTACTCGGTCACGTGTTGCCTCTGAATGCCAGATCCAGCCCCTATTTCAACTCGCCTTCGAAGTTCTCTGAACAGCTCTGTGAATTTTATGTTCACACTTTGATCAAGAAAATTAATAGTTCTGCTGCATTTATAGTCCATACTCTTAAAGAGAAAGACGATACTTGGTAGTATTGTTTCGGCATTGATACGACTAGTAATCTGATTCATCAACTTTGATTTCTTCCAGTTAAATATGTGGTAGTACAACGCTTTTGTTCTGACAAGTAACACCCTTTATCACAAATCTCTTTGGTTATGAATTTATCAAGAAATTCAACCGTTTTCAATGTGATTTCAGGCTGACTTGAATGCGAGGATGGAGACGATTGCGTCGTTGAAGTCGTTGTCGGTCTCATCCTCCGACAGAATCTACATCAATCAATAAAAGACATTTTCCTCAAGTGTTAAACAGAGGTAGCTTACAGTTGTTACACGGATGTGATTTGGATGAGCAGCCGAAGGCGCTTTGGTGACCTGTCGAGGTAAGGTTAAGACATGCACCCCGCTACTGAGGGCCATAATCCACTTACAGTGATAGGAGGGATAACAGTAGACGGACGGAAGTCTCGTCCATCCAAGGAGGCATTCTTGATGTTGATAACCACGGTCGCCTCATAGCTGAAAGGGCCAAATGCAATCCCAGTCGAGTTCGGGTCGATTTCTTCCGTCATAGGTTTGTTCTCCCCAGATCCAACGAGGATGGACCGAAAGATTTTCCGCCCATCCGCAGCAGAGATAGTAACAATCGCGTTCTGAGTGCGGTGAGAGCGGGAGAGCTATAGGTCCAGTTTAGAGTAGTGAGATACTGAGTCGTTTCAGCAATGACGCTGAAGAAAGAAAGACTCACACCAGAGATGATGCCCGAATATCCAACGGGGATCTTGACTGTCGCGTCGTTAACGTTCGCCTGGGGGGTTGTATGATCGGGCGTCGGCGGTTGCCTTAATCTGGGCTGCCCAGCGCTCTGTGCGGATGAATAGGACATGCTGAGGTAGAGGTTCGGTTTCTGGTGTACTCCAGTGGACTCATTGGCGTGTATTTATAGTGTAGGGCTATCCTTTTAGGAGCGCCTTGCACAAGGAGGTTGGAGAAAGTCAATGTACCCCCAGCATGTCGTATGGATCCAAGCAGAGTCCGGACAGAAATAACACCGGCTTGCCGGCTTTATGACCGTCATCAACACGAGCAACTTGAACTGCAACACTCTTGTTCGGTTCGTGGAGTCTTCCTGTTTCAAACAGAACATTGCTTGTGGACCAGAACTCTCTGTTTCTGATTATGAATCTCTGTGATCTCCACATCTCAACCCTTTCCTGTTCTCACCATGACCTGCCTCCTATTTTGGAACTTGACAGTCTTACCTCAGTGTCGAATCACTGCTGCTGGTCTAAACTGATTCGAGAGGGTTGCTTTTGTTCTCAAATGACATGTGGCCTTCAAGCCTTCGTAATTATAGCCTTCAGACCTCTGCCGATTCCATTCTGACGAATGACAGACATCTTCTGGGCTAGTTATGAGCGCTCTCTTGCTAGATAACGCGGGCGCGACATAGAAGCGGCATCATTGCCTAGACCAGGTGAGATAGTCAATACACTTTTAACGCAGGCGTGTTTCCGAAACGCACCCCAGATATCCACTCGACCTTATTAGATATCAAACTTTGGTTCCCTTCCATTCAGCACTTCAGCGATGCACCATCTCAATGAATTGCGTTGGTCATAAGATTCGGTCCTTGTGTCTGCCCACCTCTGGATTCATGTCATGGAGCTTGGCCGCAATGGAGTGAACGCCTGCGTCCGTTTCTAGACGAGAGTCTTGAGGACATACAAAAAGGGTTTCGAAAAGTTAGAAAACGCCATTCAACCAACTCATCTCCAACCATGGGTTGCCACCAGCCAGCACCACAGCCTGCATACTTCGTCATTTATCAGGTCGTTTATCCGGTCATTAATCCTGTATACACTCCTGCTCCTGCTCCGCCGGCCCCACAGCCTCCTGTTCTGAAAGAGTGCCACATCGAAGCTCACATTGTGGACGTTCATTCCTTCGTGACCATTTCTCAGAAGTTCCACAATGCTAGTAATCTGGCCAGCGGTTTGCTCAGATACAATTTCAGTGTCCTTGCTGGTTCTGCGATTTGTGGTTTCGAGTTGATTCGCGCAAGCGGCAAGAAGGTTCTTGGCGTCATCAAGGGGAAGGAACAAGCCCAACAAGAGCTGAAAGCTGCAATCGCTGCAGGCCATACACACGCGCATGGTGAAGAGTTAACCAAAGACGGTGAATACCTATATCGTTTATCTGACCGCTATAATCACTCAACGGATACTTTCAGTGTTCTCTATTTCCGTTGGTAAAATTGCTCCTAACGAGACAATCACCGTTAACCTCTCATATATCAACCCTCTTATCGACGACGACTCGAAATATCGTGGTAGAGCAGGACTCAAACCCCAGCTCCGTTTCACAGTCCCTCGCGCCTACATGCAGCGAGCTGGCCAAGCGCCAACTGGCGAACTTCTCCAGGGTGCGACCAATACCAATGTGCCTTTCACGATGAAGCTTTCCATCGAACAAGCGACTCCGATTATTGACTACCGTACCCCCGGTTACAATCCACAAGCAACGTGGGGCCCTGCTGATACTAGTTACCACCAAAGCGACGAAGAAAGCGAGCGATTCGTTACACTGACATTCCCGAGCAGCACGTCCTCGAGCGACGTCGTTGTTGTCGTAACAGCAGACAGGATAGGGGACAGTCGGGTCTTCATTGAGCGCCATCCCGCACATCAGACGGCCGCTCTCGCTCTGACACTTGTTCCTGCCCACGAGGCCTACGTGTCGAGGAACGACATGGTGTACATTGCGGTTGTTGATCAAAGCAGCAGTATGGACGGCCTCAAGCTAGAAACGACGAAGAAAGCATTGGGGTATCTGCTCGATCAGCTGCCTAGCAGGGGTACTTCCTTCAATATCTTCTCTTATGGCGAGAGGGTGGAAGGCTTGTGGACCGAAGCTAGAGACTACAATGACGTCGAGGTGGAAAGAGCAAAATCGTATATCGAGTAAGGTCCTCGTTCCTATGCCTCTCGGTCTTCCAATTGACGTCCCAACAGCCGAATGGCGGCTAATTTCGGCGCCAACAAGCAAACGTCTAAGGCGCTTAAGCACGTCTTTGACTCTCTTTCATCAGGTCCTGTTAGGCCTGTTTCCGTCTTCCTATTAACCGACGGTGCTGCCTGGGATGTAAAGGAATGCATCGCAGCCACAGAAGCCGCCGTTCGCGCTCGGACAACCTCGCAGAACTTCATGCGGGTTTTCACCGTTGGGCTCGGCGACGGCGTCTCCACTGAGACGTGCGATGGCATTGCGCGGGCAGGCCACGGATTTTCCACGTACATCGTCACCGCCGAACCGTCTTTCCTCGGTAAATGTGTGCGCCTTGTTCTCGCAGCCAGGACCCCGCCTATTACTAAGTTCAAGATTTTCTGGGAGAAGGAGCAGCCACGCACCGCTTCGGTTCAACAGTCGAGTGGCCAGCCTCGTCAGCGCGCCAGGATTGGGACGACCAGTGGAAGCGGGGGTCACGAGTATGTTCCCCCAGAGACACCGGCGCTCTGGTGCAGGCAAGACAGGCGCCAGCAGAAGTTACCATGCTCCACGGCACACGCCTGTCGGTGTTTGCTATCGTCCCTTTAAGCGTCCTGACGGATCGAAGGACTCTGAGGGTCGATTTCAACCTCGGCGATGATGAAACTGGACTGCAGGATATTCCTATTGTGGATTTACCTCATTCGACGGGCAAGACCTTTCTGCACACCATCGCTGCCAAGGCGCTCATCACTGACCTCGAGGACAAACATTTGACTTCGTCTGGGGTTCAAGCGGCCGAGTTAAAGGAGGACATCACACGTTATGGGCTCAAGTACGGCCTGACCAGCCGCTTTACGAGTTTCCTCGCCGTCGATGACAATCGGACCGTTGGGATCGCGAACGACGTCTTCGGCGTGACTTCTACTATTCCCAGACGACTAGGCGCTTCAGAGAGATCGCCCACCACCTCCTTCCAACTAGAAGTTGCCTCCTTTTCATCTAGGAGTGCTCCTGTCGTCGAGACTCTGCCACCAGCCGATGACCCCGAGGTTCTTTTTGAGCTTTCAGGCCTGCAGACCTGCGACGGTGGCTTCGGTTCCAACGCCTCCAAAGTGATTGGGCTAGTTCAACCCTTCTTCCCAGAAACCACCAAGCAGATTGTAAGTGCGTTGGGTCTGGAAGAAGCAATGGTGGCTGCGCTTCTAGCCTGGCTTTGGACGACGCTCTGGAGTGGTATTGAAGCCGTCAGTATGATGGAAAAGGTCAATACTTGGATCAGGAAGAACGCACCCTCTGGTCTTGACGTCGATAGCATCCAGCAAGAATTGTATCAGATTTCGGGCTGAATCATATTATATCGTGTTGGCGGTTCATTTGTCTAACAAGCAAAGTAGCACACGTGTATTTCTAGTATTTTTCTTTGCCTATTTATTCTTCTCTCAACAGTGGTCGCTTCGAATTCGTTTTTTTTCCATGTGTTGTCCATCCTCGAGCGATTGTGGTAAATTGTCGACCCAAAGCTGGTCCGTTGTATTGGCCCGCCATTTTACAATGCAATGTGCACTCACCTCATATGATCTTGGCTCGCGGTTCGCGTCAAGTTGGTCACGTGCATCCCATCAGTCGAAATTGAATCTCCGTTCTAATCCGCTTTTCCCCCTCAAACCTCTTCCGAGTCCTCGTTCTACAGCTCAGTATGGCTGCGAAGGCCAAAGCCAGGTAAATGTCCAATTTCTCATTCAATGAGTAGCTTGGCTTATATCCCGCAGGACTATTATCGTCCGCCTGATATCGACTGCTCAAACTGGCTTTTTCTACACCACGCAGCGCCTACGTCAAGGACCAAAACTTTCTGCTGTCAAGTATGACCCAAAAGGTACTACTGGACTCCCCATCCTCCTCATTGCTGTGTCTCATTTTTGGATGCGACTTCTAGTGAAACAGCGCGTACTATTTGTCGAGAGTAAGAAGACCAAAAAGTAGTGGTGTTGTGGGGATAGACATCAGATGTAGGGTCTGGTTATTTATTGGCGAGGTGAGTTGTGCCAGTATATGTATTGAGCTCAAGCTAAATGTCACCTTCTAGCTTATAGAGTGTAATGATTAATTTTCGGAAAGAGGCTAATAGACAATGGGTTTTCGATAATAAGTTTACATCTGCAACACTCAAATTCCATTCGGACTTGTCTACGACCTCGATGTTGTTTACTTCTTCCTTACAGGACCTCCCCCTCTCCCATCATACTTCAATTCAATTCAAGTCCACTCCCTCAAGGAGTAGAGCGAAAGGATCTGGCTGCGCAGGGTTCGCCTCATATTCCGAGATATCCCTCGCCACCTCCACAATCTCCGGCGCGAAAGTCTGCCTCGCAAACTCAGCAGCCAGGTCGATCCCAGCCGTAACCCCCGCCGCACTCCATACCTTCCCATCAACGTGCCACCTCTTATCGCCTATCCACTTCACCTTCTTGTTCAACAACCCCACTCCTGCATGGGCACGGAGCACCCACTTGTTGCTGCAGACGTGATAGCCATCCAGGATCCCGGTCTGCGCGACGGCCAACGACCCCGTGCACACCGTAAGGATGGCCTTGAGCTTCGGCTCCGCGAAGCGTTTCTTTAAGAATTCGTCGCATCCTTTCGGGAGAGGCACGGTCGGATCGGGGCCTGGGACGATGATGTAGTCGAGCTCCGGGCAGTCGGCGTAGGTGTGCGTTGGGAGCTGGGGTGGGCCCGAGGACGCCTGTACAGGTTTGAGATCTGAGGATATGTAGTACCAGTGGATGATGGGTGCTTTGTCCACCACGGACTGGTCGACCCCGATTCGGCTGATCATGGAGTACGAGTGGTTGTTGAGATAATCTACAGGGCCGGCAGCGTCCAACCATTGAAAATCATGGAACAGGAGCAATCCGATGTGGAGAGTGAGCGGAGGCATGATTGAAAGGGCTTTAGTTGCTTGTAAGTAACTCGAGAGCTGCGGTTTGCTGGTTTTCGCGGTTCTTCTCTGATCAGTTTTATACATATCCGCCTTTTATACCCAGACACGAACTGATCTTCGACGAAGGTCTGTCACCCTGCCCGCCTCATGTCATCGATATTCCGCAGGTCACCACACAAGTTTCACCGTGTGAATGGGCTCTGATCGCCATTTTTGATACATCAGCACTGCGGATGGGGACGAGACGAGTTGCTGGGTAATATTTGCTGGTTTCGTCAGATTTATTTAACCTTTCCCAACTCTGGTATTATCACTTCAACCCATTAGGGTTCGTTTCCATTAGCGACCTGCAAGCAACGAGTGCCCCAGGGACCGACTTGGACATGCGCAGTCATCGCGCAGCAAATCGTAGAGACAGGATAGCTCGGCGAGCAGGACGCGTCGAGCTTCGGCATCGCTTCGAATGATAACTATTTTTACCCGAAGTCTCGGTTTTCAATGAACCTTTGCCAACAATGTATCAGGGTCTGAAAATCAGTACGAGTATTCCGAAGACACCTGGACTGGTACCCGTGTCGATACCCGGTTTTTTCGACGAAGAATCGATGGTCTCTTTCCATTCCGCTGATACCGGCAAAGCATTATCTCGTCCGACCGTTGCTATCGCTCGACTTCCTCACTCTTTCAACATGGTAATTTGCCCACAAGTACTAATTATTCATGTAGGTTGACACATACGGTATTCCATGTACAGAAGTTCTCTAACTTACGACAAATCAACGCCTTCAAGGAGCTTGGCGAACGGGTCTGGTTGGGCAGGGTTAGCCTCGTACTCCATCACATCCCTCACGACCTGCACGATCCCAGCATCGAAATGGACCCTCGCAAACTCGACAGCCAGGTCGATACCAGCAGTCGCCCCAGCGGAACTCCACACCTTCCCATCCTTGGTCCATCGTTTGTCTCCGACCCATTTGACCTTCCTGTTGAGCATCCCGGCTTCGGATAAGATTTTCAACGACACTTTGCTACTGCACGCTTGACGCCCGTCCAAAAGCCCAGTCTGCGCGACCGCCAACGAAGCGGTGCAGATCAGGAGCAACGTCTTCATGTCTGGGTCTTCCACACGTTTCTTGACGAAACTCGCCACTTCTGGGGAGATTGTCGCCATTGGGTCGCCTCCTGGAATCAAGATATAGTCGAGCGGTGGGCAGTCGTCGAAAGTGCATGTCGGGACCTGTGGTGGGCCTGAAGTCGCTTGCACTGGCGTGAGGTCGGACGAAATGTAATGCCAGTTTATAATCGGCGCTTTGTCGATCAGGGATTGGGGTAAGTTGAAGTTCTTGATCATTGGGTACGCGTGGCTGTTGAGGTAGTCGACGGGGCCCGAAGCGTCGAGCCACTGAAAGCTGTCGACGAGAATTACTCCGATGTTGTATACGTTGGGGGACATGGTTGGCTGCTCGATTTAGTGGAGAGGTTTTTGGTGGGTATGGGTTTTATTGTAAGTTCCTTGCAGAATGGTGGTACCTTTATACTTACCTCGAAGGTCGATTTTACACCTTTCTAGTCATGTGGAAGTTTCAGATATTCTTTCGGGCTCGGACGAACGAGTAATGGATTCGTAATGAGTAGAGTAGGTGCTCCCTACTTCCCGTTCTTTTCGTAAAAAAATAAGTACTGACAGAATTATATTTTTCCCTTTTCAACACTGCTTGCGCGAATCCGTATGTTATGGACTACCTCTGTCTCTGTGCCTCTAGTCCTACATATAAATATCCTTACTTCTTTGATCCTACTCTTCGCCCGCTTTATGCGCTACGAGCGACTCTGGCCCGTTTTCTTTGTTCCTGATGGGGAATGATTCAGACCTGAAGCTCGATTTTTTAATGAAATAAAAGTGATTATTTTATCACCCCGTCAATGGCGGTACTTCTTTCCTTTGTAATTTCAATCCATTGCTTCCATGAAACACTGGAAGCTGCTGACTGGGTGGTGAGTAGCCATTCAACTGAGTGATTGCAGAAAAGCTCATCAGACTAGGAGCGAAACAAGAATCCTCTAATCCTCGGCAAGAAAGGTTTGTAGCCAAATAAAATATAATACAATGTAACTCCTGTACTCTTATTCTCTGAACCTTCAACGCCATCGACGCATAATATCCAACCTCCGATGCTTAACTTAAACTAGCTCCTGGAATGTGAAATTTCTATCGATTTAGTCGTCAGGCAATTCTTTGTAGCCAAAGGCTTAGGCAAAGTCTAGAGTCGGTGAAATGATCTTGTGAACGACTCCAAGGCTACGTATTTTTTACAATGAAAGCGGCACTCGCTTATACGGGTTTCAAATACCCAGTTACTATTTGCGCGGCTCTGGGATATTATTTCGTCAATGCTAATAACGATATTCAACTCGGCGATCAGTCCAGGGGTTATCATGCCAGTGGTCTGCAATCTGTGTTTTATGCTGGATTATTTTGGTCTTCGTTCGTCCTTTTTTCCTGCCTTCATCCGTGTCTCCCTCTATTCGAATTATTCTAACGATCCAACCTGAAGGTTTTGGCTTAACTAGGTCTTTGGCATTTGCCAACAGACTTTGCCTCAAACTTGAGCCGATGTATGCGAAGGGAGTCGACCTAAAAAAAATTCTAGTCAGTTTTGAATCGCGATCGGTAATAACAGGAATTTTGGCCTTACAATAATGGTGCAAGTGGGAACATATTTAGTTTGCGAATATGGATTTGGGTCACACCCCTGAGTTTTGCCCATTTCCATCTGACGCACGGGAGCTTTAGTGAGATTTTCCAACCAGCTCATCGCCTCCTCAACACGAGATGTAAGCATGTGCAAGAGTGGTTCTACATGCTTTCATATCATTGACTATGCATAGCACAGGTCATACCCAATCGCAATATCGACTCCTGCCCTCATAAATACCGCAAACTTGGGGGTGTGAGCTTCCACCAGGTTCAGCCATGTCGCTCTTCCTCAAGAGGTTAGCTTCGACCTTCAGCATGAAACCTACGCCCTCAAAAACGCACCACCATTTTCCCCTTCCCTCCTCTTCCTTTCCAGCCGGTTTTGTTCTCGGTGGTCTTCATGTTGGTGTTAAGAAGAAGGCTGGCGTTCCAGATCTAGCAGTGATTCTCTCGACGTCAGAGCACCCAACATCGGCTGCAGCTTGCTTTACAAGGAATGCTTTCAAAGCCGCACCAGTCATAGTCTCTGACCAAATACTCAAAAAGAACGGTGGCTACGCACGAGCCGTGGTGGTCAACAGCGGCTGTGCCAACGCCGTGACGGGAAAGCAGGGGATCGACGATGCGTGGGCGATGGTCAAAGCCACTGATTCCCTGTTATCCTCAAGAAAATCATCAAAAGCCGAACACGAAACACTCGTCATGTCCACTGGCGTGATCGGCCAAAACCTGCCCATCTCAAAGATCGTGTCTGGCATCTATTCTCAAACAGAGAACGAGGCGACACGCGTGCTGGGCTCGGACTTCTCAGCCTGGGAACGCGCTGCGCAGGCTTTCATGACCACTGACACGTTCCCGAAGCTGCGCGCGAGGACGTTCAGCATTCGTGGCCACGAATACCGGCTGGCGGGGATGGACAAAGGCGCAGGGATGATCCACCCCGATATGGGTCCTGCTGGGACGTCGTTCTCTGGCAGCCCGAAGCAGCTTCATGCGACGCTTCTTGGGTGCATTATGACCGACGCCGCTGTCTCTCCGAGAAGTCTGCAGAGCGCACTCACTTATGCTGTTGACCGCAGCTTCAACTCGATCAGCGTTGACGGAGACATGTCTACCAACGACTCCATCTTCGTCCTGGCGAATGGAGCGGCCTCGAATGGCATGATCATCGACGAGGAGACGGACAAGGTGGCATACGAGGTGTTTAAACGCGAATTGACGGATTTCGCAGCTGATCTGGCCAAGTTGGTTGTTCGGGACGGTGAGGGCGCAACCAAGTTTGTCACCGTCACTGTTAAAGTGAGATACTTCCGCTATTTTCTCTCTTTCCGTGTCCGCTTACTGGTGTATATCTTAGAATGCTCCTTCTTATAAAGATGCTCACAACATCGCATCTCGCATATCTACCTCCGCTCTGGTCAAGACAGCACTATACGGAGAAGACGCAAAGTAAGCTATCAACATCATACCACACCGCTTCCAATCCAGTCTAAGCATTCTATCAGCTGGGGCCGAATCCTCGCAGCCACCGGCTCAGTGCCCCTCCAGCCCTCATCAGCAGGTGCCGAACCACCCGTGGTCGACCCAACAAAAGTCAACGTGACGTTCATCCCACCAGATGGAACCTCGCCCCTGCCTGTCCTCGTCAATGGCGAGCCGGAAAAGGTCGACGAGGTACGCGCGAAAGAGATCCTGAGCCTCGAGGACTTCGAGGTTTTGGTGGACTTGGGCATGGAGGGTGACGGCGAGGGCGAGGCGCAGTATTGGACGTGTGATTTTAGCTATGTGCGTCGCTTCTTACTTCCCACCTGGCTTTTAGTTATTAACTGGCTTTTCGTGCTTCCACAGGAGTATGTCAGGATCAACGGAGATTATCGCAGTTAGACTATTCCGATGTACGAGCAGTCGAACGCACATTAGTGCGCCTCGGCCGTGGTAGCTTGTTGCATTGGTCACGGAGAAAATGGATCCATTTTTAACTTGCTTCTCGCAGGCGGTCCGATAGCCTATAATCATTAGCCCATGGTTGAAGTATGGTAAGTAACGAGGTAAGTAAGTAACGATCATCACTGGGGGTGATAACCACCTCCACCGGTCTGGCAGTGTCTGCTGTTCTCTCAAGCCGCCCAAATGGAATTCTCAGGTGCCCGAATCACTTGGCCCTGTCAAGGAGCTCTGGCGTGATCCACCACAGGCTGAGACTCGTGAGGGTCGTGTGCAGGCATCGACTTTTCCAACCTCGACAGGCTACAGCGATCCGTAAGTCAAGGAGCAAAGCAACCTTCGACATATCGGCCCTTTGGGTCAAGAAAAAAAGGAAATAAACACCTTCTGACACATCAGAATTTCAGAAAGGAGACGGAAGCGCCAAAGCTCGAGGTACAGCGTCTATTTTTAACGCAATAATCCGGCCGGACATCTCCTCGCGAACTGTGAAGCACAAGGACCCCCGAAAGCCCCCTAGGAGGTATGTTTTTTGCTCCAGGTCCTGTACCCGGATTTTTTTTCGGCTCTGCGAGGCCGTTTGTACCCGGACTTTCGTACAGGCCGTCGCCGAGTGCCATTTATACCCAGATTTTCGATACATAGCTCTAAAAATGGCCTAAAAATGGCCTAAAAATCCTAAAAAATCCCAAAAATTTTCTTTCGGGCTATTTCAAGCTGTTTCAAGCGCTTGGAACACAAGAATCTGCATAGGAACCTATTCCTCCTCAATATCTGACATCATGAACGCTTTTTTTGCTTCCAGACAGCAATTTTTGAACCTGCACCAACTCCCAAAAACATGGCTCGGAATGTACGAACGGCCGTGATCTGTGTTCATTCATTCGAGGGCCGACTTGTAGGAGTACGAAAGTACTAACTAAGCGCCTAATTTGACCTCAAAAGGGACGGCGCTCAGGTACCCGACCACCACATCCGGGGCCGTCTTGTACCCGGACTTTCGAACATACCTTCGGTGATGAGAGCACTGGTACCCGGACTTTTGAATATACATCGGTCCCAAAACTGGTCATTCCCGCTACCTTTAGGTAGAGGGTTTTAGAGTGAAGGACCCGTTCCAGATTTTGGCTGGCCATTTTGCTGTGTGAAAATTGCATCCGTATATAGCTACATCACATGTTTCGATCGGTCGGATCATAGCTCATGCACTGCCACTCGCCGCTCGGAACGTCGCTCTTTTCTCCAGCCTCAAGTTACATTCCTTCCAATATGTCCGCCATCCTCCTCAACCAATAGTCAGCAGATGCTCGCTATGCATAACCGCTACTTTTCTTTTTTTTTCTCATAACGCTTTGTTCAACACACCAATCGTTGGATTTCTACCGTGATCGTCACTGGCTTTCGAGTTGTATGACTGTGCGTGGTTTGAGCGGGCAGGCCGGAGACACCGTTTTGGATATGACTAGTGACTAGCTCGTCTTGTTGCAAACGCTTTGAGACCATGAACTTGATTAAGACAGGAATGTGTTAAAAGTTCAGCAGACGCTTCAATCTTCTATGCGGGTGGGCTCTTCGAGAGCGCTTAAAATGGTGAGCATCAAGCATCTATTCTGCAAGATGCTTATTCCTAATCTACTATTCTGTAACAGTCGGAATGCGACCTTAGTACACACCATCCATGGCTATTATCAACGGGTTTGCTGCCCCCGTACCGTCCAGCACTCTACTTTGTGCATAATGGTACAACTACGGCAGTTTCGTCGCCATAGGGTACCCGCAAATTGAGGGCCGTACGCCGTTATAGTATGGTGGACACTCCTAGATGCTAGAGCCATTGTGGGATTTCGGACTCGAATGTCTGGTCCTGGTGCTGCAAATGCCTCCTTGCTTCTCATGTTCATCTGCAATGATATTTTAGATTCAAAAAAAAAATCTCTCATATTCAAACTTGAATCCCTTGTCCGAACAGCCAAAGTAACTTGCAACTTTTCTTACCATTTATATAGAGCAAGGCAAAACAAGGTGGGTGATACGTATCATAAACTGAAGCTTGGCCACTTTTGCTTTCGCTTACCTATAACAATGTGCTTATCGTCGTCGTACCTACTACGAACAATGTTTTCTTAATAAAAGGAGTGGGTAGCGGGCGATGCCGCTTGTCGGCCTCACAGACTTATTTGTACCCGGATTTGCTACAAAGCTCCGCCTGTGGCGGGCAATTTGTACCCGGACTCTATACATAGCTTCCAGGGGGCTTTCGGGGGTCCTGGAGCACAAATGCAGGCACCGAATTTCAAATTTTTGAGTAAGCGACCTCGGCAAAGTAAAATTAATCCTGGGCAGGGGTACATTGGTTCAAACTTCACTGGCTCAGAATCGGATACAAAGCATTGACCATGACAGGGACACGTCCAACCGTTCCTTCAAGCTCATGCCACAATGCCCACCTCTTTCGTCGCCTCGACGCTCCCTGTCGGCCAAAACGCAGTGAAAAACATCCTTTTCCGCGGCGCGACCCTCGCGCTTAAGTTCGTTGTCTACCGCGCCTTCGCCTTGCTCGCCTTCAAACGGCGGGACTACACCTCCTTCCTCATCTTCGCAGAGGACATCGTCCAGAAGGCTTTCTTCGCGGTGTCGAGGGGATTCAGCGGGCAGGCGCTCCTGGTGGCGCTGTTCGCGGCCGCGATGGCGGCGGCGGGGTTCTACGATACGTTGCTTTGGGGGTTGGACGCGCCTGGGTACGTTACGAAGTCGACGAGGGTCGACGCTGGGCAGCTCGCCGCGCAGTTGCTTGAAAGCCCAGGATACACCATCCTCCTCTCCAGCCCGGCGAACGGGCTCGGTTCGCTCAATATAAACGACACCATTGGCGCGAACTTGTTCGCTGCAGGGCTGAATTTCACCCTCCCGGGCGTGAACGCCCCCGGGTTCCAGGAGGTCGTCCCTCCAACTATTCCGCTCTCCCTCGCCGTGCCCCCGAGCATTTGGCTTGACTCGGACGGGTTCGCAGTGGGTCCGGACAATAATATCATGATCACGATCGACATGAACACGACCGACACGTACTGCGCAACGAACAACGTCGGGCCAGACCAACAGGCATGGAGGTGCAGCATCCGCAATATCGATGCGCTGACGTTATTCAAGCAGCCGATGGGGCGGCCGCAGGTGTGGTGGGATGTGGACACCTCGGTGTTTTTGAGCCCCAGCAGGAAGGATAACCCGTGGCAGGCGCTGGGCACGGGCGGGGACACGGCGGTAATGAAGCAGGTGTTTGTGGTGACGAAGGGGCGGAGGAGGCATACGTTCTTGCATACAACGTTCAAGACGACGATGATCTCGTTTATGCCTCTTCTGCTGGACGACGGCGAGATTACAGACTTTATGCGTCGAACCTGGCAGGCCGACGATCCGACACAACCCATCACCCCGACGGTGCAGACTTTGGCGAATTTCGTTATCGGGGCCAAGAATAACAAGACGAGTTTAAGCATGGGGTCGTTCATCAAGATCGGGAATGTGTCGGTGTCGTCGTACAGCACCGAGTACCTCAATGTCGAAGACCCTGTCGACCAAAGCGTTGTCTACTCGGCCTTGCGCTTCGTCTCGTCCACGATCCAGCTGATGCGCTCTGAAGTCGTGTTTAGTCCGCCGACGCCTTTCGCCGTCTGCGATCAGCCTTACATGAACCTCGCCACTGGCGGCGTCGTCCGCTCGACGAATTGTTATTCCGCATTTTCGGCCACGAACAACACGCAGGGCCGCTTCCTGGGACAGATCGACACTTCCTCTGTCTTCGTCCTGAACGATGCTCTGGGCGATGGGACGAAGAACCTAAGCGCTATCGCACTGGACGCTGATGGTATGGCGTGGTACAATAGGAATGCGAACCATATCGACGACCTCCTCATATCGCGGGGTCTCATCCTGGGCGGCGTGCAGTCCAACGTGATGGTGGACGTGCGGCACAACGAAGCGGCTCTGTCGTACCTCCAGCTTGTCCTCACTCTTCTCCCATTTTTGCTCGCCGTAGTGGCGCTAGGCGCTACCTTGACTCGGCAAATGAGCTACTTCAAGAACTCGTTCCTCGCAGCTGTGTGTGCGACGACGCATGTGAGCGACACTCCCTGCGAGAAGGCGGGCTACCTACGCTCGCCTCCAGAGATCTCCCTGAAAAAAATCGGAGAGCATGTCTTTCTCGGGACAGGGAAGGGAGCAGTGCTTGCGAGCGTCGGTGAGGGCCAGGCAGTTACCAGGGGAGACTATGGCGGCGGCTTGGGGTATGTAACAGAACCGTTGCTCTTGGATAAAGGCCGCGATCAGTCTCCTGTAGCAAATACGTTTCCTTCACAAACGCTGTGACTGTGTTATTATTTGCCAATATAGATCTAGATGATAGTAGATCAGATACTTACATACAAGTGTGTATAATATTCAATAATTGTCGATTTTCCTCTTGGAGTTTGGTTATACTAGTACGTCCGAAAAATTTGAACGAAATGAGGTTGAGGACCGCCTTTACATGCCTGCTATTGCCTTGAAAGGCCAACAGTCTCCAACTTCCCGAATTCCTTAATTCTTGCAAGGCCTTGTCGAGGAGCAGTCAGTGTGATATTGTGCATGCACCGACTCTTCCACCTTGACTCGACGATGATCGTAGGTGCAAAGAAACGGTCGGCACAAGATCATAACTCAGATCAAATCGTACTGTCGTCGAACATGGCCATTTTTCTAATAAAAAGATAGTTAGTAGACTACAATCTGCATTATTTCCTTCAATTCGAAATGTAAACTTACTTGATACTTGAATCATTGGTACATAGACCTCAGAATCCTACAGAAAAGGACGAAATTGCAATGTCAGTACTAGATTAGGTATTTCGATGGATACTGACGGGACGAGGAAATTAAAGACAGGCCAATGACTTGCACAATTGACGGAGGACAAGTCAACTGCAAACCTGAGTAGAACCCGTCCTGGCAGTTGCTTTCCATAACCCGTCAGATATTCTGCGTTCTGTTTGAAGGGAGTGACGGGTAATTTCGGATATATAGTGCAAATTTCCACTTGGTATCGGAGCGCAAGAGACAAAAAATTGCGAATGCGGAACAGTGGATAGGTCGCCTACATATGAGAACACAGCGGAAGAGGCGGGAATATTCCTCCCGTTCGTTTTGACATTTGTAATACCCAAAGCCCACAGAACGCTGCGCTCCCATCTGTCATTGATCTCTGCAGGCTGCCAGTCGTCGAACCTCTCGAGAGTATTTAAAGGCCGCTAGATTTCAGCTCCTAGCAGCCTTAAAAACGAATCGCCGATATCGAGTACAACATGGTGCATGTTACTGCTGGTCATAGACAGCATTATTCCCTTACGAGTATTTACAGGCAGCAGCCCAGGGTATCACCATCACGGACAAAACCCGCATCACAAACAGGACAGAATTTAACTGCATTCTCACAGAGGGACAGGAAACTCACCGATTGAAGCCAAAACAAACCTGTACCCTTGGTCCAAATCAGAGGGTCAATCAGCAGGGTCAAGCACAGTCCACGCAGTTGACGAAAATCGAATACGGAGGCCAAGTAAAGAGCTGCGCCATGAGCACGGGAGATGTAGGCACTGGGCTGGTGATGGAAATAAAGCTCGGCAAAGACGACGAGGAAGGATGGATCATGGTTTACTGGGGAAATAAGCAGAAAGCCGCTTTCATATGAGCTAATCACTGTACATGTCCAGTCTTGCACAGTTCGCGAGCGGTCTCCATGCGCATGACTGAGTACTTTTTCACAAGTGTCGGAATATTCTTTCGAATTGGACAGTATTGCGCTGCATTTTTGCAAAGAGATGGCAACCATCAAGGAGTGTGTGAATATCTAGAAAACCGCGACTGGGAGGGAGTTAACAATCCAAGATATCAAAAGTAAAGGCAGAGGCAGGGATAAAACTGGTTGACCCCGATTTACTTTTATTTGTGTACGGTTGCCATCAAGACTTCCGAAATTTAAATAATTTATTTTCTACCAGCTTATCTTCAAATCTCTCACATCGCGAGAAGAGACGATAATATGGCCAGCATATTATCTCTTCCCCCAGAAATAATATACGAGATTGGCTTTCAGGTACATCTTTCCCGACTTCTTGGTACTCAAACCCAACTTTTCGCCAGGTCGACGGCAGAGACAACAGGAACCTTCGACTGGTTTGCCACCAGATCTGTGTCGCTGTCGAATCGTTGGCGTTGTCAAAACTATTTATCGACAGCAATTCGGACTCGTCAGACGTAACTCTAAGTCAATTGAAGGAACTCGCGACAAGGTCGACCAGGGCCATCGATTACATTCCACCGTCGTCATCTACAATTCCCATGAAGTAGTATCTCGCGATTACTCCCAAGGTATACAGTGGCATTCGCAGGATATTCTGACGCTGCGATCTCATTTTTTCGCTTTGGCTATTCGCAATCTACGGAGCCTTTCGTAAGTCGTCCCATGCCAGAAATTTTGGCTTCCTAAACGTATGATTTAATAGCTGGTTCACAAGTCCTGCAGACTCTAAGCACATTATGATCACTGTTGTTCAATATGCGACTCGGAAGTGCATCAACGGTTTCTCCCTTGATGTCACGGGAGGGTGCAATGCTCTCCTTCCTCACGAATTGTCATTATTGGGGGATCTGGAAAAACTGCATTACAAAACCACTTTCAGGCTCGCACACGGTCTTTCGTTCATGTTGAGCCAAGCGTTGTCCAAGGTTATCCTTAAGAGTCCCTACCTTTCGGAGCTCACGATAGGCACTGACCATTTCATGGCCAGCTCAGCCCTGCCGTCTCTGCACGACATCTTGCCTGCCATCTCAGATGGTCCACCTATTCCTATAAAAACTCTGTCCTTACTAAACGTTCGAACACTTCTCGACCAATCCACTCTCTACCATTTGCGGTTGCTAGAGTCGCTATCGATCCACTTTGATCTCCGCGCATTGGCCTATGGCTCGCTTATGCCGCAAATCTGGACCACTCTTAGGACAGAATCTATATATTTAACCGGGATCAACGTCAACCTCATTAATGTCAACGATGCATTGCTTGATTATCTACTTTCTTACAAGTGTCTGCGTGAACTGGTCTTGGATAAAAGCCTAAGCCTGCGGAGCAACGATCGTATCAACATGCTCGCTCGTCGGTTTTTCGACGAAGTACTCATAGAAATATCGGGGTCTCTGGAAATTCTACACATCGAAGCAACAAGACAGAGTGCTTGGTGTTTCGGGGAACACAATGCATCTGCCATTGCGAGTTGCACTGAATTAAGAGAACTCACCGTGACAATTGTTGATCTTCTTGACCTTCACAGTCAGGCAACTTTGGTGAGTCGGTATTTTTACTCGCTTTTTTGGTGCAAAGTGATATCGATACGACCATCTTGTTTAGGCCTTGCTCGATCAAACCACTTCTAAACTTCCCAAGTTGCGCTACCTCAGACAAGTGGACGTTTCTTCCGTGCCCAATGAAGTAACCTACAATTCAATTACTCGTAGTATCTAAACACCGTTCGTGCTGGACAGGTTTTTTCCCAAAGGAGCGCATTGGGGTGCACTGAGTCAAGCGGAGGGGTTTAGCGCGCAGAGGCTATTTATAGAAATCGCTTGGCCACGAAAAATAGGTCGGTCCACTTTTGGCGGAAACTTGCAGGCGTACATTTGTTGAGAGCCTGACGTTATCCAACAAAAGGAGCCTCCAGGGAGACAGTCCAGGGTTGCAATCTCCGAAACTTGAGCCTGTGAGGCTGTGATACCTCAGCCGACTTGAAAGCGCAAAGGCCATTGAGATATCAAGTGCCTGGACCAAATATAAGTTGGCCCCTGTGACAGGCAGCGACTTTGTTTTCAACTATCAAGAAGACCGAAATCACTCCGAAGATATCAAGATCTATGGTTGAGAAAGTGTATAAACTCCCCAAGGACAACTTTGGAGCTCAGTTTACTTCCAAGTCTCTCCCATCTTCCTTTATTGCAACTGAATTTAACGATTACTAACCATGAGATTTTGGATAATTTCTTTCACCGTTTCACTGGCAACCTTTTCTGGCACTTTTGCTACACCTGCTCCGCAGAGTGGCAGTAGTCCGACCTTCTGTATGTTGGCAGATAATTATCGGTTGATTTCCTAACAAACCAAAAATACAGGTCACATCGTCGATGTATGAGAACGAGTCACTTACACTCCTTGAAAATGCTTACAAACTCCTATTTTCAAAATAGAGTATTGGTTGTGAGTAAATCTGATATTTACTGTGCTCAGGCGAAACTGATCTAAATTGTTGTAGGTCCTGCCGGATATCAGTGTTGTCTGGTATTTGACGGGCCCGGAGGAGTGTGAGTCGTAGTCCATTTCTGCGCTGCGACCGCAGATCTAACTTGGTGTTAATTCATTATCAGCTGCAGGAAAGGAACTATAGGCGCTTGCGCCGTTCAACCATACTAAGATCAATTCTGATTAGTCTTGTACACTCCTCTTGAACCATCTTTGAAACAGAAAGATGTAAGAACATCTCGAATATTATCGATGCAAGTTGCTACTAGTTTGAAAGTGGAGATAAATAGTGCAATGAGATCATCCACGACCGTATATTGACGAGAGTATCTACTTTGAACCTAAAATTATTCATACTTCCCGTGAACAAAAACACGGCCCTCCAATGGTGCGAACTCCTTTTCAACGCCGCTACGCGGTGGACAGGTGGGCTTACCGAAGACAAACTGTGCTGCTGATACTTGGGTGGTAGTGCTGTCCGTGAGATCCTGGAGTGGAGGTGGCAATTTCTTCACAATGGAAGAATTTTCAAAGAAGAGAACCTAATGTATGAGACAGAGCCAGTTAAGCGCCCGAAATATCATGGGTACACTAACAGACAGAATTTGGAATGTCGCGACTCACAATTCCATAAGCGTCACGGTAACCATTGATCTTGCCTTCGAGATTCGCAAAGACATGAGGGTGCACTGACTCCCCTGTTCTCTGCATGGCGAAGTCCCAAAGCTTCTCATCCTCTTGATCGAATAGGATGATGGCACGGCAAGACTGGACACGGAAAGGCGATGGCGCGTACTTGACACGTGCTTGACGATCAAGACAATGCGGTCATCCCAGATTGGAGATTCTTTTGCGAGGGAGAGAATCCTACAGTGCAATACAAATCGCTCATCGAACTGTACAGTGTACGCATCTGTATCATACCATGTCCAGTACTGTAATAAGCCGCAGTGGCTCGATCCGGTGTTTGCAAATCGTTGAGTCCCCTCAGGAGTCCGCGTGCTGTCATTGATTCGGAACCAAATTGTGTTCCCGTTCCTGTTCTGTACCCCGCACCTCAGAAGAATGCGACACTCCGCTCTCTGAAACCGGCTTTTCTTCCTTGTGTATACCCTGATTACCTAGAGGTCGCTTATATTCGAAGAATGTACAATGCGCATCATAACATGGAACATCGTAAGCTCACCTTAGACTCCCAAAAAAATTGAAATACCCAGCTCATTTCATTTTGCTCATCGCAGAACGGCGTTCGCACTCTTCCTCAATACCACCCGTACGTATGTTCTGACGCGTTCTTCGTCGATGTTGACGTTGAAAGCCTGATTCATGCCAACAGGCTCAATATTGGACATGTGACTTTAGCTATGTAGGCCGCTCTACACTCCTCCCACCTCTCAGTCTGGTATTAACAGGTGTTCGTGCTTCCACAGGATTATGTCAGGATCAACGGAGATTATCGCAGTTAGACTATTCCGATGTACGGGCAGTCGAATGCTATTTAGTGCGCCTTGGCTGTGGTGAGCTGGTATTGGTCATGGAGAAATGGATCCATTTTTGGCTTGATTCTCGCAGGCGGTCCAATAGGCTGTTAAGATTAAGCCATGGTTAAAGGTATGGTGAGTAACGATCATCACAGGAGGTGATAACCGCCCCACCTGTCTGCTGTTGGCTCGAAACGCCCAATTGGAATCCTCAAGTGCCCGAATCCAACTCGAATCACGTCCTTGTCAAGAAACCAGTCATGACCTTGGCGTGATCCACTACAAGCTGAGAGTCGAGTCGAGTATACATACATACATGCACCGACTTTTCCAATCTCGACAGCGATCCGCAAGTCAAGGAGCAAAGGAATGACGGACTGTCAGAGATATATTGATCCTTTGGGTCAAGAAAAACTACATGCGTTGCCTTCTTTCGATCCTTGGTAATGAGAAAGGGGATGTTAGTCGTCAAAGCCCAAAGTATGTACTCCGGCGTCTATTTTTAACGCTATAAATCCGGCCGGACGCTTCACGAGTTGTGGAGCACAAATGCAGGCACAAATTTCAGGCAAGCGGCCTTGGCAAAAGGAAAATTAAACCTCGGCAGGGGTACATGGGTTCAACTGACGTTTGGCTCAGAAATCAGATACAAAGGATTGACAGGGACAAGGTCCCACAAACTTCCCCCCTCCAATGCCCAACCTATTCGTCGCCTCGACGCTTCCTGTCGGCCAAAATGCAGTGAAAAACATCCTGTTCCGCGCTGCGACGATAACACTCGAATTTGTGGTCTACCGCGCCTTCGCCCTGCTGGCGTTCAGGAGACGCGACTACACCTCCTTCCTCATGTTCGCGGAGGACATCGTTCAGAAGGCGTTTTTCGCGGTTTCGAGAAGGTTCAATCAGCAAGCGCTCTTGGTAGCGCTGTTTGCTTCCGTGATGGCTGCGGCGGGTTTTTATGACACGCTGCTTTGGGCGTTGGACGCGCCTGGGTACATCACGAAGTCGACGCGGGTCGATGCTGGCCGGCTCTCCACACAGTTGCTCGAGAATCCGGGGTACACCATTCTCCTCTCGAGTCCAGTGCACGGCATAGGTTCTGTCAACATCAACGACACCATTGGCGCGAATTTGTTCGCTGCAGGTCTGAATTTCACCCTTCCAGGCGTGAACGTGCCCGGATTTCAGCAAGTCGTCCCGCCGACTATCCCACTTTCCCTCTCCGTCCCCCCGAGCATCTGGCTGGACTCACAAGGGTTTGCCGTCGGCCCAGACAACAATATCATGATTACGACCGACATGAACACGACAGACACCTTCTGCGCCACCAACAACGTCGGGCCCGACCAACAAGCGTGGAGATGCACCATCCGCAATATCGATGCGTTGCCGTTGTTCAACCAGCCCATGGGGCGACCGCAGATATGGTGGGACGTGGACACCTCGCTGTACTTGAGCCCCAGCCGGAAGGATAACCCGTGGCAGGCCCTGGGCACGGGCGGGGACACGGCTGTGATGAAGCAGGTGTTTACGGTGACGAAGGGACGGAGCCGGCATACGTTCTTGCATACGACGTTCAAGGCGACGATGATCTCGTTTATGCCGCTTCTTTTGGACGACGGCGAGATCACGGATTTTATGCGCCGGACGTGGCAGGCTGACGACCCGACGCAGCCTATCACCCCGACGGTGCAGACGCTGGCGGGGTTCGTTATTGGGGCGAAGAATAATAAGACGAGCTTGAGCATGGGCTCGTTCATTAAGGTCGGGAATGTGTCGGTGTCGTCTTACAGCACCGAATACCTCAACGTTGAAGACCCGATCGACCAGAGTGTTCTCTATTCGGCCCTGCGCTTCGTCTCCTCCACGATCCAGCTGATGAGGTCTGAACTCGTTTTTAGTGCGCCTACACCTTACGCTGTCTGCGACCAGCCGTACACGAACCTTGCCACGGGCGGCGTCGTCCGCTCGACGAATTGTTATTCCGCCTTTTCAGCCACAAACAACACACAGGGCCGCTTCCTGGGACAGATCGACACGTCCTCGGTGTTCGTCCTAAACGATGCTCTGGGCGATGGGACGAAGAACGTTAGCGCTGTCGCGTTGGACGCCGCCGGTATGGCTTGGTATAGCCAGAACACGAACCATATCGACGACCTCCTCATATCGCGTGGTCTTATCCTGGGCGGTGTTCGACCTAACGTGATGGTAGATGTGCGGCACAACGAAGCGGCGCTGTCGTACCTCCAGCTCGTTCTTGCTCTTCTGCCATTTTTGCTTGCGGTTGTGGCGCTGGGCGCGACCTTCGGTCAGCAGATGAGCTACTTCAAGAACTCGTTCCTGGCAGCTGTATGTGCGACGACGCATGTGAGCGATACTCCATGCGAGAATGTGGGGTACCTGCGGTCGCCTCCGGAGATTGGCCTCAAAAAAGTCGGAGACCACGTCTTGCTGGGGACGGGAAAGAGCGCAGTGCTTGCGAGCGTTGGTGAGGGCCAGGCAGTCACCCAAGGTGGCTATGGCTTGGGGTATGTCACAGAACCATTGCTCATGGATAAAGGGCGTGGTCAGTCTCCAGTAGCGAATACGTTTCCTCCGTAAATGCTTTAATTCTGACATTTGCAACTTTAGATCAGGTACTTACTGTATATACAAGTGTATAATATCTAACAATGGTCAAATTTCTCTCGATCTCGTTCGAGTTTAGCGATGCAACCTCCGGAAACGACTCCAGCTGATAACCGCCAAGACTTGGAATATTATATGTCGACTTAAACAAATCCTAATCAATGCCTACGTACTTGAATGGCCACCCCAGCTTGAATACAGGTAACATACTACATCCTGCTCGAGATTTTTTTTAGTGATTTTGTCTATTGGTACCTAACACATATCCTTACTCGCCCCATAGAAAAGAAGGCCCAAGGATACCAAACGCCCGAGGTAGTCATCATCAAGAATTTACTTGGCAACAGGCAAAGGTCAAATGAAGTACCATAAAAGATCAGTGGTGCAGGACAACGCGCCTCTTCACGACCTTTCCTTCCCCTCGGGCCAAGTTACTTTATCCCTCGGATTCCCTCCAAGACACTGCAGCGCCAATGAGATTCGACGCGCTCTTGACTCTTGCCGCGCCAGATGCAGTTCCTTATTTTACGGCCTCCATGTTTGAATAATATTCCTCCTGTTCGTTTTGACATGTGTGCCCAAAGTCAAAAAAGCCCAACAGAACTCTGCGCTCCCATCTGTCACTCATCTCTCTGCAGGCTGCCAGTCGCTGGGACCCCTCAAAGCGAATATAAAGTCGGAGCAATATCATCAACTTCTCCTCGAGAAGAATCCAAGCAGCTTCAACCATACTACAACTCTGAAATCTCGAATAAAACATGGCGCGTGTTACTGCCCGTCATAGACAGCACCCTTCCCTTATGAGTATTTACAGGCAGCAGCCCACGGCATCACCATCACCGACAAAACCCGCATCACAAATAGGACAGAATCTAACTGCATTCTCACCGAGGGACAGCAAACTCACCGATTGAAGCCAAAACAAACCTGTACCCTTGGTCCAGATCAGAAAGTCGACCAGCAAGGTCAAGCGCAGTCCACGCAGTTGACAAAAATTGAATACATGGGCCAAGTAAAGAACTGCGCCATGAGCACGGGAGATGTAGGCGCAGGGGTGGTGATGGAAATAAAGCCCGGAAAAGACGACGAGGAAGGATGGATCATGGTTTACTGGGGAAATAAGCAGAGAGCCGCTTTCGTATGAGTTAACCACTGTACATATCCAGTTTTGTACAGTTCTCCAGCAGTCTCCGTGACCTTTTTGCAACAACTTGGAGTCAGGTTTCTTCAGAAAAATCAGGATATTCAGTTCGAATTCATTATTGGGCCGCATTCTGGTAAAGATATGGCGCCTGTCGAGGATTGCACGAGTAGCCAGAATAACTGGGATAGTCCAAGATATAAGTGAAGGCAAAGGCTGGAATGAAGCTGGTTGACTCGGATTTATCCATATTTGTGTATCATGATGGTTGCCACTGGTACCAAGTCGTCCGAAATCGCCATCTTTATTTTCCACCAGGACCAGCTTATCTTCAAACCTCTCAACTCACAAAAAAGGTCGACGACATGGCCAACATACTATCTCTCCCTCCGGAGACTATATACGAGATCGGCCTTCAGGTACGTCTTCCCCTTGTTCTTGGTACACAAACCCAACCGTGCGCTAGCTCGACGGCAGAGATAACAGGAACCTTCGGCTGGTTTGCCACCAGATCTGTGTCGCTGTCGAACCGTTGGCGTTGTCAAAACTATTTATCGACAGCAATTCGGACTCGTTAGACGTTACTTTAAGTCAATTGAAGGAACTCGCGACAAGGTCGACCAGGGCCATCGATTACATTCGCACAGTCGTCATCTACAATTCGCATAAAATAGTATCTCGCGATTACTCCCAAGGTATACTGTGGCCTTTGCAGGACATTCAGGCACTGCGATCTCATTTTTTCGCTTTGGCTATTAGCAACCTACGGAGCCTTTCGTAAGTCGTCCCATACCAGAGTTTTTGACTTCCTAAATATTTGATTTAATAGCTGGTTCACCAGTCCTGCTGACTCTAGGCATACTAGTATGATCACTGTGGTTCAATATGCAACTCGGAATTGCATCGGCGATTTCTCCCTTGATATCACCCGAGGGTGCAATACTCTCCTTCCACACGAGTTGTCATTATTGGGGGATCTGGAAAAACTACATTACAAAACCACTTTCAGGCTCGAACACGGTCTTTCGTTCATGTTGAGCCAAGCTTTGTCCAAGGTTATCCTTCAGAGTCCCCGCCTCTCGGAGCTCGCGATAGGCACTAACCATTTAGTGGCCAGGACAGACCTGCCGTCTCTGCACGACATCTTGCCTGCCATCTCAGATGGTTCACCTATTCCTATGAAAACTCTGTCCTTACTAAACGTTCGAACGCTTCTCGACCAGTCCACTCTCTACCATTTGCGATCGCTGGAGTCGCTATCGATCCACTTTGATCTCCGCGCATTGGCCTATGGCTCGCTTATGCCGCAAATCTGGACCACTCTTAGGACAGAATCTATATATTTAACCGGGATCAACGTCAACCTCATTAATGTCAACGATGCATTGCTTGATTATCTACTTTCCTACAAGTGTCTGCGTGAACTGGTCTTTGATAAAAGCCTAAGGCTGCGGAGCAACGATCGTATCAACATGCTCGCTCGTCGGTTTTTCGACGAAGTACTCATAGCAATATCGGGGTCTCTGGAAATTCTACACATCGAAGCAACAAGCCAGAGTGCTTGGTGTTTCGGGGAACACAATGCATCTGCCATTGCGAGTTGCACTGAATTAAGAGAACTCACCGTGACAATTGTTGGTCTTCTCGGCCTTCACAGTCAGGCAACTTTGGTGAGTCTGTATTTTTACTCCCTTCTTTGATACAAGGTGATATCGATACGACCATCTTGTTTAGGCCTTGCTCGATCAAACCACTTCTAAACTTCCCAAGTTGCGCTACCTTAGACAAGTGGACGTTTCTTCCGTGCCCAACGAAGTAACCTACAATTCAATTACTCGTCGTATCTAAACACCGTTCGCGCTGGGCAGGTTTTTTCTCAAAGGAGCACATTGGGGTGCACTGAGTTAAGCGGGAGGGTTTAGCGCGCAGAGGCTATTTATAGAAATCGCTTGGACACGAAAAATAGGTCGGCCCGCTTTTGGTGGAAACTTGCAGGCGTACATTTGTTGAGAGCCTGGTGTTATCCAATAAACCGAGAGGAGCCTCCAAGGAGACAGTCCAGGGTTGCAATCTCCGAAACTTGAGGCCTGTGATACCTCAGCCGACTTGGGAGCGCGAAGGCCATTGAGATATCAAGTGCCTGGACCAAATATAAGTTGGCCCCTGTGACGGGCAGCGACTTTGTTTTCAACTATCAAAGAGACCGAAATCACTCCGAAGATATCAAAATCTACAGTTGAATAAGTGTATAAACCCCCCAAGGACAACATTTGGGGCTCAGTTTACTTCTCTCCCATCTTCCTTTATTGCAACTGAATTTAACGATTATTAACCATGAGATTTTTGATAATTTCTTTCACCGTTTCACTGGCAATCTTCTCTGGTACTTTTGCTACACCTGCTCCGCAGGGTGGCAGCGGTACGACCTTCTGTACGTTGGAAAATACTTATCGGCTGATTTCCTAACAAACCAGAAATACAGGTCACATCGTCGATGTATGAGAACGAGTCACTTACACTCCTTGAAAGGGCCAACAAACTCCTATTTTCGACGTTAGGGTATTGGTTGTGAGTAAATCTGATATTCACTGTGCTCAGGTGAAACTGATCTAAATTGTTGTAGGTCCTGCCGGATATCAATGTTGTCTGGTATTTGACGGGCCCGGAGGAGTGTGAGTCGTCGTTCCATTTCTGCGTTGCAACCGTAGATCTAACATGGTGTGGGTTTACTATCAGCTGCAAGAAAGGAACTTTAGGCGCTTGCGCCTTGTCACCCCTTGTGAACGGCGACTCATGACGTTACCCTGCTCAAGATCAATTCTGATTAGTTTTGTACACTCCTCTTGAACCATCATTGAAACGGAAAGATGTAACAACACCTCGAATATTATTGATACGAATTGCTACGAGTTGGAACATGGAGATAAATAGTGCAACGAGACCATCAACGGTTCTATTTGTGTTTCTAAAGCCTATCATAACTGCCCAAGACCCGACCCAGGCACACCAACATGAGTATGATTTCGACTCTGAACACCTCTTTCTAAACAGCTTATCTGGAAGGGGCCACTTGATAGCTTGACAGTGAGCTTTACGATTTCCTTGCGGAGTGTGAATGGAAATAGAGGAGACTCCGCGTTCTTTCATTGATGCGATGTTCAACTTGACCGTGCCGTGCATGCAGCACGAAATTTTGCATATTTATATGGACAACATGAATCCAATCAGTGCAGTGATGCTGAACGACGGCTGACTTTTACGTATAGGACAGATGACATGATTTGATACAATGTGCGACTCCAGAGCGAATAAATTCTAAAATCGAGCATCAGCACAACCCAAGCCCATCCACCATAGGAACTCACAAGCTATATACATAATACACCCCACCACCGCCTCGCCTCAGCTCCCACCCGTTCAGCCAGGCCCATGCTCAGCACTCAGCTTCCACCAGCGTTTGCGCTGCGCCCCATCTCCCTCCGCACCTCGCTCGCCCACTTAAAATAATCGCACTTCCACTGAGGGTCGACCTGCTCCCTCGGGCGTTCTGCGCGGCCGCGGTCGTATCCCGGTCCTACAGGCCTAGATACAAAGTAATTCGTCAGCTCAAGGGAAAGAAGGGGTGGAGGTAAAAGGAGGGAGGCGAGAACAAGAAAGGAGGCGAGGGAGGCGAGAACAGGAAAAGGGGGGCGAGAACAGGGGGTGAAAAAGCAAGAAATGAAGGAAGAACAAACGCACCGCGCACACACAAAAAACCTCTTCCCCTTGTTCACCCCAGGCTTGTTCACCGAAAACTCCCGCGCCGGCTCGCGGTGCACGGTGCACAGCGGCGCGGGCGTCGGCGCGAGGAGGGTGGTCCATATTTTTTTATCATTCGCGTTGGAGGAAGATTGAGACGCTGGCAAGGCGTCGTCGGACGGAGATTGGGAGAGGAGCAAGGCGAATTGGTAATCTGCGTCTAGATCTTCGTCTGCCTCGGCAGCAGCAGCGGCGGAGGCGGCGGCGCGGGGTTCATCGTCTGTGGCGACGCCGGGGTCAGCGGGGTGGGTGGTTGTTGTTGAGGATGATGATGACGATGCCTCGTCGGCTTTCGCTTTCGCCTTCCCGTTGGCTTTCGAAATGCTAGGTTTAGGTTTAGGTTTAGGTTTCGGCGCAGCGAAGAAGCTCGCGATTGTCCCCTGGGCCTGCCCCGTCTTTTTGTCTTTCGCCTTTATGTCCTTTCCCTTTGCCTTCTTCGCCGCGCCTCCGATGTCGGGGCTTTCAGGGACGAGCTTCCGCTTGGCTTTTAGCGCGGTCATTGGGTCGGGCACCATTCGAGCTTGAACGTCAGCTCGAGCTTGGGCCTGGGCTTCAGCTTGGGACTGGGACTGGGACTGGGATCGCGAGGCAGAGGAGGACGGAGCGGGTGTGGGTGTGATACTCGGCGAAGACAACGGAGGAGACGTCGGAGGCCCGCTCTCGGGAGGCTGAGAGGATTCTAGCGCAGGAGGAAAGGGCTGCAAGGAACAAGGAGGGGAGGGGTCTGTCTCAGCAGGAGCAGCGGGAGAAGAAGAAATAGCAGCAACACTAGAACTTGAAGAAGCAGCAGCAGCAGCAGCACCGCCCTTCCTCCCGAAAAACGAATCCAGCACGCCCTGCTTGTGCTCCTCCCAATACCGCGCTGCTATCCGCGGGGGGTCCTTTGGCTCCTGCCCGTGCGTACCCGCCGACGCCCCAAGAACATCCGCCAGCCTAACCGTCCTCCCGTCCCCAAGCACGATCTCCTCTCTCAGATCCACGTAGACGGGACAGTGGTCGCTCCCCTTGACACTCGGCTGGATGTCCGCGGCGCGGACCCACGGGACGAGCGCGGGCGTGAGGAGGATGAAGTCGATGCGGGTGCCGTAGTTCGACGCACGAGCGGAGATCTTGGTGTTCCAGCCTGGTCAAGGTAAGAAGGCGAGGGTGAGTAAGAGGGTTGGTGGGCGGAGAAAGAAGCGGGAAGGGAATACGGACAGGTGTACATCCCCTTCCTATCAGGCCAGAAATCCCGCACGATATCCACCATCGTCCCATGCCCTCCCTGCCCTCTCCCCTCCGCCTCCGCCCCTTGCGTCGTCGCCTGCGGCTTCCTCCCAACCCAATCCCTCAACCACCCCCTCCCCTCTCCTCTCTCCCCCCCCTCTCCCCAAAACCCCTCCTCCCCCTCCTTCCCCTCCGCCAGCCCCCGCTCAACCATCAACGCGCCCTCACAATGGTCCTCCACACCCGCACACGCGTTCAGGTCGCCCAGCACCATCACCTCGCGGCCCTCCCTTACCAAACCCGCAACGCGCGCCTGCAGGAGGCGGTGGAACGCCCTTTTGTATGCAGAGCGGTCAGAGGTGCCGGTGTTGTTCGGGCAGTACACGGTGATGAGCACGAAGAGCCCGAGGTCGAGCGTTAGGGCGCGGCCTTCGCTGTCGAGGGAGGCGTAGTCGATGTCTTCTTCGTTTTCGGCTTCGTCTCCTGCGCTGGGGTTCGGACCTGGACCTGGCAGGGATTGTGCTATAGACGGGGGGTACGCCCCAGCCCCGGAGACCCGTTCCTCAGGCGCGAGCGGGGGCTTCGGCTGCAGAAGCCCCGTCAGCCCTTCCTCCGCCTTGAGCGGGACGACGGCGCTGCGCCGCGTGTAGACTGCTACACCAGAGTACCCGGGCTTGCGGGCGGGGAACGAGAAGAAGGAGTCGAAGGACGGCGGGAGAGCGACGGGTTTGGGGAGGGCCTGCCGCGTGGATTTCATTTCTGTTGTTTGATTTGGGTTAGAGGCGTTTGAAGGAGGGCGGAGGGTAGGCACCTTGGAAGCAGATGATATCCGCGTCGAGGTGGGTGAGGATGTCATCGAAAGTTTTCATCGTGTTCCATCTGTTGCGAAGAACATAAATCAAGCATTCGACGGTAAACGCGTCAGAACATATACACGCACGGGTGATATTGAGGAAGAGTGCGAACGCCGTTCTGCGATGGGCAAAATGAAATGAGCTCGTATTTCGATTTTTCAAGGTGAGCTTACGATGTTCCATGTTAAGATGCGCATTGTGCATTCTTTAAGTTTGAATATACGCGGACTCTAGGTTTCCGTTAAAGATTAGGGTATACGAAAGCAAGAAAAGCCGGTTTCAGAGTACGGAACGTCGCATTCTGCTGAGGTGTGGGGTAAGTAAGTCCAGGAACAGGAACACGATTTTTGGTTCCGCTTCAGCACGCGGAGTTTATTTTCATTCACACTCCGCTTCAACTCCTAGCCTTTCGTGAGCCTCATCGTCCTCATTTCGTTCAAATTTTCGGTCGTTGCAAGTACCGCACCCTTCCCTGTCCCCAGCAATACATGCTCTCACTCTATTGACATTTAATGAAAATAGCATCTCTCAAATTGACCTATATTCCAAGCTCTCTCGGCAATTAGAATCCGATGATAGAGCCTGACTGGCAGCCATGATCGGCCATCTGTGGACAGCCCGTATGCGCATTTAGAGGGAGAGGACGTCGCGGTCCTATTGGTCATTGAAATGACTGCTATATAACCTATAGGCTATTAGTTGCGAAGGTTCTCGTACCTTACGCCAGTTATCTTAGAAGCAAACCAATGGGTAGCAGACGGCCTCGACGGCTCGACCCTACTCGAGTAGTCACTTGGGATTCTGAGCAGCGGGAACTCTGGAAAGTGAGGGAAAGGAAGCCGGGTCAGCATTCTAGGAAGAGTTTTAATTATTGAGGGCTGACAATGTATGATAATCTGCAATAGCATTCTACTCGTAGTCCACGCAGTGCATTTTGGTGAAGATTTTTTATCTAATATCCAGGCGTTATTTACCTGATTCGCCTGCACTCTCCTACTGGTTAACGCCATCTTTCACAATGGTCTTGGTTTACCTATCTCAAAACCTTTTGAGAGACAATAACTTAGAAGAGAGGACACCAACTAACGGTTAGCACCCCAGAAAGCCTACTAGTATAGCACCATTTATTTTTATTGCGCATGAGGTGCTTTCAATACGAAAGTCCGATTCAGAGTGCAGAATGTCAGAAATTCCGCGTCTGCCCCAAGTCGCGTCAACAAATTGGCGTGTTTTATCACGTGATCGTATCGTACCTCCACGCGACACAACGTGTCCGACCTGACGACGGCTCTGGAGCGCATCACCTTGAGATTGATAAAAAGTCTACTTGATCAGGATGCCCTCAATACTCGACTCCTCCTCTGAAGAAAACTTGTGTTATCGTCAACATGTGGGGGCATTTTCTAAAACGCCAGGTATGCGTGTTACCCACCTAGCAGAAACAACTGCTCACAATCTACATGTAAATCTCAGGTTCTACTGCAAAGCCTGACATTGGCGTCGGCTCTTGCGTCTATGTCGATGCTTTACAGCGGCCTCGGCATCGTTACGAACACTGAATCGCCAATCGTAGTCGTTTTGAGGTCTGTTTTCATTGATGTTTCCCTGATCACCGTCCTTGCTCATATCCACTGCTTCTGCACAGCGGGTCCATGGAACCAGCCTTCCAACGCGGCGACATCCTCTTCTTAACGAACCCTCAACACAAACCTTTCACAAACGGCGAGATCGTGGTATACAAAGTACCCGGCGCCGAAATCCCAATCGTGCACCGCATTTTGGAGACGCACAGTATCAGTGACGACCACGACTGGAAAGGCCAGGAATACAGCTTCTCCAAGCTCCCATCTCCAGCCGCCGGCCTGTCGGCTGAAGACGCCACACCACCCAGGCAGTTGCTTCTGACGAAAGGGGACAACAACCCCGTGGACGATGTGGGATTGTACAACGGCGTTGACTGGCTTCGTGGGGAACAGGTTATTGGGAGAGTGAAGGGGTTAGTGATCTCAGCTTGTTACCGAGATTTAGATGCTGTGTTGACCTTCTTTTTGCTTGCAGCTTTCTGCCGTACGTTGGATATGTGTCGATTGCGTTGGTAAGATCTCCTATATAACTTCTTTGTTTCGTGCATGATTTCGAACTGGCTCAACTGTTCTTCTGCAGAACGACATGCCTCGGCTAAAATATGCCGTTTTTGCGGCTATGGGACTGGCTGCTTTGATTCAACGAGAATAAATCACTCGTAGGACTGTTATACTTACGACTCGTGCACCGAAATGGTTTCCAGTTCACGCTTGATATTGCTTAAAGCCGTTCCGTTTCTTTCACTCAAGTTAATCTGGGCACTGCCTCATATTATAACCTAGTTCTAATCCTCCCGTGGGTGGGCTTATACCCGGGTATACAGCTTATCGCCAATTTATAGAGCGAGATGACTCCCCTGACTCATAGAAGACCTATACCACAATCCGGCACCAGCGACCTCATCAGATCTTGCAACATACTCCCTGACCGGCGTGGTGATAACCTTCTTAGGCCCAACAGCCTCCAGAGGACCAAACGTGGCGACACTTTGCGAGATCTCCTTGTTCGCGTGGTAGATATGGCTAATGGAGGGATTACTGCCTGAACGACCGCTGCGGTTACTCTCGGCGTCAGCTGACGAAATCGACAGCCTCGATAAGTTGGGCAATTCATCGGCAACCTCAAGAAGCTTCCACTATAAAAAAAAAAACAATGAAACCCTGTGGCGGCTGAAACGAAACAGAACAGAAAAGAATACATACCACCGCGTCTTGCTTCTTCTCGCGATCGATCTCATCTGCATTGATGTGGATCTTGAGGTTCGCAAGTTTGGAACATTTCAGGAGACTCGACATGTTGTGCTTGCCGAAGCACCATTTCCCTTCGTAAATGGGGCACACGTCGAGGTCGACCAGGCTGTGGGAATGGCTTGGAAGCACCTCTGTATAGAATCTCATAGCCAAGGCGTCGGACTGGCTCGCAGTATCAGCTGTCGCAGAGCTCAATGTGAGTTTCTGCAGTCCAGAATAGGACGCGAGGTATTCGAGGAAACTGTCGTTGACTTCGTCTGTCGAGATTTCCTTGAGATGAATTTGTTCCTCCCTCAGCGCGGCCCAGATTTCTTCATTCAAGGAGCTCTGGTCTGCCATCCGCTGGGTTACTTCTTCTTTTACCACGTCTTCGAGATCCAGCCGCGACAAGGACCGCGTGTCCAAGTTGACGTGCAATGACAAGGATTCCAAGCCACGCAGATGAGGCAGGGTAGTAGGATCCAGCCGGACACACCAACCCCGCAGAGTCAGATGACTGAGGCTTAGAGGCGCGTCAGGAGGTACTGCCCCAAGGAGGTCATGGAGGGTTGAGATTTCGCTGTCGTCCCTGCGGTAGTTGTAGCCGACCTCCAAGTGCGTCAAGCACGGCGAATTGGAAATGAGGGTGCGAAGACCTGCGACGATATCCCTGCGGTAGTCGGAGCAGAAGCCCGTCACGGTGATTTTGCGCAAGTTCGTGAGCTGTTCGAGCCTTAAGGATGCGGTGCTACCTCCTCCTAGGGATAGCCGAAATTCTTTGAGAGCAGGGAGTGATGCGAGAGAATCCATGACTACGATTTGAACCCATTCTGGGTCATTCAGGCTGATATGCCACCTACAACAGACGGTTAGCGCGTTTCACGTGGGAAGCTGGTTCGCCTACCAAACATCTCTGATTTTTCGAAGTGAACAGATGGCCTGACCAAGATGGGCGAGAAGGCTCTTGTTGACAACATGGGAATCTGCAAGAGGCCCTCTGCTTCGAGAACGAGAGCGTTCCAAGGATCGGGACCTCGAACGGGCACCCAAATGCGAGTCTGGACTGAAACCACGAATCTCAAGAGAACGAGCATGGGATCCTGCGCTGGTGGTTCGAGAAGCAAGTGCCTCGAGCTGCTCATAAACCAAACCGGGCTGGAAGTTGCTGTACTTTAAGACAATATTGGCGAAAAGCTGATGCTCGACGATGACGTTTAGCTGCTTGCAGACGCTCCGTACTGCCTTCTTGTGCTTTCCATCAAGCTGCGAATGAGTCCATGTCAGGTAATTGACGCATGGTGTGGGAATAGGAGACTAACGTTTTTGGTGACTTGTTCGACTATTTCTGGAGGCAAGGAGAGTAGGTCAAGCATGGTGAGAGAGAGAAGTGAGCCGGAACTCCAAACACCTCTCTTATGTATGAATTAAACGAATGCCCACCGAACGCGCCATCAAGGAACACGAAGTGGTTAGTTACTCAGGGCTATCACGGCACATTAATAGTGGCCCCTAAAGTCGCTCAGGTGGCCGAGTGGAAATCCATCCGCGTCTGCGTAGCTCCACAAAATGACAGGGGATTAGGGGGGCGTTTCAAGAAAAACTCGGCGTCGTGGTCAAGGTGAAGAAAAGTGTTGGCCTCTGGATCCGGAACACCAATTATAAAGTCGGCCCGCTCTGCCGCTTCAATCGATGGCTTGTCATTTTTGCCTTCGAACAAGTCCATTGACGCTTCAGAAAATATAATTGAGCGAAAAACTTGAATGAAACACGAATAAAACCTAATGACATCTAGCATATAATCTTTCGCTCTGAAGAAAGGGCAGGGAAGACCACAACATCGTGACGGGGCTGGGTCATCCAATCAGGAGCACAAATGCTGGCTATCTCTTCCCTGACTCTTTGATGGTCCGTTCGTGATAAAAGAGGCATTCAATATACTCTTTTGGGAAAAGATCGTATAAATGGTAAATTTCAGTGCGAACGGTATTCAGGTACAACGAATAAATGATGAGCGTGAATGGTGGATTAACTGATTTGGGGCACTGCAGAAACATCCACTTTTCTAAGGTAGCGCAACTTGGGCATCTTAGAAGTGGTTTGATCAAGCAAAGCCTAAGCAAGACGATCATATCACCCTGTGTCGGAGAAGAGAGCCAAAGAACGGACTTACTAAAGTTGCCCGACTGTGAAGTTGAATAAGATCGACGATCGACACGGTGAGTTCTCTTAATTCATTGCAACTCGCAATCACAGAAGCATTGTGTACCCCAAAACACCAAGCACCCCGGCATATTGTCTCGATGTGTAGAATTTCCAGTGACCTTGATATTTTTGGCAGTACTTCGTCGAAAAACCGATGAGCGACCACGTTGAGACCATTGCCACTCCACAGCCTTGCGCTGTTATCGAAGACCAATTCGCGCAGACGGTTGGAAAAGAGTAGATAATCAAGCAATGCATCGTCGACCTCAGCCAGGTTGACGTCGACCCTTCTCAAATGTATGGACTCTGTCTTAAGAGTGTTCCAATTTGCGCCATAAGCGAGCCGTAAGTCAATGTGGGGAGATTAAAGTGGATTGATAAGGATTCTAGCGATCGCAAATGGTAGAGAGTGGATTGGTCGAGAAGAGTTCGAAGGTTCCGCAGGGACAGAGTTTTTAGAGGAATTGGTGGACGATCTGAGACATCAGGCAAGATGTCATGCAGAGACGGCGCCTCTGTGCTGGCAAGGAAATGCCCAGTGTCTACCGCGAGCTCCGAGAGGCGGGGACTCTGAAGGATAACCTTGGACAAAGCTCGGCTCACCATGAACAATATGCCGCGGTTGAACCCGAAAGCGGTCTTGTAATGCAGTTTTTCCAAATCCTGCATCAGTGGCAATGCGTAAGGAAAGGAATCACTGAATCCTGCAGTGACGTCAAGGGAGAAATCATTTATATTACGCTGCCGGGCTGCACATTGAACAACGGCGATTATAAAGTCTCCAGAGTCTGCAGGACTGGTGAACCAGCTATCAAATCATGCAATTAGGAAATCGAAATTTCTGATATGGAATGACTTACGAAAGGCTCTGTACATTGTTAGCAGCAGTACCAAAAGCGAAGAACTGAGATTGTAGAGCCAGAATATCTTCCACAGGCATCGGTATATTTGGGGGATGGCCATTGAGGATCCCTTGATCTATTTCATGCGAATTGTAGACGACGAGTGTACGAATGTAATTGATGGCCCTTGTCGACTTTGTTGCGAATTCCTTCAATTGACTTAGAGTCATGTCGAACAAGTCCTTATTGATATCGATAAATAATTTTGACAGTGCCAGTGATTCGACAGCGACACTGATCTGGTGGCAAACTAGTCGAAGGTTCCTGTTATTTCTGCCGTCGAGCTAGCGAAAAGTTGGGTCTGAGCACCAGGAAGTTTGGAAAGATAGTACCTGAAGGCCAATCTCGTAAATTGTTTCTGGGGGCAGAGATAGTATGTTGGCCATATTTTCGCCTTTTTTGCGAGTTGAGAGGTTTGAAGATATGCTGGTCCTGGTAGAAAAAGGGATTTCCGAAAGCGGACGGATTTCGATCAAGGACCGATTTAAGGCACGTGACTGCACGCGCCTCAATTCACGCGTCGGGAGTTCTGCGCAAAGCGGGCTTCCTCCATGCGCAGGAAGTCCGGTCTTGCCTCTAAAATTCTGAAACTTGGCCTAAGTGTGTGTAATTGAGTCCCAAGCAAGTTGGTGAAAAATATTTTGAAACACTAGGCAACTACCAGCTATAATGCTCAAATTTTGCAGAAGTTTTGACCAAAAAACTCGCCATGGAAGGTGTAATGAAGCTAAATCCAATTAATATCTTTCAAATGTTTTTAAAATAAGTCTATAAACGTGCCTTTTAAGTGCCCTTAAATGTCAGGGGATTTAACGTGCTCCTGGAGTACAGAAATGAACAGATTTTTCGAAATTTAAACCAGAACAGGAGTACAGAATGAAGAATAGCTCCACCAATTCTGACTCAAATGACTTGATTTCTTTTGTGTTCTGTGAGTATAAATAGGCTAAATTTAAATCCCTAAAAATGACAGGGTTGCGCCAATTTTTAAGTATTTGAAACGACGGTTTTTTGCAGTTTCAAGTAGAGAACTCAAGGAAGAACAGGGAATAGCTACACCAATTCTTATCCAAATCCCTTCATTTTTTTTGCGTTGTGCGACTAAAAATACGCTGAAATTAAACCCCAATAGAAGACAGGGCTTGCTTAAGCTTTAAGTATCAAAAACGACGGTTTTAACGCATTTTCAAGTTGAAAATTCATCTTTAGGTAACTAAATTATGGCTGGTGCTTCATTTTTGAAGTCAGAAACCTTGAGATGTACTAGAAACAAGTTTTATTTTCTTAGATTACCTCATTGCGACGTAGAGGAAGTTACAAACTAAAATACTCCAGTACAAGGCACCCGGAAGGAGTGAATCAAAATATAGTGAGCCTGGGAAACAGTCCCCGAGTTTAGAAATCCCTGGACAAATCTCTCAACTTTTGGAGGGAAATCCCTGGGCTCCAAAACGAGTAGATTTGCTTCCAAAAGCCCTTGCAATGACCAATTTTCCGGCTCGAGCTCATCAGGTGATGTTTCTCACGTGATGCGTTAGACGCGGTCGTTTACTGGATGTCGATCGCGACGTTCTTCGCCATGTTGACTGCAGAGTCGCTGTAGCTCTCTGTTAATTCTCATGCCGTTAATCTGGATCATCCACGTTAACTGTTGACTTTGTCTGCCAATAAGTTCGAAATCGGGGTCAATGCCTGTGTAACCAACTTACAAGTTACCAAACAATGGCAGAAATTACATCTTCTGGGTCCTTGCTTCGTCTGCCGCCATAGAGTTCAACTTTTGTCGCGACCACTGGCTGTGGATTAGATAAGGGAATGCCATCAGTGGCAGTGCATCCCTGTGCTTGGCCCAACTTGCCTCTCGCCATCGCATTCGATGTGATACAGCAATGCTCCCCGAGTTTCCCAAGCTTCGCGGTCTCGCCAGCCTCGTGGATACGACCGGAATTATTCCGAGACATTGCGTGAATGACTCGGCAAATTATCCAAGTAAGTTATTGTGCAATGCACACTCATTGCAGCCTTTCTCATCCCAAATTTCTCTACCACCCTGGTGATATGTAGATGGCATATTTCCTTCTCTTTTCAGTGTTATTTTGACGCTTTAATAGCTGAAGAAAGTATCAGGGAAGTACAGAATCCAAGGAAGGCCGCAATGAACTTTGTCTGTCTCGAGAGTTAGCACGGCGGGCACGGCGAATTACGATTCAGAGCAGCTCTCTCTCTTGGAGATTTAACAGGGTTAGTTCACTTTGCTGTTCAATTTGAATGTGGTGTTTCATTGATCGAGTTCATAGGTGGCGTGTTGTTTCTTGAAGCACGAAGGGCATGCACAGAATCGATGTGCTGTCGTGATCTTGGTCGCATGGATATACAATTCCCGTCATCTGGTGCCCTTCACTGGGAGGACAAGAGAGTATTTGGCAGCTCTAACAAGAAACCGGCCTTCCGAACATGCTGCGCTAATGGCAAAGTCCAGTTGCTGGTCCTCCAACCACTGCCTGGACATTGCAACGCCTTCTAACTTTGGGTGAGCAAGAGTCTTACCACTATCCATGGAGGCAACTTCCTTCAGATGCCGTCTGTCCAAAGGCTCCTGGGAGGGTATCGTCAATGCAACCATTTGGGGCTCATAATTGGCAAGGCCAAGGCTGGCGTTGAGGCTCTACCATTACGACCCTGCGCCCGTAGTGGATGGGAAGAAGAAACCAACACAACAACAGATTCGTCGCGGCATGGATTCATCACTGATGCGATTTACAAGTCAGGTTCAGATACGTTAATCGCAGCCTTCAAGATCATCGTCAATATTATTAAGTTTTTTGGGCACAGATGCTGTCACTGTCATCAGGTAGCACAATCCTAAATAAGCTGGATGGTGAGTTTGTTGCCTCCTCCCATTACCTTGGGTTCTTATTCCTCCAACAGCACCATCTGCGGTGACGACGCTTGAATTCGGAAAAGCGAAGGGGAGGTTGGTTGTGAACATGCCCAGCATGCCTGAAATCCCTACGTCCGCAGCCTCTGGCTCGAAGCGTCCACGCGAGCACGACGAGCAACACAATCAGGAAGCTGGGCTCGACATTGGCAAAATGGCCGCAGTGGTAGGCTAGAGCTCTGTAGGGCTTTTACTCCCTCTCTTCATGGACATTTGTACTTTTTGCATCATTACTCATTACTATTGTATTTTTGTTCATAATCCGAAAGCCATTAACATGATTATTTAACATCTCCCACCGTGCGGAGCACGGGTTTAATTAAATAACTGGGTTTGCGATAATTTAGCTGAATCAGATAAACGAAAAATCAGCTTTACCTGAACGGTATCGTGAGGGCGGCCTTAAAAGCGGTGCGGCTTGATAGATATTGGTGCACAGGGTCCGAGACGACATGCGAGAGTGCTTGCACGCATGTTGATACTCTCGGAAACCCGGCGTTCAGCTATTGGACCATGCCGGTTATACTACTACTACTACTACTACCTAAAAATAACGCTCACCAAGGTTTACCTACGTGTGTGAACCAGAGGTCCAAATCTCCGGTAAAACCACACCTCCTCCATTGATATCACCTAGGAGTGACTCCTAATACGATATTCCATGTCCTGAACAATAGCCCCGCAGTTGAATTGTATCACGTATATTTAGAAAACACTTTCTGACACCCAGTCTTCACAAATTCTGCAAAATTTGCGATTTACGGCCTCGAGTGAAAGGACTCCAAATGTCAGAATACAACACTTTCCAGTACCCGCGAATCGATCCCACCGTTAATTCTATCTCGGACTCTCACAGGTAGCCAATTAATGTTGCCACGTACGGAAATAACTTCAGGAGTTGATGGCTATTTGTCTCCGGCAAGATCAAAGCGCGGATTGTTGGCGTCTAAATTTGACACCCAAGTGGCAGTACGTGGGCGAAATTGTTGACAGCCAAACAAGGACACACTCGACAGGTTTAGCGTCAAAGGATAAACTTTCACTATCATGTTTGGTTGGTGTCCATCTAGTGTGAAATCGCCGACCTTGATCCACCCTCTGCCTCTGCTTCTGGGGTCGGATGTCAAAAAGAAAATTCTCAGCCTGTCGGTCGTTTCTGGGACCGACTTCACCTCTAAACTTTAACTCATGCGTCTGGCTTCCATCTGTCGTTCCCCACAAGGTCCTAATGATCAATGAATTACCTCGATTCTCAAACTTTAGCACTTTGCCGTCTCCATACTTGTATTACTCATTTGCAAATGCTGGTGTACAGTCCTGCTTGGTCGCTGGTTGATCGAGTCATCAGCTTATTGCCCTTCTTCTGTTTCATCGTGGAGGGGCAGCCTCTCGGTCTTACTTGCTTGTGATCATCTGTCCAGCATAGCACCAGAGCCGATAAAGGTTGTATTTTTCATTAGTGTTTCTATTTTTGCTACTCAGTGTGCCTACTCGGTCTGACAATAAGGCCTGTCTCTACTTTCGGAATATTCGTGTCAATCAATTATTGAGATGCTCGATAGAAGTCCGCCAACGTACGACTTGATCTCGGCATGGTCTCTTAGTTGAGATTATTTTCGTTGCTTCTTTCCTTGTGCTTCCGATGAAACTCACCCATTCGTCCCGTTTCTTGCTATTATCAAGATCCAGCGAAGGTTCTGAGAGCAATTCAATCCGGATGCAATATTCCTCCGATTTCGGCATGCCACCATGGGCAGAATTCTGCCTATAAATTCTGACAGTCACTGCACTCCTTTTCAAGCTACCTGCTTGTCGTCCTGGACTTACAATCTTCATACGGCTTCTTCCAGTCCCGTTTCAGAGGCACCTCTCCAACACATTCAACTACATCAACCTCCAAAAAGCAGTGAGTATTTTATAGCACAATTAATCGAGGTGTGGGACTGATCTCTGGTTTTGCAGCGACATGCTCTTCTCAGAGTCTACCGACAAAATCACCATCACCAAGGGAGTTCTTTCTGGACATTGCAAAAAGGCGGATCACAAGACATCGGTCCACTCTTCCATCTCTCTCAACGACTATATTGGTAACGTTGATGGCAAGCTTACCTGGGGCGGTCGAGGCTTCAGTCATACCAGCGAAGACGTCAGCGTCGCCCACGGTATTCTAACAGCTAAGCTCAAGAACCAAGCTGGAAAGGTGGTCGAGAGCAAGCTCGATCTCAACAAACATATTCAGAACACCGACGGTGTCTTGGAAGTCATTCCTACAGCAGACGCGTAAGTGCATTGACAAGCGATCGTTTTATCTTCCTATTAAGGTCATCTCTACTCGTAGTAAAAAGATCGACATTGCCAAGGCTTCTGCTCCTGAATTGGTTAGAGGAATCTCTTCTGCCAGCGCCTTTTCAGAAGCCAGCGCTGCTAGTGCCGTTAGCGCCTCCAGCTTGTTTTCGACGTCTTCCTCTGTATCATCCACTTCTGTTGCTACTTCCGTCTCAAAGTCAGTCACCAAAGCCTCCTCCGGATACCAGTCGCATTTTTCGTCGTCGCACTTCAAAAGGTGGGTTTTAATTGAGCTTGAACCAACTCTCTATCTGATTTACACTTTGTTCCAGTCAGAGCAAGCTCCTCTTAATTGAAGAGACCTGCTCGAAGTTCGAACTCAAGGGTACATTCCTCCATGCAGAATGTCACCGCGTCGACGGCTCTGTCGCCCATGCCAGCATCGATCTCAATGAGCTCATCGGATTCATCGATGGTCGCCTTGAATGGGACCTCAAGGGATTCAGCAAACACTGCTTCGAATATACCCTCGATGGATTTTTCCTGGTTGTGAAATACCGCCACCACGAAGGCGAACACTACCATATTTCTCGCCTCGATCTTCGCACTCGGCTTCGCAATTCAAATGGTGTCATTATCTGCGTGGAGCTCAACAAGAAGCTTTCCACCATGCTCAGCGAAGTCCCTTGGATGAAGTTTAAGGTCATCGCAGAACCCGATCTCAGCGTCTTTGCCAAGCACCCTGTCATGCAGGAAACCTTGGTCCGCATTGCAGAGACGACCGTCGAACACGTCACAATGGAGATGCATAAGAAGCTCACCATCGCAATGGAGGAAGCCATCACCGCTGTCACCGCCACTGCAATGAGCCACGTCTCCTCGCAGCTGGAGTTGTTGGTCCAGGATGCAGTTGCATTCGGAGGCACTGCTCACGGCTCGATCACAGCTGCCGATTCCCTCCGCCTTCACCATGGCGCTTATGGTGGGTATACTAACGGTCATGCCGCAAGCTATGAGTACGGTCATTCCAACGGCCACGGCCACCACGTCAATGGCACCCATGTGTCCGGGCATGTGTCGGGCCACGTCTCTGGCCATGCTTCAAGTCATTCGTTTGGTCATGTTGAAGGGCATGAACACCACGTTCTACGGGACAGCCACAGTTACGCAGAAATGGCGAAGCATGCCCAGGTCGCTCATACCTGAACAAATCGCATTCGGCATCCGCTGTGACTTGTCAGACTTGAGCCCGCAGCATTATCATTGCCATCACTAGTATTCTATTCATAGGCCGTCTTCCTGTTCTCCAAATTAGCTAGCTTCTTATCTTACATTGCAATTGCAATGATATCTTAGTTCTGCTACTTATTGACGTTGCGATTTCATCCTGTCTCCGATGCACTCATTTCCCCTACCTCTCGTACGACGCAGGGCGGTTTGTCCTGACTCCTAAACGCCTGGCAGCACATTCAGTGTCGCATTCGTTCCTCCTGCCTCAGATGCAGCCTAAATGCTTTGGTGTCGACTCAAGTGCAAATATAGTTGGACTCATAAATTTATCTTGCTAACTTTTGTTGTTTATTTTCTCTGGTAAACGTCCGGGCGCCATGGTCCATCTGATAGTAAACAGGCTGCAGGATTTCGAGGGACATGCATCAAGTAGGTCTCAATTTTGGATCGAACGACGCAATGCAGCCAACTTGCTTGGTTTTTATTGGGAAAATGGCTATGTTCGATAACATGACGGGTGTCGATGAGGAGGTACAAGTCGCGTCGACGTTTCGTCTATTATAACGCTCTCTATTTTGAACGCAAGTCTGAATGGAGTGCTGTAATGCTAGAATGATCGCTGAGCCTTTCGCTTCGACCTTGAAGCGATGTACACTCAATTTCTCGAATTTCCTGCCATGTCCTGAAGTCAAAAATTGCCAATTCCGGTACCCCGGTATTGACTCTCGACAACGACGCTTCTACTCAAAAATCGTTACACGCAAATATGACTCGGACTCCGTCCAGTTCTATCAAACCTCCTCAAAGACCAAGTCGGGAACTTGGCCACGCCATACAAAATATAGTGGGATAGGTATACCACTACGGGCCCCTCCGTGGCCCTCGTCCTCTTTTTATCGCACAAACGCAAGCGCAATGCAAAACCCAAGGGCAAGAGTAGTCATCGACACCACCGCTCCCGTCGACGACCTAGCCGATCCCGACGAACTCCCAGAATTCGACCCATCAGAACCAGAGTTACTGGAGCCTGAACCGCTCTTTCCCGTCGTTCCCGCCTTCTTGGAGGTCGTGCTTGAGGACGATCCGCCCGGCCCCGACCCCGGCGCGGGGACAGGGAGGGCGGGGTCAGGGAGAGGCGCGCCGGTCTCGTAGACGTTCAGGGTGCACACGGCGACGGGGCTGACGAGGTTGCATACACCTGAGAGCGTGGGTGTGGCGGCGCCGGGGGCGGAGTTGACGTAGAACATGGACGCTGCGGTCGGTCCTTGGACGAGGGTGGCTGGTCATCAGAGGTATGTTGAGAACTTTTTAATGAGTTGAGGACGTCAAGGCAAACGCACCTGGCCCTGGAGGTACGACGCCACGTGTTGGGCCGTCAATTAGGGCGTAGCTTGTGGTTGCGCCTGAGATGCCGATGACGGTGGCTGTTATGGGCTGTTGGTCCCAGTCGAAAGGAACGTAGATGGGCTCGTTGCTTTGAGCGAATACCACTGCGGTTCGCGGTTAGTCTTCAGCTTATCTACAAGGAATTTTGGAAACTTACAGCAAGGAATCGCGCTTGTCGCGAGAAGAGTAAAGAGCGCGTCGAATCTCATTGTGTGGCGAGAGGAGGGGGAAAAAGTGACCTGGGGGAGGGAAAGGAGAGGAAAGGTCGTGAAGATGCGCGTTGTCCTGCACCACTGGTCTATATACTTCATTTGACCCTTTCCCGCTGCCAAGTAAACTCTGGGTGATGACTACCATGGGCGCTTGGCGTCCTTGGGCTTTCTTGTCTCTGCGGCGAGTCTTCGATATTTGGTCGGCACTGGCATCTAGTTAGTTGGAAAAAATATCAAGCAGAACGCACTTGGTTTATTACCCTGTATTGGACTTTAGTATGAAGGTATCGAAGAGGATTTGTCTGCTTCGAAAAATAAAATCCCGAGTCTTGGCGGCGATCAGCTGGAGCCAAGTTGTGCGGGAACAATACGTTTTGCAACTTTTGATCGGAGCTGTGATCCTGTGCCGAACACGAGCTCGGCGTTCAAACCAACTTGCGCTTTTCATTTTATAACTCCACAACCACAGCCCATTCGAATCTAATATCACGGATGCACGTTTGCGTATACTGTAGCAGAGTTTTTTGGTATTTTGTATATATTTTTATGTTGGTTTTGAGAACAATGAGAAGCAAGGTGGCTTGAAGGAGTGCCAGAAAAACAGTGAATGCCGATCCGAGTCTGGCAGCCTCGAAATTTGACGTTTCGCCCCAAATTACTTTCCTCGCTTGACCTGGTGTACGATATACAGATTTCTGACACCCAAATTTGGTGGTAAAAATTCTCAACGCAAAACTGTGACAAAGGATTCAGAACACAGGTGCACAATTTGGTTCCGTAACCTAGATTTCCGCAATGAAAAAAACACACGAAGTCGAAGAATAGGGTATACAAAAATGGCCTCAGAGTGCAGAATAGCGTCGCATTCTTCTGAGGTGCGGGGTAAAATAGTAAAGACCGAACGGTGACGATCAGGTGACGATCATTTGCTTCCGCTTCAGCACGCGGAGTTTATTCCATTCACACGCCGCTTCAAGGCTTCAGTCCCATCTTCGTGCGCCTCATCTTCAACCCATTTAATTTTCGGACGTAGCACAACCGAACTCAAATGAGTACAAGGGAAAATGGACAATCGTTAGCTATTATACACACTTGTATGTAAGCACCTGATATAAAGTGGCAAATAATGACATTTACAGCTATAGCGTTTGTGGATTCGGAGGAAACGTATTTGCTACTGGAGACTGACCGCGCTCTTTATCCATGAGCGAAGGTTCTGTAACATGCTCCAAGCCATAGTCTCCCGGGGTAACCGCCTGGCTCTCACCAATACTCGCAAGGACCGCGCTTTTCCCTGTCCCCAGCAAGACATGCTCACCAACCTTTTTCAGGGAGATCTCCGGAGGCGACCACAGGTAGCCCACTTTCTCGCAAGGAGTGTTGCTCACATGCGTTGTCGCACACACAGCTGCGAGGAACGAATTCTTGAAGTAGCTCATCTGCCGACTGAGGGTGACCAGGAGTGCCACAAGGGCAAGTAAAAATGGTAGAAGAGCGAGGACGAGCTGCAAGTACGACAGCGCCACTTCGTTGTGCCGCACGTCCACCATCACACTGGGCCGTGCACCCCCCAAGATGAGGCCCCGCGATATGAGGAGGTTGTCGATGTGGTTTATGTTCTGGCTATACCACGCCATTCCAGCAGCGTCCAGTGCGACAGCGCTGATGTTCTTGGTCCCATCGCCCAGAGCATCATTCAGGACGAAGACAGAGGACGTGTCGATCTGTCCCAGGAAGCGGCCCTGTGTGTTGTTTGTGGCTGAAAACGCCGAGTAACAATTCGTCGAGCGGACGACGCCGCCGGTGGCGAGGTTTGTGTACGGCTGGTCGCAGACAGCGAAAGGTGTAGGCGGACTAAAAACGAGCTCAGACCGCATCAGCTGGATCGTGGAGGAGACGAAGCGCAGCGCTGAATAGAGAACACTCTGATCGACCGGGTCTTCGACGTTGAGGTATTCGGTGCTGTACGACGACACCGACACATTACCGACCTTGATGAACGAGCCCATGCTCAAGCTCGTCTTATTATTCTTCGCCGCAATAACGAACCCCGCCAGCGTCTGCACCGTCGGTGTGATCGCCTGAGTCGGATCGTCGGCCTGCCAGGTTCTGCGCATGAAGTCCGTGATCTCCCCGTCGTCTAGTAGAAGAGGCAGAAACGAAATCATCGTTGCTTTGAACGTCGTATGCAAAAATGTGTGCCGTCTATTCCCCTTCGTCACGGTAAACACCTGCTTCATCACGGCCGTGTCCCCGCCCGTGCCTAGAGCCTGCCACGGATTGTCCTTCCTGCTGGGGCTCAGGTACATCGAGGTGTCTGCGTCCCACCATATCTGCGGTCGTCCCATGGGCTGGTTGAATAATGCCAACGCATCGGTATTGCGGATCGTGCACCTCCATGCTTGCTGCTCGGGCCCGACGTTGTTGGTCGCGCAGAAAGTATCTGTCGTGTTCATGTCGGTCGTGATCATGATATTATTGTCCGGACCAACCGCGAACCCGTCCGAGTCCAGCCAGATGCTCGGGGGGACGGAGATGGACAGCGGAATAGTCGGAGGGACGACCTGCTGGACTCCGGGGGCGTTGACGCCCGGAAGGGTGAAATTAAGACCCGCAACGAACAAATTCGCGCCAATGGTGTCGTTTATGTTGACGGAACCGAGGCCATTCGCAGGACTGGAGAGAAGGATGGTGTACCCCGGACTTTCAAGCAGCTGCGCGGACAGCCGACCAGCGTCGACCCTTGTCGACTTCGTAACATACCCAGGTGCGTCCAGCCCCCAGAGCAGCGTGTCGTAGGACCCCGCAGCCGCCATCGCAGCCGCGAACAGCGCCACGAGGAAAGCTTGCCCGCTAAACCCCCTCGACATCGTGAACAAGGCTTTCTGGATAATACCCTCTGCGAAGATGAGGAAGGAGGTGTAGTCCCGTCGCTTGAACGCGAGCAGGGCGAAGGCACGGTAGACGACGAACTTAAGCGCGAGCGTCGCGCTGCGGAAGAGGAGGTTTTTGGCTGCGCTTTGGCCGACGGGGAGTGTCGAGGCGACGAAGAAGTTAGGCATTGGAGTGAGCTGGTGGACTGTCTCCCTTTCAGTGTCGATGTTATGTACTTTCGATTCTGAGTGCCCCTGCCGAGCTGAGGATTCATTTACACCTTTTTTTTGCCAAGGCCGCTTGCTCGAAATTAGTGCCTGCATTTGCAAGTACGAGGCGTCGATCCGGATCAATCGCATTAAGAATAGACGCCGGAAGTAAATTGAGCTTTGGTGACCGTCTTCGGTGCTCTGTGTCCTTTCTCATAATGAAGGTCCCAGAAAACGGTAAGGAATTTATTCTTTTCCGACCCAATGGGCCAATATTATTATTTGTTACAGTTCTGTCAGTGCTTTGTACCTGGACTTACGTTTTGCTGTCGAGGTTGAGGCTGGAAATCGGTGCATGCACACTGTCACGCTGACCTGCTCTTTGACAAGGTCTTGACAAGGATTAACTTTTGTATTCGGGCACTTGAAATTTCCAATTGAGAGATTCTAGCCAAGAGCAGACAAGTATGTATAGAGGCGATTTTCACCTCCTGTGCGATCGTCTGAATATCGGACAGCCTGCCAGAAGTACACAGGGTAAAAATGGATCCATTTTCTTCGTGACCAGCACAAGCCACCACAATCACGGCGCACTCAATGGCGTTCGATCGACTGTCCGTACGTCGGCGTACTTGGTCCAACTTCGATAATGTCCGTTGATCCTGACATTATGATACTCCTGCAGAAGCAGATTCTGAAGCATAAAAAACCAGTTAAATTAGTACTTAAAGTACTCAAACCCAAGAGGAGGAGCGAGGTAAGAAAAAGCAGCGCACGTAAGTAGGCAAAATAATACATCCAATATTGCGCCTCCTCCTCGCCCAGCAACTTCAAAGTCCTCGAGACCCAAGATCTCTTCCGCGCGGAATTTGACTCCGTGAGCTCAGCAAGCGGAGTTTATTCCGTTTCACACTCCGAGCAGCCCTTTCTCATCCGCTCATCGTCATCTCGCACCGAACTGTGATCAATGAGCCTCCCAACCCCGACGGGCCCCTCCGTCCTCCCGCTCCCGACCCCTCTCATCCTTCTAGTCCACCTCCACATCCTCGAGTACCCACACGCGAACAGCCCAGAATACGATCATGACCTCTTCAACCCCCGCACACGCGGGCTGCGCGAACGCGCGAAGACGATGGAGGATGTCGCGTTTTTCTTGGTTGGGAGGGTGGAGGGGAAGAGTGCGAAGAGTGTGGGTGTTTTTTTTTGGTCTTGGGTATTGTATCGCGTGGAGATCTTGATTTATGACGACCTGCCCACAGATCTTGTCGACCTACCCATGTACCCAGCCCGCTGAGTCTCTCGCGTTCCGGACGTCCCTAGCGAAGTACCTCGAGAACCTAAGACATCAGTGTATCTACCCGACCAGCTCTGCAGTTCGAATGACTGGAAGACCAATTCCAACCTCAGCCTCGAGCTCGAGCTTGAAGATGAAGTTGAAATCATCAGATAACAAACCCGTTACAAACACAGAAAGTGCCACTCAGACTAGCAGTGTCGCATGGTGGTGGAAGGACGTCGTCGTCCGAAAGTCGCTCTTGGAGGAATGCGCTGGCGATAAGTGAGTGCTGGTGTTGGTTTTGCTGTATCATAATTACTAGTTTATAACGATAATGTTTGATAAAGGTTCGAACGCCTCCTCCTCTCGCTCTCAACTCACGCCCTAATGACTGCTTCCCTTCCCATCCAACCTGATAAGATGAGCGTATGTAGGTCCACCTTCAACTGTCCACCTCCCCATGTGTGGCTGACGTCTATGTCTATTTCTGCAGACCCTCCTCCGCACCCAGCCCACCCTGTACACCTCCTCTCTCGCGCGGTATCAAGCAAAACGACGCGAATGGACGAAGGCTGCTGCTCTCCTATCGAGATCGGAGGATGATTTCCAGAGGCTTCGCGTATGTCTCTAAGTACCACTTTTGCTATATGCTATGTTTTAACTTTTTCTTGTAGGCAAGTCTGAACGACAGCACAGCAGCACCTTCGAGATTCGCTGCACTTCCAACAGCGCGCCTGCAAGCTCTCGCGGAGTCCAAGCATTGCTTTCTCCTCGAACAGCACTGGACCGATGAAGGAGGTCGAGCTGCTCTTTTTTTTCTGGTCGAATTAGCTGGGCTCAAACTACCTTCGTCATCACTGCCGGCTTCTTCCTCAAGTAACCGTCTCTCAGCTGAGAAAGTCGAGCCTGCTTCACCTTCGGTTCGTCTCGTCTCCCCTCCTATCCCTATCTCAAAAAATATCTAATCAAAACCCACGAAGCAGAAGCAGAACCCAGCACCCCCAGCACCAGCACCAGCACCAGCACCCGTCCCTCTCTCCATAGTATTAGCAGCCGCACACCACCCCGCACAGCTCAAGAAGCTGCGCAGGGGTGTATTCCAGTCGAAGGCCACGTCAAAGCCAACAACAGACGTAAATGCAAATGCAGCGACAGCAGCAGCAGCAGACGACCGTCAGCCACCCAGAGCACGCGCCCAGTCCCATGCGAGCATCGTCCTTTCCAGCTCTCTCGACTCTGAGAAACGGATGCGGCAGGCGTTGAGTGAGGCGCTGGCGAGGGCGAAGGGTGTAGGAGAAGGGTTGGGTGTGGAGGTTGAGGCGTTGGCTGCTGCTGCTGCTACGAGGCGGGATTCGTCGTCGTCGAAGTCGAGGATGGAGAAGCAGAAGACGGCTTTTTGGGTTCCTACTGCTACGCGGGGCTTTGCCAGCATCGATTTCGAGCCTCAGGTAGATAGGGCGATGATGTCCTCCCTTGGACTGGAAAGAGAGTTCGAGCCCGTGTCTGGCGGTCTCAACACAGCCGACGCAGACGGTGGCGATGACGATGGGGGTGATGGCGATGGGGGTGATGAGGAAGAGGCCTTAGAGAAGAAGATCCACGAGATCCGGTTCTCGAGGCTGCCTCCTTATCCTGTCTTACCAGACCCGGAGGAGCCGAGGAAGCTGTCTCTTGAAGAGGAGATGATGGAGAAGGAGAAGATGGAAAAGGTCAAGGAGCAGAGCAAACCTAGTTCTAGTACGAGTCAAACGACAAACAAGCTCCTACCAACCGCTCGTCGTCAACCCCCGACACTGCAAGTCGACTCTCAACCACCACCGCATATACACCCGCCATCGACCCCTCAAATACTGCTCTCTCCATCTCCATCTCCAGGCAAGTCGAAAGAAGCCCGCAGCACGCGACGCAAGTCCGTGCGGTTCTCGATGGCACAGCGGCGGTCTATCAGGAGGTCCTCTGTGTTTGGGCTGTTCGCTTCGAACCCTGAAGGAGAGGTCGATGAGGTGGACAGGGTGAGTTTTTTTTCTTTCGTGGCTGTAATTCGAAGAGTGATGTTGATTGATTTGAGCAGCTTATTAACGAGACGCATGATTTTCCTACTGACGACGAGGATGACGACGAGGTCGAAGGTGTTGACAGAAACTTCCTCTCGCCGTACAAAACCCCCAAGTCCTCCAAAAACAGAAGCAGACCAGCGGTTAACAGGATCTGGACGGCCGGAACCCCTTTATCCAGCAAGAAAGGCACAGGAAAGCATGGTACACCACAGGGGCAGAGGCAAGCAAACAAGCTGAGGGTGTCCTCGTCTTCGCTCGGGCGGTTGGTGGATGGGGGGTGTGCGGTTGGGCTGCCGAGTTTGGGGTCGGCGTTGAGTGCTGAGGGGTTTGAGGCAGAGGAGGTTGAGGGCGAGGGGGTGGGGTCACTGGGCGTGGAGGAGGGGTTTGGGCGTGGAGTGGATGTGCATGTAGATGTCGATGCGACGCCGAGGGCTGTGAGGAGGGGGTTGCCTTCGATCAGGCGTCGTTCTGCTTCCTTGAGTCGCGATGTCGAAGGTCAAGGTCAAGACCAGCAAGACCAGGAGTACGAGGAGTACGAAGACGAAGACGAAGAGCTCGACGATCCGCCGAGCATGACGCTCAAAGATATACTGCTGAGTGCGGATACGAGTCATTTTGATCTGTTAGGTTTGTGTTTATGCCTTTCGTGTCACTTGTTTTTGATGTTTGACTTCATGCTTTATGATGCTCAGAATTCAGCAGTGAAGACATTGGAGAGCTTGGAGAGGGCATGTTGGTCGAGGATGCGTCGTTCGTTTGGGAGTGAGCATGAGCATGAGACTGAGTGGGGTTTGGGTTGGGTTTGTTTGTTAGGTTTGTCTATTCTCTAGTCGTTCATATGTGTGTGACGTCTGACGTTGCTTGCTTTGCTTTTTTTTTTCTTCAGAGTTACGCAGCGGAGAGCCTGGAGGTGGTTTGCTGGTGGATGTAGAGGTGGAGGATGCGTCGTCGTTTGAGAATGACAACCAGTAAGGGTTTGAGGTTGATGGTGGCTTAGCTAGTGCTTACGGTGAGTAAGCCCTTCAGCTGAACCACTGATAGTTTTCTCAGCCTCAAATATAGATCCAGCATCCAGCAGTGTTGTAAAGATAGATAGGAAGATTCAAATATAGCGTTGTTAACCACCGCGACGACAACGTCAATTGCGACCGTCCTAAATTTATTTTTTTTCAATTTGATCTCGGGAAAATCAACCTCAGCCTGCAGTTTTCCAGTCGTTCCATGCACCCGCACGTGGAGGCATTCCGTGTGTTTTCGCTCGGCTTGCACACTCGATTCCATTTCGTGCCACAGTACTTGCTTCCAGTGCCATATGCAAACGTCACCTCTTTTTCTAATCTTACGCCGCGCTCCCAAGCTCCAAGCCCAAGGCCGAGCGGAATGGCGACGAACGTTGGTCGCCACTTCCTTTCGCCACGCTGTCCAAGTCTGACTCTCTCTTCGTGGCGAACTAAGGAAGTGGCAATGATGCATTATAATTAATGATGCCCATGGTTGCTGGCTTCATATAAAACGGATTTCCGCGAGGAATCTGGAGGGTGTGGTTTGAACTTAGGTGTTTTCTCACTTTATGATGCTTAGGATACGCAGGTTATCGGTGTTCTTTGTCCTAGGCTCGTCCTCTCTGCTGGGGTCTGGCTGGCTTGGTGGTGTTAATGCGGTCCCAACTGGCGACGGAAGGGATGCAAGCCCAGTCGCGTCCGCTGCTGCGGCTGCTGTGTCGGTTACGGTGGACGGACTTACATATGTCAACAAGGTACTGTGCATACTTCTGTCAATGAGCTGCTGTACGCGTAAAACTCATTGCAATACTTGTTTCACAGGGCCTCGTGGGGTTTGGACTCATCCCCTCCGACTTCCTCGAGTCAACAGGCGACACCATCGGCGGCATTGGGAGCGCCATTGCTATCAAACGTGGGACGTGGACCGCGCATACCGACGGGACCTTCTCGGGCACGTTGGTCGTGCATCCTGATCGCGGGTTCAACGTGTGAGATCCTCGAGCTCCTTTCGCGCTCAAACAATATAAATAATAAACTAACACTCCCACTCGACCGCAGAGACGGCACAATCGACTACCAAGCCCGGCGACACGAGCTCCAATTCACACTCTCGCCATACACGAGCAGCACCAAGCTCGACTTCGCCACTGCGCAGGAGACGTTCAAGATCAGCTATGTGAACACCACCCTAGAAGTCGAGCGCGGGAGTGTGAAGACGAGCGGGCTCGATCCGAGCGCTGTGAGGCCGGCGCAGAGCGGGTTCCCGACTGTGCCGACTGCGGACCCGCAGATGCCTATTGCGTCGAGCAGCGAGCCGCATTTGACGTTGGATATTGAGGGGATTGTGTTGAATGCGGATGGGTCGTGAGTTTGCTTTTGCTAGTGATGGTTTACTTGTGGTGACCCTTGTACTCGTTTTCGACAGATATTGGCTCAGCGACGAATACGGACCTTATATCTACCGATTCAGCGCTGATGGGCATTTACAGCAGACCATCCAGCCTCCGAGCGCTTTTCTGCCTTTCGTCTCAGGAAGTCTGGATTTTACATCAGACGACGACCCGGACACAGGACGTGCCTCCAATCAAGGTACGCAAATTCTACTGCAATCCAAGCATTCGCTGAACTGTGCTCTTGATAGGTTTTGAGGGGCTCACTATTGACCCTACTACTAACACCCTGTACGCAATGCTCCAATCCGCGACGATACAGGACGGTGGCGATGACAAGAGCACCTCTCGCTTCACGCGGCTCCTTGCATATAACGTGACCAACCCGCTCGTCAGCGTTCCTCTCATTGGAGAGTGGGTGGTTCCGCTGCCGCTAAGCGGCAAGGGCAACACCGAAGGTTGCAGTGAAATACACTTCCTGGGTGCTGGGGTGTTTTTGGCACTGTCTAGAGATGGAGACGGAAGAGGCGGAGATGATGACAGTTCTAGTTACAAGTGAAGTTTCTTGTTTTCTCGTAAATTTGCTTCGTCTAACGTAGCATAAAGACAAGCAGATCTCTTCTCGATTTCGAAAGCAACGGATATCCACGGGACGAAATTCGACTCTGCTTCGAACCCGATCGCTAGCAATGGAAAGCTGACGAAGGGCATTACGGCTGCTACGTACGTCTCGTTCGTGAACTTCGTGGATGATACCCAATTAGGGAGATTTGGCCTTCATAATGGTAAATACCTGCGTTATTCTGAATGAAAGGCATCACTTCACTTTCTTTTGCAGGCTCTCCCGACGACGAAACCCTCATCGATGCCAAATGGGAGTCGCTCACATTAGCACCCGTCGGTGACGCATCCTTCCCTAATGACTATTTTTTAATCACGGCTGTACGTCTTCGGGTCTCCTTTCATGACAGTTCCAATACTCAACCGTCATTGATCCAGTCTGACAATGATTTCCTGAGCACTCATGGTGTTTCTCTCGGTGTGCCCTTCGATGCAGGCCTCGACGTGGATAATCAATTCTTGGTCTTCCGGGTGACATTGCCTAGTGTTCCTAAAGGCAGTGTGCAGCTCGGTCTTGGGATTTGAGAGTTGAGATGTAATCAAGATTTGTTCGAAAATCGCGATTTTGAAACGATCATCCGTAACTATTGAGAAGCGGAGCTAGTGAATCCAAACTGAAATCCATTTTGAACACTCTCACAGTGCGCATTTCACAAATGATCAAACGAACATTTCGCCCGCATGGAAACACATCCTTGATATCTAAACGCAGTGTAAACGTGTCAAAGACGTGTCATCAACCCAATTTTAGTGCCGTTATTGGGAAGGAAGAAGGTCGGGCAATGGTATAAGTATCGTTGGACTTTATTCGCCTCTTTTTATCCACTAACCTAGAGGCTCTAAGAATTTCGTCATTTGTAATTTATATGACAACTTCAAGATCTGCGTTGCGCACCACCGTATTGGAATTGGGCGGTCTGTATGTCCTACTCGTCGTCGCAGTCGCCGTCAAGCCTGTTCCATATCGCCGCGTCTTCTTTCCCATTTTATGCACCATTTACAGTGCGATTTTAATCTTCCCACCCGACAGTCCTTTCCCTCCAGTAATCGGATACGTGATTGGGCTGGGAGGAGCCAATCTCCTTTGCCAGGCATCCGACTTTGTCTTCTTGAACGAACCCCAAATATCGCTACGACAAAATGGGGAGAAACAAGCCATTACTGACTTGGGTCTTTATGAAAGGCTGTCATGGGCCTCAGACCTCATCTCAGATACGCGAGGAGTGAATTGGAACTTCGTGGCGCCTAGATTGCGGCGTTCAACCAAACCACGCTGGGCATTCGTTCTTTCTCAGCTTCAATGGTTCACGTTTTTCTATATCGTTGCAGACGCTACGACACTTCATATGCGCCACAATCCTGTGTTTCACAAAGACGGAGGAGAAAAGATGGACACCCATGGCTTCGTGTGGCAGGCATGGAACGTCATGGTGTATTGGGCACACCTATATTTATTCATGCAGCTTAACCACACTTTAGGCTCCGCGATATCCGTAGCTGTTGGTCTTTCTGCGCCTGCGGACTGGCCTGCTTGGTGTGGACCCATTGAGAACACAACAACTGTCAGGAAGTTCTGGGGGTAAGTACTGATTTCCGTTGCATTTGAAGATAGGACAGACTATTGAATGATACTTCGTAGACAAACTTGGCATCAGTCACTGCGTAGAGTGGGTATTTATGACTATAAAATGCATCGTCTTAACTTATGATGAAGCCAGATGCTATCTGCGCATGGGAAATATCTCGCCAACGACTTCCTCCACCTTCCCCGCGGCTCCCTTGGATCTGCCTATGTGCAGCTTTTCACAGCATTCTTCGTTTCTGGCCTGGTGCATGGAGCCGGAGATTTTGCGGCCATTCGTAGTTTTCATTCACTATGGAGGAATCTTCGATTCTTTGCTCAACAAGCCGTGGCGATCACTGTCGAAGACATAATCATCTCGCTAGGTAAACAGAGTGGACTTCGGCGAGTACCAAAAGTGGTTGGGTACTTTTGGGTTCTAATTTGGATGACATGGAGTAGTCCCATTTGGCTGGAGACGCTTATAGCTGGCAGCCTAATTGATTTCAGGCTTCCATATTCACTACTCGACAAATTTTTTCGTAGTTCATGAATCATAAATAATCTACGGTTTCGTATGCGAGAGCAGCTCTAATTTCACTTGTGTTTCACTGAAAACATCTTAAAGAGTAGGAAACAATTTAACTACTGGAACAATTAAGAGGACTGTGGAGGTTAAGAGTCGGAAGAAGTCACTCGTAAAAGGTCTATGCAGTGTTCTCCGTTTAGATGGTCTTCAAGCAAATGGCGCAATAGTACTGCTCCTCTACGCGACTATTTTCTTGACATTTAATGGAAATAGTCCCACTCATAGTGACCTATATTCCAAACTTTCTCGGTAATATGAATCCGATGATAGAGAGGCAGCAAAGGTCGGCCAATCGCGGACAGCCTCAAGACAGCCCATATGCGCTTCTAGAGGGAGCGGACGCCGCGGTCCTATTGGTCATTGCAATAATTGCTGATGACTGCTCCATAGCTTATTCGTTGCAAGGGTTCTCGCGCCTTTCGCCAGTTTTCATCTTAGAAGCGAGCCAACGGGTAGCAGCACGGCCTCAACCCTGGATATCTGGGATTCTGAGCAGCGGGAACTCTGGAAAGTGAGGGAAAGGAACCAGGGGTGGCGTTCTAGGGGAGTTTTTTAATTACTAAGGGCTGACAATGTGTGATAATCTGCAGTAGCGTTCTACTCATAGTGTGCATTTGGTGAAGTCTTTGGGTTATTATCCAGCCGTTATTTACCTGGTTCACCTGCACTTTTCCTGCTAGTTGACATCATCTTTAACAATGGCCTTGGTTTCCCTGTCTCAAAATTTTTTGGGAGAAAATAACTGGCTTAAAAGAGACGACACCAACTAAGGGCTAACGCCCGAGACGGTCTACTAGTATAGCACCAAACTTCATGCTATAATTGCGTTCCGTTTGAAATTCGACACTCAACTGAAGCTCGTAGTATTCGGTTCGACTTCAATAAGGAATTGTGTGGTGAATTAGGCTAGTCCGAACCGCCAATCTCCGTGTACTTGAATTTGACAGAAATTTGGTTTATTTTGAATTCCCAGCTGGCGCTCTCCAGAAGTCAAACGGGTGTTCTAGTTTCATTGAACTTGGCCAAGCTGCGCTTGTTAGTTCCATCTTTCCAATTTTCGTACGAACTCTCCCTCGGCTCCAGGGGTGGCTCAAAGATATAAAAGCAGAGAAAGCCTGCCTCGTTTACTTCAGACACCAATCCACGAGTTTCAGGTGAGTTCGAGTTCCCTGGCCCAGTGGTAACAGTACTTATTGAACATCTTCAATAAGTGACTTTCTCTCTTTGCAACTGCAAAAAAAAAGCAAGTAACTGTCTATTACACTCATCAAACACAAAGCAATTCATTCCACTCACGCCTTTCTAGATAATGAAGCTTCAACTCACTTCCCTCGTCACGTTGGCTATTTTCTGCGGATCAGTCGCTGCGACCCCGATTCCAGCTGAGGCTACCCAGGATGCTTATGCACCTGGCAGCGCCACGGACGCCGTATTGGGTACTGGCGGGAACATTATCGGTGCCCTTTACAGGCTACTTGCTCCCGGTGCTGCTTTAGCAGGTGCAGCTAACGGTGCAGGCGCATATATTCCGGGATATCGACGTGACGAAGCTACCGAAGCCGCTTACGCCCCAGGAAGTGCAACCGACTCCGCCTTGTACGCTGGAGGGGACATCCTCGGTGCCCTTTACAGGCTCCTCGCTCCTGGCGCTGCTTTGGGCGGCGCAGCCAACGGTGCAGGTGCCTATATTCCCGGATATCGACGCGACGAAGCTACCGAAGCTACCGAAGCCGCCGGCCCAGGCAGTCTCACCGATTCCGCCTTGTATGCTGGAGGGGACATCCTCGGTGCCCTTTACAGGCTCCTCGCTCCTGGCGCTGCTTTGGGAGGCGCAGCTAACGGTGCAGGTGCCTATATTCCGGGGTATCGACGTGACGAAGCCACCGAAGACGCTTACGCCCCGGGAAGTGCCACCGACTCCGCCTTGTACGCTGGCGGGGACATCCTCGGTGCCTTGTACAGGCTCCTCGCTCCAGGTGCTGCTTTGGGAGGCGCCGCTAACGGCGCAGGTGCCTACATCCCCGGATATCGACGCGACGAAGATACCGAAGCTGCTTACGGCCCAGGAAGTGCCACTGACTCCGCCTTGTATGCTGGCGGGGACATCCTTGGTGCCCTTTACAGGCTCCTCGCTCCAGGCGCTGCATTGGGCGGTGCCGCAAACGGTGCGGGTGCCTACATTCCGGGGTATCGACGTGATGAAGCCACAGAAGCCGCTTATGCTCCAGGAAGTGCCACAGACTCCGCCTTGTACGCTGGAGGGGACATCCTAGGTGCCCTTTACAGGCTCCTCGCTCCCGGCGCTGCTTTGGGAGGCGCAGCTAACGGTGCAGGTGCCTACATTCCTGGATATCGACGTGACGAAGCTACCGAAGCAGCCTACGCGCCAGGAAGTGCCACCGACTCCGCCTTGTACGCTGGTGGGGACATCCTTGGGGCCCTTTACAAGCTCCTCGCTCCCGGTGCTGCTTTGGGAGGTGCGGCCAACGGTGCAGGCGCATACCTTCCTAGAAATTAAGTTACTCATGGCAGGTAAGTTGCTTGATTCCAATCATGACTTGATGCTAATGATAATCTCCCTCGCTGTAGAAAAAAAAATCGTCAGTAGTCTATTTAGGTCGACGGGCTCTGTGATAAAGTTTGGAAGAGGTTTTGGCTCACAATTTTATCTTGAAAGAAAAAAATGTATATCTCGATCTCCGTATTTTTAGAAAACGCGAGGATTTTGAACCCCAACTCCTTCTGAGCTTGCAAAGGTTTACCGGTCACCTGTTGATATGGTATCCTTTATTTTTATCGTGCATGAGGCCCTTTTAAAAGTCACTACTTACCGTCAAATTGACTAACTGTGCGACCGCAATCCGAAGTCCGAGTAGCCTCACTTTATTAAGCATCACAAAAAGTTTCACGAACTGCAAGGTTAGCCGGTTTCTGATTCAGATGGATGGCAAGCCGAGACTTCAAGCTTCAAGTCTGATCAAGAAGGAATTCCATTGCCGTCGAGAATCGGTATTCGCCGTCATTATTTTGAGCATGCATGCACCGCCGTCAGTACGGGATCAAAGAAAACGTTGAGTAAAAATGAGACCAAGGGTTCCACGGACTCCAAGAGCCACCGACAGAAGAGCTACGTGGATATCAGCTCAATCGAGCAAAGGTCAAGGACGGCGACAATTTCTTCAAATTTCGCAGCCAGAGGCGAGCCTGAAGTGTCAGCAAAGCCGTTTTCACCCATATGCGTTTTCATAGGTTATAAAGATACGGAACCATGAGATTTGAGGTGGGATTAGTTTGAATGAGGGCAAGAGCCAACGCTGAAAAAGGAAGTCCATCCTGATCAAACATGAGAGAAATATTCTCACGCCTCAAAGTCATCAGTGACAACTCAACGACACCCCAGCACACAACGACCATCGACCTCCGCAACCTCAAGAATACGACGAGATGGTAAGTTTCACTGCTGCAGCCCGATTTGCGTGTGTCTTGGGGATCTAGGAGTGCATTTTGAAGCCAGTGAGAGGTCTGGAAGGGATGGATGCGGTCGGATGGTTTTGGATGATGTTCCACGAGGATGATGTTGGACCTCTGGTTATGCTGGATGACCGATGGTCAAACAGCCCGTTATTGGAATGGAGATATTGAGGACGTGCCCTTCTGTTTCCTGTTTGCCACTCTGCGAGGTTCTTTGGCGTTATGCTGACTCGGTTATCTTTCTCCCCTGGCGTTGGCTTGCGTAGACGAAAGGTGTGTCATTTTTACACTCAAATTCTGGGTGATATCTGACCGCGATTTTTAAGGTACCTCGTCCTTTGGGTATGTCGTTGATGCTTCCTTTACTCCTCGACGAACCAACAGTACTGACTGGTCTTTTCGAACAGTAAGAGACACACCAAGTCACACACCCTTTGCCGCCGTTGTGGCAATCGTGCCTTCCACAGGCAACATAAAAGTGTGTTATCTCACCTTCGCTTCAAATGTCTGTATGTCTGATCATTCATTTCAGCTTGCGCGTCATGCGGATATCCTTCTGCTAAGATCCGATCGTACAACTGGGGCCTCAAGGCTAAGCGCAGAAAGACCACTGGAACTGGAAGGATGCAGTACTTGAAGGATGTGTCGAGAAGATTCAAAAATGGATTCAGGTCTGCTCTTCCCTTTTCTTGTTTTCTTCCTCCGTGTCTAATGCCTCTGTGAATGAAAAGGGAGAATACGGTAGCCAAGAAGAGGGTCCAGGCCAAAACCGATGCCTAAATCGTGTACATGACTTTTCTTCACTCTTACAAGCATGAGCAGCGTCATGTCCGCTTCAGCATCCACTTCCCTCCGATATTATGCGACAATAGGCTCTTTCTTTCCATCATATCGCACGAACGCAAAATAAACCATGCCGTATGCTTCCGGACATGATGTGATTGAGTGAATTATATTTCTATGAGTTCTTTCCGCAGCAGCAACCAACGTTCCACGACCGCTCGAGAAAGGCTGTCCATTCCCAGATTGCACTGGGGTTTGGATAAGTATTTGTATGAGACCCTTAATTTGTCCTCTGGTTTCCTTCGAATCCGAATCAACCCGAGCCCTCAAAGCAGGAACCAGTTCATGGTTAGGTTCGCGGGAGGTGGGTAGACTGCGCCGTCCAATTTCAAAAGCTGAGGGAAATCAAAATCACGCGAACGAAATTCATGATGAGTTATTACGTTCGTATGCTCGGCACCTGCAGGTCTTATTACTCACGAGGGATTTGATAATACAATTTGCAGGGGATTAGATTAAGCGAGGGTCATGGGGTGCGGGGAGGTCTGGGGTAATTGATAATCTGTCTTTAATTTGCTCCGGGGCAGTTCTCCGCCTCCGCGGTCGATACTGCTCTGATACTTGGCTCGCCAATTGGGCTTCACTGGGCAATTTCTGGCTGGGAACTCTTCTGAAGGCGTGAGGCGACCTTGATAACTTTTTGTTGATTACATCAAACCACCCGACAGCGAAAATGCATCTCGTGAGCGCCTGTGGGCTTCTTTTCCCTGGTCATCTTGACTGGACAAAGTCATGGGTCCACTAGTCTTTTATGTAAAATCTGACCATAGGCTCGGATCCAGCATAAGGAAAGTCGGTAAGGCAAGTAGAAGGACGGGATCCGACCGACCTCCATTCCTGCATATTGAACTAGTGCTTAGGCTCAGTTGGCGTCTTATCGAGCCCGAGCTGGCACGTTCCTTCATCGCAAGCCCTGATTCTTTTTAGGAAAGTTTCATCCTGCTTTTCTCTGTGTCTGGAAACTTCGAATTTTGGCGATGCTTTTGATGGCGAAAACCCCTCGGATTTACTACATTAGCGCTCAATTAATGTGAGCCGCGAGCTTGGTCAAATTTCGGCGACGAACGAGGGCTGTGTTTGATGCCTTTTATCACCGTGGCTGATTGAGGCTGGACGCATTTTTTTCCTTCTGCTTTCCGATACAAGTCAGAAGCGGAGCCAAAAATACAGCCTTTGTCTGGATGCACGAAAGTTCTGGTTCTTTTTCGCATCTGAAATTGCTATTTATTCCTGGCATTTCACTTTCACTATCACTTTTCCTTCATTCACTTGCAGATAGACCGCCTATGAGGTGCGGAAATTTTTTTACAGATTTGATGGGCTGGGTGCTTTCATACAGGAAAGTACTGATTAATCCGCTGCTCCGCAGTTCACGCCTCCTCCGCCTTCCGGCCGTCCCAAAAGTATTCAATTCCTCTGGGAGACTACGGTGCGGTTTATCGTCAGCTGGTTTATCTTTTTCCGAGTCAGTGCTTTTCCAACGTCTGGCATGAGGCTGCGTTGAGGATTAGCCTACATAGGAAGGTGAATCCCCGTTATCTGATAATCGCCAGGCTGCATGCTGTAAAGATAAGACGGCCTTGCATCTCGGGATTGAGGACGGATCTGGAAGGCTCTGCGATCAGCTTCCGCGAGGTTTGAGCAAACATAGTCTAAGTGATTGCATTGAATTTTTAGCAGTGGTATTATTGGTGTAACAATGGTGTTGAGTCCTTTTTGTTTTTTTTTGACAGGTCCAGGAGGCTGGAGGCGCTGGCTGTCCAATTTCAAAAGCTCAGAGAAACAACGTTGACTTGACCAGTGAAGATTCGAATTTGAAGTCCTTTCCACCTGGGAAGGAGGTATTCCGTTATCCACCCCAGTCGCTGCCAAGTGATTAGCCTTCGGGTTATGGGACAGATGTCCTCAATTAAATCTCTGCCTTCCATCCGTCCGAGCATTTTCCGAGAGCAAAGGGCCAGGCGAGTGCCAGACAGGAAACGAGGATCCGATACATATTACACCCCTGCGTCATGGTCAACGTTCGAGGTCCGAGGGTCGAGGTTCGAGAGGCAGCTTGCTGTCGTCAATTCCGATATGCATGACGTGCTCCTGAGTGCGATTCGGAGTCGCGATTTGGTTTTCAATTGACGCCGTCCGATGCCATACTTCTTTATCTAATCTCCCGTCCCCTCGCGCGAAAACGAAACTTTGCACCTGGGACTAGCACTGAAACTCAAACTGACCTGATTTATTCGTTAGGGAGCACCGTGGCTGATACTACTGCTTTCCCATCAGACAATCAGCACCATTCATATCAGACTTCAGTAACGAGGGCCCGACTCGCTTGACCCAGATTCGGTCTCGAGTCGCTCGGTTCTTGATTTGGACTGCTTAATCTATCATCTTATCATTTACTCGTTTCGGACTCCATCATGCCCCGCCGGAGGCTTTTCCGCGCGAGCTGGTTCGAGCTTCGTGGGTGCTCGCGTGTGCATCTTATCTTATCCCACGAGGTTATTTTTTGGGGTCTGGCTGTATAGATTCAATTCAGGGGATCTTATCTAAACCCAGTGCGCTCTGGTGGCGGCGGGAGCCTGGGTGAGTAATCTTGTAATCTGGAAGGGGAAAGCGAGCTCGGTTTGGATTTGGGTTTGTCGGTCGGTCGGGGTTCGCGTTGTTGCGGCGGCGTCGGGGGATGCCGAAGGTGGATGTGCGATCGGGGTTTGGTCGATCACATTTTCTTGTTTTCCGGCGGTGCAGTGCGGGGAACCGCAGGAAGAAAAAAGGTTACCCGAAGCCCTCCCAGCGCTGCTTCTGACGCTCTGGGATCCTCTGGGAGAGTGGTGTCCGGTGAATTTATGTGGGGGGGCTGGGGAAAAGGCGTGGAGCCGTACAGTGTACAAGCGATGTCGTTCAAGGAGTCTTCTCTGTTCTCTTAAATTACTTGCTCATATTAATGGTGACGACACTTGCGCATGCCACTGGGTGTGAAAGGGGACATACCGACGGCGACGCGACAGCGGGGGCTAGTCAATTTTCTTGACAATGACTGATCCACGGAGGTACTTGTGTTTATTTTACTCGGTTGGGAACGGGATCAGTCTGGGCTTACTTTTAGCAGTAATCTAAGGCTTATACCTGCGGCCGACGATGCATATGGTGCGTCAATGGATGATGATACGCATACGTGGCGTACCGTCCGTTGAGCTCGTTTAGCGTCGTTTTTGACTTCTGTGTTCTGTTTATAAATTCGTCGGTTGAGCTCCCGCACGGCCGCCCTTCCGCGTCGGAGGGTGGGATTTTAGTCTTTTGAGCTTGTCATTTCCTGGCAGATCGACTTGCACGTAGTTTGTGTCTAATTGTGTAAACAGGTGAAATCTAATCTCCTGGGTGGAGCTATCAATAACAAAAGCTGAGTGATATTGATATTATTGATGCACTTTCGTCTCTAGACTTCTCGGGGTTGGGCGAGACGTCCTATGTACGACCCACGTTGGACACAAGGGGTGAGATGGTGGTGGTCAATGGTGATTATGATCCATGGACATTGGAGAGGTAATAAACCTCGTGGATCTCAGCAGTGGGAAATAGTTATCTGTGTTTTAGCCTTTTGGGTTGAATAAATCTGATCGCGTGCGGCTTGCGCTCGGTGGTGGACTTTCCGGCCACGGACACGGGTTTTTTTGACTGATTAGATTTTTTTTTGCAAGGTGTGGGCATCTGAATGGACTTGTGTCAACGTTATGGCCGATTCCGCGCAAGAAATCATTCAAACCCGTAATTGAAGACGTTGATACTTCTGGATAATCTATCCCGTCGTGGATAGGCAGTTTAATGTGCGCCGACTATAACGAGAGATGGTGATTGCACTGGGATATGTTAAATTACTTTTCATCGTCGAACGTCGGCGAGACGGGGGCAAGACGCGCGTACGGGCGAGCTATGCGGAGATTAGATGAAACCCTGAGATGGATTTTTTTCTTCGTGAGAAGGTGGCTGAAGCGGGGGTCGGTGTGAACGGTTTCGTTGATATGATACGGTGCTAACTGATATGATATGATGTCTTGTTCCTTTTCCCTGTCACTTGATCCGATCAGGTTCGCTGCATTATTTTTTGACGATGGTTAGTGGTGGTGGAAGAGAGAACGATGGTTTAGTAGAAAGACACTGCCTTGTACAGGCTGTTCTTAGAGTTGTGGAAGTAGAACTGATGATTAATCTCGGAATTTGTAGTTGCCGAGGGTATTGAGATTAGATAGAGGTGGTTCGGGTTGGCCCGGTTCGGTGTGGGAGCGGGGATTAAAAGAGTTATCTAAGACACTGGTTGTCTATGATTGGCTGGGGCCTGTTATCTGGGTTTTATCTTTCCCTGTCTCTCCTGTGAGCTGGCTTCTTGCTTTCGCACTAGCATCTCTCCCCTTTTTCTACTCCCGCCACCATCGCCCGCGTTGCTGAGCCCGTCGTGCTCGCCGTCGGATTTCTTCCCTAGCCCCCGTGAGTGTTGCCCAATGTGCTGTCCGGAGCGCAGCTGACAGGCTTTCGTGGCGACTACGCAGACCACGACCAATCTATCTCTGGCTTTCTGTCAACTCGTTTGAGTTATCTGCCCTTGATAAAAATTATCTCTCGACCCGACGCCAATGTCCCCCGTCGTCCTCGAACCACCAGCAGTGAACCTGCACAACGGCTCCATGTCCACCATGGCGGCGCGGATACAGCAGCAGTTCAGTCCGAATGCTACGTCAGAGCACAACCTGAACCCAAATAACGAACCTCGGCAGAGTAAGCCGCCGCGAATTTTACATTTACCTTTTCTGACATCGCACCGCGCGTACAGATGGCCAGGACGACCTCAACTACTCGTCGGTCATCTCACCTGGTCGCACGCTATGTGCCAACTGCGGTACCACAAAGTCCTCTCTGGAGGCGTGATCCTACCGGCAACACCGTCTGTAATGCCTGCGGTGAGTCCACAGTTTCATTTTTTCCCTTTCGTCTTCGTTGTTTGTTTGTTCTTGGTGTACTGTTACTGGGCACCAGTTTATGGGGCAAGGACGACGTTCGAACACGTGTCTCCCAGACGCGACTCGGCTCTGGTTCTGCGTGTGGCTGTATAATTTGTTTAGCATCCACGTTATCGCGATTGGGGCAGCTTTGTCCTTGATTCTTCTTTCAGTCAGTGATTTGACACATCAACACAAGTCGCGTGGTCCGCGCCGGTCGTTGGTGTGCCACAACCTTACCTTAACACGCCCATTCCATGCTCGTCGAGACCCACTGCGTCGGAATTCGCGAGGCCGATTAGAAACGCCCGTAGGATCAAAAAAACACGGCTTATCCACGTGTTTCTTCGCTATCCAGCTCGTCTGGTTGGTCGGAAAATTGTGCATCAGCACAAATACAATCTCCGAGCCACCAAACCTCACAATATTCTACTTTTGCAAACCCAATCCGATATCCGATGCTCTTTGGTTTTCTTTTGTTTTATCGTCCTGTCCATCTCGGACTTGTTAGAGCTGGGATTGGATCTGGGCCACGAGGAGAGGATCTGTGGTGTTATCAGAGTCGACGAGTCAGAGCAGAGTTGACGCCTGCTGCCGTATTTCCTTCTAGTGCCTTCCACGGCACGGCTTTTTTCAACTGCAGAGGTTCTCTTTTTCCCGTATTGCTTCTATGTTGGCAATCATTTTATCAAGATCGACACCACCAGTCCTCGGGCCAATATTAGAGCGACTCACCTGCATGCACTGTTGTTGATGTATCGTTCTTTTTGATTCGGCATCTGCACGCTACCCTCATCTCTTTCATCCTGTTTCTATCATCACTCAGTACCTGCCCTTTGCGGGCTTTCTTGTCGTCCTGCCCTTCGTCCTGTGTTTCTGTTCCGGGTTCTCGTTTCATCATATTATATTGTCCGTTGTGAAGCAAGCATTGTTACAGGTAACTTACCCGCACCCTTCTTTCATTATCCCAGGTCTTTATCAAAAATCTCGCCACATGCCTCGTCCATCTTCCCTTGGCCGCACCTCGCCACCTACCACAAGTGCTGCCAACGCTAACGGCAGCTCACCGAACCCGTCAACCACGACGGGCCCTTCGACGACTACCACCTCAAACCCTATCAGCACCGTCGGCCCGTCGCCATTTGCACCCAGCTCCTTGACCACTGCCTCGACGCCAACGGGACTCGACAACCAACGGCAAATCCACAATCTCATCGTCGACGATGCCAAAAGCAGCTGCTACGACCAGCACAAGTACTCCCGCCGCTGGCTCACTAACGAAGGTGCCTCACACGACGAGCACCGGCGGAACGTGTCCAGGCGACGGACGCTGCGACGGGACGGGGGGCACAAGTGCGTGCTCTGGGTGCCCGACTTACAACAATGTGCTGGCACTGAGTGCGCGTTTAGAGAATGCGGCGGCTGAGGCCGGCTCTGCCAGTGCTGGTGCCGCTGAGCGGGCGGTGGTGCTGCTGGTGCTTCTGTTGTTGACAACAAGGAGATTGACCCCGCCCTGCAGATGGAGGGCGTCGAGGGGGGAGCGGGCGCGAACGTGCCTGGCTCGCCTGTGCCTGGAGGTGCTGCCGCTGCTGGAGGGGCGGACAGCGACGCGAGTGCTGCTGGGGCAGCGGCGAACCGCAAGGCGAGCCGGCCTGCTGTGGGTGCCCTGAGCTGTGCGAACTGTGGAACGAGTACGACGCCGCTGTGGAGGAGGGATGATGTGGGGAATAATATTTGCAACGCTTGCGGTGGGTAATTTCTTCGTCGTTTTTTTTCTTTCTTTTTTTCCTTGCTTTTTTTCTGGCGTTTGCGTTTTGCGTTTTGCGTGTTTTTTCTGGCGTCTTCGGCCTTCGTGTGTTCTCACTTTATACTCCTTCTTCCCCGCCTTTATTTTTGGCGTTGGAAGCCTTCTCGTTATTCTGGGAGACGGCCAGGTGGAGGAAGGCAGCCAGACGGCCGTTTACCTCGCGGTTCGCTGGGTCTGGTGTTTGGCCTTTTCTATCTCTTTTACATGTGGCCTTGTATAGATAGCAGACGAAGCTGGCTGGCTGGCTGGTGGTGTGGGGCTTGCTGCTATCTATACTGTCTATTTATCAACACCTGTCTTTCGTTTCCGCTTCTGTTTCTGTTTCGCTTGTTGCTGCTGCTGTTCTTTGCTCCGCTTCTACTTTGGCTTTCGTGCGATTGCTTTTCATTCCAGCGTGGAGATTCTTTCCACTGGGCTCATGGGTATTTCATTCCTGCGATCAGCTTGGGTTTTTCTGTTGACCTGTGATCCAATGCGCTGGCAGGGGCGTGTTCCCATCTTATCAGATATGACCGATGTCTGATGGCATGTCACTCCCAACTGATCGAACGACTCCCACGGTACCATGGGTAGCCTGTGCGATCTTCGCTTTTTACCCTACCTTATCTAACATTTGGGGGTTTATTATGCATTCGGCGCGTTATTTTATTGCCGGTGGCTTTCCCTAGGTTTAATTCCACTTTCACGGGTTGCCTTTGACTCCAACTTTTTTCCTACGCATTTTGTAGTTTTGGCTGGATCAGGACCAGAATGCTCATACCTTGTTTTTCTCATTTCTAGGTCTTTACTTCAAGCTGCACGGTACCCACCGACCCAACTCTATGAAAAAGACGGTCATCAAACGACGGAAGCGCGTCCCTGCCGCTCCAGGTGCTGGCGGAGGCAACATGTCGGGACGTATGTCGGATCAAGCAGCGGCCGAAGCTCTCGTCGCTGTTGGACGGGTCAACGTATCTCCAGGAGCCGGTGGTGGAAACGGCGAAGACAGCGACGGAGAAGGCGACCAGCCGAAAAAGAAACGCACGAGACGAAGCGGCAAGGCTCTTCGTGGTACGGACAAGGACGACGACGTGATGATGGACGGAGACGAGGAGGACGATGGGCAGCCGCCCCAGGCAGGCAGGAAGAGGCGCGCGGGGGGTACGAACGGATGGGGCGAGAGCGGCAGGTCGGCGTCGCCGCATCGGGCGCCGTCGAGGAACCAAGAGTACCTCCAGCGAGGTGGCGTGCCAATGGGACCTTTCCCAGGAGGTGTGCCGCCGCATGGGTTCGAGCTGCCGCCGCTGGCGGCGATGAACAACGGAGCGCCATTCTTGGGCAGTGCCAGTGCGCCTTCTAGTTATATCCGTTCGGGATCCAATGCGCCTAGTCGGACTCACTCGCCTTTAGGACCTGCCGGTGCTGGTGCCGGTGCTGGAGCTGGCGGTGCGGGCGGGTACGCCCTCCCGCCTCAGTACTATTCTGGCTCGCCGCCTGCGGAGATGTCGAGTCTGATGGTCGCGGCTGGCGTGGCCCTCGGCGGGCTCAGTATTCCATCGTATATGGACCTGGAGCGACACTACTTCGAGCTCGCCGAGCAGAAGAGGAAGTGGGAAGAGATGATGGAGAGGACGGACCGCCTGATGGCAGGCATGAAGAGGACGCTGGACGAGATGCGCGGGTTGGCTGCACAACAGTCGCCCCCGCAGGGCCATCAACCCCAGCCTGCGGCGCTGGGTGGTCAAACCCAACCGGGTTCAAGAAAACAGTCGCCTCAAATTCCAGCAGCCCCTGCTCCTGCTGCCGTCGCGTCATCATCTAGCCCAGCTCCTGCTGTGCCACTGAATCGGGCTGGCGCGACCGCTGACCGAGAACGGAGTTCGATATGGCCTGTTGTCGAATCGACTGCCACCCGTGATGAAAGGTCAATCGATTTGGCCTTCGCTTGCGTGATACTCCTGCACGCACTTCCATCCGTTATGGCCCGTCTTTTCTCCATATATGGACAGTTCTTCGAGAAAACCCTTGGATTTTGCCTCTTCAGTTTCGGTAACCACCCCCACCTTAACCGCCAATTAACCTACAAGCATATTGTATTTCCGACGACCCTTTCGTCTCAGTGCTGCGCTTTCCTCTTCCTTTCCATCCCACCCCACTACTTTTTCATATCGATAATATTTTTGGATATGTTATATGTACGCATGTGTCCTCTCTAACTCTATTGTTTCCTGCTCGCCTCCTTTTTGCACTTATAGCTTCGGGCGGAGGGATCGGTTCGCAAAAGAACCGTTTCCACTTCGGAATATCTATTTTTCTTCATTATCTGGCCGCCCTCTAGTACTTCATTTCAGCACTCCTCCCTTCATGTATTATTCCTCCCCCTTTTTCCCCTTCCTCCCTTTCTTCCTCCCTTCTTCCTTACGCCATTTACCTTTTCTTCCTTCACACCGAACTTTTGCGATAGGTACCCACCACCCACCTATTCACAACCCCAGTTACCCCTTTTTTCTATGCCTTGTCTCGCTGTTGTGCTTTCGTATCGTATTGACTCTTGCTGTGCCCGACGTACCCATTCGTCTTCTATAGTCCTCCGCCTCCATTTGTTTACCTTTCATAATACTCCTTCTACTTCTTCCCCCCTTACTTTTTAGTATTGGCTCTCTGTTACCCGTATTTTATGCCGAGGTTGTGTCGAACACGCTTCCTGATAATGTATAACCTGTTTTTAGGCGCCTACGGGCCCTGTTTAGCATTTGTTGTGTCTAAATGCAGTGACTATGCCACTGGGTCCACTTGACTCCTTGCTACCTGCTCATGAAGGGAATTTGAAGTTCAAACGACTACATTTATTGCCCTCTGAACTATATACAAAAATGTATCAAGGACACGGACTCGCCAAGAGGTAAGGAGAGAAAGCAAATGACATGGATACACGAATAGGACCGGGAATAAGTAAAAGAATGTGCATGATGAAAGAAAGTAAAACCTGTTCTCAGCTAGATGGTACTCAGATGTTTAAATGACTCAGTAAATGCCTAAGAAATCCTCCACATTGCGATTCCACTCCGGCTAGTGTTCAGCTTTTTCTTCGCCTCTTTACTAGCCTTGGCCCGTATCGCTGCCCCAACAAGCAAAGTAATGGCGTTCTTTGGTAGTCCTTCAATAGGTACGTCACCAGCGCCAATGTTGGCTCCGTTTTCCAACCTTTCCCCGGATGCGACATCGGACTTAGCCACCGGGATTTTTACCCTATCCCAGTCAAGCCACTTGTCAACAAACTGAAAAATAGAGTCAACAACTCCCTCGAATTTCCCTGGTGTGCTTTGTGGATCTTCGCTTGGTAGATCGACTTTCCAGAGCTGTTCGAGGGTGACGGCGTGCCATGCCACGAGCGGCGCACCGCCTTTGACAGGAACGACAATGGCTGGACAGCCGTCGAGGAGGACGTAATTGATCAAACTTTCGCCCGGTCGTGCACTCTGCGCCCACAGCTTTCGGTATGGCTTTAGCCCGACGAGAAGGATGACCATCCGAGGGGGAGTCGGTGTTGTTTGAATAGGCGCCGGTGCTGGATCGACTCCAGGGGGTGAGTTCTTGGAAGTAAATGGATTTCGGAACCAAATTTTCGATTTTTTCTCGCGTTCAACAGGAGGCATGACCTCAAGTGATGGCACGTCGCACAGAGCAACGGCCTTGGTGGATCCCTGCAATAACGTTTTTCCGATAATGTAGTCCCCTGTGAAGGCAACGGACAAGATGCACGCAGTATGCATAAGTCAAAGTTTGCGTAGTACAAGTACGGAAATACACACCTGATAAAAATGGTCCATGGCAACAAATAATATCAGGTTTGAGATGTCTACTAATAGTCGGTCGACGGGCAGTCGCAAATAAATAAGGCGAGAACCATCCCTTGTGAACAGTGAAGTAATTTTTTATATGGCCAGAGAGTGAAGAATTCCTGTTACACAAGAAAGGTGGTTAGCTCTCAAGAATCGACCTCATTAAAAAACACCCTACGAGTTGGTAGAGCTGCTATGGAAATGAAGTGCCGCATCCGACATGGTGTGCTTATACTTGAAAGAAATCCGTATGACTTTCACCTCGGTTGTTTTAAGGACTTTGGAATGAATCGGAACAGGTTTCTCTACTTTGCGACGAGAAGCCTGATTATTGGCGGCTTTTGTGACAAGGTTGACGCCGTCTGTCAGTCCAGTATCCGGAATGTCGTCTCCGACAAATTCCAAGACCATCTCCGTTGCCGGGCTCATTCTATTGAATGAGACAGTCAGGCAACGCGCCGTAGAAAACAAATTTTAACATACAATCCATCAATGACACCTGTGATTCCTCCCTATGGAGTGATTCGAATTAGTGATTTCAGGTATTTGAGTACCCAATGGCTGGACAGGCTTACTGTAAACATGTGCACAGTATGCTTTGCCGCATCACGGAATAGAATACACGGGAAGATTAATGGAGAAGAATCACCCCACTGGACAGGGAGATAAGCCAGTTAATTGGAGACATTTTCTCGACACGTTATGAATTAATATGCTCACAGGTGAAAGAAAAAGTAGCCCTGTACCGGTTGCCCTTAGGGTTTCATACAAAGATATAACAATCCTGACGGGCATCGACTGCAGATTAAGAGCATTAGCTTAATGATGTTCTCTGATAGAAGATGAGAGAGCGAGGGAATGACCGTCGAATGCGGCCAAAGACTCAGAAGGAACATTGAAACTACTCACGCGAACCACTATCCACACGAACTTTGGAGCAACTTTTACTGTCTTGTGCACCTCCGTGTCAGATGTAGTATCAACTGGTCTTGATGCTGACGTTGTATCCATGATTTGAGCTGTGTTCGATGTGGCCATGATTAGGAAAGGAGGGGGTTAAGATTTTGGGCGCTAAATTTTAGCAATGAGAACACTTCCTACGTGTGCTAGTATATATATAGTCGGCACTTCTCTTACAATGTAAAATTCCAAGGGATGGGGAGACAAGTGCCGTTTCTGCCTTGTTTCTGCACGAGTGACAGCCAAAGATCAGCTCCTAATCACCCAACCAGGATGGATGCTTCTAACTTTGTAACAACATATCCGACATTTTCTCAGTCTTGTCACTTTGGTCAGTACATAGCTGTGTGCACCACATGCTGCAAAGTCACATTCTTCACACGTAGTGTCAGCACCGTCGCACCGGGCAGTTCGCTGTGTTCAATAAGTACGCATCCCATGGAATGACATCTCAACTGCACGTTTATGCTCACCACACGCGAATTGATCCACCAGGCACCAAAGCCTGAACTCTTTAAATAACCAGTAACCCTCATTTTACTTGCTTTATAGGCTATTTTGTGGCATGGACAGAGGTCAGGTTTGAGTACATGATCTGGTGGCGAGAGAAAAAAAAAGTCAGATAGGGTATATAAACGTTGAGTGTGCTATTTATAGGACGTTCCTTGAACTGGCGCTCAATTGGGCGCCAACTGACAGGCAATGTTTTATTTTTAGTCTTCCGCGTTCATCGGTTGGCTTCTTCACTACATTTGCATTGCACTTCCTTGTCAATCTGGCTTCGTACACCTTCCGTTATGTACATATGTCAAGGAAAGACCGACGATGTCAAAAAACGGAAACAATCAGTCCTGTATGTCATACAATAAGCCCGAGGGCCCACATGGATGATCCTACCTTGAATCTTATTTGACACGCAATAACTCTTGAACGACATACTCTGTAAGTCATTTTTATTCATATATTTACTAGATTGATCATGATGTATTCTAGACCCAAAATCAGCCCCAAAGTGTTAATGCTTACAAGAATTGAAATTTGAAAAAAAGCTGATGGGGGATTGTGGAAAATAAAATAGGGGGGGAAACACTTAGCCAGGAGATCACAGTACATCACGAAACTGGTAGCGTCTTTTATTGCTCCCTTTGCAACGTTCCTATACCGTTACCCCGACAGTAACCTACCCTACCAGGTTTCGTCATGGAAGACCCACACCTTATTTCGCAGACACCGGTTCTGTCGTGTTTCCGTGATGTGGGACCTCAATGAGAATATTGACGTCTGCTTGCGGAGGAAAGGACTCCAGTGCGGCGACCTGACACAATGTCAAGATTGCACACACCTTGAGAGCCTTAGCAAAAACTTTTCACTGTCTCGAGAGCAGGACATTTTGTGATTAATCGACTCAGGCTTCTTTCGTACAATAGTAAATCTGTAGTCTAATACTGTGCTCGGTCGTAGTTGTCGGTTTTCACGTACGCGTCACCAAAGTCCCAGTGGAACCAAACCCAGATATCTAGTGACTGAACAATATGGACGGGGTTTCCTACTCTAGCCAACTGGTATCCGAGGCGAAGTGTTCAAGAAACCCGACGGGCATATTAACGAGTCTGTGTAGAATGAGCCTCTTGATCGTAGGAGAGCTTCTTCAAGTTCTTGTTCCTTATATACCTTGAATGATACATAAGGAGGCAAGTAAGGAGGTTCTTACGTTTGCAAGACTCCCACTTGATGACAATTTTTAGTCTCAGCGAAATCCAAGGTCACGTGTAATTTGAATTGCCGAGGGTTTTTCAACTTTTTGGCTCCCCTAACTTGATCAGGAGCAACCATTGGCTCTGCCTCATCTTTTTTCGAGGACTGTTCGACCACCAGCATCAAGTATGAAATACTTGCATAGGAGCCGCCTCTCGTCATCCGAAAAACTGTAATTGACGTGGACTAGACTCGGAAGCCTCGGGAGTGTTGTATTTTACCGACGTCCAATGTCCAACGGAGGACTACGTACTCGAACTTGCAAGAAGTCGGTAAGAAGTCATTTTTATTGAGCCTATAAAGAAACCTAACACCCTGTTCTTTGCGTAGAGCGGCTTACAAAAAAATTAATGCTGACGGGTGGGCTGACGCATACGATTTCGAAATGAACCAAGAAGCTTCTCAGCGTGGAAATGGATGCGAGTATAAAATCGCCAACGAATCGTGAAATCGACGTTCTCCATCGCCCTTCGTTTTCTTGTCTCCCTGTTCGCTGTTTGAGAAATCTTCTGCAACCACTTTTCTTCACCACTGCCCACGGTCCTTCATCATCTTCAAATGATCTCCTCGCGCCTCGTCCAACTTTCCTTACTCGCTTTGTGCGGCTTCAGCGTCGCTCAGGATCTCAGCGTCGACCCGAACTGGAGGGTGCGTACCTTCTTCATCGACCGATACATCTTGTTCTGACACGAATTTGAGTGCAGAAACCATACAACTCGAGACCCAAATGGGAGCGTATCGAAATCGCCCAGAAGGCCATTGACGCAATGCTCCTTCAGCGCGACCCCGCTGCGGGCGAGTTTTACGGTGAGTCTCTCTTTCTCAGCTCGTCCATCACTCGTCGTCCTTTGTTCATCATGAGGCTGACCATGGCAACGTTGTAGGCATCGGGTACTGGCAGTCGGCCAACGCGTGGTCAGCCATGGCAATCCAGGACCAGATCACACAGTCGACGACGAACAAGGAGGAGGTGGTGAAGTACTTGAATTTCGTTTTCGAGAAGTACCACGGGTACGATGCGTATGGGTACGATTTTCGCCTTTTCTCCCGTTATCCTCTGTTCTGAGCTAAAGTTTTTGTTCTTTCTTTAGAGTTAGTGGCGTTCACTTTCTTTCCGGAGTTTAATCACTGATGTCTGTTCTGTTAATTCGACTCGCAGTACAACGACAACGCTCTGTAAGCAACATGCACACTCGAGTCTTGTCGTGGATTCACCGCTCTTGCTTACACCGTCATTTTTTCTAGTTGGTGGGCTCAGGCTTGCATGTACGCCTACAAGGCCTACCGAGAACCCGAGCTCCTGGACCACGCCATTGCCATCTGGGACTCCGTCACGCCATAGTAAGTCTCCTGGTCCTCTTACTGCTCTCTGAAAAGCACAGCTGATTTGTTGGTCATTTTAGTGTTATTACGGAAGAGCAAGCACTCTCTGGAAAGAGCCCGGTTAAAGACTTCACTCTGCTGTCGACGTGCGATGGAGGTGGGTAGTGGCGTTATCTAAGTCGTTGACTGACGTGTTTTACTGATGTTGTGCGTAGCTACCATGGCAGGCGGTGTGTTCTGGGTATGTTCAACGATCCTTCTCCTGCCCAATCTTGTTATTGACTCTTTGACTGCTCTAGCGACCAAACAGGGATGATCAATCTCTCAATTCGATTACCAACGGGTACGCATTTCGTTCGCTATATCAACATCCTTCAACTGACACTATTCTTTCGCAGCCTTTACTTCACGTTCGTCTCGTAGTCTCACCAACCCAACCCTCCTCGTCCAACCTCTAACCTCTTCTCATCTCTCCAGGCTATCAGCCTACCTCGCCGAACTCACGGGCGACCTCAAATACGAAGAGGCAGCCGTCGTCGGCGCAGCATGGATCAAGAACCACAACATCGACAGCGAGAACATCGTGCTGAACTCGGAGAGCGCGGCTGACTGCACACGGTCACCTGCGTCGTGGATCTACAGCTACAATGCGGGCAAGTTCATCGAGGGTCTTGCGGTTCTGACGGATATCACGAAGGATGATGCTTGGTATCAGCTGTGAGTGCTGTTGTTTTGTTTTTCGGGTTTTGACGTGGGCAGGTTGGGCTGACGTGTCGCTTTTTAGGATGCTGTCCGTCATTGCTGCCTCCGTCAAGAACTCAGCCTGGCAGGAGGCGAATGGGATCATCAACCAGGGTTCAGACAGTACTAGCCATACTGATATCGTCGGGTTCAAAGGTAAGTTTATCTGGCTTTCATTACCAGCTCCACGCGGCTTCTATTGCTCACTTGGTTTCCTTCTCTAGCCATCCTTATCCGCGGACTGTTTGAGGCCTTCAGGAGAAGCCCGGGCAACGAGAAGCTCACCAACCTTATTCACAGCTACGTCGACGTTCAGGTCAGTTATGCTTTTCCTCTCATTCTCCATGCAAAACTTTTTTCTGAATTCTACCTCTCACTCGTGTAGTACAACGCCATCCTCGACCTCGCTCGCAACGGAACCTCATACGGCGCCGACTGGCGTGGCCCGCGCCCGACGGAGTTCTCGAGCTTGGGCCAGCTCGCGGCGCTGGACGTCCTTGCGGTTGCTATTGAGACGAATTGGAGCCAGGATGCGTAGGGGTGCGGCGCCTGCCTGTGCCTGCTCAAGTGGTGGCTGGTTGAGCTGGTTGCGGTGTGGACCTGGTTTGGTGTTTGGAAATTGTCAATAATGGGTTAACGGGTTTTTAGATGACTTTTCTTTTCTTGCCTTGATGGCTGGCCTTTTTGTGTTTCGTTTGTTCGTTTTATGACGCTGTAAAAATTCATTGCGCACAAATTTTTTGTCCTCATCCGTCGCGAAAGTATGCAGCACGATGCCACGAATGTACTGAACGGGGTCATTGACTGGGTTAATTGAATAAATGACAGGAAAATAATTGGAGGCATCGCTTGGTGATGGTCTGAGCGATCACCTGACTTCCTTCATCTTTTTCAATGCTTGCGGCTACTCTTGCTCCCTGTGTCATTCGTCGATTGCGTTTTCGAAAACCTCCAGAAATAAAGCCAGAGGAACAAAGCAACTCTAACATTTTGGAGCTGAAGTATTCATTGACGTTCTATCTAGATTCAAGTAGTTCAGCAGTTCTTGGTCTTGTGCGGTCACTGCGGTGCATGAGCAACATGCTCGGCTGTTTGCGCCTATCAATCACTTGACAGAGACCAAGGGACCTGATTGCTCTTGCTTCGATCTTGCTTTATCCTGTACACCACTGCGCATGCCAGACGAAATTTCCTCCCGCAAGTTTGTCGATTTGATCAGGAGAGCCACGGCTAAATGGGCAAGCTGGGATCCAGGACATGAGCTCAAGGTTGGCATCTCAACTCTCTTCCAGATGGCTTTGACAAAGACAGGTTATAGGTGGGAGACTACGGCAAGATCGATAGGGTTTCTGGAGAGTTCGATAGGAGAGGAAATATCTATGATGATACACACATCTACACCGATGATGATATTGCCAAGCGGGTGAAAGACAACCCTCCTAGACTGGCTCCGCGGGACGATAAGTTTATCGCGACCTCGGGCAAAGTCAGCCATAGTGCGTTAGCGGTGGGAGTCGATGGGTGAGTTTGGATACGCAATACGTCTTTGCATGAGCTTACTTGTCCATTCGAATGCTTTGTAAATTCACAGTGAGGTCCCCGGGCTTGCTACCGCGTCGATTAAAGGCCAATGGGCATTCACTTCTGAGCGCGGTGCATTGTTGATTATGGCTCAGCCACGCAGCTCTTACATCCCTCGCGGCCGGCTGCTTGAACACCTGACAAAAGTTAAAGCTCTCGAAGACATGGCCCTCGTCACAGAGGTTTTCCTTTGTCCGGCGTATAGCTTGTATCTCTCCAGTGGGAGTGAGTGTCCCTGCATGTCATAAATCGTGATTCCGACTCATATGCACGGCCTTGTTTAGATAAGGATGTTATCAGTTTAGCACTAGTAGGATCGTCGCCTATACCCACCGCGCCAGGACTCACAGCTGGCGGGGAACTCGGGGTCAAGTGGTGGGACAAAAATGCGACTGGGCTCCTCCGGAATGGCTATGATCGACATGGAAGAGACAGCTATACACCGCTGTACATGCTCAAGGAGATACGGAAAAAAGCCTGGTATTTGAGACGTGGTTCGCCGCCACCGGTCTATGAAGGCGATGATCTGTGAGCATTTTCGGCCGTCCCTCTGAATTTATATCAGTGACTGACTTTTTTTTCCGCTGTAGCTGGACTGACGTACAGGCCCCTTGGGACCCCCTTGATGACGCGGGAAATGAGGAGCCAATTGAGGATACAGTGAGTGTCAATGCGGACGTACATGTACTTGCCTTGAGGTGTCTTACTCGTGATACGAAAATAGGTTTACGAATAACTTCCCGGACCTGAGCCTTTGTTAACTGTACTCGCTCTCCAGCTTCCCCTCATCGTTCGGACACTTTTCACATTTTTCGTCGATTTTACTCACTTGCAACTTGCTTTCACGTCTTTTATTCTTGCATGTTCGTCATTAAATTTTGGTATGAATTTCCCAAGAATTTCCTCATCATCAGTGTCGCTCTGTTTGCAATTTGCTGTACTTATACCACTGGATACCATGCTGGGAATGATAAAATGTTGTCGCTTCCGCCGTGACAGTAAAGAATTGGATCAACCTCTTGATCAGTTTTGTGCATGTCGATGATATAACTTGATAATTTATTGTCGTGGATTTTGAATCTTGCTCATCCAGTACTTTGTATCACACCAAAAAAGATGAAAATTTTGATTATACAGTATGCCTCCTAGCTCGGCTGAACGCAACACAAGCACAGGCGGAAGTCTAGTCGGGTTCGGCCCACTTCTGTTAGGATAAAATAATCTGTTTTTGGGAATCCCACAAGGACTAATTACGACTCGAGGCAAAAAAAAATAGAGCGTAATGTATCCTCCTTGGTTGTGGCGCGTGCCTGCAGCGGTTTTACTTACGGTACTCTGAAATATTTGCGTAGAAGCAAGAATAATATGGATATTCTCGGTAGGCGGGCTTTAGCGGAGTGTAAAGTCGAGGCACGAACTCGGATGAACTCCGCTAGGATAGCGACCAGTGTTTTCATCATGTCCACTTACATCGTACGAAGTACCACCAGCATGATTGGAGAAAAAAGAAGAATGTGGGTTGCCACTTAAGCACTTCTGCGCCTAGCCTGCCATGAGGCGATCTATTCAATCCGTGAGCTCCGCCGCTCGACCTCAAAGTGAGTTTCTATGCTCTATGCTCATTTATATTAGGGATTTCTTCTAACTTGAATTCTTGTCTAAACTCAAGTACGATTGTATTTGCTCGTTGGCCTTGGACTTAATTTTAGACAGACTGAAATACTGAGCACTTGACAGATTACCAGATCAGTGGTTTGGCGACCGTTTATCAATCACATCTCGATACAAATACATTGAAAACGGTTCACAGCGGAGAATTGTGATGACAGTGAATGTCAATCACGCAAACTATTGAGGAACAACGAAATGGGGAACGCGTCGACAGATAAAGCTGGCCGTCGTTCTCTATCCCAGCCACTTCAATGACTGCATACAAAGAGATCTATACTCGCCTGCTTTACCCATTACTTGGAGGTCTGCCTCTCTGGGAGCCATCTCCGCACCATTCTATCCCACGAGAGCATCGAGAAACATGCGGTATACGAGTTGGGGATATCGGATACTACACTGATGAAGGCTACTTTGTTTTTATCTGCAACGCATCCGACACCGAGGACCCATTCTGCGGTTGGCTTCGTGACCAAAAGGTCGAACCCCAACATCTGCACATCCCTGATGAGATGCCGACCCACGATTTCAAAAGCGGAACACATTTTAAAGCTGTTGCTAATGTTAAAAAAAGGAGTAAAGGCTCCCTGCAGACTCTATTGCCGTATGTAGTCCGGTTCAATTGTTTCATCCACATGCTGTTGACTGACTTCTTAACCCAGACATACCCCGGTTACTGTAGGAGGCTCTGCAGAAGCAGAAATTTCTAGCTATCAACGCGCTGCCCTTGTACTACCCCAGGGTGGTTCTAAAATTGATCACTACCTTCGCTTCACGTCGTGGATTGAAGCCAACGCCGATCATTGCTACAATTATGCGTTGCATCAGATGGACGAAATACCGAATGGCGGTCTATATTTTGTTACAGGATACACAAAAGCGAAGAGTTGGTATATATCAACAATCTCCAAGGGATCGGCAAGCCTACATGCTTCATTTGACGCCGCTGTTGAGAACGCCATCAAGGGCCATTTAGAGGTATCACACGATTCATACAATTCGGCCTCTTACCCAAGCCGACAGTCACCGCCAAATCTTCAATTCGAGAACCAGACGGTTTGCATTCGTGGATTCAAAATCATGTTGAAGAAGGGGATTCCTGGCAATCTACCATGGAAGAAAAAATATCGAAGAATCAGACATGACAACTACCTGGATATAATGAAGCCTGGACGACTTCTAGTACGCCTCTTTGGAAGCAAAAGAGGTAAATTACTTCGCCCATTTCCTGATCGCAACTCTACGAACACTGTGCCTACAGAAGGAATACGAAGCCCAGATCCTACTGCTGTGACAAGCATGCCGTCGACTGGAGACGAAGGAAAGCCGACTGTGGATGAAGGTTCTGCGTCACAGTTCATGTCGCACCGTTCTATAAGAGGTGAACAGCTTTATCAAGCTTGAATAGTGTTGGACTAATACTAGTTTTCAGAAAAACCTACAGCTAATGCCATCGTGCGTTCACCTGGCCTACCATCGAGCGAGGCAGAAGGAAATTCACCTAGTCAGATAGAAGGAGGACCGTCAAGTAAGATGGAAGGAGACTCGTCGAGCGAGATAGAAGAATTGCCAAGCGAGTCGGAAGGAGAGTCATCGAGCGACGGCGATGGAAGTGGACCAAACAGGAAAAGAGGTGGGCCGGGTGGTGGACCAGGATCTAAAGGTGGAGGACGAGGATCATCAGGACGGGGATCAGGTGGTGGACGCAGGTCAGGCGGCGGACAAGGGTCAGGAGGGGGACGGGGACCAGGTAGTGGGGGACAAGGATCAGGCGGAGGACGGGGACCAGGAGGCAGCGGATATGGATCAAGTGATGGACGGGGATCGGGAGGTGGAGGACGAGGACGAGGACTGAGGTCAGACGGGGGAACGGGATCGGAAGGCAGAAAACAAGGACTAGGACGGGGCTACGGAGCGGGAAGACAGACATCGGACGAACTGAACAGGGGACAAGAACAACTTCACCAACAGGGCATTTCCGACAGCAGAGGAAACGAGAACTCAGTTCATGAAGATGAGGACCTATCGGAATCGGAGTCAGATACTGCAAGGAGTGATTTATCGGAGGTGCGAATGCTACATCTACTCTCGTGGTACAATGTTATTGATGAAGATTCGTCAGCATTATCATCCGTCAGATATCCTTAATAAATATCTTCTCGAGAAGGTGAATATTCATTGTCATGATCTTGAAAATTGGTAGTGAACTTATCGACTGGATATCCAGTGTCCTGGTAGTGCGGTTGCCGTGACACACGACGATATATGGTTCTCTGTCTTAGAAAAGGTAAATATATAATTCTGCACTTGGTGTAACTTACAAGTCGCAGTACGCTGACTCATTTCAATTCCAGAGCGATGATGGTATGCCAAGTGATAAAGAGCTCATAGCAAGGATCAATAACCGTTACGGAATCCGTACACTGGGCAGTGCGTAGTAAATGTTCCTTTTATGGTATTTCCATTTAGCATGAATATAGGTGTTTGCATGTTCAGTCCACAGGAGCTCCCTCTTTATCTGAGCATACCAGATAATACTTCCTCCCGCAAGTTTGTCGATTTGATCAGGAGAGCGACGGGTAAATGGGCAAGCTGGGATCCAGGACATGAGCTCAAGGTTCGCATCTCAACTCTCTTCCCAGATAGCATTGACAAAGGCAGATTATAGGTGGGAGACTACGGCAAGATCGATAGGATTTCTGGGGTGTTCGATAGGAAAGGAAATATCTATGAGGATACCCACATTTACACCGATGATGATATTGCCAAGCGGGTGAAAGACAACCCTCCTAGACTGGCTCTGCGGGACGATAAGTTTATCGCGACCTCGGGCAAAGTCAGCCATAGTGCGTTAGCGGTGGGAGTCGATGGGTGAGTTTGGATACGCAATACGTCTTTGCATGAGCTTACTTGTCCATTCGAATGCCTTGTAAATTCACAGTGAGGTCCCTGGGCTTGCTACCGCGTCGATTAAAGGCCAATGGGCATTCACTTCTGAGCGTGGCGCATTATTGATTATGGCTCAGCCACGCAGCTCTTACATTCCTCCCGGCCAGCTGCTTAAACACCTGACAAAAGTCAAAGCTCTCGAGGGTATGGCCCTAGTCACAGATGTTTTCCTTTGTCCTGCGTATAGCTTGTATCTCTCCAGTGGGAGTAAGTATCCTTAGATGTCATAAATCGTGATTCTGACTCATATGCACTGTCTTTTTTAGATAAGGAAGTTATCAGTTTAGCACTGGTAGGATCTTCGCCTATACCCACAGCGCCAGGACTCACAGCCGGCGGGGAACTCGGGGTCAAGTGGTGGGACAAAAATACGACTGGGCTCCTCCGAACTGGGTGTGATCCTAGTGGAAAAGACAGCTATACACCGCTGTACACGCTCAAAGAGATACGGAAGAAAGCGTGGCACTCGAGATAAAGGGATGACTTACTCATCATAGCCTTGCTGTGTCTAGGTATTTAAGCGAGTGTCAATATGGATGTCCATATACACCTGCTGTTAACTGTCTTATTCATGACACAGTAAATAGACCTCCGAACTGTACTTGCGCTCCTGGCTGTCCCCTATTATTCGCATACTTCGTCGCACTCTTCGTCAATTTTACTCGCTTTCAACTTGCTTATTTTTGCAAGTATCGCTTTAATTTTGAAAACTCGGTCTGAATTTTCTCCACGTTGCTGTTGCCGTTTACAATTTGCTGCACTTATACCGCGGGATATTCTGCTCAGAATTGCACAATAGCCCTTCATTATTGATCGACGAATTGCTACGAATGCGTGATGGTCCCTTATGGTCGTAATTCTGACTAAATGAAGCACTTTACGCTGAGAAGTTTGGTCAAGTTTGAAAGTTTCTTGTCAGTTGTCGTCCAGGCCAATAATCGATAATGCGTCACGTTCTCCAGCTAGCTATAGGGCTGGCGAGCTTGGGCACAGATAAATCAATCGCATTACGAAGGTCCTGTACGTCTTCAATAATTTAATTGCTGTCATGATTTCCATACATTGCGTGGATACCTTACCCTCAATGTGCCGAAGCACCTCCTCCACGATAAGGATCTGTTTTTCATTAGGTGAATCTGAGTTTCAACCTTGTCTGAGTACACACCCGCCGGAATTCGCCTCCAACTATTAGTATCTCTGGAAGCATGATCTGCAAGACTGCAACAGTAACAGTCAAATAAAAATATCCCCTCAACTGTCGCGATATTATTATACAAGCTCTGCCGTTCTAAAAATCTGCGCCAAAAACGCTTCGCTGTTAGGAGCACGCCCAAGGAAGTCCTGCGCAAGTTCAATGCCTCAGCTCGCATTCAAATTCGCACGACCCGACCCATGCATCGGAAATGAGCCGTAAAACTCACCGTAAGAATCTCAATCTCATCGCGACTCGATCCCGGACGCAGGATTTTGTCGCGGTACAGTTTACCACGGGCGGGATCGAGCGGGTCGGCTTGGAAGATCGTGTACATGTCCTGTGCGAAGACTCGAGAGTAGGGGTACCTACATACGAGTTGTGATTATTCTGAGATGCACGGCCAAAGTACTTGGGGAAAGACGCACCCGTACATGCCGACGTCGTATCCGCCCGTAAATTGCACGATGGCGGCGTGCCAGGGACATTCTTTGTCGTGGTCCTGGAGTGTGATCTTTTCGCGGAGGGTGCACCAGAGATGGGTGTAGTCGTCGATGGCTGAGTAGAGATGTTTATATATTTTAATACCCATTCCTTGAGAATATAACCATAGATTTACGCACTTTCCTCCGAGTGGACGATCAAATCGAACTTTGAGAAGAAAACCTGCATGGAGAACAACCAGGCGACGTTCACGTAGCGGCTAGATTAGAGGGGGAAACTGTTGCATGAGATGGCATAACAAGACGAGTCTGAAGGGAGGGGGTATTTACGCCTTGACGAGCTTTTCGATGAGCTCTGGTGAGAGGGGCTTCTTGGTCTGGTAGTGGCTGGACATGCGCTCCAGGACTTTGGGTTCCCAGCACCTGTATAGAGCGAAGAGAGCAAATTAAATGTGACAAGAGGCAAAAGGGGGGGAAAAAGGATGGTTACCAATTTTCCAACATTTGCGAAGGCGCCTCTGCAAAATCCAGAGCAACACTAAGAATTTCGAAATTATCAACCAAAAACCAAAAGGGTCATCACATAACACCGACCTCACACCATGGAACCTTGAAAACCTTGTCCTACTCAAAATATCATGGAAAACATGCCCAATCTCATGGAATAGCGTAACCACATCGCCGTGGCGCATCAGCGCCTCCGGCTGCTCGGGCGTGGGCCGTGCGAGGTTGGCGACGATGGCGCTTACGGGGTGGCTGCGCTTTCCACCTGGGAGGTCGTACCCTGGGAGGATGTTCCACTCGGCTGCGTGGAAATATTTTCCAGCTGGTATTGGGAGAAGGGGTGAGGAGGGGTGAAGGGTGAACAAGACAGGGTGGGCTCACGGCGGGGGAAGAGGTCCAGGTAGCAGTATCCAATGAAGCCGGATTCGTCTTTGGCGTCTTTCTCCCAAACGGCGAAGGCTTGGACGTCTACATATTGCAGACTAAAAATTTTGCAAGTTGAAGACCAAGTGAACGACACAAACCCTCATGCCAAACACTCGCCCCCTCCATCTCCTCAAACCTCACCCCAAGAAGGTTCTGATAAACCTCCAAAATTGCAGGAACGACGAACGACACTGGGAAATGCTCCTTCACCACCCGCTCGTCCATCTCCAACGACTGCTGGAGGTGCTTGCGGTGGTAGTACTCGTGGTCCCATATGTAGAGTTTGCCATCGAACGGGAGAGATTTGACTTCGTGCTCTTTCTGTTTGAGGGCGAGGAGGGTTTGACGCTCTTTGAGTCGGATTGGGCGGAGTTTGTGTTCGAGGTCGCTGAGGAACTGTGGGAAAGAGGAAGGGTAAATAGTAGTTGGTTTCTTTTATGACATGCTTGGGAGCACTTACATCCTCAACACCCTTTCCCGACTTGACCATCTTGACTTCGGTCACATAATCCGCCCTGTTGTTGAAATTAGTTTCACGAAGAAGAAATGAAACGTTTATATGATTCACGACGTTGAATATCATTGAATACGTACCAAGTTTTGTAGCCCAGGATATGGGCTATTTTCCGACGCAGCTCTATAGCCTTTGCGAATACAGGGGTGTTGATTTCCAAACGCGACTCCCAGGCTTCCTTCGCGCGTTTGCGCGTCTCTGGGTTCTCTGCGAATTGGTTCTGCCGAGATCAAGCAAATTAGCCTTGAGAGCAAGGATACAACCTATACACACGATAGGAGAGATATCAGGGCCTTTGAAGGTAACATCGTACACGACCTGCCCGTCCACGGTGCGCTTGGTGTATCCGGAAATGACACCGCTGTCGACGCCGACGAGTTCGTCTTCGGTAAATGTGATGAAACCCTGGCGGGTGATAATATTTATGTCAATAAGATATTCGATATTGAAGGCACTGTTTCGCTTACACTTTCTTCGTTCATATTTTTCTGGTGAGAGGATCAGCAAGCGAAAAATGACGATCCGGACTTGGAAAATGGAGGTAGTGTACCTGGGATTCCAAGCAGACTTGTGCTAGTTCCTTCTGCAAGACGGTCAACTCTTCCCGCTTCTCAGGCGAGAGAGCAAGCCCAGCTCGCCTTCCGTCCAGCATCTACAATCAGTCCACAGGTTAAAAAAGCTACTTCGACCTCGAGCGTTCAGATGTCCTGACCATCTTTTCAACGAGATGCTTTTCCTCCTGTGTCATCTCCTTCCACTGAGCTGGTTCACGCTCCTTGATATTCCTCTCCGCGGCAACTTTAGCTAGGAAGACGTCGATGCGCATTGAGGACTCGACGCCAAAGTCGCGCACGTGGGACTCGGATTCAGCGGAGGCGTCACGGAGCTCTTTGGAGGGAGATACGTTTTTGTAGAATGCTAAAGGTTCTGTTGCAGCTCTGAAAGCCGTTTCTGCTTGAGCGAGGCATAACTACGGTTTAGATTGATTGGGAGATTTATGGCTGGAACTCCGCGTCGACTTACGAACACCTGACAAAGTGTAAGAAAGGACCCTTCAAAATGTAGACCAACATACAGAATCGAAATCACAATCCTTAGGATCGAGTTGCCCGACCACGTCCAGAGAAGCGCGGTACTCCTCGATCGCCTGCTTGGTCAAATCAGCGACATCCTTCTCGCTGTGATCCCACTTCAGGGGGGGTTGGGGCGCGTTTAAAGCCATTGTCTTTCTCCTGAACCTGGCGTTGATAGTGGCAGAGAACAAGAAGAGATTGAGTCGACAGTCTTATCCTTGTGGTCACTATCAATGTGAAGGTCTTTATAATAAGCAGTACGCGGGGTACATAAGGTGAGTTATTGCCGGCAAATCTCGGCATCCTGTACTTGGAACTCGGTCAAAGTGCCCACTGCCCAGGAGGTTTTCCAGGAAGTTGAAACACCATGACTGTTTACGACTGATCATGAAAGGAATCGACGAAAAATTGGACAGATACACACCATTCAACGTTACGGGAAATCCTCAGAAATTGAAGGTCATTACGAATAAATCGTTGATCCCGAAAGCTAAGCTCTCAACATGGTGAGCAGATAGGAGGAGAAAGAACGGAAATGGAAATAAAACACGAATCATGCGATGCACCGGGATGATGGCCGAAAGCCCCGACGCCTGCTCTCCCAAAACCACATGGATACCAATTTTTTTGAGCTCAGAAACCCGCCAACGTCGTCGACGATGACCAGAACTTCAAGTGAATTCAGTTGATTCCTGGCCCTTTGGTCGACAGCCATAAATATGTGCGTACGTTTTCCTTTTGGCTGGTCGCCCAACCCAACGAACTTATTATATGTCGTTTCCAGCTCGCGGTCATGTAATTTGAACCTCGCAGCTGCCAGCAGAGGCTGATCATGAGTCGAGCTACACCCCAAACTCCAGAAAATTGCTTTGGGTGCGGGAGCAGCGGCGGCCAATTTCAATTTTCAAGCAAGGGAACACGTTAGTCTTTGTTCGATTGTGATAACATTTCATTAGCTTACCAATTTATTTATCAGGTATTCTCATTCCACGAAACTATGCACGTCCATCCCTAATACGAGGATGGGCTGAGAGGAAGGTGACGAGGCAGTCGACAAATGAAGTCGCCGTCTTCTACTGGAGGTCCGTTCATTCCCTTCTTATTTTTCGCTATCCAGGAGTGTTAACCGCCTTTTCTATCTTTTCCAGCTTGCCGTCATCCATCTACAGCCAACGCCATATCTTCCAACAGACGCAAACCAATGTCCAAAGCACTCGAGTTTCACGGCCCAGTTTCCAGCTCCAGGAAATGTATCGTCAAACTTATGTCAAGTTTAAGTAGGCAGGAGCATCCTGTCGAAAGTACTGGGGAATGGAGCGTCAACTGTTGGTCGATACTTTCGAACTCGGTTCTGAACGTGCGTCTATTTTCTTTTCCTTCCTTCTCTGATGACTAGAAGCTAATGAATTCATTTGTAGATTCCAGTGTTGACTGCACAGTACGGACGAGAACGTGAAAAGAGCTCGAGAGCGTGGCCCCGATGCTCTCACCCTTTTACCAGCATCCACGTCAGCAGCAGCGACGTCAACGTCACCCAAGTTTACCCTCTTTACTTCTCTGCGACTCCTCACATTTCATTGACTCCATTTTGTCTCTGTCTCGATCACCACCTGCAGGACGTACAGGTGGTGCATAAGAGCAGAGGGCGAGAATGGCCAGCACCCAAATCCCAGAACCTCCCAACTTTGAGCTGGTGGCTGGAAGAGGAGTTGGACTGGACGGATAAGTTTGATGTGTGGGTTGGCGGGGGCGGCAGTCGCCTGCACCTCGGCGTGCTGTTGGTCGATGAAGACAACCATAGCACACACCGGAACACGAAAGCAGTCGTCCTGAATCTAGGCCATGGCCTTCGTCTCGTCGAGACCTGCTCCTGCCGTGTCATCGATGAAGGCCAGCCAGCCAGTCGACTGCGAACGAAGTTCGACTCGAATATGACCTGCTGTCGTCAAGCCGACTACGAATGAAGACTATTTACTCTCTTACTCGTCCTGAGTCCTTACTCGGCCTGACTCTCGTTCGCCTTGGACATCTTCCAGTTCAACCAGTGTACCCTTCGTTCATGACCTGCTCATGGTTCTTCGCCTCCTGCCCACCTCATTCAGCACAGTGATCAACCATGCCAGAGGCAAAACGAAATCTGACGACCCGAAGGAGGTTGATCTTTCTGCTGCCAGCGAAATGCGCTCGATGCAATAATGACACGGACTACTAGCTCGCTGTGAGCTCCAGCCTCCTGACCATGTTGAGAAAATCAAGCCTGGAGCATCCTCTTCCCTATCCAAGCTGTGCTATGTACGTACGTACGCGGCTACGGTTGTGGTCTCGCACAGCCACCGGCAATCTCATTGGTTTCACCAAACAATTCCTATCCAGTGTTGCGTTTACTTCTTAGGATCGATGGTCAGTCAACCATTGGGCTCGGCTTGGATGGTTATTGACCCTCTTCCAATCCAGATGCAGTTTGGAAGGCTGGTTTTTTGAACTTGAAATGACGTGAAGATGGAGGATACATGAGGGTACAAATCCGTTCATTGTGTTACCTCTTTGTCTCTTTGTCTCTTATTTGAATATATTGGTAACTCAACCAACAATGAAGACTGATGAATATCCTGTGCAGATGATATTTGGGACCTAGGCCCTATACTTTTACATATAACATAGCCTGCTGTCAATTTTTTTTTTGGCCTTATGTGGGCATATCCCCGGCCTTTTGCGAACGTCAATCATTTATAACGTGAGCAATGTGATCCAATGCTCTATCTCGTCCCCTCTTCCATTCCCTCTTCCTTACCCTATTCTCGACCCTCATGCTAGACAACCTTACCTCCCGCAAGTTCATCGATTTGATGAGGAGAGCCAGTGGTAAATGGGCGAGCTGGGACCCTGGACATGAGATTAAGGTTCGTATCTCTACTCGCCACTCGCCTAGGAATTTGACGAAATAGCAATAGGTGGGCGACTACGGGGAGATCGATAAGATTTCAGGCGAATTCAATAGGAAGGGGAATATCTATGATGACCTTTATATCTACACGGATGAAGACATTGTTAAGAGGCTGAAAGATCACCCTCCTAAACTTGCCACTCGGGACGATAAACTCATTGCAACGTCGCCGAAAGTCAGCCGTAGTGACCTGGAGTCAGACGTTGAAGCGTGAGTTTGTTTATGAAATCCATCCCCGATACGACCTTATATTCCTATCCCTATGCGTTGTGTACACATAGTCAAGTCTCTGGGCTTGCTGATGCGCCAATCAAAGGCCAATGGACCTTCAGCTCTCAACGCGGCGCACTATTAATTCTGGGTCATCCTTGCAGTTCTTACATCCCTCCTGGCAAGCTTCTCGAACACCTGGCAAAGGTTCCAGCTCTTGAAGACATGGTGTTAATCACCCAGGTCTTCCTTTGTCCGGCGTATAGCTTGTACCTCTCGAGTGGCAGTGAGTACTGTGTCTTTACACGTCGGGATCAAACGATTCTGACCGATTGCCGAAGGTAAAGACATCGTCAGTTTGGCGCTTCTAGGATCATACCCTGTGGGCACTGCACCAGATAACACAGCCGGGGGTGAACTGAAGCTTAAATGGTGGGATAAAAATACGACTGGGCTCCTTCGGTATGGCTGTGATCCCAAAGGAAAAGACAGCTATACACCCCTGTACACGGTCAAGCAGATCCGAAAGAAAAGCTGGCTGCATCGTAGGCGTGGTCTGCCGATGCCTGTGTATGAAGGCGATGATCTGTGAGTATTTTTAGCCATTCCTCGGAATCCCTCTACCTGGTGGGTTTTGAATAACAGCGATTGACTGGTATTCTCGTAATATAGATGGTGCGACTTTTTGGCCCCTTGGGACCCGCTTGATGAAGAGGGAAATGAAGATATAGTCGAAGATACAGTGAGTGTCGTGTGCAGTCCATATAGGGCTCCATGAAGCGTCTTAATGACATGATGAATAGGTCTTCGATTGAGAAACAATTGTTTGACCCGAGCTTTTGTCATCATCTGTACTCTTGGTATAATGGTCTTCCTCCACGTCATTCTGTTTGCTATGAACTACTTACACACCACTCTGGGACTTATACTTTCCAATATTGACTCGTTCATTACTTACCGACCGCTTGATGTTATGAAGTATTGTACGAAATTTTATCTTGTTAGTCAGTATATTAATCCTGCTAATCGGATCAGTAATTTGTGGTTATGATTCCTTCAGATGAAACAGGCTCGTATCAAGAACACTTGGAGCCGTAAGTGTTCCTGGTAGCCATTAGGATAACAAAGTACAGTGCTTCAACCTATTTACGCAGGTGTTTCGCCAGCAAGAGAACGGAAGGTACAGCAGGAAGCCGAGTGGGTTCAGAGTATTTTTGCTTGAGAACCTAGATTAAATCACATTTTGCGAGGAAATTCCCATTACGAGAGGATTTTGGTCCTAATAATTTATTCCAATTCCGATGACTGCCTTGAAAGCCTGGAAGTATGTCAAAATTTCGCTTCTCGAATCTAACGGCTTCATTCCTTTATCCCAGCGATGATTCCAATGGGTCAGAGTCGGTTGGCACATGGCTACTTCTGTAGGGAGGGAAGGAAACAAACCGTGACGTACGCCGTATTCTAGCTCGGACGTCACGGGAATTTTGTAAAAAGTCGGTGTCGTTCCCGTCATGACAATACCACAAATTGACTGGTTCAAGGAAGGCTTCAGTCAAAAGTAAAGCAACAAGTTACAAATTAAATGCCCAACCTGTAGATCAAGTGCCTTTAAGCCTTCTTCCGTTCGACGCCGATTATTATAGGTAAACGTCCCAATGGCTTTTGCTACAAGTTGAGCCTGAGCGTCAGTGGTTGCCTTTTCACCCTGCCCAAATCGCTTGTCCTCCTGGACCAACAGCAGGATATCGTGGTGAACACAATCAAGTAAACACACATCCGCCACAGTATGCCTCCATTCTCCGCAAATCAGGAACGGGAGGTCCTTACGAGTACGTGCGACTCGACTGCGCTGGACATAACCTAGCGTTTTAAAGAGCTCCACCACGAAATCAACCACAGCAGAATCTTCCGAGGAAGGCGTCATCGCAAGGTCGAGCAAATTGATGAGCTCCGCGTTTCTGTCCGAAGTCATCTCCTATGCATCTAGGCATTGTAAAATCTCCCGGTCAACGCAGGGTTGGGGCAAGTCGTATTTCGGCGAACCAAAAAAGGTGTTGACACATTGAGCGACGATGGTGATATTATAGGTGTCCAAATCGGCCGTGGTCCAGTCACTGCCATGCTTCGCGGAGCGAATCAGGTTAGCCATCACTGGTAGAGGCCGTCGTTGTCAACAGGTCTATACAAATCGAACAGAGGACTCTCCGTACCGGCTGCAGTTATAGAAGTTTTTGGTAGAGCCGTCCTCTTTCAAATTTCAAAGTTTCAAGTGATTACATGAGCAAACTTAGCAAAAGCCACCGAATCCGGAACTTTCGCCTATACGGTCTGCACAATGCAGAAAAAAGCCAACAGAAGGTAGCTGAAGTTAGGTTCAAAACTAGCCGATTTTGATGGAAAAAATATTGAGTGTATTGAACGGATTAACCGTAAAGACTGATGATGGAATTTCCAAGTGTGTTGTATCCTGAGCGGTGTAAGAGCACATGAGCAAATCGGCTCATAATGCTCAACTAACTGGGATGAAAGAAAGGGAAGATGCAGGTCCAGATGTAGAGGCAGAGGCAGAAGCAGCTTTGGTTGCCCATCGGTGCTCGACCTCCTTCTGGTACCAGAAGTGACGAGGCTATCAACCGAAATGAGAAGTCATGGTGTCGAATTCCACACTAAAGGAGTTATACACAAGTCTGCATGTTCGTTCATACAGCAGCTGTCGCTATTAGTTCCACGAATGAAAGGCTAGCACGATTGCGACCGTCCTGGGTTACAAAGCTGGCCCCCGAGGCACGCTGGCGTTTTTGGTCTTCAGCATGAGACTCTGTAAGGTTGACTACAGATCCACTGGAATAGACGAATATAGAAGATCTGTACAAAGGCTGAGAATACACATGGTTTGAAGAAAAAGGTTCGTATCTGTTGAAACCATGAGTACGTCCAAGAAAATGAGATAAATTCCGAAAAAATAGCGTACACAATCAAGCAGCGTCAACCACAATCTCAGATGATGGAGCCACAACTGCAGTCGGCCGTCTAACTTCCCTCCCTAGTCCTGCTGCTCGCTCCGACTCCTCTATCGTGTATGCCGGCTCTCGGAGCTGCTTACATCGTCGTTTATGAACTTTACTCCGCCAATGAGATTGTAGAGCAGCATCGGTCTCGTAGTATCTAGCAAAAAGTTAGCCCTTGGAATGTTCAGACGACAGAAGAGCAGAAACTGACTTTGCACATTCAACGCAGTAATGTTGGGCGAGACCGGGCTTTTCGTAGTCAACAGCTTGAGCCTCTAGAGCTGCCCTGTTCTGTTATTTCACTTGTTCAGCTGAACGAGCCACGATAACGAAACAATTGGGCTTACTTTTGGATCCAGGTCGATTAGTTGGATCTGATCTAAATCCCTCGTTCTAACCTAAAATTCTTGTCAGAAATTCAAGGTATAGTAACACCTTTAGATACACACCCTTGTCCTTGAGGCCCTGTGTGTGTCTCTTCTTGCGTTATGAACTCGAGAGCGACGTAGGCGGCCCATTTCAAGATGGTATGAATGCAAGGAGGAAGACCAAATCGAGCGCAATCAGAAAATGAAGGTTGTTTGGATTGGATACCAGTGCCAAACATTTCCGGTTCAACTTGACTCAACGCCACGACTGTCTCGGGGTCCTCAAATTTGCAATGAACAACCGAAACACTCGAAATCACGCTAGAATGAATTTCGTCTCCCCGAAGAATGTATCAACCATCCAGGACTTTTATCTCTCTGTGTTGACTTGCAAACATAGAATTTAGAAAATGGTTTCTATCAGGCTGGCGTCATTCACCGTTCACGGTGCTTCGTCGTCATTGGGATTCAAAATTAGGCGATCTATAAAATACTCCAACATTTCCCTTTTGATCTTATGATTCACGATCGCCCAGTTGTAATCGCGTCTAGTTCCGAAGAGCTCTGCGGGTCTGGTCTGCCGCGTCCTTTATCAAGTCAGCCATGGATATTTTTCGTCCTCGTCCATTTCTGTCGTAAATCTTCGCTGTTTTCCTGCTTTCTATTCTCTCGGTCTCGGAAGGCTTATCTCTACTCTCGTTTTCGTCATCAAAATCGGCGCAGCATGATGGATAATGGAATGTTTGGAACCAGTGTGGCTTCAATATACTCGACCCCGACGCAACCCAAGGCCACCAACGCATCTAGAGGTTCAGACAGACTAAGTCTTCCTGCTTCCCACTTGCACGCCTCAGCCGTGTATTCCGACGAGCCTCATGGTCCGGTGCTCACGACTAGGCAGTGGCCCTCGCTGGAACCGTACCAATACCCTCTACCCGACCTCGACAGTACTGATCGCGACTTAAGCCCGACTTCTTCTGAGTTATACAACCCGTCATTCGAAGACCACTCAGGGAGCTATATTTTTTCTGGCAGCCCCGACGACAGACTATCAACGCGTTACCCAACCCCGTCCCATCTCACGAGGATGTCGAATGGCAGATGTACCTTACTGAATCTCTCTCCAATCCCTTGGATTCGTCTTTCGAATTAAGCCACAGTCCGCCGGCCCTTTTCTATCCAGACGACCGTTCGTCCGTTCTCCCGGGAGGGCTGCCATCGGGCACGAGCTCGCCTCTCTCACTTAACGACGCCAGCGGCCCTGATGTATTCAACACGCTGGCCTTTTTCGATGTCGCTCAGCCTCTCGCGCCAAACCTTACCTCAGAGCCGACTAGGGTCCCAAGACTCAATCTAGGAAATGTCGTCCCCAGTGCATTAACCCCGATGCACGATCAAACCATGGCAATACCCAATGGAACGTACGCCTCGCTCATGGAACTCACTCCTCCCGTATTCAACTTCGGCTCCGCTCAGTTCTCTCCCTTCGAATCTCCGTCCAGCCCAATCAAGACGATGACGATGCATTCCCCAATAAACTCGACACCTCACCGCGGGCGTCCTTCTACCCGCACAACACATTCTCCTCAAAGAGGACGCGGTCTCTCCGGTTGGGATAGCTCCAGTTTTCTGCAGGTACCAACCTTAACATCGATCGCGACGCGCTCCAAGCGCCGGCGTTCCATCTCCACATCGCCTAGCGCAGCCGTTAGACGGCCATACTCGCTTTCACCTCTTTCCTCGACTGCCCACAGCGAAGCGACCGACTCCGGTCGAGGATCCAAAAGGTCGCGGCTTTCCACCGCCTCCACACCCGGAAGTACAGCCATGTTCGACTTCGACTCGGAAGACGACGTCGGAAACCAGTCGGACGATGGCGACTCGGACTACTACCTCCCTTCGAGATCCGTATCCCCAGAGCCATCCTACACCTTCCCGCTTGCGGCGTCCCATCGTCCCGTCTCTATGCCAGCTAGTAGTAGGAAGAAGCCCTCCAGACGGGGGAAGGGCAAAGCGAAAGGCAGCGCGGCTCTCGCGCTCGCCGTCGTCACCCAGCTCGGCTCGAAGTCGCGCGCGGACGGAGAGCAATACGACTCGGACGTGGATGCGTTGGCGCTGTACCAGGATGGGAACGCGAGGATTAGGAAGCGCAAGAACCACCCCATCCCGCTGCCGGTTCCCGTGCCTAACCTCAATAAGAAAAGCCGGGGCCGCAAGGTCCCTTATGTCGCAGATCTCGACGGAGTCGGCAAATCCGGGAGTGCGGCTTCTCTCGGTGTCAAGAAGGAAGATGGTGACGATGGATCAGAGATTCTTTTGCGGCCTTCTGGTCGCCCGCAAAGAAAAACGTCCTTGCCAGAGCCCGTCGTCGACGAGCTTTCCGGGAGCCGGACTTATGTTTGCGTCGTTAACGGGTGCGGCAAGTGTTTCGTGCGAGGCGAGCATCTCAAGCGGCACGTTCGGAGTATCCACACCCATGATAAACGTGGGTCATCGTTCTCTTCTACACATACTCGCTCGTCGTTCTGACCTGTTCACTTCGCAGCCCATCCTTGTCCGTACGAGGGCTGCGATAAAACTTTCAGTCGACGCGACAATCTCGGACAGCACGTTCGTATCCATCTCCAGGCTTGAACTCTTTATCCGATATCATTATTCAAATTGCTCTCTTTCGTTATTACGCTTTCGTATTACTACGCTTTTTTCGTGCTGTCAATGTTTTTTTGCTATGAGTTGTTCGTTTCGTTACAGTCGTAATTACATAGTTCTATCTTAGTTTACTTTAATTCCTTTGGTAGTCGCTCTGCCGTTTTTGCTATCGAATATTGATATACTTTTTTTCTGCATCGAAATGCGAGGTCGCAATAGTCGTTGTGCACCCTAAGCCCAAGTCGGAATTGCTTTTATGGCGAAGTCAAACGATTTTTCCTGGAACACTCAGGAATTCGAATCAATGAATCAATAATAATCAACGTAAATACACCTGACTTATAAGGTCATATTTGTTGTTTTCAATTGTTCTTCACTGGTGTCTTCTATTCAAGATCAACGAACACACTACTCATAAGTTAAAGTAAATCAATCCGGGGATAGCTTGCTAAACACGATGACCGATACACCCGTTGATGGGTGGTGCCCGACTCGAGAACCGCCGGTTTCTTAGCTTTCCAGGCACCCCATCAACTGAATACTAAGTGGAAACCATGATGTAAGTACCTCTGGCTATAGCCTAAGCCACTTCCATTGAAATAGTATAATAGATAAATTTAAGTAGGCGGCAGTTTACTAAAATTACAATCGACGTTGGAGAACTTGACGCATCTGAATTCTGCGCTGGTAATCGATCGGGGTTGTCGGAGTGGATTGGGTTGGGCGCTTATATCAAATAACCGCACTATGACAGTTTAAGCAACGAAGTGAACTTTTTCTGTGGTGGCTAGTTCACAGTCACCGTTCGCTGCATTGAAATGGTGTATTCTGGTATTTGGTTAGACAGGTCACAGACTGTTGCTCGATTAAATAGAGATAAAAAAAATTGACAACGTCACTGGTAACAGAAAATCGGGTACCGCTTCGGCGATTTTTTTTATCGTCTACTCACCGTATGTACATTGAAGGATAACTATCGTCCGCCAGGGTATCAGTATCCCATTACCTTCGGTAAGACGAAGAAGAATTTGGAGATGAAAGGGATACCTAAATTCTGCTCTGAGTTACAGTACACCGTTCTTTTGAAGGTCAAACGCTAAGGGGCAAATCATCGAGCTTATTGTTAAGAAATGCAAATGGAACCGGTCCAGCGACACCGATGAGCCAAATTTCGTGAAATCAGTTCGTTCGTGAGCTCTGTTTTCCGATTCGATGACGATGACATGCCCCGGTCCTCGAGTTGTATCCGTTCCGAAGCGGCTCCGAGTGGGAGGGCCGTTTTCTGTGATCCGGTCAGTGAGTCTCGATTTTATCCAGTTGAAGTTGGATTACCGATGTCGACAATCTTCTGACCTTTCATTGGCTTTCGACAGCGCCGTCGACCTTTACAATATCTTACCAACGCCTTACCAAATAATCCTGCACTCCGACCACCACCAACCTCGGACCGAGCGGGAAAAGAATTGAACCGCCCTCCCCGTGCGACGTTTCTGCCCCATCCTTCCAGTTCCTCATCCTTCCCCATCCTTCCCCAACTTTCTCCTCATCTTCTCAATCATCGAATCAAATTTAAAAACACATACACTGCCGTATGTATGTATGTATGTATTCCTGGAAATCACCCCTCTCGCGATGATGTCGCAGACGCTAGCCGACCTCATCGCCGAGGGACAACAAACCAACGGAGATTATATTTATGCTAAATTTAGAATTCAGAATATGCGATCGCCTGCTCCGCTTACGCCTGCCCTGTCCTAATTTGACGCGAATGAGCAGGATGTCATAGCTACAGCTCTAGACTTTTCAGCTGCTTCCTTCCCTTTCTTTGTCAACGATCGCGAATCCCTGTCCCTCCAGGGCGCGTTCCTTCAATTGCAATGAAAAGATAAATGAACGGCATATACCGATGATGTTGACAGCTGTTTATTTTGAGAAGAATTGAATGATTCACATGTTTTTTGCGCAGGACCCCATGTGCTTTTGGGTCGATGGAGCGTGAGGGGAGCGAGACTCTGCTTTTCCACCCATCTTCGTTTTCATCATCGTAATTATCATCATTATCATGGACGACCCCCACCCCTCCTCCTCCATCCCGGGCCTCGACGACCAGGACGAGAGCGTGCGCATTGCGGTTAGGGCGCTTGGGGATATGAGGAATGGTGGGCATCACCGTGCCGCGGATATGAGTGTGTAGTTCTTTTCTTTGCTTTTGTTTTTTTGGGTCTTTCTCATCGATTTTCGAAGATAATACACGACGGAATACTGCCCCTCGGACTCGATCCTCCTCGACCTATTCAGCAAACTCAGCTCCCAAATCTCCTCCTCTGCCTCTGCCTCTCCCTGTGCCATCCTCATCCTCCTCCTCCTCCGGCTCTCGAGAAACCCAACAATCAACAGACCCAAACTCAGCGCAGCCGACATCACCAGCATTCGTCTCGCGCATGTCGCACTTCCCGCTCGTAGGCTCCGCCATGTCTCTGTACGAGCACGGCAAGGCCTCGTCGCGCGTCGTCAAGGTGTGTCTCATCTCATCTCATCCCTCCACCCCACCCTCTCTTCCCCAAAAAACAAGAGCTCATTGATTGGCATGTGATATCCCCTCCCCTTCTTCTTCTTCTCTTCTCCTCGCTCGATCTTTCGTTGTTGGACACGTCAAAATCAACGTCAAAATGTCAATCTCATGCATACGATACAATACCATCCATACAGTACGGCGCGGAGATGGTCGAATCGAGCGTCAAGTCGATCTCGCGCCCCGTCATCGAGCGCCTCCCCGTCAATGTGAACCAGCTCGACGAGTTCGCGTGCAGGCAGTTAGACAGGGTGAGTCGAGTTTTGTTTTTGTTTTTGTTTTGCTTGTATTTTGCTTGTGTTTTTGGTTCTTCGTTCGTTCTTCGTTCTTCGTCATCCGAACGTTCGGATTTCGGTTTCTTTCAATTATGCGATTATGCAATTATGCCTCCGCCCACCCGCCCCTCTCTGTCGCGCTCGATCAAATTCGCCGCGGTTACGATAGTGTTACGATACTGTGATTGCCTTGCCCTTGCCTTGTGATTCATCCTTGCCTCCCCGCCACCCCATGCAATGCGAGTGTTCGGCATAGCATGCAAGCGGGCTATTTCACGAGGGTCGGGCAGGGTGCAGACTTGTGCAGACTATGAGGGCGCAGAGCAGTGCAGTGCCGTTTGACTTCGCATTTGTCCTGCACCCAGATACAGTGCTCTCTGGGTGGCTTTTTTTCAATTTAACAAGCACGTCATCGCCCCCCCCCACCCGCTTTTCCTCCTCTTCGTTTAACCCTTGTACTTCTCATCCTCTCTATTCTATTCTCTTCGAGGGGTTCTCGATCAACAATTGACACCTCTTTTTTTCTTTCCTCAACCAGCTCGACCGCTATCGACGCCCGTCCGCTACCGACTCCACCTCCGGCTCTAACTCTCACTCTGGGGCAAGGATGGCCATTTCGCCTTCGGCGGCTGATAGGGATAGGGGAAGACCGAAGATCAAGGCTCTGGCTCTGGCTCAGGCGCAGGCTCAGGCTCGGGATAAGGGGAGGGTGATGCGGCTTGAGGGGAGTGCGGTTGCGGATGAGGAGGAGGAGGAGGAGGAGGAGGAGCGGGAGGAGCGGGAGGAGGATGTGGATATGGAGAGCACGAGAGAGGACGAGTACTCCGCCCCGTCGAGCCCTGGGGCGGGGAGAAGGATGTGGAGAGGTGGGGGTGTGGAGAGGGAGAGGGAGAGAGGGGAAAGGGGGGTTTCGGGGTGGTTGGAAGGTGTGTTGGGTTTTTATTTTGCTTTTGTCGTTTTGTGCAGCATCGCTGACCTATGTCTTTCTGTTTTGGAATGATATAGCCACGAGCCCATTCGTCGTACCCCCGCCGCCCCCTCCGTCCGACTACGCGCGGTCGTACACGCATTCGCGTGCTTCTACGCCGACGCAGAATGGCGATGACGATAGGGACAAACTCACAACGGGCTCTGCCACCAGCAACGGCAACACCCACAACACCAGCAACACCAATGGCCACACCAGCACCAACAATGCTAGCGGGGGCGGTACGTCAGAAAACGGCGCCGAGCGCCAAGTCGCACAGCGCAGCCGGTGGCAGGCCGTCCTCCTCGAGGCGGGCGGGCTGAGCGCCGCGCTGAGCGAGGAGAGCATGCGGAGGCTGAAGTACTGTTTGCAGTGGCTCCAGGTCAGTGATGATTGAGCTGAGCGCGGGGTTTATTCGGGATATCTTTATTGACTATGTTGTTTTATTTTTTAGTACGCAACGGCGCACATCGACGCCCAGATCCTCGTCCTGCGGGACTTTATCGCAAGTCTACAGCCCCTCCCTCCTCCCTCCCCTCTGTCCTCTTCCTCCCACCCTCCTCCTCCTCCTCCCACCCCTCCTCTTCCCCATCGGCGCGCCGCCCCCGCCCCCGATCTCAGAAGACCACATGCGCAGGCTCACAGACGTGCGCCGGGACCTCGTGCACACGATCCGGCAGGTCGTGGACGTCGTGAGCCGGTATGCGGGGGGCGCGCTGCCGGAGCCTGCGCGGGGCAGGGTGAGGGGGTTTATTTTGAAGTTGCCGCAGAGGTGGGCGAGCAAGGCTTCTTCTGCTGCTGGGGGTGCTTCGGGGGCTGCTGCTTCGACTTCGGCGCCTTCGGGAGCGGTTGGGGGTGCCGGTGTGGGTGTGGGTGTGGGCGAGAGGGAAAGGGAGAGGGAGAGAGAGACGGTGGCTGCTGCTTCGGGGACGGGGGTGGGGATGAGGCGGGCGGGTGCGGGTGGGCAGCGGAGGGCGGCGCAGCGCGAGAGGGGGGCGGGTGCAGAGGGTGTAGGGGCGGGCGTGAGGTCCGGCCAGTCGAGTCGGGCGGCGTCGCCTAGTGCGTCGCCGAGGGTGGGGAGGGCTGCTTTGGGTTTGGCTGCTGCTGAGGGCGGTGATGGTCATAGTGGTGCGGGGCAGGGGCAGGTTCAAGTGGTGTCGCACGGCGCTGCGCTGGTGGCGTCGCAGCGGATCTTGGCGCTCGCTACGGAGAGCTTGGATATGATGCGCAATGTGACGGGGGTGGTGAAGGATAGTTTGGATCGGGCTGATGCGTATGTCTTTCCCCTTTCATTTAGCTTTCAAGAAACAGCTGCTTATTTATTGATTTAACTATACAGATGGGTTGGACGTCTACGGACAGTAGGCATCCAGCGCGGTGCACAAGAAGGTGAAGACGTCGACGTCGACCTTGGCCTTGGGCCCGGCGCGGGCGACCAGGCGCTTGGCCGTCCGCGCCCGGAAGACTTTGAATTCGCGTTTTCGAACCGGATGCAGTACCGCCACCGGCGCACGGACAGCGCGCAGTCTGCGCTGTCTTTAACGGGGTCGATGACGGGGTCGCTCGCGGGGTCGGGGTGCGATGAGTTTGACCTCGAGAGAAGGGGCAGTGGGAGCGGGAGCGGGGGGCTGCCGTCGCCGTTCTTCTCTTCCGCCTCTGTATCAGGCTCCTCAACAACAACAACGACGACGACGACGGGGGGGTGGGGCTCGAGTATCCCGTCTACGCCTGGGGGGTCGTCTGCGTCTGGGAGTGGGTATAGTCCCGGGCAGGTGTATGCCCATGCCAATGCGGGTGGGAATAATCCTAATGCGAAGGCGGGAGGGGGAGGATACGCGGGCAGCCCGAGCCCTGGTATGGCGGCGATGACGATGACGATGGCGATCCCGATTGGGGCGATGAGTCTGGCGTCAAGGTATGGGACGCCGAGGAGTGGGGTTGTTGGGCTTTCTGAGGAGGAGGAGGGGGGGAGGATGGGGTGGGGGCGTTGAGTCAAACTCTGAAGGGTGAGGAGAGGAGCGCTAGTGGGAGGGTGAGGGTCGTTGGTCAGGACGTTGAGGATGGGGATGGGGATGGGGAGAGGAGGGTGGAGAAGATGGATGTGGATAGGTAGTGGAGGGGTAGTTTGTTACATTCATTTTTTTTTTTTTCGTTTTTTTTTATTTTTTGATTCTCGGTTTCTTTTATATCCTCTATCTCGAGTACTATATCTCATCCTGCATCTGCATCTAACCTATGACTCGTCTTTTCCGCCTCCTTGTGTACACGGAATCCTGTCGCATACTACGTCCAACATACTTACACTCGTTTCATATTTTCTTTCTCCTCTCCTCACCTGGCATCTTCTATGTTATATACTCTCGGCATACCCATTTGTACCATATATATATTGTACACTTGCAATTGGTTCAAGAAGGTGTTGATTTTTCTATCATCGGTCAGAGTCTGAATAAACAAAGACCAAACTATTCCATCACATTGTGTATCTCGAGCTTACTTCGAGACTCAGTGACACTAAGTTTCCGTCTCTTCGTCGGCTTCCGTCAACTTGGGCGACAATCCTCCTTGATCAAACATGGTCGGAAATTTGTCATAAAAATAACGGTAAATCAAAGAACCTCTTCACACATTCAAAGCTCGCAACCCCTCTATTCTGTTGCCCGACCCATATGATAACGTTGCAGGGTCTGAAACCCAATGGCATGTCCCTTCGAAACTTGACAAATTTCATACGTGAGGCTGCGTGAGGCTGCATCAGATTCGGCCACGCTAAATGGACCTCAGGTACATCCCAAATATGACTGGCCTCAAAGATAAAATCGTTCGTATGTTCCAAGAAGCAACATCGTCTGAAGCACATCAATCCAAACATGTTTCTCGTGTGCTGAAAAAATATCTTACTTGTTGATGGTAAGGAGTTTTGTAACGAAAAATGGGAGTGGGGCTTGCCGGTCAATTACTGAACGCGTCTGCATAAGTCACGTGATGGGAACCTTCATGGCTTCTGGTTCCGCATTCGGAATCGTGTTGGTGGCAGAAACCGGAACCGCCAGCATTCATTCTCTCCATATGCATGTCCAGATTTCAATTTTTTTACACAAGCCTCGACTTCTTGGGATTTACTATCTAAGCCTACGAGGCCAGTCGGCAACGGCAGAAAACTGACGATCCATGTTGCCTTCTGCAACCGGTCGATGAATGAAATAATTCCTCAGTGGCGTGTCCAGGAAATTCGCCTCGTGCGGGTCAGTTGACCAAACTTCTCTCGATTTTATTCCAGCAAAACTTGGACCGTGAACCGGGACATGGGCTTTTCTGCGCCTCCGAGAGCATTGCGCAATAACGGCATTCGTCGGGATGAGCACCCCTCTGTTGAGGTGCTACAGGAGATCTATGTAAACAATAGTTCGGGTCTGTCATATGAATCTTCATTCTCATTGTTCTGTTATCGGCTAAAAGAGGGTCCTGATTTTACTAGCCAGATAACCTTAGCTTGGGATAAAACGAAGTCACGACAAGTCAGAAATAGTCGAGAGTACAGCCTTTCATTTGACAATTATATTGGTGGCACTCGCGACTTGTCCCACAGGATAGCCACTTTCGACTCAGAAGAGAAGTATTGTCAGTAAGTCAATATGTATCTATCCTTATCCATATCTCCTTACCGACTCTTATTGAACCACCTTGGTATTATTACCCGTATCAAGCCGATGCTGCCAGTTGCTCGTTTGGATCTCGGGAATCAAGATCAGATCAAGTTCTGATACACACAAACTGGGTGTATGTCCGGATAGAGAGTCGTTTTCGGGTTATTATAAGCGACAACCCCCATATCTTGATCTTGTCATCGCCCGCTCTTCCTGGACCCGTAGGTAACGGCACTGGCACTGGCACTGGCGACTGGACCTCGTCCCCCCGCCCCTTTACGCCGGTTAACCCGACGAGCCCAACCGAGTCCTTGTTTTGATTCATATTCAACCCGCGCAACGGCTCTGCAGGTGAGGAACCGCTGTGCGCCGCCTAATTTCGATCCTGACTCCTGGCAGGGCGTATGAATAGGACCCCGGATTATAGCAAAAAAGGTCTGATCCCGAAAATCGAGCTTTTGTCCGGACGAAAATTTCGTTCCCACGCCTATTGACCTCGGATTCGAACGTTTCAGGTCATTGCGCTTCAAAAAGGGTTTTTTTTCGAGGCCATTTTTGTCCGGATCGGGGCTTTTAGTGGGATCAGACCTCCTCTGCTATAATCCGGGGTCCTGTATGAATGTGTTCCCGTCCGTTCGGGTCTTAGCCACGGCTAATAACCGCGTCCCGATTTAATTATAAGCGCCTAAGATCTTCCCAGACCCTTATTTCCGATGCACAATGGCAATGCGATGCGATACCGTAATGTCGCCGTCGCCGCCACCACAGACCGCAGCCCTGGGTTATATATAAGGATGGACACCGATGACAGAGCGGGGTTCATATCTTGACCACTATTTTCATTCATTGATCATGGCGACCGCCACCGCGACTGCGGCGTTGGCAGTGGAGACGACAGCGACGGCGACGACATCGACAGAAACGACGGCGACCTCGACAGCGACAGTGCCGAATACGATATCCTTCGTGAAGCAAGAGGCCAGTCTGCTCGTTACGAAGGAGCTCGAGAAGGCTATTGAGGAGTGCAAGACGAAGGTGCAGAGGATAGCGAGGGAGTGTAAGGCGAAAAACCGGAAGTTCAGGTGTGCTCTCTTCCCCCTCCCCCACCTCCTCCTTTTCCACTGCTCTCCCCACCTCACTCACACACGCTCTCCCCCTCTCCACTCTACAGGGACATCGAGTTCGACCTCGAGAACGACAAGAACCGGTGCCTCTACGGGCTGCTCACGCAGACGAACGAGTCGCACTCGCCCGCGGACGTGCACCGCGTGACGCAGATCTTCGACAACCCCAAGTTCTTCGCGGGCGGCGCGGCGGACTCGAACGATATCATCCAGGGCGCGCTGGGTGACTGCTGGTTCTTGTCGGCGCTCGCGACGGTGTCGACGGCGCCGGGGCTGGTGGAGAAGTTTTGTGTAGCTGTGAGTGTTTGCTTTGCAATTTCTATGTGACTATTTGTTGAAAGTGTTTTTGCGACCTGGCTTACAGCGAGATGAGAAAGTAGGCGTGTATGGGTTTATCTTCTTCCGGGATAACGCGTGGGTCACAGTGATCATCGACGAGTGAGTTTTGCGCCTCGTTCCTATTTCCTCCTTCGCCTTCGGCGGCAATGCGCAGCTGTCTAACGCCTATTTATTATTTTAATCACCCAACCCCATTCAGCATGCTCTACACCCGCGTGCCCAAATACGAAGAGCTCAAAGCAAGCGAGCAGGAGCTGTACCACTACGACAAGGACATCTACAACAAGTCCGCGCGCAAGGGCGGCAAGTCGCTATATTTTGCCAAGTCGGGCACCGCGGGCGAGACGTGGGTCCCGCTGATTGAGAAGGCGTATGCGAAGCTGCATGGCTGCTTCTCGCATTTGCTGGCAGGGCAGGAGTGTGATGCGATTGAGGACTTGACTGGGTGAGTTTTTTGACGTTTTGTGTCAGCGAAGTGAAGAAGGGTTCGTCTGATTGGCGTTTTCGTTTTCGTGGTCGTTGACAGTGGCGTATCTACTGTTCTGCAGAGCAAGGTGTGTTGCATAAACGGTTTTTCCGCATCTTCTTATCTGTCAAGCCTCACCTCGGTATCTTAGGATATTTTGGACACTGATCGATTCTGGGACGAAGAGCTCGGACGAGCAAACAAAGACCGTCTGTTCGGATGCTCATTCAACAAGCTCGACAGCACACGGAGCGGGGTGTCCGGCGCGAAAGTGCAAGGCCTCGTCGGGAACCACGCGTACTCCGTCCTGCGCGCGGTCGAGTGCAAGGGGAAACGGTTCGTGGTCGTGCGGAACCCCTGGGGCAAGTCCGAGTGGACGGGCAGGTGGTCGGACGGCTCGAAGGAGTGGACGCAGGAGTGGCTTGAGGTTCTGCCGAAGCTTGGCCACCAGTTTGGGGATGATGGGCAGTTTGTGATGGAGTGTGAGTTTTTTTTTGGGTTTTGAGGCAGTTTTTGTTTCGTCTTTTTAATGGGTTGCTTTGATTAGATCCAGACTGGTTGGAATGTTTCGCGCAAATTGACCGTACTATTCTATTTGATTCGACGTGGATGATGTCGTCGCAGTGGCTCAAAGTTACTACGCCGCCGCTGCCCGCTGCGTGGTCCTACGGCGATGTATCATGTAAGTCAACCCCGTTTTTTCATTTCATTTTTTTCATTTCATCTGACTTTTTCATTCTCGCTTTATTTAGTCACTTTCACTCTGTCGGGGCCGTCAAACACCGTAATCGTCCTGTCGCAGCTAGACTCAAGGTATTATCGTGATATTGCTGGGCGAGCGACTTGGACGATGGACTTTGCCCTGGTCAAAGAAGGAGAGTCTGAGCCTATTGCGGAGTCGGCGCACTCTGAGTTTTATCTTCGCAATGTGCATCTGGAGGCAGAGTTGGAAGCTGGGACGTACATGGTTTATGTTCGCCTTGATCGAACGTTGGATAGAAACGAGGTGAGCATCTTTTTTCGAAGTGGACGGGTTGCGTGTTCATGGGTTTGTAGGATAATAAGACTGTTGATGAGTGGCAGCTGAGGAAGTTGTCAAGGATCATGACGGAACGAGCAAAGAGCCAATCAATTGCATCGAGTATGTCTTTCATTCATTCATTAGAATTTGACTTACGAGTTGTTACAGACTTCAAAGCGGAGTACGTTAGTCTCTTGTTCGTCTGGGGTTTATTTCACTCACGCAACCATTCAGTGATCACAAGCAGCACCTACCCACGACGCTAGAATCACTAATCAAGCAAGACCTTGAAGCATTCGAGAAGAAAAAGAAAGCAGAAGCTGAATTCGTGAAGACAGTAGTCGAAGAAACCAGCGAAGACGGGACAGTCACTACGACTACCACCACGACCACCACGAAAACAGAAACCGTCGTGGTGAGCAGCAAGACAAGCTCGACGAAGTCGGAGGTCAAGCCCACCACTCCTACCATCGTAAAACCCGCTTCTCCGGCGACACCACCTCAACCAGAACTTCCTGTCGAGCTGATTGAGCCGATTGCCAGCGGGGCGGCTACCCCAGCTGCACCAAATAATTCTTCGGACGACCCCAAGACGCCTGATAGCTCTTCTCAGTCCCGCCTTCGAGGTGCCAGTGCCGTGTATCGTGGGCGGATGGCACCCAGGGGTGGAGATACAGCTGATGCGGCTGCGACGGTGGAGAAGGGCAAGACGTTAATTGAGCATGATGATCCGAATACTGTGTTTATTGGGCTGCGGGTGTATACGCACAAGGACGTCCCTGCGGTCGTGGTGGGACGATTGACGACCGACTCTGAGGCTGGCGAGGAGGTGAAAGAGGTGGAGGCTTCGTCCTAGGTGCCGATATTTTTGCTTTGCATTTCTGTTTATGTTATCTTATCAGCTCACCCCCATTCATCATATTTCATATCAACTTTATGTAGCTCCTATTCCGTTCTGTAAATTATCTAATTCTAGTTTGCATTGTTGTCTGTACAATAGAGTTTGCCCACCGTGTGCACTCGGAAGCTTCAAGCGCCCATCATATGACACTCTTCTGAAGCGAATGGCTCGGGGACACCCCGTTTCATTCCTTCTATCATCGTCAAGTTCCAGAGTCAAGATCTCGACTGTTTAATTACAGCCACGTTCCCTTGTGGCCCTATTCCGAGGATCTGGCCAAGGATGATGTGTGCAACTTTATCTTTTTGACACTGACAGCTGCCTTTTTCTTGTTTTGACGAAGATATAAAATTCAGAACCCCGATCTCTGGATCACGTATAAATAACTGGAAAACATTCCGCAGATGTCCTGGCTGACGTCCATCATCGGCATCGGAGCTATCTGTGCATTCTCGAGCACGAGTCCCGGATTATCTCTGCTTCTTATTCTTGTACTACTATTAGCTGCTGCACTTCGTCCTGTGACTCAGCCTGAGATATCTGACATGGAACCACTGGCGGAAGATGATAACACTGGAAAACTTCTGCCTGCGCAGACTGACATGGAGCCGACTACTACGAAAGTTTTCACTGATATGAACACCGAGGATGCTAGCGCGAAAGTTGACGAAACTACTACAACTGCAAAGGACGATGTACAACCACCTCTGGCAGTGCCAGGAGGGCCTCACAACTCACTGGCTACGGAGCCTCCACGCTCTCCCACTGCGCCAAAAGACCAGATTGGGTTGCTCGTGACAGACGAGCTCGAGCTGGCGCTGAAGCACTGCAGGGACAAGGTCGAGCGCATCGCGAAGGATTGTCGGGCTGGGAATCGGAAGTTTAGGTGAGTTTTTAAGCCTGTGTCGTGATTCGAGTCTTCAAGCTCGTCTCTGCGATATTCCTTTTGCTCCGGCTCATAGCAGCCGTTGTTATATTTAGGGACATTGAATTCGACCTCGAGAACGACGGTTCGGCATGCCAGTACGGGCTGTACTCCGACGGGAGCAAGGCAGCGCCTGACGTGCGGCGCGTCTCGGAGATCTTCGAAAGCCCCAAGTTCTTCGCGGACAAGCCGGGGTCGAACGATATCATTCAGGGAGCGTTGGGTGACTGCTGGTTCTTGTCTGCGCTGTCGACGATGTCGACTTGTGAGGGGCTGGTGGAGAAGCTTTGTATTGCTGTAAGTTTCTTTTGCTTCTCGTGGCGCTTCAGCGAAGTGATTGGCTTATGTTTGGTGTGGTCTGGTTGTAAACCTTGAAGCGCAATGAGGAGGTCGGCGTCTATGGGTTTATATTCTTCAGGAATGGACACTGGGTAGATGTTATCATCGACGAGTACGTGCCCATGATTATATATATAATTAAGACTACATTGTCTCCTCATTCGACTTCACGTATTAGCCAACTATTTTGGACCCTGCCCAAGTTCGAAGAGCTCAAAAAGGAAGAGCAGGATTTATACCACGACGACAAAGACCTGTACAACAGCATCGCGCGCAAGGGGGGCAAAGGGCTGCACTTCGCCAAGTCGGGAGTGGCCGACGAGACGTGGGTGCCGCTAATCGAGAAGGCGTATGCGAAGCTGCATGGAGACTATTTGTCGTTGACGGGGGGGAGGATGTCGGAGGGTATTGAGGATCTCACTGGGCGAGTATTTCGCGTGTTGGTTCTATTTTTTTCTAATCTTATACTTTGGTTTACCAGTGGCGTTTCAGTGATGTTCAACAGCTCAGTGCGTACCCCTGTCCACAAGCCCACCTTATAATTCCCCCCCTCATCTCATCCCAACGCACAGGACATCCTCGACCACGACCGCTTCTGGACCGAAGAGCTCCTCCACGCGAACAACCAAACGCGGCTCTTCGGCGTGTCCTTCCCCGGGCTTGACCAGGCGCGGAGCGAGAACCCGTCAGCGACCGTGCAAGGCCTCATCGGCGGGCACGCCTACTCCATCCTGCGCGTGAAGGAGTGCAGGGGGAAGCGGTTCATCGTGCTTCGGAACCCGTGGGGCAAGTCGGAGTGGACGGGCCCGTGGTCGGATGGGAGCAAGGAGTGGGCCGGGGAGTGGTTGGGCGTGCTGGGGGAGCTGGAGCATGGGATGGGGGATGATGGGGAGTTTGTGATGGAGTGTAGGTGCTGTTTTCGTTGGGTTAACTTTAATTCTGATATTTAAATTTTGAAGACAAGGACTTTTTGGAGACCTGGACGCTCATCCAGCGGACGACGATATTTGACGGGAGCTGGATCATGTCCTCGCATTGGCTCTGCGTGCCCTCCAAGCCAATCGATCATGTGTGGACGTACGGGGACGTCATCTGTACGTCCATTCCCTTCCTCTGTCCCTCTCGCAGTTGGAATTATCCCAACCCATCCACTTCCTCAAACCTCACACACTAACCCACTTTTCTACTCCCCACAGTCTACTTCACCCTCCCTGCACCCTCACCTACCCTCCTTGTCCTCTCTCAGCTCGACGACCGTTACTACAAATACCTCGACGGCATCGCCACACCCAACCTCGAGTTCGTGGTCTGCAAGCGGGGCGAGACGGAGACCAGGGGGGCGTCGTATGCGGGCACGTTCTGTCAGCGGAGCGTTACGTGCGAGCTGGAGCTTGAGGCGGGGGAGTATGCGGTTTATGTGAGTGCTTTTTTTGTTTTTGGGAAGATTTATAACTAAGTACTTTTCTTTCTTTAGCCGAGGATAGACCGGGTGACAAGTAACTCGATAGTACACCCAACTTTCTGACTGTTGCAAAACTTATGTTTGACACTATTTGTTAGGGATATTTCGACGAAGGAGAGAAGCTGTGGAATTACCGCAAACTCTCTCGTATTCTGGCTCAGAGGACTGAGTCTAGGTCACTGGCAGCTAGTAAGATAATTTTTCTACTGGGTGCTGGCCATGGGTTTAACTTGTATTTCACTCCTAGATTATGATATTGGGTAAGTGGTCAAATTGTCTGCTCATTACGACAATTTTGGAGTGAATCTGACGCTACCCACGACTCCAGTGACAGGAAGAAGTTTATTCCTACGACCCTGAACAATGCTCTCCAAAAAGACTTGGAGGTTAAAAAGTCGAAAGACGATTCGGTGCGCGATAAGGAGGTGGAATCGGATGGGACCACAACCACGACTACAACAACTACGACGACGACCACAACGACTGTTGTTAGTGTTGTCGAGAAAAAGACCTCAAATTCGCCGAAGAGTGCTGCTGCACCAGAAAAATCTGCTCCTGTACCTGCCTCTGCCTCTACGCCTGTGGAATCTGTTGAAGCAGTTCCAGAGTCTTCCGCTCCCGCTCCCGAAACGGAGGCTGCGAAAAAGCCTCCTGTCAGTGGAGACGACGAGGATCAGAACCCAGTGTTCCTCGGGTTGCGGGTGTATACTAAGAAGGAGGCGGTGGTTGTTGTGACTGGACGACTAAGAGAGTCTGATTGACTCTACGACTCCAAGAGGTGGCGCTAATGTATAACAAAAATGTATAACCCAAGTATAACCCGCTTATTTAGATCTATGGACATAATAGCTTTGACATCCTGCAATACATATGATAAATGAAAGCCGAACCAACTGACAACTACACACACTGGTACAGCGATACTTGTTTTCTCAAGTGAGGGAACGGGATCCACACCACGAGGCAGGTAGATCCGAGTTTCATTGGCTATTTCCCGAGGTGTTCGGAGGAACGGGCGCTAATGAATTTCGGCTATTGCCCGAGAGCCGAGAGCCAGTGCCAAGGTTCGGCATGGCCGTAAAGGGGTTTCTCTTCCCAGGGAGATGGAACCGAAACGAGGTCAGAAGCCCGACACGAGTTCCATGAGCACAATAACCGCGACAACATGGCGTGCAAAAAGAACCCGGACGGCTGCGACGTGTACAGCACACTCGGGGCGGTGAGAAGTTCTGTCAAATATTCAAAATAAAACACATTCAGCTGACATAGACAGTTGCCAGTGGCGGTAACCTCTGTGCGCCTACGGGGCCTCTTATCTCCCCTCTTCCTCTTCCGTATAGAGGTATTAGGGCGAGTCACGAAAGCCCGTTTATTGCGAATCGTCACCAGTCGCGCTTAGAGTCTTGAGATTTTTCTCAATCGCCGTTATAACATCCCCGACTTTACCTGCGAAAGGTAAACTACCCTGCAGCTGCGGGTCTACGCCAAAATAATGTCAGTAGTCTCCTCCCGGCGATCGCGCAGCCGCGACCGCGAGCACCGTCATCACCAGTACCAATCGTACCCACACCACCCGCCCCCGCCGCCCCCGCCTCTTCATGTTCGTCATGTCAATGGCGCAGGCCCGCCCCCATCACCTCCCAACGTCCCAGACAAGAGCACAAAGACGACATCTAATATGCTTTCGTATGCGCAGCAGCAAGTCGGAGTGTCGATCACAGAGAGCATGAAGCAGGCGTATGACGAGTGCAAAGCCACCGTCGAGCGCATCGCAAGACAGTGCAGAGCCAAAAACAGGAAATTTCGGTGCGGATGGGCCCTTTACCCGAGATCGACACAAGTTGCTGACAAGTCTTTCCCTCTCAGAGATGTAGAATTCGACCTCGAGAACGACTCCCACCGCTGCCTGCACAACCTCGGGGACAACAACATATTCATGACCTCGGACGTCCGGCGCGTGCCCGAGATCTTTGACAAACCCGTGTTTTATAGCGGCACACCCAAGTCAGCCGAGATCGTGCAGGGTGCGGTGGAGGACTGCTATCTTGTGTCGGCGTTGTCGTCGATGACGTCTGTGGAGCGGTTGATCCAGAATCTTTGTGTTGCGGTGAGTTTTTCTGGGCCGTGCATTTCACTCTATGCTGACTTTTACACTAGCGGGATGAGGAGGTTGGAGTGTACGGGTTTATATTCTACCGAGACTGCTACTGGGTCCCAGTCATCATCGACGAGTAAATTCCTCTCTAATTTTCAACCTCTTAAACCTTATTTCCTAATCCATTCCACACACAGCCTTCTATTCACCCGCGTACCAAAGTACGAGCAGCTCTCCACAGGCGAAAAAGAGCTGTACCACTTCGAGAAAGAGAAATACAACTCCACCGCCCGAAAAGGCTCCGACTCGCTCTACTTTGCCCGCCCGACGACGGACGGCGAGACGTGGGTCCCGCTGGTGGAGAAAGCGTATGCGAAGCTGCATGGGGATTACGCGTCGGTGATGTATGGGAGGACGTGTGATGCTGTGGAGGATATGACTGGGTGAGTTTCATTTTGCTGATATTAATTAACTCGTGCTTTGAATTGAATTCATATTATTCAAAACAGTGGCGTATCTAATCTCATCCTGAGCAAGGTCTGTATCCCCAACCCAACCTGACGTATTACTCACATTCTCCCACAGGACATCCTCGACGCGGACCAATTCTGGCACACCGAGCTCGTCAAAGCGAACCACGACCGGCTGTTCGGGTGCTGGTTCAAGAGCCTCACGAGCCAGCGCTCCGGGGTGAAGAACGCGACCGTCGACGGGCTCGTCGGGAACCTGTCGCACTCCGTCGTCAAGGCCGTCGAGATCCGGGGGAAGCGCTTCGTCGTGCTGCGCGATCCGTGGGGCGAGGCGGGCTGGGACGGCGCGTGGGCGGATGGGAGCAAGGAGTGGACGAAGGAGTGGTTGGAGGTGCTGCCGGAGCTGGGGCATGCGTTTGGCAGTGGGGGGCAGTTTGTTATGGAGTGTGAGTGAGGATGAGAGATGGTGCTTTTGCGTTCGTGCTGACTTTTTCCCATTTGTTCAGATAAAGACTTTTTGAATATCTGGCAAGAAATCCAGCGAACGGTCATATTCGACGACTCGTGGGTGATGTCCTCGCAATGGTTACACGTGTCTCTGCCCTTCCCGTCCGTCAAGGCGTTCTCATTCGGCGACATCAGCTGTAAGTTCACCCATCCACCTACCATATCCGCATCGTCACCGGAAGCCCTTCTGACTGTCCTGTTCCGCCCCCCCCAGTCACGTTCTCTCTATCTGCGGCCTCCCCCGTCATCGTCGTCCTCACGAAATACGACATGCGGTACTTCAAAGACATCCAGGGGCCGTGCATCTGGAACCTCGATTTCATACTCGCCAGAGTGGGAGAGACGGAGCCGCTTGCTGAGTCGTCGTATTCGTTCTTCTATACGCGGAGCGTGAGCGTCGAGCTTGATCTGGAGCCGGGGGAGTATGTCGTTCTCGTGCGTATTCCGCGTATTGGGTGTGTGGGCTGGCGCTGATACTTTTTGTGGCTATTTTCTCTGCAATAGGCGAGGCTTGATGCGGCGCCTGCTAGAGATAAAGTTAGTGTTGTTTTGTTTGGTGTAAATAATGCGCTTTTCTGATTTTCTTTACAAGGATTACTTCAAGAACGGTCTAAGCACTGGGTGGGATAGACGGAAGCTTGCACGGATTATGACGGAACGAGCAAAGGGGCAGTCGATTGCATCCAGTGCGTTTAACTTCTTCTTCCCCGTACGATGACTAGCCCTCTGACAAGTTGAAACCGATAGATTATAAACCCAAGTAAGTCCTCGAATCACTACTTGTAATGCAAGCATAAATAAACCCCATCCGCAGCCCACAGCTCTTCGTCACGCCGCCCTCAACCCTGCTAGCAGGCGAACAAGTCAAAGCGGACAAAACTACCATTGAGGCTATCAAAACCTACGCAGGCGGCGTCAAGCCCGGAGAGAGCGTCACAGTGACCACCACAACCACAACCACCACCGTCGTCTCCAAGCACGGCAAACAAGAGGACAACCCGCTCAGCCGCGGCGTCACCAATAGCGGAGGCGCAGCAGCAGCACCGCGGTACCATGCCCAAGGCCCGATCAACAACATCTCAGCGGGGCACCCGCCACTCACCAACGGGTTCCGCAACGGCCGCCCGGAGATGGAGCCCGGGTGGGCGGGCATGCCGCCCCTTCCCCCCTCCCCCCCCCCGCCTCTGCCCCTCTCGCCCGGGTCGCCGGTGTACGTCCCGTACGACCCGCTGCTCCCCCTTCCCCCGCCGCTTGATTTGGGCCGGCCGGTGACGCCGCCGTCGATGCTGCCCAGGGCGCCGATGGCGCTGCCCCTGCCGCCACTCCCGAACGATGTGCTGGAGGACGATAATTCGGTTGTGGTGGGGTTGAAGGTGTATACGAAGAGGACGGCGCCGAGTGTTATTACGGGGAGGCTGAAGGCGCCTTTGAGCGGTCCGCCACCGCCGCCGCCGGTTGGGCCTGTGGCGTATTAGGATGCGGTGGTGGATGGTGAGGATGCTTTGAGTGTTTACCTTTTTTTTGTTCGTGATAAACGATTTTTTTTAGCTCCTTTGGGGTTGTACTTTTTGGTATTTTAGTCTCTTTTCTTTTATTCGATGTAGTTTGTAGAACCACCATAGATTGCATTGCAATAATACCATGAAATCTTTAAAAAGGAGATGCGGGCACCCAGTAAGTGACGAGGAACAGGTGACTAATGTCCGAGCTGGACCAGAAGAGATCAGGAAGGACCATAGAAATAGCGTTTTGATTGATCACGATTATCCACTAGCATTCTGTACAGATAAATTTCCTGCCCTAACAACTACCATTGCTTCCACAAAATCTACGTCGAAAACTCGTTGAAGAGAGGAAGTTGAACTCAGGTGCAATAAGGAATAGACCCGGTCCACGAAACATATTCGCCAAAGGCGAGCGCGACCCAATAATTGTTGGTAAGCTTTGCCCATCCTCTGTAAAAAAAAATTAGAACCTATGAATGGCACTAAGAATTAAGAAAATACACTCACGCGTCGCCTTTAACCACAGTCGTATTGTCGCGCGTATAGCACTTGATCGTAATATGCGTGCCCTTGGGGTACTGCCCGATCGCGGCGCAGCTTGTCCTGGGGCAGGTGCGGTATCTCAGCCCATCGACCTGGACGACTCCGGCGTTCGTGCGCTTCTCGAGCAGCTCGACGTCGCGGCCGACGACGGGGGCGGAGTAGACGGTGGCTTCTGGCGCAGCGGGGGCGGGCTCGGGGAGAGCGAGAGCGGGTGTGACAGCCGCGAGGGCGAGAGCGAGGATTGGGAAAGAGAACTTCATGGTTGATTTGGAGGAGGAGGGTGTGTGATGTAGATCGTTCGCGTTGGGAGTTGAGAACTTCTGGGGAATCGTAGAAGAATGTGGCAGCTATTTTATAGCTTTTTGTCTGCTCGTCACGAGGAGGTATCTGTCGATGATTTAGCACACCAGGCAAGACCATATCCAGACCCACCGACAAATAACGACTCCGAAATCAGGCTTGTCCATCGTCCAAGCCCAATTTCAGATCCCTACCAGGCTTCCCCGGACCCAGGTCGACTTGGGTTGTGGTACATATCTCGAGGGCGTGTTTCAAGAGTGCGAGTATACTCGCAGCACATGTTCTGAAAAACTCCAACTGTGGAGTTCATTTGATGTCGGGGAACCCCCAAAGCGCTCGGTGTTTGCCTGATTTGGGCATATGATTTGCATAACGCGTCCAAGAAATTAATGTCAAGGGATTGGCGCATCATCCTTGCGTATGATCATCTTTATGTTTATCACTCAGTCAAAGGATTCTGATGAAACGTTGGAGTCAGAGTATTGAGAGAGAGCCTGATGCATGATGTGTTGAGAGCTTGGACGATTGTTCTTGTTGTGGACGCCGCGGTAGGGATCTCCGTCTGATTTTCTGGCCAAGGATTTTGCCATGAGGATCGCAAATTGCTAACAAATATGACCGTATAAGTCAGGTTGTATTGCTTCGTAGATTATTGGATTATCGATTCCCGAGTGTTCCAGGAAAATCATTTCACTTCGCAAGAAAAGCGAATCCGAGTTGGAGTCTGATTTGAACGTTTGAACGGCGAAGACATTTTCGGATGAGCCAAGATAAAAGATTAGATAAGATCAACCTGCATTTCCCACTCCGACAAAGTTAGGCGCTTAATTTAAAATTACTTCCTGGCACCCAGTGCGACGCCGACTCTGCGAGGAACTGGGAGCTGATGTCGGAGATTACCTGAGCACTAAGTATGGGATATTCCATTCAGACCGCTTCGCAAGTTGATGTCCATTACACGGTCATTAACTAAAGTTCATATATGTGTATGTATGACATGTAACTTCTGAAGTAAACCCATGAAACTACGACGTCCCTTAATAGGTTCGCCGGCAGCTTGTCCACACTTGTATCCATTTACATTAACTTAGCGCCTCCATGAAAATACATATTTCGGGGGAAAAAACAGAAAAAGAAAGAATGTGAAGGCGCGACCCGAAAGCGATGCGATTTCTCACCAAGCCATCTTCGCGATGATAGACTATAAAACGACAGAAACATCCATCAGTCAGACAAGTGCATCCACTAAAAATTCAACCAACTCTCCACATACCTTAGGATACGTCCTAACAATCAACTTCCTCGTCTCATCCACAATCAAGATCCCCAGCGCAAACCCAAACGGAATGCCCCAGAACTTGCCCGGAATCGGGGTGGTTCCAAAGACGCGCTGCAACCCCGGTCCATAAAGATTGGCGACACCAACGAGCATGGTGCCGACCATGCCGATGGGGACGACGAGGTTGCGACGAGGGCCCCAGAGCGGGTTCGAGTTGAGGATGGAGACGCGCCTGTTGCGCACGGAGAGGAGGCCGCCGTATTGCATGAAGACTATCGTGATGTAGCTGGGAACGATGGTACGTTAGTCTTCGGAAGAAGAGAGCGGGTGGAGGGGAGTGCTTACTAGATGCATTGCCCGACCGCGACGAAGTGGTTGAGTTGATCGATCGTGAAGCCCTGATACCCGTCTCCCCACTTGTTGTACACCAGAATGACATGGTGGAAGCTGAGCCCTTGTTGGGACATGTACAGGAACCACATGCTCATCGCGCACGGCCACATCATCAAGCCCATAAACTATCAACGAGGGGAATGAGTTAGACATTGTTGCGTATATACAGGAAGAAAGACGAGACTTACCAAGTAAATTTGGAAGAAGAACCTCCAGTCCGTCAGCCTCTCCGTGCGCGCATTACGCGGCTTGCGAGCCATGAGATCTGTTTAAAGAAGCGATATTGTTAAAACGGGCGTGTCAAACAAACGAAAGGGTCTCTCAACAACTAACCAGACTCAGGTTTCTCGTACATCAGCGAGATGGACATAATAACGTCGTTCGTGATGGAGAAGCAGACTTGGAGGTACGAGCTGAGCGCGAGCTGCATGCCGAGGAAGACGTTGCAGAAGACGGTGATGAACTCGGTGTATGTTCCAGCCTATTTTTGGTGAGCATCAGTAACTGGTTCGGTATGAATATTGAAATGAAGAAAGACGCACAGGCATGAGGTACAGGATGACCTTCTTCAAGTTGTCGAAGACGAGACGGCCTAGTTCGATGGCTACGGGGATGGAAGAGAAGTCGTTGTTCAAGAGGATTATCGAGGCTGAATAAAATATCGCATTGAATATGAAATATTTCAGAAAACTGTGTTGAACAACGCACCAGCTTCCTTTGCAACATCGCTTCCACTATAAAACACCTTAGAAACGAATTTTTATGCACGCGAAGGTAGTCAAAAACACACACCTTCCCATAGCGATACCAATATCACTAGCCTTCAAAGCAGGCGCATCATTAACTCCATCACCAGTCTACCACCCAAAATCAGCCATCAAAAAATTCAAAAAAACCAAATTCAAAAAACATACAACAGCAACAATATTATCCCCCCTCTTCTTCGTCTCCTCCACAATCATCATCTTCTGCTCCGGCGTCGTCCTCGCAAACACGATCTCCGTGTAATCAGTAAGAATCGTGTTCCAATCAGACGTCGTGAGCTGCGCGAGATCGTCGCCTGTCAGCACGAGAGCGCGGACGGGGTCGTCTTCGTGTGGCTTCATCTGAGCGGCGCGCCGGACTGTGAGCGGGGCGGAGTCGCTGTTCGTGTCGGAGTCGCTGAGCTTCTTTTCGGAGGATTGGGTGAGGCTAGAGATGGTGTCGTATTGGTTTTGGGTGATGATGCCGACCTAAATAAAAGGTAATGAATAAGCGCATCTGCTTTCGCGATAGATAAAAAGCCCAACTCATACCTGCTGCGCGATCGCCACCGCGGTGAGCATAAAATCCCCCGTAACCATAAAAACCCTAACACCCGCATTCCTAATCACCCCCACCGCCTCTCTCACATCCGCACGGGGCGGGTCGCGGATACTGATAAACCCAACGAACGTCAGATCCTGCAGCTCCTGGTAGAGCACCTCCTCGAGCTCGTTCTCATCCTTCGGGAGCTTGACGTCGTCCACAGACCGCTTGCACACCGCGATCACCCGCTGGCCCTCGGCGCTCCATCTGTGTTGGAGGCGCGACAGGCGGGTTTGGTGCGCGGGGGTGAAGGGCGCGACGGCGCCGTTGGTGTCGAGGATGGAGGAGACGGAGGGAAAGAGGACGTCCGGCGCGCCTTTGATGAGCATCCACGGATCGCTGAGCCCGGATGACCCTTGCTCCTGGACGATGCTCATCATCCACTTGTTGCGCGAGTTGAACGGGATCTCGAAGATCTTCTTGTAGTTCCCCGAGATAGTGCGCAGCACATCAGTCCCATCGTCCGCGGCGAGGCACTTCTGCAGGGACTCCTCTGCGAAGCGGAGCACGGCGGTGTCGGTGGGGTCGCCCTTGATCGTGCGTTGGGAGGGGGCGATGCCGTCGGTGGTGCCTTCGAACTTGGCGCCGTTGCAGAGGCGGGAGATGAGCGCGAGTTGCGGGAGGGGCGGGGAGGCTTTGAGGGAGAGGGGTCCGGCGGGCGTGAAGGTGGTTTGAGAGGCTTCGTCGTCGGCGTCGAGGGAGTATTCTTCGTCGAAGACGGCCAGTTTGCGTACGCTCTGGTGGAGAATAAGAAGTGTTAAACAAAGGGGGTTTATGTTGTGAAATGGGGGGTAGAACGGACCATGTTCCCCTCTGTGAGTGTTCCGGTCTTGTCTGAGCACAAAACCGACATGCAGCCCAGAGTCTCGATAGTTGCGAGGTTCTTCACGAGGACATGGCGAGCAGCCATTCGCCGGGCGACGATGGTCAGCGAGAGCGCAACGCACACTGGAAGTCCCTGTGTTATAAGTTGAGTGTGAAGTTGTACTAGACTTTTAAAAAAATAATAATTACCTGAGGAACGAACGCAGTAAGACACCCAATCGAATTAATAATCGCCCCACTCGCAGTCTCAAACCCGGGGAAATTCTTCCTCAACCACGCAGCCCACACAATCATCGCAATACAAAACAGGCCCAGCGCAACCGCACTAATAATCTTCGTAAAAAACCACACCTCCCTTTGCACCGTTGTAAGCTTGAACTTGGTCTCGCCGGACATGGCGACGATGCGGCCCATGATGGTGCGGTCGCCCGTGGCGAAGACGACGCCGGTGCAGTTCCCTTGCACGACGAAGGTCGAGGTGAGCGCGAGGTTCCGCGTTTCCATTGCGTTGTCGGAGGTGGAAGTGATGGAGCCGGGGATCATGTCACTTTTTTCATTCGTTTGTATTGTAAGCAAGAGAGGGAGGAGGGATGGTATTTGTATATGCACCTTTCACCAGTGAGAAGTGAACGATCGAAGCGCAGGTCCGAGGAGGCTTCGACGATGCGGATGTCAGCGGGTACACGGTTACCCTTAGAGTTAGAATTCGTCAGGAATACGAAAAGGGATGCTCGCAGGGCTTACGAGGGACAACACGACCACATCCCCGACGACGATGTCAACAGCTGGGATCGTCTGTCGTTCGCCGTTGCGGATGACGGTGGCCTCTTCGGCGATCAGGCTCCGAATGGACTTCATGATCCTGGACGCATGGAAGTCGACGACGGCGTAGAACGTGGCTGAGACGATGATGACGAGCAGCTAGTGTAACTGGCAAGTGAGTGGTTTATACACTGAGGGCGACAAGTGGCGTTAACTGACTAGAAGGACGGCGACGCCCAGGTTAAATATGGCTGGGTTGGGCTCGCCGAGAGGTTTGTACGAGAGCTATTCGCAAGGTTTAGACGGTATGCTCAACCTCTCAACGAAGGAAAAAACATACCAGCGTGACGATAAAGGCAACCCACATGAGGAAATTGAAGCCACCAAATATATAATTAAGAATTTTCTTCCAGTACTGGGTCTTCGGCGGAGAGATAACATTCTTGCCGAAAGACTTGGTTAGTCGAGCGACCGCAGGCGTTTCGAGGCCCAGAGTGGGGGAAGTTGAGAGCCGCTGGTACACCACTTCGACCGGGACGGTGTGTATATCGATCTGGCGAATAACATTGGCCGGGTCAGTGGGCCCCTTCGAGGTGGGCTTCTCGTCTACGTGGATGGAGAGTGTTCGATAGCTATTGATTTCATGATGAACAAGTGGATAATAAAAGTCAAAATAAAAAATCCCTCACCGAATTTGCACGCCATACTGCTCGCCGCTTTTATCGCCAGCCCCAGTGTCTGAGGCCTTGGCAGTATGGGTAGCCATTACGGGGGATGAGGGATTTTCTTTGATGGCATCCCATTCTAAAAGAACGGCGAAAATCACTCAGTTTGGTTCAGACGTGTTATTTACCCACAAAGATAGCCTGCGAGGCTATTGCTATTGGACGGCACTAGATATAAAACGAGAATATCAAAACGTCGAGACAGCTTCAGGTTGACACAGGTACTTACAATTGATCCTCATCGCCGTTCTCGTCGAGTTACCACCGCGTTCACAGCAAACTTGGAAATCGACTTCCCCCATTCCCGCGGATCACGTGGGGCACAAACTTGAACTTGACGAGCGAGACTCTCTTTCGAACGACCAGGCTACACCCAGGGAAGGCCCAAGGCTTGTCTTGAAGGACTCCTGTGTCATATACAGTGCAACACCACACCTCCTTGAGCTCGAATCCAGCCTGAAACCTTCACGGCGAGCTCAGGGCCCAGAACACAGGACATCGCAACTCATCGAAGAGCTACGTCTGACACCCTGCATTGCAATCAACCCGACCACGCTAGTCGATGTTATCTACCAATGGCAATAGAAACGCGCCTGTCTATAATTGCGGCGCCTGAAAATATTGCCTATCCGAGTTGCGTGATTTTCGCCGTTGTTTTTGGAACCGACTGACTAAGGACTAATATTGAGGATTCCTAATCCATTTTTCTGGGAGTTTGACGGGCTCTGCGAGTTTTTGTAGAACAGGACACAGCAAGAACAGGAGAGAGCGATAAACCTGTGTGAGAGAACACTATTTAAAGCTCAGAATGAAATTCACCTCTTGTGTGACGCTCATCCGCGACCGGTCAGTATATGTAACTGACCGCCCACTATCGTAGAACGAAACGATTCTGTTAGTGCCCCTTTTTCGTCCATTTCAGTCAACCTCGTCTCTAAGCGGAGTAGGACGAGACATACCTTTTGGACCTCAGAAGTGACGTTGACAGTGCATGACGGTGCATATATGCACGCAACAGGTGGATAAAACGGTGAACTGCTGTTTCTACGTAAGTATATGCGTGCTCAAAGGAAATGTGGGCATACCTGAACCAATAACACTCCCATTTGAGCTATAATCGATGTCTGTGGACCGTGGTGAATCTCACAGCGACCGCGGTAAATTTGGAACGGACATACCTGCACCAACGAAATGGTACTGTTCAGCACGAGAGCATACCGAAAAGGGTGATGGTCTGGGTGTATACAAAGGGAACAGGTAAGAGGCGCTAAAATGAAGGAAGCAGTGGCGATGGTGGTGGTTGAGGAAAGAAAGGGACGAGGTTGTAAAAATCTCGCGAAGTGATCCCAAATTGGGAACATCACATGACGTCATTGTCGCTTGAACTTGACTTCAAGTTCAACGTTCAACGTACAGGGCGAGGACGAACAGGATGCTAACTTCACCGAAGAACATGGCCAAAGCATTGAAGATGACGAGCTGTCGGAATCCGAGCTCATTGACTAGGGGGGTGAAGACGAAGACGAAGGTGAAGCCGAGGAAGATATCGATGAAAGAGATGGATTTGTTGAGAACTTGGCGACACTGGGTTACGCGGAGTGTCTGTGCATGCCCAAACAATAGTCTCTTAGATTACCTCGTCACAAATTTTCTTGCCTCATAATTACCTTGTGATCCTCATGTCTAATTCATATCTCACTCGCAATAAATTCCACCTGTTATAATACCTCGTTACAATTTCATAGGCCTCATTTTTAGTATAACGATTCTCGATCATATTTAATTGGCTAGGAATTATTCCCGGTCTCAACAAGTCCTCATAAGAATCAGAGCCGAAGTATAATTCCCTGAAATTCTCCCAAGTTGTTCCGACCGCAGAGTAGCACTGCATATAATTCTAAACTATGCCCAAGTAGGATTCGTTTTTGTTACGAAGTGAAATAATTTTTCCTTACAATTTCATTCAAATGTAGTTGCTATGGCTAACTGATTCAACATGCCCGATCTTTCTTCCAGGAGTTCAGCAGGCGCTGCTAGTTTTGGTAAAACACGACACAGCGACGACAGTGTGAGAGAAAACCATAAAAGGCTCAAAATGAAAATCATTTCTTGCACGACCGACTTTCTAACATCTAATAGCGCTCATGTTGTAAAGAAAACAGATTTGATGGTTATTTTCTCTCTGCGTTAATTTCGAATCCCATTAAAATCCCACACACACCTTCCCAGCCGCATTTTACGATTGTAATTGCTCCCGCCTGGCCTTTACTTGAGCGCAGACTTCAAGTTCCTGGCGCGTATTGGGATCTGCTAATCTAGGGCTTAGAATTCAGATGTTGAAAAGCCAGACTTTACTGAAGCCGCCCAGCGATATCGATTATGTCAGTCATTCAAATGAAACTCGAAAAATCTTACGACCTGGTAATCTCTGTTTATACGTGAAGATACATGGGCGCTGCGCCCTGTTGGAAGAGGGTCGTGTTGTCTGTTCTCTGAAGAAATATAGTAGAGCCACACAGGCCTGGTGCCACCCCTTAAGGCAGATTGTAAAATGGGGATGCCGTTGAAAATAGGCGCCCATACACGACGCAGCCTTCTTTCGTTTCTGAGAATTTTTTCCACTGAGTGCTCAAGGCTTCTACTCTTTTTTTAAAGAAAAATTGACAAGTCCTAAAATGCAATTATTCAAATATTCAATAATGACATCGATCCATTGTAGGTCTTCATCCCGAAATAGAGGGACGATCTTCCTAACGGGTTTTCCTCAAAAGCTGCAGCGCACGTTGTTCACAGGCAGCAATTCATACCCACAAAATTCTAATTGGAAATGCTCTTCTGCCAGTTAGTGGCTTTGTAGAATAACCCTGACAACGGCGCGCGGGCGCTTTGAAGATGTCTTTTGAGTGAGCGGCTTCTCTTCGGGCGGTAGTGAATGGAAGTTCATTTGAGTAAAGACAGCTGATCGCGGGCGGTCAACGTTCATTATGAAAAACCGAAGTTAGAACTTAAGTAGAGAGGTTATGGGAGCATGAGAAGAGACCAACCGGGAAGCGGGCAGCAGCGATGTGGCCCGGCAGTAGAAGAGCTGAGGTAGATAATTTAAGCGCTCACGCAGACCAGAGTTGTTTATCCGTAACTCCAGCGCCAAGATGATCATCCCTTATGACTCATTGCAAAGCACTACTAGGTCAACAGAAATTGATATAAAAATAGACGCAGCTAAGCGATTCTTCATTTAAGCTTGTTAGTTGGTCGGAAATTCGAAGGCGACGGAGATTCTATGACACCAATGTCTTGGCCTAACGTATTAATATCATGACCGTCGAAACTCTTGCGAAACTCCTCTCTGTTTTGTAGTCATAAATCCTTGAGGTGGCCATCGTTTTTTACACCTAGCTCCAACATATATCTACTAATAATCTTAAGAACTAGTCTTAAAATTTTAGCTCTAAGTCCACGACACCCAGCTAAAATCAAAATTCTCGTCCCAAGCACGACATAAAGGCTACATATGCCTCGACCTCGTGAAACTTGACACTACTGACAAGTGATCTCCGCCTCGCAAGGCCTACTTAACTTTAAAGCCTCAGCCCCAGCATGACGCTGTCAGCTGTTTACTTCAGGCGGTCCGTGGCTTTATTATGAAACCCCTGTTATTCTGGTTACTCAAAATTTCCAGAGAAATGTCAATACCGAACCTTTGATTGACTGGCGAAAGATGTTTGTAGGACAGACGCTTGATGGCTTCTGAATCACGCGGTCAGATACATGACAGAAACGCTCTTCTCTGCATTCCCCTTAGCCTTTCTTCATTCACTTATTTATGCAGGACCGTCGTTCTCGTTTTCGAGTTTTCTTTCGAGTGTATGATAAAAGTATTGAAGTTCAGGGTCACAGAACGCCCATCATCGCGGAGAACGGTGCCTTAATACACCCACGTTCCCCGCCCTTTACGTAATGGCTCATGTTCCGCCGTCGACACATCACGACGAAACCTGGAGTCAATAGATTCTCCGCAACCGACATTTACGGAGACTTCTTGGACTGATGGTTTGCGGTATTACCTTCCGGGTCGGGGCGATCCTGACAGGTTTTTGTATAAATACAACAGACCATCTCCCAATGCCAGCAAGTTTCGGGCTACTTTCTCCATATACCTCCAGTTCTCATCTGTGAGTCGCATTATTTCGCTACGAAGTTACATCTGACTTACGGATACCAGGTAATAGAAGGGTGGCCATTCGACGATGAGAACCAATTTCTTGGTTGCTCTGCTAGGCTCCTTGCTTGCCACAAGCGTTGCGGTCCCTGCTGACCTTTCTCTCAAACGAACCGTTCCCTCCAATACCACTCTTTCCCCGAGGAGCGTTCCCGCATGGCAGTTCTACTACGGCGTCACTGGCGCGCAGCACCAGACCAACTTCAACCAATGGTCTGCGGCTGGGTATCGCATGATTTCGCTGAGTGCCTACGGACAGCCTCCCAACCACCGTTATGCCGCTGTCTGGGTCCAACGTTCAGGGCCTGGATATTTCGCGATTCATGAGGCCAGCGGAACTCAATACCAGTCCTTCTTCGACTCCCATGCCCCCAACGGTTATGTGTCCACCATCATCACGGTTACCGGGCCAGCAAACTCGGCTGTCTTCGCTGGTGTTATGGAACAAAACGGCGTTACGAACTGGTATCAAAAATGTGGACTGACGAACTCCCAGTACGCGACAGAGTTGAACAATGGCTTTGCAAACCGATACTACCTCAAGTCGTTCACCGAATACGGCACCCCTTCGGACAGACGCTATTGCGGGATTTGGTACTACAATACCCAGTACGACAAGTATACCGCGTGGTACGACCAATCCTACAGCGGTTACCAGACGACATTCAATGCTGAAACCACGAAACCCTTCTGGCGCCCGTCGTATCTTTCCGTGTCGGAGGACCACCTAATTTCTTCGGCATTCGTCGATACCGACATAGGATCCTGGGTCGCAAGACATGGAATGACAGCGAGCGATCTTCAGGCCGAATACCAGACCCAGCTATCAGCAGGCCGGTATATCATCCATCTCCAAGGAGGCGGAACCGGATCCAACGCTAACTACGCTGCTTTGTGGGCGACGCAAGACATGCCCACCCCACGCACATTTCGAGTTACGGGCAGCATCACTGGGTTCCAGAACAACGCCGCGGCCGGTGCCCAGGCGGACTCCTTGATGCAATCCTGGATGAAGACCAACGGCGTGCGCCAGGCCCAGGTCAGCGTTGGAAAGAACGGGAATATCCTCCTGCAGAAGGCTTACTCCTGGAGCGAGGCTACGCGCCACACTACAGCCCCGAACGACGTATTCCTCCTTGCGAGCAACAGCAAGATGTTCGTGGAGGCGGCCATCCAGACGCTTTATAACAGCAACAAGCTCACTGCCGCCACCAAAGTCTACCCTCTCCTCGGCTACACGAAGACAACGGATCCGCGCCTGCAGCAGATCACCGTGGACCAGCTCCTGACGCACTACGGCGGGCTCAACGACACCGCTTCCGGCTTCGACCCCACCTACCGCATGCGCGACATCGCCATCGCCCAAGGCACAGGCGCCAGCCCGGCGTCGGTCAAGAACATCGTGGACTACATGTCGAGCTACACACTGGACTACAACCCCGGCGGCGGATACGCGTACTCGAACTACGGGTACCTCCTGCTCAGCTACGTCGTCGAGCACGTCACGGGGATGGCGTACTACGATTATCTGTCGAGCGCTGTCCTGACTCCTGGGGGATTTGATGTGAGGAAGTGGGGCACGAGCCCGAGTGCGCATGCAAATGACCCGATCACACAGGAGTCGGTGTATATTGGGCTGAATGCGGCGCTGCCGCAGAGTCAGGCGCAGATTGCGGCTATCTTTGGCGGGGATGGGATGTATAAGGAGGATGCGTTCGGTCCGGCGAGCTTGGCGGCGTCGGCGACGACGCTGGCGAGCTTCATCCATACGCATGGTATGTCTCTTTGTTTTGTCTGCTTGACTGTACTGATTACTTTACGTTTGCAGCGGTCTGGGGAATTGGCCCTCGCCCTACTGGCTCAGGACAGTGGTGGGCGGCCCGCTCAGGCAGCACGCCGGGCACAAGAACCTGGGCACAGTCGCAGTGGAACAACCTTGACTGGGCTGTTACGGTCAACACGCGCGATTTCCCCCCTTTCGGCACGAACCAGGATCCGTTCGATAATGTGTTGTGCGGGTCGACTATCCCTGGCTTCTTGAATTCGTATCCGACTGTTTAACTGGAGTTTGGATTTTGGACACGTTGAACTTTTTTAGTGTGAACGATTTCGGGAATGGGTTTGGACATTTATCTCTTCGTTATATCGTAAAAGGTCTGCGTAACATACCACATTCATTGAACTATTTCAAACTTGTTACCCATAGACTAATACCCAATATTGTTCTCCAGTTTCTCCGAGGCGTTACACTGAGATAGGATGGGTTATTCGTTGGGGACAAGGACATCACACTCCGTAGAATTGTCGAAAGCTCGACGCGACTACGGACCTTCGGAATATCCTCTGCATATTCCGAGCTTGACGAAATTCCCGGCTCTGAAACGCGTCGATCTGTTGAAACAATTTTAGACTGACGGACCTACTGTGAAGGCATCTAAAGATGGAAACCTCAGTTAAACAGAGGCTAGATTCAAATTAATTGGGATTTGTTGACGCATAGGTACAATGAAAATACATCTGTTCTTGTACCTCGGAGGTGTGGGGAATACAACATGCAACACGGTCCAGATTCACTCGTCATGTACGTCGTTTAATCCATCTGTCTAGAAGAAGGTCGAGCCCTCTGGGGGTTGGGGTAACTTGCGATTGTTGAACGAAGCCATCTCTCTGATAAGATAGAACAGAAGACGCGATAAGATAGGAGTAGAAGTTGAACAAAGAATCACGCACTTCCGAATTTCTACGAGCACGTTCTCAATACTCAGGTTTCTAGACCAGTTGGCCAGAACGGGAAGTTTGGCTGGATCCACTTTCCATTGACCTGGTTGACGAAAGGGAGATTCACTCGAGATGAATTCTACTTCGGGGCGGGCGTCAGGGTACGAGGGTCCACACGTAATCTTGAGGCTGTAAATGCGGTTCTCGTGCACTGTCTAATCAAAGGTAGATGGATGTGATGTCAGTTCATTGCAGAGCTGGGACACCAGGCGCCTCCTTACGTGCCCTGGACCGATGATGGTGCCGTTCCAATTGCTCATCAGGATATCGTCGCCATCTTCTAATCCGTAAGAGCATGAGCCATCGCCGATGCCTTTCTCGCCTTTCTCGAGCTCTTCGAGGAGACGAAAGTTTCTAGGTACTATTCAGGGTTGGATATAAGCAACCTGTGCCCATGAAATGCAGTGAAATGGTACCTTTGGCCATCGCAAGGGACAAAGGAGATGAAGGGAGGAGTCAAAAGAAGTGTAACGGTTAGTCACAGCCACAGGGGTCTCTCAGCATAGCATTCGACCACCACCTTCCGCAGCTATATACTTTTGCCTCCTTCTCCCACATCCTCTTCTAAATCTGCAATGTTCGGCGGTGGCACGTCCACAGAATACGACGATATCGTCAGTAAGTTCATTTTCCTTCCATAATTACCTAAAATCACAATATTGATATCGGTTCTTATAGACAAGACGACTGATGAGAACCTGACCAGCGAAAACTGGGAGCTGATATTGAACTTATGCGACAAGGTGCAAGAGGAAGGGCAACAGGGTGCGTGGAGCAGCAAAGATTGCTGTTGGATAGCAGAGTCCGCGCTCTGTGGCTGGTGGGCCATGCTGACGCACGCAATTGCAGAGCCCACTCCGCCATCGCAGCCATTCTGAAACGTTGGCACACCGGAATCCGAATGCAACTCTACGCGCTCTCGCTGACGGAGTCGCTGAGCAAGAATCTGGGCATCGAGATCCATCGCGAGCTGGCTTCGAGGGCATTCACCCAGGGCCTCGAGAACTCATCACTGATCGAGTGCGTCATCCTTGTTCTGGTTGATTCTTGGCTCTTTGTCTCATTTGATTGCAGAACACTCATGAAAAAGTTCGTCGGAGAGCACGGGCTGATAGCGCTCTGGACGCAGAGTTTGAAAGGACGAACGTTGGGTATAATGGAAGAATGCTACAACAACCTCAAAGCTAAAAGTGAGTTTTCCGAGTTCTCTATTATCGTTAGTTGATAGGTGTTGTTTCGCAGACTACAAATTCGAAGGACTCAGAACCAGCGCCACCGAATGTGATGACGAGGCTCGTCGAAGGGAAGAGGAGAGCTGCAAAGGGTCTGGAGATGTCGATGCAAGACCGAGGCGGGCCGTCGCAATGGGCCAAGTATAGCCTCACGTCAGGCTCGGGCTCCTCGTCTGGGGCGGGCGCCTCGGGTTCGAGCAGCAGTGCGAGTGCCGGCCGCTCAGGAGCAGACAAATCCGGGTCAGGATCAAGCTCATCAACTGCACACCCTTCGCAGCACCCAAGTACGGCGGAGGCGGTACGTTCCTGCTCGCACACCAACACCTGAACGAATGGCTGCGCAACAGCGCACAGCAGCAGCAATACCAGCAGGCACACAGGCATTGCAGCAGCAGTCAAAAATCTCACAGCCTCAGTCACAACCGCAGCATGCTATCCCTTCTCGGTCGTCCTCGTTAAACGATGCTCCTGTTGTCTCGCCGACATCCACTGCTCATACTACTGGGTCTGCATCACAACAGCAGCTGCACCTTCGATCGCTGGTGGAGGCAACATCGTTACCCGTGTGCGGGCTTTACATGCATTTGAACCCACAGAACCAGGCGAGCTGGCGTTCGAAAAGGGATATATCAAAGTCGTCGATCGTGGCTATAAAGATTGGTGGCGAGGCCAGCTGAAAGGTCGTACTGGGATCTTTCCGTTAATTATGTGGTATTTTATCTTGTCTGGATTATGAACTTGTTTCTAAGTTGTGAAATAGGAAGCAATGCCAGAACCTACAGCTGCTGAGCTGGCAATCGAGGCTGAAAAGAGGCTGCCGTTTCGCCCAAGCGTTAACGTCGAGAAGCTGCTTAACATGCTGAGGGCACTGGATCCCGCCAAAGATAATCTAGCAGATAACGAGGAGATTCAGGTTCGTTTGTTTTCCCCGTAAGACCGGGTTGTGTAACTGATCGTCGTTGATGGTCTCCACTATAGGAACTCTATCGATCAAGTATGGCCCTTCGCCCGAAGATCGTGAAACTGATCGACAAGTATAGTCAGAACGAGGTAAGATTGCAGTTGTACTGATAGGTTCTCGATATCTTATCTACCCGATGTATCCCAGCCGACCTGTATCAATGAACGAGACGTTCGTCCGAGCTCGTACAATCTTTGATCGCATGATGGAGGAGAGTCTCGCTCGGCATACTGGAGGTCAGCCATTTTTTCTAGCATCTGCACCCACCCCTACTTACTCAAATTAAACTAGTGTACGACCAACCCACCTTCCGTCAACCCCAGTACGGGCCCCAAGGTCGCCCAGATTCACGCGCGACAGCACAAGGTCGCCAGCAGCAGCCCTACGGGTGGAACACTGGCGGCGCGGCTGCAGCTGGCTACGAGCAGGGGTATGGGGGGTATGCTGGTCCCGCGAGCACATACAACATGGGCCCTGTGAGCATCCCGCAGCCCCAGCCCGCGCCGGAGATCCAGCAGTACCCTGGTCCTCAACCAGGTCCGGGTGCTGGTCCGGCTGGGTATGCAGATCAGGCGGCGGCAGCGGCGGCGTATGCTGCTCAGCAGCAACAACAGCAGCAACAGCAACAACAGCAACAGCAACAAGTAGCCGTTAATGGAGCCTACGGAATGCCAGGCGGGTACCAGCCAAATGCCCCGTACTCCCAACAAGGTCCGACACCATATCCCGTCCAGCAGCAGCCACAGCTAGCACAGCAGCAACAACCAGTTCAGCAGCAGCCTCTCCAACCTCAGCCTGTTCAACAACAACAACAACAACAGCCAATTCAGCAGCAGCCTCTCCAGCCTCTCCAGGTTCAGCAACAACCTATCCAGCAGCAACCACTCCAGCCCCAGCCTGCGCAGCAACAGCCACTTCAGGCGCAACCGGTTCAACAACAGCAACAACCTCAGGTCATACAACAGCAACCGGTCCAGCAACAGCCTCAAGTCCAACCTCAACCTCAGCAGCAGCAGCAGCAACCCGTTCAGGTTCAGCCCGAACCTCAGATTCAGCAGGCGGGCTCACCTGCAGGCGTCGCGACTACTACGCCCATCTATTCGCAGCCTCAGATTCAGTCGCAACCTCAGCCGCAACCTCAGCCTCAGCCGCAAGCCCAGGTGCAGGTTGAGCCTCAGCCTCAGCCTCAGCCCCAGCCCCAACCTCAGCCCCAACCTCAGCAACCTATCTCCGGGACGCCTCCTTTCCCATACGACCCCTCATACACCTATGCAGACCCCAACGTGCAGGCATGGGCACAGTACTACGCGCAGGGCGGGAAGGATTTAGCCGGGTCGGTTTACTTCTTATCGATCCCTGGAGTCACGGAGCCTTCGGCCCAGGGTCCGAGCAGCACACAGGCGCAGCCCCAGGATGGATACGCTACGCAGCAGCAGCAGCAGCAGCCTGTGCAACGCCAGCAATCTTACGATGCCCAGGCTCAGGCTCAGGCTCAAGCTCAACCCCAGGCCCAACCGGAGAGTGAGCTTGCTTACGCAATCACCACGACAGTACGAGCCGCGTCTCCTGTCCAGCAGCAGCCACAGCAGCGTCCGCTTTCTTATCAGCTCCAAGACTCTGGGCCAGCCCAATACGCGAACCAATACCCTTCCGGCATCGATACTACAACAAAACACGCTGGAGGCAGCCCGACGTCTGCGGGCAGTGGCGGTTCACTCGGCGGTGTCCGTCCGGGATCGTTCAGTGGCCAGAGCCCCACCCACTCCACCTCGACGCCGTCTTGGGTGCTGCCTAAGAAGACAACGCCTGGGCCAGGGCATCGCGATGCGCTTGGTGCTGCGGGTGGAGCTGGAGACTCGTACTTCCCGCAGCTTGTCAACCAGCTTGGAGGGGTTACTTTGACTGACCCTGGAAGCGGAAGCGCGCAGAACTCGCATCATGGTGTTGGGATGCCTGCTTGAGCATAAAGCCGATTGTTCCGATAGGAACTGGTTGAGTATGATAATGCCTAAAGCATGAAGGACGTGTCTCTTTGTTTCTTTTCTTGATGAAATCGTATTTCGAATTTGTCAGATACTGTAGTTAGCTACTCTTACTCTTTTTTCTTTCGAGTTCGTTGTTCTGTTTTTAACTACCTAAAATTCTTACTCCCTTCTTTTATATGCATGTTTCTTCTTGTAGATATCAAACATGTCTTCATCTTGTCCTTTTTCCAAGAAAGCAATTACGTGGTTGAGTGTTGCATACCCAGGAATATAGATACCACCTTGCAACATCAATACATCACGCCTGATCTAGAATCACAGATTGTTGAAGTTGCAAGAGAAGCTATCCGGATTTGGCATAAATTTCCTCATTAGGACTCCTAACATCTGCTTTCATCGATGTCGGCACAATGTTGTGGAGGCAATCGTAATTTTATCTAATTACCAAAAGGTTTCTTCTGAGTATGTCAAAAATATGTATTTCCTTCCGCCTATGGTCAGTTACACCAGAAATTGCAAGAATATACTTGCAACCACGTCCTATTGTTTCAAAGATACTCAGGGTCTATTTAAGCTTGGACAGAAAAGATTGCTCTTGTCAGTATTCTCTAACAAGTACCAATCTTCTGTGACTAAATGGGCGCCAAACACTGGTTCGCCGCCGATTCAAATTATACCAGACCGAACGAAGCTCGCATTTCATGAGGGGTCCTGATTATGTTTGAGTTAAGTCTCTGAGCGAGTCAAATGCCAAGCTGAGGGGGAAAGGTCATGATAATGTCAAATAGAACAAGTGCGCATAGTTATTTTCAACAGCTTCAGACATCTGAACCGTAATTGTGCATTGTGAAAGACCTGTCGATTTGGAGACATCAGCACTGGATATGTCGTTTACTCGTCCTCCTCTTCCCCCTCATCCTCGTCTCCATCACCTTCTTCCTCGTCTTCCCAATCATCGTCATCATCGTTCTCTGGCTCGCCCCGAACACGCCCACTGACGACGACGACAGCTTCCTTCTTGGTGTACACTTTGAGACCTAAAAATACGGGAGTTTCGTCCTCATCCTCGCCCGTAATAGAGGGCCTTTTGTACGTTCCATCACGGCCACCCAGACCAGGGATTGGGAACGGAAGGTCGCCAGGCACAATTGCCTGTCCTCCCCCAGCTTCCGCCTCGTCATCGGGCTTCTTCTCCTCATCAGGCTTCTTCTCCTCGTCAGCCTTTTTCTCGTCCTCCTTCGACAGGTCTTCCTCTTCTTCTTCTGCATCCTCCTCTCCGCCCGTCAAAGATTTCAACTCTCTTACAGTGACAATGGTCGTTGTAATAGTGGTAGTAGATCCATTCTTCTTGGACTTGGTCTTAGTCTCTGTCGACATTGTCGTGGTGCTTGTGAGTTTGGTATCATCTTCTTCCTCGTTCTCTTCTTGCTCTTGTAAGTCGGCCTCGACAATGTTCGAAAGGGAAAGAGGTATAAACTTCTCTTTTGAACTAACGGATTGGTGAGTACATATTTGGGTGAAAAGTGGCAAAGAACATGATTTACCTGACGTCATAGTCTGGAAAAGGTTGGGTTTTCATTAAGTCTGAAAATGCGTTACATTGGCGAAGCGAAACTCACTAGCAGCAATCGATCTGGACTGGGTTCTTTGTGTCAGGACGCGAGAAAGCTTATGTTTGCTCCAGCTTTTCACGCTGTCATCGAATTGTCCCTACCATAAATATTATCAGCAACAAATTCGTAAAAGAAGCGGCATTTTCAGGACATACTTGCTCCTTACTTTCCGAGCGGTCAATTCGCGGCTAAAAGGAAGGGAAAGACCACGGTTTAAATCCCGGACCTTGGTGTTTAAAAATTGCTCACATAAACAGCATAGTCGCCAGCCTCGAGCTCAAGCTGACAAGACACGCTCCTATGCCAAAATTCCGCTGAAACAGACTCTCCTTTCCACTCACGCGTGTCCCTATTGAACACTGCGAAGTCGACGTTATGTTCGACGTTTCCTTCGAGACCTTTAAAGTATTTTTCATCGAGCAGCGAGAGGACGATCACGGCTGTCGATGCCTTGGGAAGAGTGAAGTAGACTGGATCGAATCGTTCAGTGAAAACTATTAACGCGGTCAGTGCGGAAGAGAAGGAAATAACGTACAAACTGCTTCTCCGTATCCCCAAGCATATTCCAGTGGTTTCGGCGGAATGCGCAGCCAGTGGGACGACATGACCCAACTGGCATCGAATATTGTCGTCCGCTCGATTGTCTCCCAGGTTTCCAAGAAATCAGAGTCTGTAAGTAGTCATCAGTCAGATGTCGTAAAAATACACCTGGGGTATGATACACACATTCCATGACGAACTCGCCGTCGTCTCCCATCTCATGGTCGAGCTCCTTGAGAACCTGGAGCCATTCGCCAGTCCACTCCTTAGACCCATCAGACCACCGGCCTGTCCATTCAGACTGGCCCCAGGGATTACGGAGAACGATGAAACGTTTTCCACGACATTCCTTCACACGAAGGATGGAATACGCGTGGCCACCAAAGAGCCCTTGGACTGTAGCAGAATCGTTTCCACTACGCATTTCGTCGAGACTGTCAAAGCCTACCCCGAAAAGGTGCGTATTATCGTTGGCCTGCAGAAGGACATCGTTCCAGAAGCGAACGGGGTCGAGAATATCCTGCCATAGGAAAACATAGTGAGGCATTGGGTGGCCATTTACGGACGATGTTACTTACGCTAGTTTTAAAAATGACGGAAACGCCTCTACAAGACATTTAGGACCGAAACATGATGACAAAACCCTTATACACATACCCAGTAAGATCCTCGATGGCTTCGGACATAAAACCTCCATCCAAGGCGGCGAAATCCCCGTGTAATTTGGCGTAAGCCTTCTCAATAAGCGGTACCCATGTCTCGCCAGCTGTACCAGACCTCGCGAAGTGTAAACCCTTTCCGCCTTTTCGTGCAATGGAATTGTAGACGTCTTTATCATAATGGTACAACTGTTGCTCCGCGGTCTTGAGTTCTTCGAATTTCGGGATGGTCCAGAACAATTGGCTGGGATTCTCGCAGTCAAGATGACGTCGATGCTCAAAATCAACGGTACGTACTCGTCGATGATGACAGTTTCCCAACGATTATCACGGAAGAAAATGAACCCATAAATTCCAACTTCTTCATCGCGCTGGGGGAAAAGGAGATAAATCAAGTTAACCGCGATTTAGACATAAGACGTACTGCTACACAGAGTTTTTCGATCAAACCAGGAGAGGTCGCCATTGTCGCGAGAGCAGACAAAAACCAGCAATCGCCCAAGGCACCCTGCTTGATGTCGCTCGAGCTGGGGCGATCGGCAAAGAACTTGGGGTTTTCGAATATCTGAGAAACACGCCTGACATCGGGCGGGACTGTGACCTTGTCCTCGTCGACTTCCAATCCGAATAGGCATGATGCAGGATCGTTTTCAAGATCAAATTCGCTATCTCTGAGATGGAAAGAACATCGAAGATGAATGACCTAAATGACGGGGAAGGGGCTACTCTCACCTGAATTTTCTATTTGCAGCACGGCACGTCTTCGAGATGCGTTCTACCTTTTGCTTGCATTCCTGCAAGGCTTCCTCCAGTTCATCGGTGACGAGTAGTCCAACTTGTTCTTTTGGGGTGGGCGGGGGTACATCTGCCGCTTTTGGAGTACCTTTATTACGGCGTCGCGTCATCGGAGCAGCGTACTAAGGCTTTCAAACTGGATGGTCAAGAAAGAACAGCAGTTCAGGCCCTTATAACATGGACGCGATACTGAAAAGGAGGAAATACCACCTTTGACAGTGGGAAAGTGTATAAATGGCCCATCCACGAGGCTGTGTGTCTTCCAAAATCTAGGGCGTTGATGAATTTGATAGTGGACATCGTCGCAGAGATGGCGTACCCGGATTCTCTCTGTCGCCAATTTTTGTGCACATGATCGTTGATAATCAGAATTTATTCAGTGCAGATCAAGGGTGGGTCCAAGGCGTGCGCCAATCAAGGGCATGAATCCTTGAAGAATCCCGGGATTTCCTCCCCCTCCGATCTTTGATCAAAAGCTACCTAGGCAAGTCTCATCAATGTGCTAATGGTGGATAAAATTGTGTATGGCGCCCAAACGGAAGGTCTAAACCCTGCCCGGTGGGCGTATCTTGGTGGGTCACAGAAGCACCAGCGCTGTTTGAGTAACATGGGTCGTTATGAACTGGACCGGATCTTAGCATTTTGCACCCTTGCTTGATGCTTCATGTTGAGAAGGATGGAAGTCGTGGACATGGATGACGGATGGACAAAGGATCTGTCAAAAGACGTAGAGCGCGGTGTTCTACAGATGGATATGTGCGTGAATTTATTGCTCTTTTCAAGCAATTTCATGCATCACCAATAACAATAGTTCCTCAATGAAAGTCGATACATAGTCCACTTTGCTTTTTATTTCCCCAAAAACATTATTGATCTTACTGAAGTTTCAACTATTAATAATGACACATAATCGCGGTTTTTATCTCAAATGCACACACAGTATCAAACAAGGTAACACCAAGAGAAGAGATGCAGGTCCCGTATGAGGCTTAGGCTGCAAGAAACAGCGATCGAACGACTATCAAAGACCAGGGCTTTGAGTGCTAGTAACAGATTGGCGCGGCCAGTTTTCGCCCGAAAGTCTTGATGTAATCTCTACCGGAACATCCTTGTGCGTGTACACCCTCAACCCGACATGAACCGAGTTTGGGTCGTCCAAGTCGAGCTTGACATTGCTCATCTGGCCGGTGATAGCAGCCCAGAAGGCAGCGAAGTCATCAACGTAGCTGTCTTCATCCTCGTCGTCATCTTCCTCATCCTCATCCTCTTCGTCTTCGTCAACGTCCGCAGCAAACAAAGGTCGGTAGGGGCTTTTAGAAGGGGGCCCGGTCTTGCTGTTGTAGAGGACCGTCTGGACAGAGGTTGTGGTGGCGCTTTTGGTGGTCGTGGTAACGGTGCCGTCTTCAGCGACCTCGCGTTGGGGTTGAATGGCGGGGTCTTCTTCCCTTGGGTTTTTCTCCTCCGCGTACAATGCGGCGTCTTCTTCGAGAAGTTCTTCTAAAGTTACTGGGAGGTACTTGGCTTGACCACTTTGGTATCATTGTCAGTGATGGTAAACTATATAGAAATCAAAACGAACATACTCGGTATTAAAATCTAGAAGAAATAGTGAGCCAAGTCGTATGAAGAAACTGGAGACATGACTTACTTAGAGCAATCGACTGGCCCTTGGCCCTCTCTGTCATAATTCTCGAGACCTGTCTCAATTGCGACTCTCGAACCTTCTCCGTATCCTAAAACTTATCTAAGAATAGGACAATTGAGGCACAAAGAAAAGCACGCACTTTATTCTTGACGATGCGACGGTTCAAGCGAACATACACAACGTAGGTGCCAGCCTCCAGCTCGACCTCGGCGTTGACATTCGAGGTGTAAATTTTGGAGTGGGCAACCTCTACGATGGGCTCCTTTTCTCCTTCCTTGACCAGTGCGAAATCCATGCTCCAAGAGGCCTTTCCAGCTAGGTCACGGTAATACCTCTTATCCAGCTGGGAGAGGACGACGACGGATTTAGAAGCCCTGGGAAGGGTGAACTTGACTGACGTGGAAAAGATTTTGAGCCAAATTCACGGCACAGGTTGGATGTCGACTTACAGGTCACATCGTTGTAAGACCATGCGGCAGGCAGGGGTTTTGCCTTGACTCGGAGCCACTGCGATGACAGAATCCAGCTTGAATCAAAGAGGATGGTACGGTCAATTCGTTCGAAACAATCGAGCCAGTCCGAATCTACACAAAGAAAATGAATTAGAACTCGATAACAAAACCTAGAAGAGGCACCGTACACTCCATGATGAACTGGCCATCATCGCCGAACTCGTGTCCAATTTGGGGCAGGAGTTCCAACCATTCATGCGTCCACTCTTTGGAACCATCCGACCATCGGCCAGTCCATTCGGACTTGCCCCACGGGTTACGGAGGATCACGAACTTCTTGCCGTTGCACTCGACAACACGGAGGACAGAATATGCGTGGTCTCCCATCAGGCCTTGCACTTTGACGAACCCAGCGCCGCTGCGGGTGGTGTCGAGGTTGCCGAAGGAGCATCCGAATAGTCGGTCTTGGTTAGCACGACTGAGCTCTTCGTGCCAGAAGCGTTCGGGATTCAGGAGGTCCTGATAGTGAAGAAGGACGATCAGTCAAGAGGAGAGTACAGGACGAAAATGTCCGCACCTTCGCCTGCAATACGGTAGATACCCCACTACAGTTTGCGTATCAGTAAGGAAGTTAGGGTAGGAGAGGATGTAAGATCAGCGCACCCAGTCATGTCGGCGATAGCATCACATTCATGACCGCCTTGCAAATGCGAGTAGTTTCCGTGTAGCTTCGCGTATGCCTTTTCGATCAGGGGAACCCATGTTTCGCCAGCCGTGCCAGAACTGGCGAAATAGAACGACTTGCCACCTTTACGAACAGATTTGTTGTAGAGGTCCTTGTCAAAGTGATAGAGGTGCTGCTCATCTGGCCTGAGGTCTTCGTATTTTGGAAAGTTAGTGAAAACCATGCTAAAGTTGTGGAAAAGCCTATTAGAGGATCGCAGAATTGATGCCAACTTGAGATGAACGTACTCATCAATGATGACGGGGACCCATGCGTGGTCTCGGAAGAAGATGAAGCCATATACACCTACTACTTCGTCCCGCTGTCGGAGGTGGGTAGTCATCAGTAGAGAGACGCGTTTCTGACCATTGAGAAGACTCACAGCAACGCAGAATTTCTCGACTAAGCCTGGAGCAGTCGACGCCGTCGCGAGAGCTGACAAGAACCAGCAATCGTCCAAAGCTCCCTGAACGATGTCGTTGGCAGATGCTCCATCGACAAAGAATTGTGGTTTCTCGAATAGTTGCGTGACTCGATGAACATCTGAGGGATCGAGGGGCTCGCTGTCGAATAGCCCATACAAACATCGCATTTTGTCGTTTTCCAAGTCAAACTCGATATCTCTGAACCCCCTTCATAAGAATCTGAGAAAATAAAAAAGTTTTCCAGAATGGCACACCTGAATTTTCGGTTGTTCGCACGACAATCTTTAGCAATACGCTCTACCTTCTCCCTACAGTCGTCGATGGCCTTCTGGAGCTCCTTCGTAACGAGCAACCCAACCTCTTGCTTCGGCGCAGGCTTCGGCACTTGTTTCGCAGCCTGCTTGGCAATCTGTTTCGCGGCCTGTTTTGTTGCTTGTTTCGCTTTCTCCGTGTCGACCTGCTTTGGGGGTGCGACTTGCTTCGCGTTAGACTCGACCTTGGTAACGTTTTTCTTCTTCGACATGGTAAGGGAAAGTGATTTTGGTGTCTGTTCCCGCGTCGTGGACGTTTTATACCACTGGCCAATCTTGGGCGCTATGTAGTTCTCGACAGGGAAAGATCATCGCGGTCTTCTGATATATCCACGCTTTGAGTAGATAATCGACAGAAGGGAACGGTGTGCGGCTGTGCCCACGTTTCTCATCAAAACCCCTGGGAATCAGGAAGAAATCCGGGATTTCGTTGTCCACAATCACAATCAACGATGATCGGTCTGTGAATTGTCTGTGAAAGACAATTATTTTTGGGAGTTCTCAGTACAAACATCAGGTTTTCTGGTGTGTCAAACTTAAAGACATTTTAAGTCCTCAAAACATCGAGGCCTCGAGGCAAGCTTACTCTCAGGGCTGAGGTGCATTTTGTTATTTCTTCGACACATCGTTTCAAATCAGTATAGTTCATTCAAGTTTAGTTCGACGATTGTGGATTGAACTTTCCTTTTGCAACGATCATATTAATTGTTGATGACTTGTTGACGCCAGGGGCTACGTTGCAGTCTACTATGGCATTTTTTAAATCGAAAGGGGTTTTGTATTGCCCGAGGAAATTGATATTTATTACGTATCCGCAAGCTGCGGGGGCAAGGCTCGCTTCGCCATCCCAGTGGCGCGGTAATTGTACATCATAGCACAATGTATGCGTCCGCCTCGACAATACACACCTTTATTTCAACATCTGAAGCACTTTAAGCCTGAGGTATTGTATACACGTCGACAGTAAGCGTAGTACACCTTCAAATACCATGAAAATACGCATTCAGAGGACAGTTATCACAGGCCCCGGGACACTCCACCAAGACCCTGTCCGGTCGAAGGCCCCAATTTTGCTCTCTCCTACGCCAGCGTTAGCCTCAGTGTCCCGCATTTTCGGACAGCACTTGTGCTATAAATAGAAATTTTTCGTCGCCTGCGGCGCTTGGTTGTTTGCTATTCCCCGCCAGCTTTCTGAGTGTTTTTATAGCGTCTATTGTGTACAGTAGTCGATATACAGCAGTAGTTTTAGTTAGTAGTCGTTTATACAAATTTCTTACCAGAATTTCCTCCAGGAATCCGAATTTTCAGGGGGAGCCATCTTTAATATCACACTCTGGACTTTGGATTGGTGTTCTAGAGAAATAACGGCAGTTATTTCGACATTTCTGATCCGCCGCACGCCCTTGGCTAGCTCAAGGACATGCTCCACTTCTCAACGGAAAGCCTCAATTTGAAGAAAAAAATAGGAAGTAGGTATAGCGAAAGAGATCGAAGAAAGGATGCCTAATAATTTTCTGGACAGATTCTAACTGTTTCCCTCTTGCACAAGACCCAAGATGGCCCGTTACAGCTGAAAGCAAATCGATGGGCCACCCCAGATCGACACACATACAGAGCGGAGCCTGCAAAATTCGATAGCCGAGGCCTTCTGTCAGGCTGAGAAATTGATGCAGGTACAATCCCCGCTGCCGCAAATATGCCGTCCCATCTTCAGGGCTATCGGACGTAAGTTCGGATCATTTGGCTCTGTGTGTGTGTCAAACTTGGGTGGCCCATCGATCTGCTTTCAGCTGTAATTTCACATTGTTTCGTTCGTATCAGTCAGGCCACAAGCCCCGATTTGGCAGTTGTAGTGGCACATACTAAATACAGACATAGTCCCCGAACAATGCACCAGAATTCATTCACTTCGGCCACCATAAAAAAAATTTGGCGGCCTGGCGGCCTCTCACTTACGCCGCTCTGGACAGGCCCATGTGCTTAGGTTTCTCTGTCCCGCCGTAAATGGACAGGAAATTTGCATGTTTTGGCTGTCGATCCCGCAAAATTTCCGGACAGGGTCTTGGTGGAGTGTCCCGGGGCCTGTTATCACTGTCATCAAGATCAAAAATATATACCGACACAGGACAAGCAAGACTATGTAAAACAACCATTTTTTTTGCACAATACTGTAGACTACAACATAGAGTATCACTACCGCAAGTTTGAAGACTTCAGAGGAAGGAACGGTGAAGTTATAACAGCAGGAACGCACGATGGCAAATCCGCCCATTTTGCGGAAAAAGATTTGTTCTTGTTTGGCCGCCAGGTTCACCCTTAGAGAATGATTGCGAGCGAAGCGAGCAATCAAATATTCATCGTCCAAACTGCTCTGCTGTAAAGTTGTTCAGCAAAATATACATATAAAAAATGAAACTTGCTATTGACGAGAAATTACGGGAATTCTAGTCTTCCTGGCTTTCCAATCCAAAAAGCACTGCACACGTTCAAATTCGGATATACATATCTCACCTTCAGTCAAATAATCATACACGATAAAGTCAAGCGAGGCTTCAATATCACTGGTCTCAGAAACGCTGAACTTTGAAGCTAGATTAAACTCACGCCAGTACTACAGTATTTAAAAATTCAAACTGTTCCATCTTGACTTCAGCGCTCATTGTCACCCTTGAATAGATACTGGCCCCTGGGAAGCTGTAAAATTGGTTCGACCTGTACCCACACCCACACTCGTTAGATTTTCTGTTTGGAATATTTTTTTCTGTCAATCCTTCAAACTCACACCTTTCGCTGCGTTTTATTCCTTACACTGTGGACTGTGGACTTTTTATATCATGTCAGCTGATGAGCGCTTGTTTTTATTTTTGGGTCCAATTAATTGAGATTTCCCTTCGTTTCGTTTATCTTTAGACAGAATACAGGCCTGATGCTTGAAAACTACAACGCCAGTAATTATAAATGAAATTGTCATTCCTTTCACCTCGTTCAGGAAGTCGGCGGTCTACCGCTCACTACTATTTATTTCGTCACCTGCTTCGATATTCGATTTTGTTTTTTGTTCTTGGACGGCGATAGGCAAATTGAGGTGTTTCAATGCAGAATTACGGCTTCAGCGACACCTTAACTGCACAACAATAATATCGAGCTGAATTCCCTTGGAATTCCCAAGAGAGTTTCCAAAGTGTTCATGCGTGTGAATTTAATAACAAGGACAAATCTAATCTGATCGCATCAATTCTCCACCACTGTCTTTCCACATCAACGAATGGCATCCGGCAGAGCGAATTTTGCTTTGAGCGCTTTGTCTATTTGTAGATGATCGACTACTTGTCTTTCTAGCTATTCAAATGGCCATCATCATTCTCAGAAGTAGATTCCAACCGCATCGCGGAATTCTAGAAATCCACAGTCATCACATTTTCGACCATTCGAACAGGAAATATATCGCTCGAAGGATCCATCAAGAGACGGAAAGGTATATGGCAAAGCTTATGACAGGAGTAATTTTGCAATTGATCTACACTCTTTACATTTTCACCAGCGCAAATTCAGGTGCTCGTGAGGTCGTCAATACCTCCTTATCAGAGACTCATCACCAAGTTGCATCTAACACGAGACCTGCGCTACGGCCTGGGTTCGGAAACATAGGGAAATCCATCAAATTGCATGCTAAATACTTTCAAGTTGAGGTTGCGAGAGGTACTTGGTTCGAATATGGTGTCTCTATCTTTCCAGTGGCTGGAAGGCGAGTTAGAAGGCGTATTTTTCAGCTCGCTGAACAATCTCTGGACTGGAAAATGGCGGGACTCTTCGGATCTGTTGCTCATGATTATTCTTCGAGGCTGATATCCCCAAAGAAACTTACTAAAACCCTTTCGTTCTCGGTACCATGTGAAGAGGTTGACGACGAACAGGTTCACAATGGAACTGTGTATACCCTGACACTTGAATATCTTCGTGGTATAGAGACAAGTGGCCTTCATAAGTAGGAAATACCACCTCATTATCTTTCTTGAGAATATTACTGAAGACGTCCAGACATCTGACAGGCAAACGTAAATACTCCGACTTTGATACAAGCCCTACAAATTTCTGCCGAATCGTGTTGATGGCGGTGGAACGACGATCGGACGCAATCGTTTCTTCTCCCCTACAGTGATCCAACCTTCCACCTTGGGCGGGGGTCGAGGCCTGGAAGGGCTTTTATTCGTCGGTTCGGCCTACTCTTAATCGGTTGATGGTTAACGTCAATGGTTCGGTTTCTTCTGCTCACATGTCTCATATCTGATTATACCGCGAGCAGTGTGCACCACTGCTTTTTTTACACCCGGAAACCTGGCAAAGTCGATGGAGGCTTTTAAAAAGTTAAGCCACGGAGGAAAGCAGTCCACATTCATCGGTGGTGTCAGAGTTAAGGCTGAAGATCTCGGCCATAGGACTGTAAAGGCGCTTTCTTCGCAGAAATCTCACAAAAAGCTGCTTAATCTTAACCATGGTTAGCCAAAGCACTGTCTTGGCAAGCATCTCACTTACATTCTTTATTTAACAGGAGATTTGCGTTTTCCTAAGCTACCACTTGTGAGTTTCGGCGGGGATGTCCTTATCCCAGCGGAAAAGTGCGAAATTCTCCCCGCGCAGCCTTTCAGAGGGACACTTACCGACGCCCACTCCGCTACCATGATCGAGGTTGCAACCAAACCGCCCAAAATCAACGCCATGAGTATCACTGGTGTTGGCCTTGATGCGCTCGGTTACAGGCCAGGAGCTTCTTCACAACTTAAAGCTTTCAAAATCGATATCGCAAATCAGATGGCGGTTGTCCCAGGCCGCATTCTCCCTCCTCCCGTCATTAAGTACAGTAAAGGGAAACCTAAACTCGACAACAGAGCGAGCTGGAATTTAAAGGATCTCAAATTCGTCAAAGGCGCGGAACTCGGTCCCTGGGCGGTGCTCATAATCAAGGACGGACAACCCCATGACGAATTTTCTGGCTCAGACGACCCAGAGTTGCTCGCCTCTGTTCGGAAATTTGCAAACAGCTGCAGAGCCAGTGGAATGGTCGTTGATCAAAAAGATCCCGTTCTTTTGTTGGCTCAGTTACCCGCAGTCTCGACTGACCCTGCTCGGACCGCTGCAATTGAAGTCATTCGAAAACAGTTGGCAGGTCTTAGTGAAAAGCCCTCGATGGTCATGGTACTGCTGTCCAATACTGACAAAGCCATATATTCTGGGGTCAAGCATCTCTGCGACGGTGACCTTGCAATCAGTTGGTCAATCAGCGCGCTTCACTTTTTCGAGTGCTTACACGGCCTCAGCAAGCGTGTGCGTACAATCAGCAATGATCAAGAAAGGTAGATGTTCAGTACTATGCAGGTGCAGATATAACATGTTAAATTTGGCTTAGGGCGACCCCACTATCTCGCCAGCGTTAGCTCGAAGTTGAATATGAAGTTGGGCGGTGTCAAGTACGACCTTTCTTACCCATCTCGTGTTATGCATGCATCTAATTCGGGTCAGTCACACACTTGCTGCAAAAAGTATGACCTGGCTACAGGAAAAGCCGACCATGCTTGTCGGGATCGACGTAACGCACCCTGGGCCGGAAAGTATGAATGGATGCCCATCTATTGCTGCTGTTGTCGCCAGTTACGAATCTGACTTCGCTCAATATCCGGCCAGCCTGGGGCTCCAAGCATCTGGTACAGAGGTGGGTCATCTCACTAAGACGATTTAAACTTTGCACGATATTCACTTTCAATGAGGCAGTTGGTCGTGAATTTGGAAAAAATGATGATAGAACGTCTGAGTCTATTCAAAGCCAGAAACGGAGATACCTTGCCCCAACGTATTCTTGTTTATCGCGATGGCATTTCGGAAGTGAGTTTTTCGGACTGAGGCCTTCAAAACACTAACTAGTATTCAGTCCCAGTTCAAAAGCTTTTAGATGAAGAACTTCCTGCTATACGGGCAGCCTGTCGATCGTTTGATACACCAGAAGGTCAATATCGTCCAGCTGTGACAATTGTCGTCTGTGTAAGATTCTATTACTTTCCTGGCCCTACTTGAATTGTTAATACCTTTTTGTTCAAAGGGAAAGCGTCACCACACCCGTTTCTACCCTATCAAAAAAGGTGACGGAGATCGAAACGGCAACCCTCAGCCGGGAACTGTCGTTGATCAAGGAGTAACTTCCGTGTACAATTTTGACTTCTACTTGCAAGGTGCCAGTGATTGAAACATTCCAGCCACCGCAGTAAACTGATCAAATTTTTCAAGCACATGGCGCTCTTCAAGGCACAGCTCGCCCCACGCACTACTCCTCCTCCACGACGACCACAAATTCAAAGCCGACGACCTTCAATCCCTGACGAACAACGTGAGCTATATGTTCGCCCGCGCCACTCAAGCTGTTAGCTTGGTCTCCCCTGCATATTATGCTCATCTTGCTTGCGAGCGCGGCAGATGTTACTTGTACAAATTCTTGCAGAGCTCCAGCAATATTCCGCGATCGGCCTCGACTGATGACAAAAATCTGTCATGGATGAAGCTCAGAAGACCTGGCGCGACGGCGTCGGAGCCAAATTGAAGGACACTATGTTCTATATCTGATTGAGTGTTCCCTCGTCCTATGCCGTGTTTCCTGCCAGCCTGTGTGTTTCTGAAGGTTGCATCTGGATTTACGACTACGTCTCAATGTATATATTGACAATTTCACTTTATTCAGGAATCTATTGGGTAACGGCTTCCGCATGCTAGTATCCTAAACCGTCATCTGATAACAGGCATGCATAGACGAGATATCTGAACGTAAGTTTGTCCAGACCAGAATTCCGAAAGCGGCCTGGATGCTGTCAGACACGCGGATAACAGGCTCGTCTACACCTGTGGGAACCTGCACGGAGAACATGATCACCTTCATAAAACAGCCTGCTGGAATGAAAACGCTATTGGAAGGCGTTGTAACGGTGAGGTGTTTCAAGCCGAGATGGAAATCCTTTTTTCTACCTCGATTTCGTTCACACAAATGTGAGAGATGACGCACCGTTTGGGAGACTGGCTGGTAGAGGCTGGTGGGTCACTTGATGCTGGTTGTACGTTTGCAGCGAGATCTTCATAGCTCCAGTGCCTATGAGGCATGGAAGCTGGTTGGTGTAAAATCTCGCGGACCAGCAAATGCTGCGCTTAAATCGAGCAAACTGGGAGGTCTTTTCGCAATATTGTTCTGAACATCTTCGCCAATACTGTTCAAGTTGCCACACCCACACACTATCAAATGGCAGAAGTCGAAACTTATCCTCCTCAATATTACCAATATCTCGCCACCCAGCGCCGTGTCTCTAACTGGGTGAAGGATACCGGCTCGCAGATATCGTCCTCGAACAAGAGTCGCAAGCCAAGTTCCAAGCGTTCTCGTAGCACGGAGTCCTACCCTACAGCACAAACGAGCTCGACATTTGGGCAGCACAAATCGGGCAGGAGAAGGGCGAGTGCAGCAACGCGATATTCGATGAAACCGATAGAACAACCGCCGATAACACCAGCCGTTGCACTCATTTCATCTTCTCTATTCGTGTGCGCTTTGCTGCCTTCAATTTTGACAATATCCGCCTTTGTCGTGCTATTGACTTTGGCGTCAATGGAAAAAGGGGTACGTCAGTTTAAAATATTACTCAATGTCTTTATTACGACTCAATACTGCAATTTCTTTAGGATCAGATTGGAATAGTGTCCAAAGATGTGAAAGACTCGGACGAACAAGGATTTTCCAGCGCTTTCCGTTGACGGAAGTTTGACAGTCCTCTATATGCCTTGTATATGCCAGTGGCGTTTTTGGGCGTTTTACTCTTCCTTTCGTTTTCTGGTTCTTTTTTTTTAAAAAAAAAGCAGATATATTCACTGTAACAGCTAGTATTTATCTACGTGAATACAAATTTCGAATTTTTTGTTTTTTTTTCTGCAAGTTTGGTGTAAAAATAACACTATTTTGGGACGCATCAATTTGCATTCACGTGACTTGTTTTCTCTGTCGCCGACACCAACGTCGAGCTTGGAACTTAACTTGACGCTGTCGAAGGCCTCCTCAACGCCGTATGCCATAGTGGCCAGTCTAGAGCAGCAGGTACTTTTTCTTTCTGAAACTCTTGCCCTTTACTAGAGAACTAACACAAAATATCAGGAGTTTTATTATGTCGTTGCTGTCAGTTGTGGTTCGGGCGGGGCCGTCTAACAGGGCCATTTTACCGCGTATTCTTCCAACTGTGGAAACTCCAAGGTGTAAAAGCGAAAAAGTCACGAAAAAACCCCAACCAAAAGTTCCAGCTTCGTCCCGTATGCAACCTTCTCTCTCATCACCATCGAACATTGACATAGAATGACTTCTAGAGGCGGGATATCTCAAGAGAAGTCAGGATTCGAAGAAGGGAAGGTATAGAAAGTCACTTCCGGTTGGTCAAACCCTTCTGCTCACTTAGCAGCACTTACGGTCATTTCAGCGATGGCAACCACTTCCAATCGCACAAATGAAAAACCCACTGTTCAACCCGTCGACGGTAGCAGAACTCGATGTTCCTACATTCACACCAGTTCGTATACACCATTTACTCCAGCCTACATCTGTTTTCTCAGTGTCATATTCAGCACGCTGCTACCAACCCTGCATCCATCGGAAAAGTGTTTGATATATCTCCACCTGAACACGACCCCCTGCGGATCTTTGGACTTCCAAGGAAGTTGCGTTTCGAGGTTGGTTCATGTTTTTAGCAGGTTTGTAGTAAGCTAATACGTTTTAGTTCCATATCCTGACAAAGCCATACACTGTCGTGCGACAAGTCACGCAGGATGCAATTAAACTGCTAACGAAAGCGAAGAACAAGTCGAGTCTTGAAAACCGCTTGGTGCTTAGTACGTGGTACTCATCATTAAGTAATGTTCTTGTCCTTACTTATCTGGAAATAGCTGGGCAAGCCGGTTGTGGAAAGAGTTTCCTTTTACTGCAAGCAGTCGAGCACTGCGTTCGCGATGGCTGGATCGTCATCTACGTACCACGCGCCATCAACCTTGTCAACTCCACGACGCAATACATCTACGACCTACGGACGCAGACATATCTCCAGCCCGCGTTCTCGTTCCAAACTCTGCAGCGGATGCTGACGGTCAACCAAATGGCGTTGTCACAAATACCACTCATCGAGGATTTAGTGCTAGACAAGCAGACGGTACCCAAAGGTACCTCGCTGACGAGAGTGATAGAAATTGCGATGGCTGAGAGGGCGAGGACAATGGGACAGTCTCCATTGATTTTGGATGCCGTGATGAAATCCCTTGATCAACAGAAAGAGTATGTTTTAATTCGTTTTCCCAAAATAAGATGATGCGCTAAAACGAATCTACAGTTATCCTGTACTTCTTGCCGTTGACGAGTTCCATTCCCTATATGGTCAGACGAAATATCGAGACCCTCACTTCCAGCCCATCCAATCGTACCACCTGTCCTTGCCTAGGCTCATTATGGAGTATGCCTCAGGAAGACGGTCATTCGTGCGCATTTATCTTTTTTTCTTAATCTCGGACCCACTTTTAATCTGTTCTCACAGGCTAGGGGTGCTGTTGTCGGAGCACTGTCGGTATCACAAACGCACCATCCTCTGCCACTAGAACTACGTGATGCATTGGAGCTCTATAACCTTGCAGCATACCCTGTTTCACCGTTCCAGAAGCGTAATAGGGACATGTTGATGTACACCGAGGGCCTGACAAAGTTTGAACTTCCAGAGAAGTTTACGCTGGAGGAAGCCGTTGGCGTATTTGAGCTGTGGAAGGGTCGGAACATGATCGGTCGCGGTATGTTTAATTTCTTAATCTTCGTGGCCTCTGCTCTCGTCGTTTTCCGGTGTCACTTAACTGATTACAACACTTTTTTATCTGAAAATAGATGGGTACTTTTACGACGAGGCTTTCCTTGGCAGATACACCGAATCATGTGGAAACCCAAGAGACTTTGTCTGGAAAGGCCTTATTGGTAGCTTGGATGCGTAATGATTTATCCACTAACAATGATGCTTATCTTTTCCATGCATTTCACTGTGCTACGTTAACGTCAAATCGAACGGCGTTCTAAGATTCCTTCAATGTTCCCTGCGTGGTGCTCGGCAAATATCCGACGATCTAGGTCAAGGCTTCACACTTTGTGTCAAGGTCGGAGCCATCGTTCGACTCATGTCTGCTTGCATTGCGGCCATCATAAATCCGAGTCGACAGATCGTGGTTTTTCGGTTGCAAAAAACTGACTTTTCAAGCCTCGATGAAAGTGTCATACTGACAGGTCTCAACGACAGGATCTTCCTCCAGGTCAATATTTTTCCGAGTAAAAATATGTTATATTGCGCTTTAAATGGCCTATATCCTTTGAAGCACATTTAGTCCTCACAATTGCCGCACCGCTTCAATTACGGTGATAGTACCTCTTTGCTTCCTCCGAAAGAGAATGGGCGGTGCGTGGAAAAGCTCCGGATGTGATTAATTGCTTTCAGACTGATAGATGAGAATGTACGCAGTTCAGTGCGAGGGCGAGTTAAATCAAGCACATCACTCGGTCGCCGTCCGCAAACCACGTCTTCCATGACACCTACGTCAGACTCAGAGTGGGGCAACCCGCGGCAAGAATTCCTGTTCTTTTTTTGTTCCAATCGTTTCTGGGTTCTGATGAATGAATTAGGTGAAGAATGGATATGTTGGCGCATTCTCTGTGATGCGATTTTCGCGCCAACACTTGGTGATATAAATGAACAGTTATCACAGAAACCGACCTCCACCTTAACGCACATCCTCCTGCGTTCGTAATTTAACGCCGCCCATCGCGACAACTCAATTCAAGGGGCGGCAAGACGGGCTTTGGGTACCTTAAGAGCGGTGGACTGGAACAGGTTGTCATTTCTGCGCGACTCCAATGCGGCGCCAGCAGGAGCACGTCCAGCTGGAGGAGGCTTTGACGTCGAGATCCGCCTTCGGTTCAGTCGAGTTCGCCTATATCGACGACAGGACAAAACACGATCATGTCTATGGCCATGCAGCTCCACATGTACAGTTGACTGGGTCGCGCACGCCGTACTCTTACTACTTTTCTCCGAGGCCTCAGCAGAATCAGAGAAGAGCGGCTGTACCTAGTTCGCCACGGGAAGCTCGTGCTCGTATGTCTTTGTTGCTCGGTCAGCTCTCGTTACCTACCTTTTATTCTTAGACCCTACCCGTCTCAAAAAGCGGAGCACCATGACAGACGACCCCAGGCTGAGAACACCCAAGGACCAGACCTTTCGACCTTTGACCCTGCTTGAAGAGTCTGGGGTGCCGCAATTTTCTCATCGACAGCTCTCCAAATCTGCGTCTTCCTTAAGCACTGCTTCTACCTCCACGGCGAACATCTTGTTGCCCAATCTTCAGGGTAATTCGATTTGGTTGAACCGGAAAACACATCCTGCTTCAAAACCAATCTCCGCCTCGTCGTCCAAGACCCACTTGGAGATCGTCCGACATTCGTCAGCTTCTGGTTCTTCAAGCGTTACTTTGATTCAACCTCCAACGCCATCTTTATTGCCCCCGCGACCACCAACTCCTCCAGTTGTAGAACGTCCACCCAGTCCTTCTCCATCCACTTCCACATCCCTGCATTATCACGACAAAGCATCCATGAACCCTAAACGTTCGCGTCCACGACCCATTTCTGTCGCTACTTCCATGTCTATGTACAGCCAGATGAGTTACCCCCATTCCCTCCAGCGTCCAGCACGTTCCGTCAGGACAGATAACTCCAAGAACTGGCAAAATATCGGCGACGAAAACCTCGATCAGCAGTCGATCCACACATTCGCCACAGCTGGCAAGGCCACCGTGGAGCGACGCCAGGCGCCGTTGACCATCGTGAACCAGCGCTCAATTACCAGTGTCAATACTGCCAGCACGCAACGCGTCGAGTCCCCAAAGCCCAAGGCATCACGAGGACAGCGACAGCGGCCTCGCCACCATCCTTCTATGCGGTCACTTTCTAGCTCGGAAACCTCGACTCTCCCAGTATGGGCCGAACACATCTCCGAAGTTCAAGAGGAAATGAGGTCATTCCTCGACATGTCCACCGACGAGTGTCATTCCCAATGGTGGTCCTCCACTCCTGCGACACCCACAACTGTCGTACACAGCCCTCCGCCGACCGCGAATTCTCACCGACAGCAATTTGCCAGACGCGACGACGACAGGGATTCTGGTATCCTGCCGAGGAGCCATAGAAGTCATCGAAGCAATAGTCCGAGCCCGGCGCCGACCCTTGCTTATATTGTGCTTGAACGCGAGGAACGACCCCAGCAGCAGGACCTGCCACCACCGTCCGCAACCTCAACCTCGACGCCGAAAAGCAGCTCGAAACAGAGGACAGAGGTTGCATACAAACCAGGATACCCACGACCGTCATTTTCGACCAGGCTCAGTCGGGGCACGTTCGAGTCCAACGGGCTATGCACCGACTACGATTACAGCTTCGCTCTGGACGTACTCGTTTATTCCAATAAATCGACATCGCCTCCAGCATCCAGTCCTTTGTCACCTCCTGTGACCGGAACATCTGCGGATAGCATGCGAGTCAGAATGGAGGAGGTTGGGTCTATCCAGAGAAAGACGAGCAAGAGATCATCGATGAGGTCGACGAAGTCATCCAAGCGAAAAATGAGGCTGAGGAGGAAGTGGACGCTTGGTAGCGCCACTTCTGGGACCGCTAGGCAAAGGTCGAGCTCGAAGAAGTCCGGAATTAGTACGGGAAATTTCAGGTCAGATGGGAAGGAGAAGAAGTCGTTATTCCTCCAGGTGGCGAATTTCTTTGGGAGGGTTTGAGAGACGTTGTGGTGGCCGTGGATCCCTTGGATCGATGGGGGTTTATTTCTAGGACGGGGGCTTTTGTTGATGACAATACGATCACTCCCGACGTTGTACCACCCTACTTTTTCGTTCTGTATTGGACGATTCGCTTCGTTTCTGTATTTCTAGTGATATGCCTCCTCCCTACGCGTCATAGTTCTTGGCTCTCCGCATGTAACATAGTTCGATGTTTTAATATTGAATTCATTCAAGTCGAATGGCATTGTACGACAAGGCGAAATAGATTTTTCCGTTGTGGACGTCACGTACCGGCCAGAATTGCTATTCTCCTTGGCTTAGGTAGGAACATGTCCGACTGGTAACAAATTACAACGCCATAAGGTAGTTGAATTCGTGAAGCAGTAAACGAAAGGTGTTGAGGGTTACATTGCAAATTTATGTGTTTGACAGCCGGAATCTTCCTCGCTTTTCGACGTGAGGTGCGTGTTGGTCGAATGACCATCGCAAATTAGTCTCCTATAAGAAACACCCAAGAGGTATGATATTCCATAGACGAGGACTCCGAGGGAAACCATGGTGAAGTTGGGGCTTGAGAGGCGAAATTTCGTCTGACAGTTTACGTCCGCGTCTGAGACTGAGTGGAACGCAATTGGGTCGTAATGAATCACAGGTGGAGTCAGGCTGTGCCCTGTGCGATGACAAGACTGGACGATATCTATTGCAAGAATGATCAGTAAGGCTGAAATTCAGAAAAGACGAGACGTACTGTCGATATACGACTGCGCGTCATGTAACGGTAAGTGGTAGGAACGACTCCCGACCGCGCAGCTCATACACAATCCAAAGGAGGCAAAATTGCTCTCCGTACATATGCAATCCATCGTTCCGCATGTCTGTAAGTACTAGCGGTGAAATTTTGCAGGGCTTGAGTTGGAAGAAAGATTTACCGTCATCATACTGGTCACCGGTTCACACTTGGCAGCACAATGTCCAGCGACTTCGATGATGGTGTAGTTGGCGGAGGTGGTTACCTCGTAGATTTGGATTGGAGGTGGCATACCAGAGACGTTTGCTAATTTCGCAAGTCATGTAAGAAATGACACGGAAAAAACAAGGAAAAAACCAAAATCTTACGTACCATGGACAAAGTACCATAGAAGCACGAGTTTAGAGAAGAAGCCAGGAAAGAACACAGACAACATAATCCACCAAAATGTTGGTCGTAATAGCCAACTTTTCGAGTTGCGGAATGGGCGCTGAGGCCAAGGACTGACTTCGAGGTACTAAGAGTCGGCGCGATTTGTAGGCTCAAGAGTCGAAAAAGGTGCTTTCATCCGGCAAAGACGAAGGGGAAAGAGAGAGTGTTGCTCTTGCATAAGACTTTGTAATAATAGGTCGCTGAGAGTACCATTGTCGACGCAGTTGTCTCTTGGCCTTTGTCGTGGCAGACCAGCTGGTGGTCGAGTGCGAGGTTGAACCGATTGTCCGGTAACTTGATCCGGCATTCTTCGACGCGGACCGATGGTGTCGCACAGCCACTTCTTTATCTTATCTCGTTCTCGTTCTTCTTTCAAATCGTAAATCAGGACAAGAGACTCTCATCACAAGGCCTAGGTAAGAATCTCGCTTGGACTTGTATGTTGGAGCGAAAACCACCTGGATCATCCTCGTCGAGCTCAATGAAACCTCCAAGAAACCTCCAGGCGGCCCCAAAAACAAAAATTTGATTAATTACTTTCGTTGCAATTACGGGTTCCTCGTGGTCCTAGAGCCAACGGGAGATTTCTACCTCTCACTATTCCAGTTTACTGGAATATTGTGATGGCTTGGACCCCTCATGTTTCGACGAGACTTGGGCAAAGCGCGTGCAGCACGACGAATATTCTCCAAAACGAGCCAGTCGTAAGCCAACTGTCCTGATAGAAATCGTATCTGATATGATGGTCAGTCATTCGGAAACGCCGAATATCTGGTGTTGAGCGCTTTGGGGTTCATTTTTTGGTCATCGACATCAAAGCAGCCCCACACCGAGCATGTCCAGAACGAATTTTTTATTGTCCACTCCACTTCCAGAAAAAAATCCAAGAGTCGGGCCAAGACTTTTACTACTCCTTCAACGCGGAGAATCCTGGTATGAATCTAAAATATTGCTCGTGATTTCAGCCATATACTGACTCGAATATTCCTTCGCGTTTCAACTGCGCAAATCTATGGTATACCGTGTTTTTATCCAAGTGAGCCAGGACGCGCGTCAATTTCTTGGCACCTAAAAAACCAAAACGTATAAAATCCCTCAGCCATTCTCCAACCGTCCCTCAGAAGTTCTCAACTCACCGACGCGAACACTCTACTTACTTCTATTCAACCATGAAGTTCTCTCTCCCAGTCCTCGCTCTCGCCCTCGCCTCCTTGACGCCTGTCCTCGCCCTCCCGGAGCCCGCTCCAGCTGCTCCCGAGGCCACCGTCTACTCCGCCCCCGTCGTCGGTCGCGACGTCGAGCTCCTCGAGAAGCGCACCAACGCCGGAGTTGTCCAGGTCGATGGGCTCAGGTACCGCACCTGCCCCAGGACCAGCTGCGCCGCGGTCGGCCAGTACGCGAAAGGCACTCACATCACCATCAAGTGCTACACTCGCGATAACACTACTGTGGTCAAAGGCGACGCGTGAGTTTTATTCTTTGTGTCGTTATCCAGGTTCTAATTTTTTTTTTTACAGCGGCTGGGCTAAGCTCACTAACAACAATTGGGTCGCCCTTGCCTTCGGCGAATACGTTTCCTGGACTGGATCGATCCCTTACTGCACTTAAGTTCGTCGTCCTCTTCTCAGGAAGTGCATCAAGTCCCCAATATTCGGAAGAGTGGTGAAGAGGGGCATTACGGTTTGGAGATGGTTCAGTCATAAATATGTATAAAACCAATATATAACGGTTGCTGTTGCGATCCTTTTCGTTCAATATTTGCATGAAAATTTGTGTTAGTGAGATGTGAATGTTTTCTAGCCAAAGGCTAGCTAATTATTTCTCCTTACTCTTTTCCAGTCGAAGTGCAGAACAAGGCTCTGGACTCCGTAGTAAGAAGAGAGATCGCGTATATATTACCCTTGTACAGAACCAAAGGGCAAGAAAACAAATAGACAGTAAGTATTGCCATATATTGGTTGATCTCGTTCATGGTGGTGTTCCCAGAGGATGGACGCGACTTGGACGCGACCTTGACGGTATTAGGGGCCACCAAATATAGCCGCATTTACACGTGACCTGCCAGCGAGCCAATCAAAACTGTCCACAATTTTGATTTTTAAAGGCAAAACTCCACTGTTGCCTCGCATGCGTGCCATGGGCATGAGATCGGACCCGCATGAGTCAACTCTCGGTCGACTACAAGCCATCGGTTTTGACAGACTCAACTCGGACGAAAAAAATCCTTTCATTCTACAATCTCTTCTGACACTCGATTCCAACCATGACCGACATTAACCTTGGATCTCTTCAATTGACCGACTCGACGAAGGTGAACAGATCTTTCTTCTTACCAGTCAGTTCATAGATTGAGAAAAAAAAACAAACCACAGGCACCCGCCAAAGCGAGAATCAGCAAGTACAAGAAGAAGCAGGTCGAATCTGCGGGAGGATCGACCACTCCAACATCAGAAGCTGTCGACCAGACATCCGATTCGACTCCGCCAGTGGAAATAGTGGCATACTCTCAACAGAGTCGCTTCCATAGGGAAACATTCGATGCCAGCGACACAGATATCGATATCAAAGGCGTCAATGTGAGCGTCAACAACAAGGAGCTCCTAGTTGATGCGCACCTTCGGTTGAAACCTGGCGTTCGTTATGGGATGGTTGGGCAGAATGGTGTCGGGAAATCAGGTCAGCCGAGTTGCGTCGTCGTCGTTTGATTGCTGGTGATAATAGGTCTCTTTTAAGTGTTGATGTCTGTCCTTGGGAACAACATTCTCGTTGGGCTTCCTCAGAACGTTCGGATTTTGCACATAGCTCAGCTCGAAGAAGTTACCGCCGGTCGAACCATTCTGGAAGAGCTTCTGAGCGCCGACACCGATCGTACGCGGATCATTAAAGAAGCCCATGGTTCGTCTGCTTCTCGGGCTTTCTGCCTAATGTGACATCCTGACCGATGCGTCTTTTTCAGCACTGGAAGGCTTTTCAAAGAAGAACACCTCCGACGCCGCTTTAAATACCATTATCCACGGCTTGCTTGTCTCTCGCGCAGAAATCGCCCTTGATTCCGCCCAAAAAATCGCTACCAAACGATCAGGTCAAAGAGGACATACCGCTCGTCAAGCCTTGCTTGTTGCGGAGAACGATCTAGCCACCCTTCGAGCCCAAGATCCGCAGACGTACGTTACAACGAAGATGGTCCACGACATCATGACGGAGGTCTTTGGCGCGTACGAAACTCTGGACGTTGAGGCTGATGAAGCCAGAGCCAAGACTATCCTCAGAGGCTTAGGGTTCAGTGATGACGACCTCGCCAAAGCGGGAAAAGAGATTGGTGGACTGAGTGGTGGTTGGAGGATGCGTGTTATGTTGGGGAAGGCGTTGTTCATTAAACCAGATATCCTGCTCTTGGACGAACCTAGTATGTCTTTCGTTAACACTAACTTTTTTCATCGAATGACGAATTCAATTTTTCAATCAGCCAACCATTTGGACCTTCCTGCTATTGTATGGCTGCAATCATATCTGACGAACGATGCTGAGGGACAGACCGTAGTTGTTGTATCTCACGACCGAAGCTTCCTCGACTCCGTCACAGATGAGACCATCATCTTCCGAGACAAGAAGCTCACATATCATCCTGGCAATTACGATGACTGGGAAAAGAACACAGAAGAGCAAAGGAAGCGCAAAATGCGTCTAAAAGAGGTGACGATTACCCTAACTTCTTCAGGAGCTGTAGAACTCATTTTACGATAGCTGGATATGAAAAGGCGCCAACAAATCCTGGCTAGCATACAGAAAAATGTTCAGCAGGCGAAAGCGACTGGAGACGACAAACGATACGGACAGGTTGCTTCTCGCAAGAAGGTTCGTCGTCGTCCCTTGTCTTGTCAAAGCATAGTTACTCAATCAATTTTATTGGAACATCCAGAAACTCGAGAAACTAGGCATGCAGCGTCTCGAAGACGGAAAACGGTACAAAGAGAGTTACCACGGCTTCCGTGCCGACATCGTCGTCGAGCAAGCAGTCAAAACGGCACCTATCAAGCTCCCCCCTCCCGAGCCGTTCAACTTCCCAGGCAGCTCATTCCTCCAGCTCTCCGAGGTCTCCTTCCGGTACGACCCAAAACCTTCAGCTCCGATGATCCTCAGCAAAATAACCCTCGACGTCGGCCCGCATGCTCGGATTGGCCTGCTCGGCCCCAACGGGTGCGGGAAATCGACGGTGATGAACCTCCTCGCGGGAGAGCTCAAGCCGATATCTGGGGAAGTGAAGAAGCACCACCGCCTGCGCATCGGGTACTTCTCGCAGCACACCGTCGACCAGCTCGAGCTCTCCTTATCAGCCCTACAGCAGCTGGCCAAGTCGTATCCGGACGTCGTCATCACGGAGGGCGAAGCCCGCTCACATTTCGGTTCGTGTGGGATCAGCGGAGACCCCGTCACCCGCCCTATCCGAACGTTGAGTGGTGGGCAGCGGAATCGCGTTGCGCTGGCGCTGGTGACGTTCCACCGCCCGCATGTCCTGTTGTTGGATGAGATTACGAACCACCTTGATATGGGCACTGTTGAGTCGTTGGTGGAGTCTTTGTGCGAGTTTGAGGGTGCGTTGGTGGTGGTTAGCCATGATGTGTGGTTCTTGAAGCAGGTTATTGAGGGAGGAGATGATGATGAAGAGGATGAGGATGATAATGGCGAGCAGAAGGGCGTGCTCTTTACTGTTACGAAGAAGGGAGAGTTGAAGCAATGGGAAAAGGGTCTCGATGCGTATGTGGAAAGAATTCAACGGTTATCGACCAAAGCGATGCAAGGTCGAGCAGTCAAGTAGTCCATCCATGTTGTTCGACTCTCCAATCTTGATGATTCGAGTTCACGATCGATATCCTTACAATATTTCCATACTGTTACAGAGATTCTATTGGTCAGGTACAGTTCTATCATACGAGGAAAGCATACAGAAGGTAAAAAACAAAGGCAGTCACTTCAGTCAAAGTCCAAGAAGAGATAAACACAAGGACCATATCAAATCAGTCAAGAGATTGTCCGTTACGGTTGCTGTAGGTGTTGGGGGTGCAGTTGTCCTCGCCCCCGTGCTGACCGTAGCCGGCTTGCTGGTCGTTTCCTCCACCATAACTGTGACCTTGACCTCCGCCATAGCCGTTTCCATTCCCATTCCCATATCCGTGTTCATGTTCGCGTCCGCTATAGCCATTTCCATAGCCGTTTCCGTAGCCGTTTCCGTAGCCATTTCCATAGCCATGCCCGTGTTCGTGCTCCTTTCCTCGCCCATATTCGCGTCCATAGATACGCAGGCACTCAGCCTCGGTAATAGAAGTACTAGCTGTCGCACATCCAACGACATCAGCCACCAAGATCTCCAACTGCTCCGAAACATGGCGCATCGCAGAAACAGTGACGATCTTGATAGCCTCCTCCATGGCGATAGTCAGCTTTTTGTGCAGCTCAATGGTGACATGCTCGACAGCGGACTCGGTGATGCGGATGAGGGTCTCCTGCATAACGGGATGCTTGGCGAAGATGGACAAATCAGGCTCAGCGATGACCTTGAACTTCATCCAGGGCACCTCGCTGAGCATGACAGAGAGCTTCTTGTTAAGCTCGATGCAGATGAGCACGCCGTCTGCGCATCGCAGGCGGGTCCGCAGGTCGAGGCGGCAGACGGAGTAGCGGTCCTCGGGCCCGTGGTGTCGACATTTCGCGGTGAGGTAGTAGCCGTCGAGGGCGATGTCCGTGCATGTGTCGCGGAAGCCTTTGAGGTCCCAGTCAAGGCGTCCATCTGCGTTTCCGAGGTAGTCGTTGAGGTCGATGATCGAGCATGCGATGGTGCCGTCGAACCGGCGACAGTCGACTTTGAGCTTGCATCCATCGACGAGCTCGAACTTGGTGCAGGCCTCCTCGATTGGGAGATGCTTGCTTTGGCTGTTAAGCAAGAATTGAGCACATTGGTCAACTATCGCTTAACGAAGATTGACCTTCTGAAAGCAGTCGAGGAGAAAGAACTCTTTGAAGTGGTCGAAGATGAAGACAAGACCGAGGTTGTGCTTGAAGCCAATGAAGTGGCTGAAGATACGTTGCTGGTAGCACTGCTTGTGTCGGTCGCTGCAGAGGCGGCGCTAGCGAGAGAGGTCGTCCTAAGCAGTCCGGGTGCCGCCTTGACTGGATCCGTTTTCCTTGGGCTGCTTGGTAGGAAAAAGTTAAATTAGGGTTGCAACAATTCGAGGACAGAGACCTACCTCGGCAATACAGAACGGGGCCTCTGAACGGGCTCCAAAACGCCATTATTGTTGTGGAGATAAGGGCTGAGGTCGAGCTTTCCGTCGACCAGTTTGTTACCAGTCGTCTTAATTTTGGCGGAGAGAACTCCGTCGACAACGGTGGCGTCCTGAACGAGTTGACTGAAGCCTTTGTAGCCCCAAACGAGTCTTCCGTCTACGACACCGATGTAGTCGTCGAGAGAGATGGAAGAAGAGACGTAGGTCTTTTGGTCAGACTTTCGGCATTCAGCTGTGAGAATCCCTTTGACGATGGTGACTTTGCGACAGGAGTCGGTGATAGACATAATACACTGGTATCGTCGATTCGTGTTAGTAGATCTTTCTTTGCCATGGTCAGAAAGGCTTGTAGATACCTCTGTGATTTTTCTTGGCGAAGGGATTTCGATGTCGTTGGGAGTTTATCGTTTGAAAGAATAACAGGCGCGTTTTATGTGATTTTATACTCTCCAGTTTCCATTGAACCCATTTCTGATCGTTTGCATTTTACGATAAGAATTCCATAAGAGTTTCCAAGCTGTATTCAATTTCCCGGAGTGCAACGACGCCCGTCCTAGGCACTGTACATTTTGAGTTGCCGTTGTTCACGATAAGAGACGGACTACAGAGCCAAGATCGCTTGTTGCAGGACACAGCGGATGCGCAGGGAACACGGATTTGTGCATGGGTTGAAACGTCTCTCAGGACGGGACATATTCACCTCCGATGCCGGTGGAGGTTATTTTGAATGAAGTAGGCACACTAAAACGTTCAACAGCAGATCGCAACTTCATTAGGCATTGGGTGATCAGGTGACATTTAACGTTCTGTTGAAATGAACTGGTAACGTCAATCTTAATGGGATGAGCGGTGATCTTATGATACGCACCGAACGTTCTTGGGTTCAAAGGTTTGAAATATCAGTCTGTATCGGAGGTGTTGGGTATCGTTTTCAATCACAAGAGGTAACGTTGAACCATACCTGGTCATCAATGAAGCAGAACCCGCTGAAGGTTTCAGGCAGGAATTCAGCAGGATAGGATGAGTTGGAAGGGAAGCTAACGGCAAGACGTTCGCCCAAGAGATTGATGGAATGGCGCCGACGTCAACAGAGATAGAATGGTTAAGCTTGGGATGTTGAAATTTGGTAAAGCTAGAACAATATCGCCGTTTGCGCGTTATTTCTTTCTGTGAATTGAATTGACGTTTCTCATTCCTTTGAGAGGTGAAAATGGAAGAGTGTGGAAAAGAACACCCTTAGACGCTACAGAGTTCATCAGTCGTTTTTGCAGATATTCTTGACCTGAGGGTACCATAACAGGCTTCAGCCCGAACAAATCTCATTGCTAGGGATGGAGTGTCGCATTTTGTTTCTTATCCCTTGTAAGGACAACTGCCGCAACCCTGGCCGTTCCGCTGGGCTCGTCAACCAGTTGGCGAAGTAATCATTAAGGCATACCTCGTCATAGTAGGTCGTGAATTCATCATCGAGGACGTCTCCGGAGTATTCAGCAATTGTAGATGCAGAAACACCAATCTCGAAGCTCAAGGTTGGCCGAAGGACGAAGGAATGGGCTGTGCCTTGTGCCGATGCTTCTTCAGTACCACCACCATCCACACCTCATTTCGCCATAACTTCAGATCCTCTCTTTCCGTTCCCTCTGCCGTCCCCAAGAACTGTTGCGATGGATTCAAGACACGTGTAAACCGCCCTCGCCGTCAAGGAAGCTGCCATATACAATGTGAGGGTGAAGGAACTCTGATGTTGTCAATCAGTCGCGAATCGGGCTTTGGTGAGACGAAATTAATAATTGATGGAGATCTGCTGAACATTATTGGTCGCTGTGGAAGGAATTTATAAGCTAAGGGACATTCTCATTGAGTTCTTCGACGATCCACCAATACACTTCTGTGGACGACGATGGCGGCAATCTGACAGCCACGAGAGAGCATGCAGATGTAGAGCCGAGTGGAATACAAGACGTGGATGTGGAGGAAGACAGCAGGAATGTGAATATTGCACCCCCTGCCATCGAAAATGCCGTGCCTTCTGACTTCATCTGGAATTTGTCGACCTTCTGCAGCTGCACTACTTGTATTCGATTCTCTGTAGGGTAAGGATTACAAATAGAAAGCTCGAAGGCATCGCAACTGCGATGTAAGAGTCGGATTTCAGGCTAATCACAAGCTTGAACGAGGATGTTGGGGTTGAAAAAATTGGATCGTCTAACGAGAGACGTTAGAATCAGCAGTCGTCGACGAGTAGTCACGTACAAAGAACACTTCGGGAGTATAGCTGCACAAGCTGCCTAACAGCTTGAGGTTATAGTTGAAAGCGAATCGTTGAGTGATGACCTGGTGGCCATGGTCGTAAGCGAATGGGTGGATAAAATTCGAAACACGGCAGAAAATGTTGAGAACAGTGATTTCTATGTTTAAACCCCAAATGAAGACGATGACGGGGAAAACTATCTCGAGGAAGGGAAATCAAGGGCGGCGACTTAGTCTGGGGGTCGAAGGTAAAATGATCTTTTAGATATCGATGCTGAGCCATGAGACAATGGTTACACCAAGTCTGATGTCCAGACCACCAAGGCCGACGATGGCGAGGTATATTTCCCTGAAGGATGGAAGGTAGGAGAGGAATAACGATGACCGGTAAGTTGAAGGTAAGATGAACCCCAAGACGATGACGTTCTGATCGAAGATGACGGCTACACGAAGTTCGATGTGCGAACCACCCAGGGCGACGATGGCGAGGTGGATTACTCTGACGAATGGTGAGCAAAAAATTATGATGCCTTTGAAGAACTTCAGAATCCAGGCACGGTCGCGGCCCGGGATTCCGGTTAGCACCTACACCTCTCCATGTCTCCCTCCTCCCGTCAACTCAAGCTTCGTACCAACAAACAGTGTTCTGCAAAATCACTATATGCATCAAGATCTGACCACTTTCAGCTGTACTCGAGTCCCCGAACGCCTGCGAAGTGATGGAGCCAGTGCCCAAATGTATTGCGAACTGCTCAAGAGAAGTTCGAGCAGAAGCCGTCGACGACGATGCGAGAAATGGTGAAGAGAGCGACGTGGGGCCCGTTGTCGCTCGGCAACGCCAAGGACGAGGATTTTGTTGCTTGCGAAAAAAGGTGGAAGTTGTCGTGTGACGAGTAAGCTAAAGCCAACCATGAATGGCCAGCGATCATAGATGGAGGCGGTGCGGTCTTGTTACATCCAGAACGAGGACGGTTGTACGGGAGCTTTAAAGGCACATATGGCCGTCGGACGGCCAATTTTGGGCGAGTTTGCACTCGGCGGTGGAACAAAGCTGACAGTTTTGATCAGGAGACAATGTTTAAATAGGTTTAGTCGTACTTACAATGACGGTGACGACGTCGAGTTTGAGGAGCACCAATTACACCCCCTATCCTCAGCTTGGAACGTTACCCAACCTCCTCTCTTCCGCCACTCCTCCTTGCACTTGCATGTAGACGCGGATTCGAGCTTCACGTCTATAGACACCAGCCTGTAAATTCACCACCGCCCGGCAGGCCTAGCTTTCAACTGTGCGTGAGCTTTAGAAGGACTGCGAAGCGGAGAAAATAGTGCCCGAACGAATGCACCGCGAACTGGCTGACAGAAGTCCGAGTTGAAGGCCTTGATGACGATGCGAGCAGCGGTTGAGAATACGAAGAGGAGCTCAGCTGCGCGAAGCAAAGGACGGAGGTTTTGTAGCTGGCAATGCGAACGTGGATGGAGAGAAAGGAAAGGATAGGCGTCGTCGTGTTCGGGTTACAAGTGAGCTGGAGGGTATGTTGCCATCGTGGTACACGTAGAAGAAAGGAGGTAGGCATTTCTTGAGCAAGTGAGGAGGTGTCGGTGCGAAGCTTCAAAGGCGCATACACTCGAGTCAGTGTCTGATATCCGATATTAGACGAGTTCGCACTCGGCTGCAGGGACGAAGCTGGAGTTTTAATTAGGAAATAAATGAGAAGGTGTAGTCGTGCTCGTGCTCACAGTGACGGTGTCAAGGAACCAGGGTGCATCACGAATGACGACGTCGAGCTCGCGTCACTAAATATATGCTTCAATTGCGGGCCATTCCACGAAACGTAGCACAGGAATGTAGGCGTCGTATAGCATATGTGAAAATTGACGAGGAAACGGTCAATCCGCGGTCGTTCATGAACAGAGAGATATAGCACTTTGGGTTCTGGCGCTCGAACCAACGTTGGCGATTGAAAGGGGCCACGAGCAGCGCCTGTTGAAAGATGAAAATTGTCGAAATTCGTACACACTCGATTGTGGTTGAAATCGCGACTATAAAACCGGTACCTAGGTGAATGGCTTGAAGTTTGTCCTCTTCGTTAATTGCCAGCGCGAGTCGGACAACTTGAACTTGAAAAGTGCAAGCAGTACCCGCCTCGACAGTCCGCGTTGTCTAGAGTGACAGGAGTCCCGGCTTGGTTGCAAGACCTTCCACAGACAACGGGGGCGGCGTAAGAGGCGGTAGCGACGAACTATGACCAAGAGTCGTCCCAACATCGTGAAACAAAGGAGTTGAGTTCGAAAATGTTAAGAAATAAAGCATGTGCAAATCGGGTCGGATATGGGTCTCCTCTGGCCTCTTCTTCACGCATGGGTATGGCTTTCCTCCAAGAATTGGTCTTCAGCTACTGAAGTGACGAGCGACGGTGAGACAGATCGAGGAATACCTATCTATTACCGGTGCTGAGGATGAACGAGATAGATGGAGGAAAAGTTGGATGGTATGCAAGTCCTCAAGCTGCCTCGTGCTACGATCTGGCTGGTGTCTTTCACCCCATGGAGAGTAAAGTCCAATGCAGGAAGGGAAGCGGGCGTATATAGGTATGCTGGTGAATAGCATGTCAAGCAAGCTGCAGGAGGGGTGGGTGAGATAAAAGTCGGTGCGTCACGAGCTTCAATTATCTGTCCGGTCAGTTATTCGGACGGGCATTAGCGACATACCTTGCCTCAACCTCTCACCGCAAGGTATGCGTTCAGCTCAATTCTAGGAGAAAACAATCGTACACCGTCGCTGTTTGCTTTGTCGATTGCGGTATAGTTCCTTGGTATGTTCACCCGACATCTACCAGAACTTCCGTGAAGTAACTCCTTATCAGAGATGTCCGATCCAACTCGAAACGTTGGAACAACACTGACTGGAGGCATACAGGACATCGCAGCTCTCCTACCCCTCCTCGGCACTGATCAATGCGAGCAGCACGTCGGATCTGCTCTCGACGGCGGATATCTCTACGCTGCAGCGGCGCCTTTGTCCATCTTCGGCAGTCTCGGTATCGTCAAAGTCGGCATTTCCATCCTCATTTCCAGTATTTCTATCCCCAAAATTTCCATTTCTTTACGTCCGTTCACCATCAAGTTCTCTCAAGACAAATGGTTAGGCGCTAGAACCCTCAACAACGCCGGTTTCAAACCTGCGGGGACTGTCGCTCCTCTGATAGCAATGGATGGGAAACGCTATACGGCGGAGACACGGCTCATGAAAATCCTTGAGGAGAAGCATATCGACGACCCAGAGAAACTCTCAATTGAATGGAAGTCCCGAGATTGGAACATCTCACTTGCCTTATTCACCGTGGTTGCAGCTATGATCAGTGGAACTCCTTACATAGCACTTCTTTTACAGAATTCCAAGCCCTCGCTGGTACATACACCATGGATATTCCCCCTTCTTCGGAGTGTCGGCAGTTGCTTTGCGGCTGTGTGCTGCCAGTTCCTCATTCAATCCCGCATCACTTCGCTCATGAAGAGTCGTATCCTGTTTATGACCATGAATCGTGTCCTTATTAATGACCTGTCAATGCATAATAAAGTCAACATAGATCTTTGGCTCAAACAAACTCTTCGATGGGACGAGAACCTTCCGGCTGAGCAATGTCTGAGGAGCCTTAAGTGGTTTCTCCCACCACCATCCACTCAACCAATGCCAGAAAGTACCAACCAACCAGAACCTCATACTTCTATTCCAATGTCAACAATTTCTTTTTCCGATCCTCACAATCTCAGTAATCGATTAAAGGAGCTCCATGATAGACACTTCCCCACTCCTTCCTTTGACTGTGCCTTCACGCTGATTTCATGGATAATCCTTTGTATTTCTCTCCCTGCTGCAGTTGCTGGATATATAGGATGCTTCACATTGGTTAGCAACAGCAAGGAGAATGGTCCATTAATTTGGTTAGGACTTGAAGCTGCCCTGTCGATCATTCGAATCCTAGTCTGGGCATGGAACCCAAGTTGGGATGAAAAAACAGATGTTACTGTGAAGTTGGAATTGACCGAGGATCATCCACTCGTTACTACTGAGAAAAATGTCGAGGTTATCGAATCAACGGGCAACAATATCCTTCCGTTGGTTCCTGAACGTCAATTTCTTGAGCAGATTACTCCTTTCACAGGTCCTCTGGAGCAACTTCGAAGGCTTGAAAATCTTGCTTTGTACTTCACGCTCACAGCAACTCAGAGTGTCTTTGGGCGGAAATGTTTGTACATGACAGTCTTTGATTTCAACAAGCGAATTGCGGTCACACTTCTCCAGGAAAAAGAGGAATTGAAATTCATTGACGCTACCGTAACATACAATCACATTGCGGGAAAAATGGAGTCTTTTTTGCAGTCCGTAATTGATGAGAAACATCTCTGGAGAACAAATGATGCCATGCTCTTTGATGCAGTGGCGGAATATTACAAGTCTGTCATGCAGGCCCTCAATGGAACTCATCGAGCACCAGAGCACTCGCGACTGGATTTTAATGTACATGGCGAGTCTCATACTGTCACAACAGCGACTCTTCCACGGAAGTGGGGCCTTCTTCCGAAGCACACTGAATCTGACAATCGAAGTGGAGACCAGGTCCCAGGTCTTCCATCTCTAACTCAGCATGACCAATTATATCTTGGTCGGGGATCCGAGCACCATCTCAAAACCAAGCTGATCAAAAAATGGTCTGAATGGATTGTCACAAATCTGAGTGGCATACGGTCAGATGCGCAGTACGACTGTCATTACGCTTTAAAAGATGCAGCCAGTGAAAAAGCAAAATGGGAGCTCACCGAGCTGGATTCCCAGTTGGCATGGGAGTGGACAAAGCGCGAACTGACGCTTGTTGTGTCGTCATTCAGATTGGAGAGTATTTTACAAGAGCGAATGAAGAACAGCATTGATCAGATTGCCAGCAAACAGAGAAACAGCCAGTTGAAGGAGTGGATGTTGTCTGAGTTTCTGATTGGACAGCGGAAGCGATTGGAGAAGGAAAGGGAAGAAGCAAAGGAGAGGATGAAGAAGGAGATGAAGGAAGCAAGTGAGCATGCTGAAAGAGAGAGGCGGCCATGGAGGGATCAGGGAAAGTGTAATCCTCAGGACCGGTGGAAGACTGGACAGGAGTTCATTGACAAAAAATGGTTGGAAGGTATTGAAGGCGGACATTTAGCACTGGCGAATGCAGTGTCTGGACTTGATGTCCTGATCGACAGGGAAGAACGTTGGACGTACAAGGACAGAACCCTGCTTTCTTTGGTGGAGCAGCTGCAGGTCAGGCAACAATTCCAGAACTGGCGTCCTCAACGCAAAAGTGAACGACTCGAGATGGATGCGACAATTGAGCGCATTAGCAAAGCAGAAGGTGAGAAATTGGAAAAAGCTTACCAATACCCGGAACCAAATCCATGGGTCGCATACAAATTTCCCAATCTCAGCATGTCCAAGCCGGAGGTGGCAAAGCTCTGCTTCCCTATTGCGTGTACTTTCAGAAGCGACGACATAAATTTCATCTCTGACGTCATGAAGAATGGTACCATTCGCTCTGTGACAAATGTGGATCCAACTCGAGTTCACTCCATCCCTGAAAACAAGAACCTTCTCTACGTCGGGTCATCCAGTGGAGAACAGCCTCAGTTTGTTCTACGAAATCGGGATCGATGGTGGACAGAACAAGAGGAACAAAAGAGAAATTCTTCAACATTTTTTCTCTCTCCAGATGAGGTAAATTCACACTTCGTTGTTCAAATATACTCTGGGACAATTGCACACATATTCCTCTCCATCGTAACCCCATCCCGCCTCCGGCTGCGCTTACTACATCATCAACAATTTGGCATATCTCTTTCTATTCAAGAAAAAGGCAAGAAACTTCACCATGTCGCCACCGGTGAAATTCCAGAAAAACCCCAATTGCAGGATTTTGAGTTGGACCAGTTCAAGCAAGGGAGGCATGAGCTGGAATTGGTCATTCAGGGAGGGATTTATCAGCTAAGGGACATTCTCATCGAGTTCTTCAACGATGAACCGGCCCACATTACCGAGGACGAGAACGGTGGCAATCTGACAGTCATGGGTGAGCATGCAGATGCAGATACAGAGCCGAGTGGAATACAAGACGCAGATGTGGCGGAAGACACCAGGAATGTGAATACCGCGCCTCTTGCTGTCGATTCGCTGTAGAAAAAGTAATCCAAATTAAAGATCGAAGGTATTGTAGCTGTGATGTAAGAGTCGGAGTCGCAGCTAATCGCAACCTTAAACGAGCGGGTCGAGGGATAGGCAATACCGAACTGAGAGCGCTGGGGGTAATGGTCGGAGTATTTCACTCCTTCGCTCCAGAGGATGTTGAAGGTCGACAAAAATTAGCTCGTCAGAGGCTATCTTGAGGAAGGTTAGAAGTAGAAATCTTCGAAAAGTGAACACGTACGAAGACCAGTTCACAGGTATAGCTGCATGAGCAGCGTAAGGCCCTGAGCCGACGTTTGAAAGTGAATCTTTCAGTGATAACGTGTTAGGTGTGGTCGTACACGAATGGGCCTACGGCGCACAAAGCATGAGGAAAACTTTGAGAATAACGACTTTGATGGTTGAACCAGCAAGGCCGACGATAACGAGCAAGATCGTCCTTAGAAAGGGAGGTTGACGGTGATCACATGGTCAGGGGAGTCAAAGGTAAGACGACCATCTAGACGTTGACTTGGGGACAGGATACGAATGCTACACCAAGTTCGATGTGTAATCGACCGAGACTGACGATGGCGAGGTAGATTTCGCTGAAGAATAAATTGTAGGAGGAGGCCGAGGGAAATGACGAGGACCAAGAACGTGAATGTAAAATGAACCCCAAGGTGACGACGTTGAGCCAAAAAACGATGGCCACACGAAGTCCTGTGTACGAATCGCCAATGAAAATTCTGGCGAGGTGGATTATACTGACGAAACGCGAGCAGGAAACAAAGATGGTTTTGAAGACCTCCGGAATCCAGGCACCATTTCGGCCCGGGGTTCCGGCAGCGACCGGAGCTGCCTTCTCGTTTGGAGACTTGGACTCATGCTTGACCTCAATAGGAACTATCCTACAGAAGTATCAGCTGGCCCCCACGTTTAAAGTGACAAATTCAAAACTTCGAAGGCTTGCGAAGTCGAGAAGCCAGCACCCGAATGCACTGCGAACTGGTTCAAAGTCGTTTGAGCCGAACAGGCCGATAACATAACGAGTAGTTTCTCGTAGTCCTGCTTCGCGGAGGACGAGGGTTTCGCGGTTTGAAATGCGAACGTGGGTGGAAAGAAAGGGGAGGGAAGATCGAGACGGAAGTCGTATTACGAATAAGCCGGTGTGAACAGTCTGTGTAGTAGCCAGGAGGAACGGAGGTGGGTTTCTCGCATGGAGGAAGTGGTGCAGGAGGTGTCGAAGACGCGTACAATCATCCGACATCCAATATTGGATAAGTGGGCACTTGGCCGCGGGACCAAGCTGGCAGGCTTCAATCCCATTAGCAGGAGAAAGTGACCGTGAAATCGTAATCGTACTCACAGTAACGTTTCTGAGAAACCGTACAAAATCATGAACGACGACGAAGAGCCGAGCCGAGGAGCAGACACTGAAGATATCCCTCGATTGCGCGGTCTTTCCGCAACATGTGGCAGGTGTATGTCCTGTAGGCGCAGTACTCGGATAGCTTGCAGTCCAGCGAAAAAATGGACAAAGATTCGAAAATATCCGAAGCGGTCGATCTGTGGTCGTTGGAAATATGACCCAGTAAGCTCGAACCGCGGACCAGTATTGAGGATGGGATGGTGATACTAGCAGGGCTGCCGCATATGAAAACCGAAGGTCCACTCGTAATTGAAGAGAGCGACGAACTTAGAGCAAGTGGGCCGGCAGGCGAGGGCAACCAGGCCTCCGAGATCTGAAAATCAATGAGCAAATGAACAGTACGAAGAACTTTACATACACACCAAACTGGTGCAGTGGTATACAAGTCGAAAGCGAATTGAGTTATCGATCCGCGAAACTCGCGCGAGGAGGGTACAGGAGAGTTAACCAAGAATTTAAACAACCACGGACGACGATATTGAGGAAGTTCGTGTTGAGAAATGATTGTCGAGGATTACGAAAAGACCTTGGAACACGAATGCAATAGGACCCCCCAAGAGGTCGACGTCTGGCCTAGAGACGGCCGGTACACAAAGTTCGACTTATGAACCACGGCCGATGATATCGACGTAGGTTGTCCAGACGAATGAACGGGAGAAAATCGGTTTTCGAGGGGCGAAATCAGCCTTGCAAATCCAAGCACCACGGCGGGCCGGCGGGTCCGGCAGGTCCAGGGCGTGTTTCCTTCTCCTCTTCTTCCTGTTCGTGAAATCTTCGCGTGAACTCTGTGAGCGTAGAACCCTCCGCCAAATCCATGCCTTCAGGCGCATACACCCGCCCTTGACTCGCATTCCACAGCTGGTCCCTTCGAACAACGACTTCGAATTCCAAGATCTAGAGCTGCGGTTCGAGTGCACATGAGGACAACACTGATAAGACGAAGTTCAAACGTTCAATTTGAGTGCAAGCGAGGGAATGGAGGATGATGAAGAGGCCACCTTCATGCAGCAGCGTGAAGAATCACCAGCCCAAGACGGTCGTCGGTGGGAACTAAGTCGAAGGATGGGCATGACGGGGAATGAAAGAATGGGTTCTTCGTGATGAGGGGTGAGCAAAAGCCGGAGCGGAACACGACGCATACATTTCTTACATCATGGTTGGGGGAGTGTACTATCGTGTGGAGTACTAGAAGTTCGCACTGGGTTGTAGAACGAAGCTGGAAGTTTTGGTCAGGAGACGACTCGTGTATAAGCAGATGCGGTAGTACTTACTATACAGACGATAACGTCGGGCTGAGGAGCTCTAACTACCCTCCTCCCTCAGCCTGATATGTTGCCCGACCCCCTCTCTTCCTTGTGCAGCCTCTCTGCTGGCGCCCTCTACGAGTTTTCCGTTTGATCCAGACAAAAACAAGCAGCATGAAAAACTACAATCATCAGCGACGAAATTCGCCCTAGCGCAGGCTCGAAACTCCCAAGTCCGTCCCACAAAACTGCGGGCAATGGCAGGAAATCGGTTTCAAGCAGTTCCGACTAGTCAAGCCAGAACCCGTCATGGCTTGTAAACCTAATCTCCAGCCCCGAACCCAGGTCTTCTCGAAAACGGAGCTCCAAACTGCGCAGATGGTTCAACTTTGCCTGGTCCTCCGCTCGCGAACAGGCCCTACTCTATGATCATATCCACCCCCGTCCCAGACCCAGACCCTCCCTCCGCCTTCCATTCCGGATTCCTCGTCGTGCCAGCACACTAATTAACCAACATGGGCCCTCATGGGATTGGAGAAATCCGATGAATGCTAGGAAGGCTACCCCTCGGCTGGAAACACCAAAATCGATGAACACACGCCTCGATTGACGAGCCTTTCCTTCAAAGAAACGTAGTACGCGTATGGTAGACCCCGTATAATGCAGTGGGGGAGGGATACGAAATATTTGATATTCGATGAGACTTGTGACGATGTTGAGTGATGACGCGATGAGCATACTCTATTTAAAATTGAGATTGGCGACGGAGCCCCAAACTTGAAGAGGAAAAAGCTGAGAACGTTGGCGTCATGTAAAAATCGCCAGGACTCACAATGTTGAGGAAAAACCATAGGAAAGATGCAGGTGAAGGATGACGAAAAGTCTCATCCCAGAAGTCGAAGGTAACATGACATCCAAGAACTTGACAGAGCCAGAAAACAAAGGCTACACGAAGTTCGACACGTAAACCACCATGGGCTACGACAACGAGGAGGATTACGCTGAATAATGGGGAGTAGGAAGAGGTGGAGGGAGTTGAACAGGGCGGGGAGGTGAATGTAGGTTGGCCCCCAAGATGACGTCGCAGAGCTTGGAGACGGTGGCTACACCAAGTTAGATATGCGAACCACCAAACCCGACGATGGCGAGTTGAGTTACCCTGACGAAAGGCGAGGAAGAAATTATGGTGGTTTCGAAGAACTTCGAAATCCAGGCACCAACACGGCCCAGTCCCCCCGAGCTTCTGGCAAGCAGTTGGCAGGTCTGTCTCCACCTCCGCCTCTTCCAAGCCTCCTCGCTGTGGACGCGGACTCAAGCTTCATGAACCACCCTCAAAAACCGAAACCTGCTCCGCCAGCTCTAACTGGCCACCTTCCATGAGCGATTTAGTCTTCGGAGGCCTACGAAGTGGCGAAACTAGTGCCCGAATGCACCGCGAACTAGCTGAGAGAAGTTCGGGCAATGCGAACGTGGGTGGAGAGAAAGGAAAGGATGGCCGTCGTCGTGTTCGGGTTACGAGCGAGCTGGAGGTCGTGGTGCCATCGTGGTACGCTTCCATGCCATCTCTCAGCGTCCTCGCAGAGCTTAAGCTTCGTGTCAACGTACAGAGGCCGTGCATGAATGCACTGCGAACCGGCTGGGAGAGAGCTTCGAGCAGAAGAGATCGATGATGAGACGAGCAGCGGTGGAGAAAACGAAAAGGGGCTCGTTGTTAAGCAGTGTGAAGAATAAGCAGCTCGTATGAGGCCGAGCGAACGTGAATGAAAGGAGGGAAGGGAAGACTGAAGTGGAAGTCGTCGTATTACGAACGAGCAGGAGCCAACCGACCGTGTCTCCAGGAGGAATGGAGGTGAATATCTCGCGTGAAGGAAGTGGGAAACGTCCGTGCGGGAAGCTTCGAAGGCGCATATATTCGTCCAAAACCCGATATTGGATGTGTGGGTGGGATGAACCTGTGGGATTTTGATTAAATATGAAAGAAAAAGTGTAATCGGAATTCTACTCACAATAACGGTGTCGAGGAGCCGCACTAAATTGTGAATTGAAGACGTCGAGCCGACATCGAGGACCAAACTCCAACGTCGCCGAACATTGCCTCAAATCGCGAAGCCTTTCTATGAAAGAAAGTATAGCATACAGTTTAGCAAAAGGAGGGAATTTGTAGCCGCGGTCGTTCGTGGCGAATAAATGGCGGTGCGAGCAGAAGCCGTCGCGTAAAAAGGTCGAAGAGTAAGCTGCAGGTATTTCTGCTCGTAGGTCCGCTCCTACTTGAAGAGAAAGCTCAACGAAACCTGAAAATTCTTGAGATAACTCTGAGTATGGAGATTAGTATACACACCATCATGACCTACAACGGTCAGCCCTCCGCCTCCATCCAACTGCCGCTCTCGCTGTCCCACTACACTTTTGTCCACTAAGCAGCCCGAGATTCGAGACGATCAGAGTTGCTTGACTAGATGGGCGGGGCAAGTATCGGACGCGCAGGTTGTGATTCGTCAAACATGAATTCGAGGAGAAAACCCTAGAGGATGGATGGGTTAGACAAGGCTACGAGAAAGAAAAACAAACACGCACGAAAACCGAACATAGGTACAATTGCCTATGCCAAAGAGGAACTTGAGGTGAATGCCCAAGTTGATGACATGGTGCACCAGTCAAAAGCGAATTGGATTGATGAACCGCAAAATCCGATAAAATGATACGGGCAGGTTGACCGTAACTCTTGAACAACCACAGCCGACTATATCGAGGAAGATCGTACTGAGAAAGATCGTTCGAGGTGACGAAAACAACGAAGAAGTTACATGTAATATGACCCCCAAGAAGTCGACCTTCAGCCTAGAGATGGTGGGTACACGAAGTTGAATGGGCAAACCATCAAGGCCGACGATGGCGAGGAAGATCGTCCTGGCGCATGGACGGGAGGAAATTGGTCTTCGAAGACGCGAAAACAGCCTTGCGAATCCAGGCACCACGCCGGCCCGGCGGTTCCCGCTGGCCCAGGGTCCCTCTTCCTCCTCGTTTTCCTCGTGAAATCTGCGAGTGTAAAATCTTCCTCAAATCCACCATTTAACGCGCATATATTCGCGTTTGCCTGGCCATCCACCACCCAACCCTCCGAACAACGACTTCAGGGCCCAAGAGCTGCAAACGGGATGCACAAATGAACGTCGAACTGCCTAAAACACGGTCGAGAAGATGTAGAAGACCGACGGACAGAGATAGGGGCAGCGGCAGGGAGGAGGCGAGTAGGCCGTCGTCGTCCAGCAGCGTGAAGGACGGAGGTGTTGCAGCTGGAAAGCAAACATGAATGGAAAGGGAAGAAAGGGATGGGAGTGGTTGGTTGTCCTGCAAGCAAGCTGGGGCCATCGCCTAGACCGAAGGGCCAACATTTATAGGTAAGGGTGCCGCATCGCAGCACCAAGAGGAACGACGATAGGTGGCTTGTCTTTAGAAAGATTGAGTGGACATTGGTTGTGGGTGGTTTGAAGTTCGAAGGCGCATACAACCACCCTATGGTAGTCGAAAGCGTACTTGGTCGCGAGGTAAAGCTGTGGTTTCGTTAAGCAGATGAAGAAGGCTGGAAAGCGGTAGAACTGCACCTATTGTCAGTTGAAAATTACGGCCGTCGAACTTCTGAGTCCCGACATGGCTGCATGACCCGCCGCCTCCAGTAACCAGTCCCATTTGTGGTTCCATATCCACGCCATATCCCCAACACCACTTTCTTTCAGCCCCAAGAAGCGCCAGCGAAAGTACCGAGAGCATTGAAACCGCTGCCCTAATGCATATCGGATACAAATTGCAGGTCGATTTCTTATCAACGAGTTTTGAAGTGTCACGTTTAGAAGAAAGGGAGTCGTTGGGAGAACGTATGAGGAGGAGGAGTCGGTTGGCAAACTTGCCAAAAGCTGGAGGTCGTTGTGGGATTGGACGATGAGAACAGTTCTTGCCAGAAGTCGCCCAGGTTAACAGTCGGTAGAGTAGTCCACAAGGGAGCCGATATAAACTCCTGGATCCAGGGAGCGTTGCCTAATGGCGAGGTCGGTTGGTCCAACGTAGACGGCTCATTGAAACTAGTGCAAAGAGAACGACTACATGGGTGAGCTTCTTGAGTATAAAGAGAATAGATTACCGTGACTTACTCATAGCCTCTTCGTGAGCCACGCACATAGGTGAAAATTGCCAGAGATTTTCAAGGTTGTGGTTTTGGGGACTTGAGAAGAGGAGAAAGAGTCTTCGTTAATAACATTGAGAGTGCAATTCACGTTGCCCTGAGAACGTCATTAATGAATGGAAACCAGTGCAGCGATGATGTACAGCTTATGTAAGTAAATCTTCGCAGCACCACGCTCAAGGGGCGTTCACCGGAGTAATCCGTAAGATCAACTGGTGCAGTCGGGGTCGTGCGACTCAGGGCTTGATCTGATGTCGGCGCTCCTCGGCTTTCCAAAAAGCAGAACGGTCCTTCGTAAATAGAGAAATGCATATTCACTTCTTCTTGCCCGTACTTGTAATTGTCTGCGACAATGGCTCCGAGTGAACCGTGAAAGGGTCGATGGTGCTGTCTTTTTTTGCTTCAGTTTCAGCCCTCAGCCTGCCCAAAGGCTATAAACGTAGTTATTGAAATATGTGGCAAGCAAGAACAATCATCAAAATTATTGCATCTGTATTAGTAACACTCGACTTGTTGCATTTTTTCTTCGATGATTAGATATTGCCATTGGATATACTGTTTTCGTTAAAAATTTACATAAATTGCACCATGGTTCATTGGTTGTTGATACTTGGGTCGGAAAACGTTGGTCAGTTGCCAGTCAGTTGTACCAAGCCATTTAAACAAATTATTGACTGGTTCAGTAATTATTAGGCATGCACACTTCTGGGTGTAGCGAAAGAGATACGATTTATTCAAGTTGTATACGAGCGACGAGATAAAGAGAGAAGAGCAGTCTGTGCAATCCACCAGCTATTCCGCTTTTGGAGAGCCGAGTGGTGCCGACATCAGATCAAGCCCTGAGTCGCACGACCCCGACTGCACCAGTTGATCTTACGGATTACTCCGGTGAACGCCCCTTGACCACGCTTCTTCAAGTTCTTGATCTCCACAGTAACTACCGCGCCTCAAGCTAAACGTGCACCTCCTGTGCGATCCTTCATCACCTCCATCCATCCTTACCATTTCGCCGACCTTCTCCGCTCTGAGGGAGGACCGTCACTGTCCATTGAAACGTAGCTCGCCATCCTCTCCTTTCTGTAGACCATCCCACCTCTCCGTGTTGGCTTCGCTATCTCGCCCAACCCACGTCCGTCGCTCAAATTACATGCAAGCGACGGAGCATCCAAAGGGCACGAGCACTCCTACTTGAGTATATGCACCACGCCTCGGCATACATCCCACCATTTTATGGTGCCTTCGTCCCTCTTCGTATTAAAATTTTTTGTATCGTTGTCGACCTTTCTGCAGCTGCAATGCTTGGACTCGATTTGCTGTAGAATAAGTTTACAGATTATGCTCGAAGGTATTGCAGCTGCGATCTAAGAGTCGGATTTCCGGTCAATCACAAGCATAAACGAGGATGCTGAAGGTGACAAAAATTAGATCATCAGAGGCTAATTTGAGAGAGTAAACACGTACGAAGAGGACTTAGAACATACAGCTGCGCAAGCTGTCGAAATGCTTGAGGTGATGGTTGAAAACAAAATTTTAAGTGATCACGCGGTGTGGTCGCATGGTCGTAAGTGAAAGGGCTGAAGGAACTCTAAATAATGGAAAAAGCTGAGAACAGTGAGCTCTACGTCTGGATCACAATTGAAGACGATGATGACGAGGAAGATCATCCCGAGGAAGGATAATCAAGGGCGGTGACGTGGTCCGAGAATCGAAGGTAAGATGACCCCCTAGATGCTGATGCTGTGTCAGGAGACAAATTCTACACCAAGTTTGATGTGCGAACTACCAAGACCGACGATGGCGAGGTCGATTACGCTGAAGAATGGAGTGCAGGAAGAGGTCGAGGGAATTAACAAGAACCACGAAGTCGAAGGTAAGATAAACCCAAGACGATGACGCTGCGGTCGAAGATGGCGGCTACGCGAAGTTCGATGTATGGACTACCAACACCGACGCTGGAGAGGTGGGTTACCCTGACGAAAGTTGAGCAAAAAATTATGTTGCCCTTTGAAGAGCTTCGAAATCCAGGCACAGTCGCGGCCCGGGGTTCCGGTTAGTAGCCACATCTGCACATCTGTCCTCCTCCTCCCGTCGACTCCAATTCAGGGTTCGTATCAACACACACTGGCCTGCAAAACGAAGAACATCCCCGAACCCAGCTGGCCATTTCCAAGTGCTCGAGTCTTCGAAGGCCAGCGAAGTGATGAACCAGGTGCCCGAGTACACTGCAATCTGGCTAGAGTGGAAGTCGCCGATGACGATGCACACATCGGTGAAGAGAACGACGAGGAAGACGAGGAACCGCAGCGGCGCGAAGAACGAGGATTGGGCAGCTTGCAAGGTGAACGTGGGTGGAATGGAGGAAAAGGAGGGCGAGATAAACATCATCGTGGTACAAGCGAGTAGAGCCAATCGTCCGCGTCGCTCCAGAAGGAAAAGAGTCGATCTCTCGTTTGCAGGAAATGAGATGGTGGTGAAACAACCATCGAAGACGCATCTAGTTATCCGCCACCCAATATAGGACGAGCTCGCACTCGGTCGTCGGCGGCGGAAGAAGCTGGGGCTTTCGATTCGTTTAGTAGATGAAATAGAAGGTGTAATTATACTCGTACTCACAATGACGATGTCGACGAACCGCACTGAATCGTGAACAATGACTTCGAGCTAGAAGAGTACCAGCTATCGCTCGACCATCTCCTTGTTCAATCTCTCATTCTGCATCCTTCGCCGTTCTATCCAGACAAACGGAGGCAGCACGGCAACTACAAGTCGTCGGTGACGCCGACGTCCGACCCAGTTCACCGTACCAGGTCCAAACTCGCCCGAAGATCGTCTCACTGATAACCGGGCAGGATATTCGCAGGGAAATGGTATGACGACCCATAGTTTCCGTCCAGTCCAACTCAGAACCCATCTCCTCGGCTTCGCATGTGGATGTAAACTCTAGCCGCAAATCCACGCCTTCTCGTCAGCGTACTCGTACCCGCAGCCGCGGCTACTGAGCTGCAACACTGCGAAGCATGTAGTTCAACTTCGCCGGTCCAATTCATATCCATCCTTAACCCAGATATAGCCCTCCTCCTTCCGTCCAGAGTTCCTCGTCGTCCCAGCACACGAATTAACCGCGTGGACCCGCACGGGATTGGAGAGCTTCGATGATAGGTAGGAAGGCCGTTGCTCGACTGCGGACTCCTGAACATGCTCCTTGATTGCTGAGTCTTGACTTCCTTCCAAGGAACGTAGCACGAGTATGTGGGGCGCTGTAGAGTGCTGTAGAAGAGGGAAACGGAATATTTGAACTTCGACGGTATTGTGACGACGTTGAGTGATGACGTGTGCGCATATATGCAGCCGAAATTGACGATGGAGCCTTAAACTTGAAGGGAAAGAGGCTGAAAACATTGACGTCGATGTTTACATCGCTAAAAACAACGAGGTAGGGGAAAACCCGTTGGAGGGATGCAGGTGAGGACGACGAAGACACCCGTGAAGTCGAAGGTAATATGGCACCCAAGATCTTGACGTTGACCCAGGAGAAAAATGTTACACGAAGTTCAACATGTCAATCACCATGGCCTATGACAGCGAGGAGGATTACGCTGACGGATTGAGGGTAGGAAGAGGTCGAGGGAATTGACAAGCGACCGGGATATGAATGTAAGTTGACCCCCAAGATGACGTCGCAGACCTTAGAGACGGCGGTCACACCAAGTCCGATGTGCGAACCACTAAGAACGACGATTGCGAGGTGGGTTGCACGGAAGAAAGACGCGCAAAAAATTATGATGGGTTTGGAGAACTTCGGAATCCAGGCACAGTCGCGGCCCGGGGTTCCGGCAGCCTCCATCCACTTACGCGGATTCGAGCTTCACGTCCATACACACCAGCCTGTAAAATCACAACCGACCCCGCAAGCCCTGCTTAGAACTGTGCGCGAGTCTTCGAAGGCCTGCGAAGTGGAGAAACAAGTGGTTGGACGCATTGCAAACTGGCTGAAAGAGGTTCGAGTTGAAAGCCTCGATAACGATACGAGCAGCAGTAGAAAGCACGAAGAGAGACTCCTCGTCGTCGTGCGGCAGCTGCGCGAAGCGAAGGACGGAGGTTTTGTAGCGGTCAATGCAAATGTGGGTGGAGAGCAAGGAAAGGATGAACGTCCTCGTGTCCGGCTTACGAGCTACTTGGAGCTGGAGGGTATCGGGCCTCTGAATAAGCGGACGTTTGCAGGTGGTGGTTGCGGGTGGTGCTAGTGCGTTGCACTTAGAAGAATTAGGTGGGTTTCTCGTGTGGAGAAATGGGGTTATAGGTGTGGGAAGGCGCATGTATTCATCCGACACCCAATATTGGACAAATTTGAACTCGGATGCGGACGAAGCTTAGGGGTTTTGATTAGGAGATGGAAGAAAAAGAGTAATCGTACTCACAACAGCAGTCTCGATGAGTCGTACTGAGTCATGAACGACGACGCCGAGCTAAGGAGCAAACTGCAACGTCGCCGAACATGTACATGCGCCTCAATTGCGGGGCCTTTCCATGAGGCGTGGCAGCCGCATATATAGAGTACAGGATGCGCTGCATAAGTACAGCGTACCGTCCAGCGGCAGAAGAATCGCGCTTGTCTGAGATGTAGCACATCGAGTTCGAATGCTCCCATCAATGTTGAAATTTCGTTGAATCGTTGTCCATTCGACGGGTGGGCCGCTCGTACTTGATGGTTAATCTAGAAGCAAGTGGATAGTATTAAGTGAGGGAAAAACAGGCCACCTGAAACCTGAAAATCGATCAGAAAAAGACTGAGTGTGTGGGGCTCAGTAAACGCACGACCATTGGTTGACCTCCTTCCTCCGTTGTCCATCCAACTGCCACTCTCGCTGTTGCGAACTCGTACGCTTGACCAAAGTGGAACAGTTTGAGGATTGTCAAAAATAAATTAGTGGAGAAATGCCTGGGGGAGGGTTAGAAAAAGCAGGGAAGTAGAAAAGCAAACATGCACGAAAAATCGTAGGTACAATTATATAGGAATTTGAAGCCACAATACAACTTGATGACGTGTCGCAATAGTCAAAAGCAAACTGGGGCCTTGAACGTTTGAACGACGGAGCTCGAGAAAAGAGAGCATATGCAGATTAAATACAATGCTAGGTCGAATAACCGCGACCGACAAAATCGAGAGAAATCGCGATCGTTAGAGGAATGAAGATGTAGGGCCATGGAAAAGACCCTGGAAGTCAAAGGTAAGATGACCCCCAAGATGTTGACGTTGAGGCAGGAGAGGGGGGCTACACGAAGTTCGATATGTGAACCACCATGACTGACGGTATTGAGGTGGCTAATCGTCGTGAAGAATCGACAGAATTTTGGAGGGAGCCTCGCGGGCCGGTGGATCCATGGATCTAGCAAGCCCAGGGCAGAAAACGGACTATAAACCTGCACTCCTATGTGAGTCCAGACACTGTTACTCGCAATGCTGAAGTACATACCACATTGTCTCATATCTCTTGGTTCAAAGCATGTCGGTTCCTAACTCTCACACAGCAACAGGTCGATAATTATAACACTGTTGACATGAGGCAGTGCTATAAGCCATTACCATGCCAGATTCAACCTCATCCTTCCGCTTCTCCTCTTTTACGTTCATCTCAGTATGGCGACCGATACACCCTCGCTACGTAGCGCAATCCTTGGAAGTAAGCATGCGACAGTTACAATGACGTTGTTTTCCACTGATGGTTATCTAGATATCGAAGTTGAACTCAAAATGCAAGATGGGGAAAGGGAAATGCGATCGCACTACTTTGTACAGCTTTATGTGGCCAACAAGGAGATTGTGAAATCGACAAGAAAACCTCGCTCGACGGTGCTCAAATGGGAATGGCATGCCGACAATAAAATGTGTGTCCCGGTCTTGTGAATAACCTCTTGGTTGATATCAAACTTTGAAACCAGCTCGTTCAAGCCGTTGACGACGATTAAGGTCGTCGTCTCCCGCGGATTCAGTGCTGACATCAAGCTAAGCGACCATTTTGTGGGACAATATGAGGGGAAAGTGGAAGACCTACTCGATAATAGTGAGTGCAATGATCGTTATATGCATGTATTCACGTTGAAGAACGTTTGATTAGATGCCAGTTTTACTTTGACAGATAGGAAGGGTAGACCAGTTCGCGCCGATATGAAGATAGCGCTGTCGTCTACACAAAATAACGATTATCTGGCGATTGGTGGGCCGAGGGATCAGCAGGCGAATACAGGGAGTGTTGTGTACGAAGGACTGACGACAGTTGTGCAGGGACTTTACGACTGTTCTGACATGTTCCTTCCTTTAAAGACTGCTGCCGGAGGAATTTTGACATTTATCAAGCTTGTCGAGGTATGTATTTTGATCTATAACACCAATGGTTCATGTTATTCACACGTGTATTCTTGTGGATCAGACCGTGTCGGGGAATAAGAAGGAACTCGAAGACCTCAATGCAAAGCTAGTGGCAATCCTCTCGATTGTTGAGAAGTATAAAGAAAAAAGCGGCTTAGACGCGATAAATCGTCGGATAGAAAAATTCCGCGAGTGCGTCATTTCTTCGATCATATCTCACATTTTCCCATGCTTTCCAGGGCCATCATCCTCCAAATGAAGGCAGTTGGAGAGCTGCAGAAGCAGTCACAACGGGCCTCTGCTGCTCTGGCTAAGAAGAATGCCGATGCGATACAGAAGGCCTTGCGGAGCATTCTCAGTTTGTGTGACGTCTTTCAGGTTAGTTTCTCGAGTTATCGACGAAAGCTCCATATGTATATTGATCACTTCTTCAAGATGGACACCCAGCTGAATATCGACGTAACAGTCGGTAAAGTCTTAGAGGTACTATACTTTCACTATTCCAAGAAACGTGGATGACGCTGATAGAACATACCTGCAGCACCTGAACTCTGGTGAGAGGAACTGTCCGATCCGCGCTGGACTTCTTGGGGCTTACAATACCATAGGTTTAATCGACAAACTCAGTCATGAAATGACATCCTATAAAACTCGAAAGTCATCTTACGGTGACCCCACTGGCTGCATGGAAGGGACCCGTGTTAAGGTCCTCGAAGATTTGGATGCTTGGGCTTCCGACGCCGATAGCAGCAAGGTATACTGGATGGTAGGTATGGCTGGAATTGGGAAATCAACCATTGCACACACGTTTTGTGAGATTCTTGAGGACAAAAACATGCTTGGCGGCAGCTTCTTTGCTTCGCGAGCATCCGAGAAGACCAGTAATGCACGCCTCATCATTCCTGTTATTGCGTACTCGCTTGCCAGAGCTTCACCTTCAATTGCATTCGAGGTTGTCCAGGCCATCAAGGAGGACCCTTATCTGGCGGAACCAACGTATGGTAACATGAATGAGCAGTTCAAGCAGCTCGTTTACTGCCCTATTCAAAGGACCACCGGCATGGTGGGCAAGCTATACAAAGTTATCGTTATTGATGCATTGACGAATGTGTCAACCCTCAAGTTGTCTCTGCATTCATTAAACTTGTTCTTGGGTTGGCATCAAAAATTCCTTTGAAGGTGTTCATTTCCAGTCGTAACGAATCTCCAATTAGTGATGCCTTCAACTCTGGGGGTAACAAAGCAAAGGCTTTCTATCTCCACAATATCGAGGAGAATGTGGTCCAGGAAGATATCCACAAGTATCTCCAGATATCCTTGGCCAATATCAGGAATGATGATAGCCGTCATACTGCAGAAGAATGGCCATTGCAACCTGAGCTAGACAGCCTCACCGCACGTTCCGGTACACTCTTTATTTATGCAGCAACTGCTGTTCGTTATATTGCAAGTGGTGGCAAGCTCTACAAGTCTCGTCTTTCTGAAATGGCTAAACAAGGCCTAGAATTGGTAACCGAGTTCAAAACTGACATTGACACTCTCTACATACATATTTTGGAAATGGCCTGTAAGGAGAAGCTGTCACATGAAGTGACTCCCATGAGGGACCTCCTGTTGACCATCATATTCCTTCGAAATCCATTGCCAATGGAAGCCATTGCATCCCTATCTGAAATTCAAGAGGAGGATGTGGGCATGTATTTGTCACCACTCACCTCTGTTATTCACATTCCTGAGCAACCAGGGACAGTGGTTGCTCCATTCCATGCCTCATTTCCTGACTTCATAACCAGTCCTGCCCGTTGTTCTCCTGACCGTTTTACATCTGAGCACTCCTCATTCCGGGTTTTGGATGCTTCAGAGGGTCATAAATTTCTAGCTTTCAAATGTTTGGAGCTGATGAATCGGTCACTGATGTACAACATATGCAAAATCCCAAAAGAATTAACAATTTCGCACAGAGAAAGGACCAATTCACCAGAAAACACCAGAAAAATCCCTAAAGCACTCAAGTACTCATGCATCTATTGGGCTGCTCATTTAGCACAGGTCAAAGTATTTGACCCTGTACTTGTCAACACTCTTCATGTGTTCCTGCATGAGCACCTTTTGCACTGGATAGAGTGTCTTAGTGTGCTGGAAGAATTACAGACAGGACTGAAATCCCTCAGCAGCATTGCCACAGTTTTATCAGTAAGTCATGGACCAGAATGAAGACTTTTTTGATCATCAGTCTAATAGATTTTTGATTGACAGAGCCTCAGACACCAAGACCTTTGGTTGTTTGTTGATGATGCCCGCCGATGTGTACAAATGAACTTTGAAGCTATCCAAAAACACAACATGGAGATTTACCAGTCTGCACTTGTTTGGATTCCAAAGAAATCATTGGTACGAAAGACTTTCCATGCAGATGTCAGCAGAGTACCAAGAGTGATTTTTGGATTATCTGACTCATGGGGCCCTGCAGAGTTCATTCTGCAACGTGGGTCATATGTGAGGTCTGTCGCATTCTCGCAGGATGGCAGTCGAGTTGTCTCTGGATCATATGACAAAACAGTCCGAATTTGGAATGTGACGACAGGTGGGGTGGAGGCTGAGCTGAAGGGCCACACAGATTTGGTGACATCTGTTGCATTCTCGCAGGATGGCAGCCGAGTTGTCTCTGGATCATATGACAAAACAGTCCGAATTTGGAATGTGACGACGGGTGAGGTGGAGGCTGAGCTGAAGGGCCACAAGAATTCAGTGATGTCTGTTGCATTCTCACAGGATGGCAGCCGAGTTGTCTCTGGATCATCTGACAAAACAGTCCAAATTTGGAATGTGACAACAGGCAAGGTGGAGACTGAGCTAAAGGGCCACACACATTTGGTGAGGTCTGTTGCATTCTCACAGGATGGCAGCCAAGTCATCTCTGGATCAGACGACAAAATGGTCCGAATTTGGAATGTGACAACGGGCGAGGTGGAGGCTGAGCTGAAGGGCCACATGAATTCGGTGACATCTGTCGCATTCTCACAGGATGGCAGCCAAGTTGTCTCTGGATCAGGTGACGAAACAGTCCGAATTTGGAATCTGATGACAGGCAAGGTGAAGGCTGAGCTGAAGGGCCACACAGATTTGGTGACATCTGTTGCATTCTCACTGGATGGCAGCCGAGTTGTCTCTGGATCACACGACAAAACGGTCCGAATTTGGAATGTGACGACAGGCAAGGTGGAGGTTGAGCTGAAGGGCCACACAAATTTGGTGATGTCTGTTGCATTCTCGCAGGATGGCAGCCAAGTTGTCTCTGGATCAGCTGACAGAACGGTCAGAATTTGGAATGTGATGACAGGCAAGGTGAGGCTGAGCTGAAGGGCCACATGGCTTCGGTGACGTCTGTTGCCTTCTCGCAGGATGGCAGCCAAGTTGTCTCTGGATCAGATGATGCAACAGTCCAAATTTGGAATGTGACAACGGGTGAGGTGGAGGCTGAGCTGAAGGGCCACACGAATTCGGTGATGTCTGTTGCATTCTCACAGGATGGCAGCCGAGTCATCTCTGGATCAGCTGACAGAACGGTCAGAATTTGGAATATGAAGACAGGCAAGGTGGAGGCTGAGCTGAAGGGCCACACAGATTTGGTGACGTCTGTTGCATTCTCGCAGGATGGCAGTCGAGTTGTCTCTGGATCAGGAGATGAAACAGTCCGAATATGGAATATGACAACACACAGGTGGAGGCTGAGCTGAAGGGCCACACAATTCGGTGATATCTGTTGCATTCTCACAGGATGGCAGCCGAGTTGTCTCTGGATCACATGACAAAACAGTCCGAATTTGGAATGTGATGACAGGCAAGGTGGAGGCTGAGCTGAAGGGCCACATGGCTTCGGTGACGTCTGTTGCCTTCTCGCAGGATGGCAGCCAAGTCGTCTCTGGATCATACGACGAAACGGTCCAAATTTGGAATGTGATGATGGGCAATTCTCAATCAATCACAACTTCAAACATTATACTTCCCGATGGCAGCAGGGTGGACAGAATTTCTGCTTGGCGATTCCGCATTTTCTACCCCTCACAGCAACCTATGCCCAGTACAAATTCTGCTGTCCAGTTATCGGGTGATCATCAATGGATAATGGCTGACCTCTGCAACTGCTGGATCCCCACTCAATACCGCGACATTTACTGTTCCTCAATTTGGGGCAGCAGGGTGTGTTTGGGGTGCCGATCCGGCAATGTAGTTATTCTTGATTTAAACATTGCACTATAAATAGTAGCAATATGTGTTCTGAAACAATGCCTACCTTATTTTGGGCACTATTTACTATGCTCCTGTGATTATGTCTGGACAATATATCAGTGATAGTGAATTGTGAATTTGTGATGTGCTGGCCTGGCTTGGCCTGAAACTTGGTGGCTAGATACAGAAATATGGAATTGAGGCAGCTTGCAGCCATTTATCTCATTACCATTTGTTGAGAGCTCACGAACTCGACTGTGGAGTCTAGTAAGTGGGGAGATGTCGCCGCAAAACTGAGGTCTTTACCCTGCCCCACCTGGAATGGGCGGAATCCGGCGGAATCCGGTGGACTCCGGTGGCATTCCGGTGGAATTTCTCTGCCAAAATTTCAAGTTCTGGTGAATTCCACTGGAATATGACCAAAAAGTGCTCATTCCACCGGACAAAATTCCGGTTGCCAAAACCGGAATAGACTGGAATGGAATAACAGGAATGATTCCAGTGGAATCCACTGGAATAAACTAAGTAAAATTTGTTTGTAAGTATTTTTGACTATATTACTGGCATATATATACAAATAAAAAAATAAATATAACTGGATAGCTTTGTTTGTTAAAATTTTAAGGCATTTATGGCCATTGTTTTTACTTGTATTAATTCTAAAAATAAAATCAGTGGAATTAATTAGTTATAAAATAGTTCTAAGAATAAAATTAATAAAAACTTATAGTTTTAAAAATAGAATTAGTCAAAATAATCCAATTAGTTCTAAAAATAGAGTTCTTCAAATTCGTTCTATTTATAGTTCTCAAAATTCCAATTAGTTCTATTTTGAGATCAGATTGTTCTAAAAATAGAACTAATTGGATTAATTCTATTTTGAGATCAGATTGTTCTAAAAATAGAACTAATTGGATTAATTCTATTTTGAGATCAGATTGTTCTAAAAATAGAACTAATTGGATTAATTCTATTTTGAGATTAAATTGTTCTAAAAATAGAAGTAATTCAACAAGATCTATTTCTAGAAGTATAGACAATATTAATCAGATGAGTTCTATTTTTAGGACTATAGATAGAACCAATTAGATACATTCTATTTTTAAAATTATAAATAGACCTAGAAGCAATAAGTTAGAACTATTTTTCTTTTTTTAGAACTTATCTGCATAAGTTCTATTGTAGAACTATAAATAGAATTAATCAAATGTCTTCTATTTATAGTTCTATTTATTTATAGAACTATAAATAGAACTCAAATAGAATTTATCTGATTAACTTATCTCTGAACTTAAAATAGAACTTAATGGAAGAACTTATTGGATAAATTCTATTTTGGAACTATAAATAGAAGTAATCTGAAGAATTAAATAAAACTAATGTGATTACTTCTATTTATGGTTCTATTTTTAGAACTAATTTTAAAACTAATTCTAGCCATTTAAAAGATATTTTTTATTAATCATTTACAATATTAATATACTAGGATATAAGATTATGAAATTATTTCTTTGAATATTTATTTAAATAATTGACTAATATAATTGGTGTATTTTATAGCATTCCTGTCTATTCATTCCACTGGAATTAGTGCTTGGAAGTCCGGTTATGAAACTGCAAAAAGACCGTAACCGAACCGGACCCAGACCAATCAGGACCGCAAAACTCGCAGACCGATGAAGACTGCTAACCGCGGTCCGGTTAACGGTCTTCCATATTTTTGAAATCTGAGGACCGACGAAAAACCGGTTTGAACCAGTTACAACCAGTTGTTCGGGCTGAAATTTTACACGAGGGTAGCGAGAGTAAATACCTTCCTAACGCGTGTAAAATCATAATTTTAAACAAAAAAATGACAAAGTTACAGTCAAAGTTGTTAAATTCATCGAAATCACTTGTATCTATGTCTAAGTTCACTGATTTTCAGCTATTATTCATGTTTCTGATCTCATTTTGAAGAGTAAAATAGTTCAATTTTAACTAATTAGCTTAAATACTCTAAAGGTGTTAAATTCTACAGACTTCACCATTTAGATTGAAAGATATTGATTTTAGAATGTAAAAGGAGGGGAAAACTGGTCTTTAACCAGTCTTGAACCGGTTTTAACCGTAACTGGTCAAGACCGGTTCATAGACCGCAAAAAGACCGCCCTTAACCGGTCTACTGCAGTCCGGTTCGGTTTTTTGAGCTTTCTGAAGTTTGATAGACTGGTCCCGGTCTGCGGTTAAGGCTCTTGAGGCCAAAAAACCGGACTGGACCGGACTTTCAAGCACTAACTGGAATATACTGCAGTTGGTATTCTATATAGTTATTCCACTCCACTGGAAACATTCCAGTGGATTCCGGTGGATTCTGGTCTGCCATTCCACTGGAATCCACTGGAATTTCCTTGTTTTTGGTGTGGTTTCCACCAGAATCCACCGGATTCCAGTAGATTCCGGTGGATTCCGGTCATTCTGCCCATTCCAGGTGGGGCACAGTAAAGTACAGGACAGTCCAAAAACACTGTGATTGTTGGAAAACCATGTGTTCCTGGTCAAGAGGACATGGTTGAGGAAGTCTTGCTAGCATGGCATGAGCTTCCATCCAATCGCACGCAGCAATAATAGCGCGGCTGGTTATACCAAGAAAAACACCACACTTTCGGGGAGTATGGCGTGCTCAATACGCCATATCTTGGCCGCAAAACCATGTGGGACATCTCTTTTATTTGTCTAAAACCTCTATGCAAAATATGTATCTGAAAACATATAAGTAGTCTATAGTTTCATGCAGTAAAGTAGGCAATTTTGTACCAAGATCAAGGCGCACGCACTATGCGCGCATACAATCAAAAGTCCATTTGAAACCTCATATTTGAAAGTTTATTGGTGAACTATTGTGTGATCCATAAGTCGGGAATTGTCCCTTAAGTTGCATTTGAGAACTTGGCTATCTACACCGCCATTTGTCTAAAACGCCGATGGCACCTGGATCAAAACTCCGCCTGACAGGTGTGATCCAGCTTCTCCCGGCATGGAGGACAAGGCACGTCAGACCTGGGAGCCGAAATATCCATGCCAGCCACGCAACACCTGGCCCACAGGTTTTCTGGTTCACCTCTGGAGGACATGTCGTCCCGATTTGGCCAAAGTAACGAAATACGAGATTATTGTATCAGACTGATGGCAGTGAGCCCATAACATACCTCAGTAACATATTTATGCTTTCTAAGTGTGAAAATAGCATGGAATTTGAGCAGAACGCGAAAAGGTCCGTGCGCTGGTCTTTCAAAATTCAGTGAAGTCGTTTAAACTCTGCCAACTTGTTTGGTTGTCTCGAATTCAACATCAACCAAACACGGTCTCTCTCTCTCTCACCACAACCATCGTCGCTTCCTCGCTTCCTCATTTCTTGCCTTTCAAATGTTGCATTCAGACTTATGTTTTCTGGGCCTCAGGAATCCACTCTCCATGTTGTTCTCTTGCCCTGTTTCTCCCTGCCGTGCACCTGTGCGTGGATATGCTCCATGTATACTGCCTCCTGTCGTATCCTACTAACTTTATTTTTGACGACAGGTCTGCCTTTCAGTGCAGCCGAAGGCCCGCTCACCCGCTCATTTCCCTCGTCTCCCCTTCCCACTTCACGGCTCAGTATGCCCACAACCCAATCCGTCCCGTACCAGCCTTGCCAATGATGGCTTCTGTAAGGGGAACTCCGTTCCGGCCCCTTACTCCGGCCGATACGTCGGCCGTAACTTCGGCCGCTAACCCGGACATTGCGTCGGCCGCTACGTCGGCCGCCTCACCAGCTTTGCACCCAACACCTTCGGATGAAAGCCTACTCTACATTCCGCTGCATCGACGCAGACTACAATAGTTTGTAGTCTGTACACATCCGATTTCCATCCGTCCCTCGGCCGCTACGTCGGCCGGTCACTACGTCCGCCGCACCCTTTCCATCCGCTGCGCCATTCCTGTCTGCTCCATCCTTTCTGGACTCCGCTGGAAACACCGCGCCATTCTTTTTCCTATCGTACCATACTCCTTTATTTATTATTCATGTCGTACCACATGTCAGTACTTATAGCTCTCACCAGCAGTGGGATCCGCATCCTTTCCTCTTCGGATCCCCTGCTAGGTGAGTTAGTTGGTAGTTTAGTTGATTACCTAATAAACTAAACTATATCGGATCCCCTGCTAGTCTGCCCGCTCGCCCGACTCTCCGTCCCCGGCGCTCCGGCTCGCGGTTGCCCTTACAGTAGGAAAGGATCTTCTCAGAGAGCCGTTTCCGTGGATTTAGTGCCCACCATAGCAACTTACGGAGTGAACGTGAATCCTCCTTCAGTTCCGTGACCACCAAATTCCACACACCCCTCTCTTCTCCAATGCCCGGAGGTCACGCCGAAGCTCAGAGCTTCGAAATGGCGGAAGACGACCGAATCACCGCCCTCGAGCGAGAGCTAGCCGAACTCCGGCAACAGGGAACCCAAACCAACTCCCTACTTCAAAAAATCGCCGCGCAACTCCAAATTATCCCACCACCATCCGTCCGAAACACCCCTTCTCCCTCCCCATCTCATTTATACCCCGATCCGCCCCGGAAGAAGACTTCCATCTGACCATCCCCTCCGCCGGACTTTAACGGTGACCGGACAAAAGGGAAGGCCTTCCTTACGTCCTGCCGGGCGTACATACGTCTTGTTCCAGGGCGTTCGATAACGAGGCCCAACAGATCATCTGGGCCATGACGTTCATGAAATCCGACGCGCTTCGACCTGGGCACAACGGATGTTCACAATGGAGGATGCGGAAGGCTTGCCGTTTTCGGACTGGTTCGACTTTGAACAGGAGTTCCGGAAGTTGTTCACCCCGGCCAATGCACCAGCCATAGCCATTAACAAGCTGGAGGGTTTCTTACTTCCAGTAACCGCTCGGTCGACGATTACCTGGACGAATTCCGCGATCTAGTGTCCGACTCCGGCTATACAGATCCACGGAACATTATTGTCAAGTTCCGTAGGGGCTTGGACCGCCGGATTTCGCAAGCAATCGCTGGAATGACTCAAGGGAGGCCCTCGGACGTCGACCTGGACGCATGGTATGATCTGGCCATGCGGATTGACGAAAACTGGGCGGCCGATGAAGCTTTCCTTGCTTCGTACCGCTCCCCGGCCGTTCCAACTTCGGCCGGAAGTCAAATGACCAACCGTGGGAGCCTTATACCCGTACCAAAGGCACCCGCGGCTCCGTTCCGATATGCACATTCCACCCCCTCGCCCAGAAACCCAGTCCCTATGGACATTGATGCAGCGCGGAAGAAAGCAGCGCTCCCGCAGAACTGTAGAAGGTGCGGAGAGCTCGGACATTGGGCCAACAACTGCCCCCACCGCTTCGACGTCCGGCACATGTCCACAGACGAGATCCAGACGGTCCTGGAAGACATGCTCGCGAAGTTGGATGTAGTTTCGGAAGAGCCGGTGGAAGAGGCACTGCCAGTGCCGGCCGAGGATTTTGTACCCTGCAACGAGTGATTAGTACGCCCCCGTTGCCTAATAAAAATCGTTTTGCTGTTCTTGAAGTGGAGACCCTCACGGAAGAGAACGCAGATGATGAAGACGTACAAAAATTAACCTCCACTCCGGTCAGCGCCCTTTCATCCCCCGGGTGATAGTACCCTTTCGTCCGAGCCGGATGACAGTGTTCTTTCGTCCGGACCGGACGATAGCACTCTTCCGTCCGAGCCGAAGCGAGCTTCAACACCCCGACGGCCGAAATGGGAGAAAATGATGCATCCGAAACTGGTGATCAATGCTCTCTCCCCCGGACCTACCTCCCTCGTCCTCCCGATACGTCTTAAGACCACGGACACTATGGTAGAGACGTCGGCCGATGCTCTTGGAGACACGGGCGCCACTGGTGACTTCATTGATGAGGACTTTGTGGCCGAAGCTGGCCTTCCGACCCGAAATCTCTCACAGCCAATCCCCGTCTTTAATGTGGATGGAACTCCAAATGAAGCCGGGCTCATTTCCAAAGCCGTGGACGTCATAATGACCTACGGAACGGCGGATACAAAAGGCTGAAATTAGGCTCCTAAAGGCATGCAGAGCCGGCGAGCTTCCAGACCTTATTGATGACTACGACGACGACGACGAAGAGGAAGATACACCCCCACCATCCTCTTCGGATGATTGTTTAGAGGACAGAGACCGCATTTTTGCGACTGGACTCCTTCCGGACGCACAGGAGATCCGTGCCACCTCTACAATCTCTCAACGTCTCGCCGAAGCCTTCAAACGAAACTCTGAACCGGCCGAATTCAGTCAGCACATCCCTGAGCACCTACGCGACTTCCACAATGTGTTCTCCAAGGAATCCTTTGATAGCCTCCCGGATCCGAAACCTTGGGACCATGCCATCGAGCTCGTACCGGACGCTAACCCCCGGAGCTGTAAAGTGTATCCGTTGGCTAAACGAGCAAAAGGAATTGGATGCATTCATCAAAGAGAACCTAGACTCCGGACGCATCTGCCCTTCAAAGTCTCCAATGGCCTCGCCTGTCTTCTTCATCAAGAAGAAGGACGGATCGCTTCGGCTGGTACAGGACTACCAGACGTTAAATTCCATGACGGTGAAGAACAAATATCCACTCCCACTCATTTCGGAGCTTATCAACAAGCTTCGGGGGGCAAAGTATTTCACCAAACTGGATGTCCGATGGGGTTTTAATAACGTCCAGATGAAGGAAGGAGACGAATGGAAGGCTGCATTCTGGACGAACCGAGGGCTGTTCGAACCTTTGGTCATGTTCTTTGGACTCACGAACAGCCCGGCCACGTTCCAAACCATGATGAATGACATCTTTGCAGATCTCATCTCGGAAGGAGTGGTTGTGGTTTACCTGGATGACATCCTTATATTCACGGAGACCCTGGAAGAGCACCGGAAGGTAACCCGGCGGGTACTCGAACTCTTAGAGGTGCATAAGCTATACTTGCGGCCGGACAAATGCGAGTTTGAGAAAACGATGGTTGAATACCTCGGAGTGATCATCTCCCACAATTCGGTTGGCATGGACCTGGTCAAAGTCGCGGGGGTTGCAGAATGGCCAGAACCGTCAAACAAGAAAGAGGTTCAGTCCTTCTTGGGCTTTACCAACTTCTACCGAAGGTTCATCCGCGATTTCTCTAAACACGCCCGGCCGCTCTTCGATCTAACCCGGAACAATTCCAAATGGCACTGGGGCTCGGAGGAGCAAGAATCTTTTGACCGGCTGAAAGGTGCAGTTACGTCCGCTCCGGTCCTGCTCTCCCCGGACTCTACGCGCGCGTTCCGTGTGGAAGCAGACAGCTCAGACTTTGCGACCGGAGCTGTACTGTCCCAAGTGTCTCCGGAGGATGATAAATGGCATCCGGTTGCGTTCTACTCCAAGTCCCTCTCACCCGTTGAACGGAACTATGAGATCCACGACAAGGAAATGCTAGCCATCATCCGCTCCTTACAAGAGTGGCGGCACTTCCTTAAAGGCGCGGAACATCAGTTTGAGGTCTGGACAGATCACAAGAACCTGGAGTACTTTATGACTGCAAAGCAACTCAACCGCAGGCAAGCCCGTTGGTCATTGGTGCTAGCCCGGTTCGATTTTCTTATGCGTCATAAACCCGGCCGTACAATGGGTAAACCGGACGCATTATCCCGCCGGTCCGACCATGGAACAGGTTCTAGTGATAACTCGGACGTAACACTCCTGACTCCCAAGTTCTTCGCAGTTCGCACCATGGAAGCAGTGGAAACCACCGGACCAGAGGCTGATATTCTCCGGGACATCCGTAAAGGCATAAAGGACCCGGCCGTTGAGGAACCAGTTGCAAAGGCGGTTCAAGAGCTCCGGAAGTCGTCTAATCGATCCCTCCGATCCGGCAAATGGTCAGAACGCGACAGCCTGCTTCACTTCCGAGGCCGGATATACGTTCCCCAAACTTCAGACCTTCGCCGACGGATTGTATCCCTCTGCCATGATACACGAATTGCTGGGCACGCAGGACGGTTTAAAACCCTGGAGCTGGTCTCACGGAATTACTGGTGGCCAAACATGTCTTGTTACATCGGACGATACGTTTCCACTTGTGATATGTGCCTCCGGACCAAAGTTCAGCACCGCTTGCCCTCCGGAGAGCTAGTACCGCTTCCGATTCCAGAAGAAAGGTGGCACACTATCAGCGTGGACTTCATTGTGGAGCTTCCGGACTCGGCCGGTTACGACGCCATCATGGTAGTTGTAGACTCGGCTGGGAAACGAGGTCACTTCATTGAAACAACCACAACGATTACAGCCGCCGGAGCCGCTCAACTGTTCCTTAAGCACGTCTGGAAGCTGCATGGACTCCCCCGGAAGGTTATTTCCGACCGTGGATCACAGTTCATTGCAGAATTCATGAAGGAGCTGTACCGGCTGCTCGGGATCCAAGCTGTTCCGTCCACCTCCTATCATCCGCAGACCGACACAAACGGAACGTGTCAACCAGGAACTGGAGCAGTACATCCGGGTATTTGTTGGCGAACGGCAGGACGACTGGCATGGGCTCCTACCACTCGCCGAGTTTGCATACAATAACCACGTCCACTCCGGAACGCAACACACCCCATTCCTCCTGGACACCGGACGTCACCCCCGGATGGGTTTCGAACCGCACCAACCGCCCTCCCGGCTAGAGGCAGTCAATGAATTCACCCGCCGATGAAGGACACGTTGGAAGAGGCAAGAGCCGCACTCTCTAAGGCTAAAGATGACATGGCCAGGTATTACAACCAAAGACGCACTCCGGCTCCGATCTATAAGCCCGGAGACAAGGTTTACTTGGATGCCAGTGATATCCAGACCACCCGCCCTTCCAAGAAGTTTGCGCACCGCCGGCTCGGACCTTACCTTGTGGAAAGACGAATTGGAGTCAATGCTTACCGACTTTGTCTTCCGGTATCACTAAAACGCCTCCACCCGGTTTTTAATGTGATCAAACTGACCCCGGCCCCAGATGACCCAATTCCTGGACGTCAAGCTCCTCCTCCGCCTCCTCCGGAGCTTATTGATGGTGAAGAACATTATGTGGTCGAAGAGGTACTTAACAGCCGGATGTTCCGACGGAAGCTACAGTACCTCATCAAATGGGAAGGTTACGGTCCGGAACATAATTCCTGGGAGGACAAGAACAATGTAAACTCCCCGGACTTGGTCGCAGAGTTCCACGCCCAAAACCCGGGAGCCCCTCGGCCAATACGTGCAATCACCTTCGGCTCAATTCCCTTCCGTCCGATACCTCAATTACCATTCGCATCGAGGCGCTGCAATTCTGGAGGGGGGGTAATTGTAAGGGGAACTCCGTTCCGGCCCCTTACTCGGCCGATACGTCGGCCGTAACTTCGGCCGCTAACCCGGACATTGCGTCGGCCGCTACGTCGGCCGCCTTGCCAGCTTTGCACCCAACACCTTCGGACGAAAGCCTACTCTACGTTCCGCCGCATCGACGCAGACTACAATAGTTTGTAGTCTGTACGCATCCGATTTCCATCCGTCCCTCGGCCGCTACGTCGGCTGGTCACTACGTCCGCCGCACCCTTTCCATCCGCTGCGCCATTCCTGTCTGCTCCATCCTTTCTGGACTCCGCTGGAAACACCGCGCCATTCTTTTTCCTATCGTACCATACTCCTTTATTTATTATTCATGTCGTACCACATGTCAGTACTTATAGCTCTCACCAGCAGTGGGATCCGCATCCTTTCCTCTTCGGATCCCCTGCTAGGTGAGTTAGTTGGTAGTTTAGTTGATTACCTAATAAACTAAACCTTCGGATCCCCTGCTAGTCTGCCCGCTCCGCCCGACTCTCCGTCCCCGGCGCTCCGGCTCGCGGTTGCCCTTACAGCTTCAATCTCACCGCTGGAAGCTGTGGCCTCACATCGCGACAATGAAGTCCCACCAAAAAGCCGGCTGCTGAATCGAGATAGGATGTTTGTTGTCATTCCCGTGCGTCTTACATAGATTTCACCTCCGTCTTACTTGTAAATACTGGTAATTTTTTGAATACTTATACTATCTACCTTGATATCCTTCCCACTGTGCACCCATGAAATAAGCTCAAAAAATGAACTAATAAGAGAAATAAGCAGGAGAAAATATTGTAAATTTGCCGGGCTGGGAGCATGTTTCCCAGACCTGGGCTCACAGCTGTCCAGGATGTTTGGGCACAGGTCGTGACAACATCACCCTGGTGACAGCACCCTATTAGTGCGATCTGAATGTGGTGGGGACATCCCGTCAGGATGCGTGACATGTTTTGATTGCCAGGTGTCTCCCACACTTGTGCGCTTTGGCGGTGTAGTACATCTTGGTGGTGTCTAGTGGCAATATTTGACTTGGACTTACGGTTTCGGTAAATTGAACTTACGCAGACCTAGTCACTTTGTTCAGATAAGTGCTCGAGGCGACTTGGTGCTCGACCTGAGACTTATAAAGTATTCGGCAGTTAGTTCGCGCTACCTGCACATAAGAAACCGTCTTCACAGACAAAACCCTTACAGTCTATTGACTTTAAAAACCTATTAAACCGTCCCTTACCGTTGTGTATAAGAGAGATCTCTTACGCGCTCGTAACACACTTATATATATATATATCTCGTCAAATTCAAGAACCGTCGTGTTTCTAAACTACACCGTCCCTCTAAAACTACTTAACCTGTCGGTTTGCTGATCGAGTGAAGTACTTATTCATTCGTTGAATAGACTACTTATTTGATTGATCATCAATCATCTATCTAGTGCTATTCTAGAGTCAGAAAACGGACTGCGTATTACCACTCTCTTTCCCGCCACTGACCAATTTTGACAGAAACCACACCCTCAAGCACATGAGGGATGGCACATCCTCCCGTGCCACGCTGCATCCGCCGTAAGTACAGTATTCCGTCAACATTCCACTGCCACCTCACGCTCTCTCCTGCAGCTTGAATGTCTCCGCCGCCCCCGGGCCAATGGTTTGGCCACCTCCGCGCCTCATACTGCGTGACGATTCGCACTGCCAAAGTCATCCCCCAGAAGGTTCCATCAAATGGTCGTTCGGAGCGTCCTTGGCGCTAGCTGCTCGCGTGAATGGACTGTTATCCCCGCCTTCGCAGAGTGCGACTAGGGAAATGCACGGGTTGCCCATACCCGCGCGGGTCACGGGTAAGGGTACCGACGGGTACGGGTACGGGTAGGTAGCCATGTACCCTCAACCCGCGTCTACCCGTGCAATATTTTGCACTGAAATTTACATAACATGTGGTACTGTACAGTTCTCAAGCCACAGAAAGCGTATCAATATTTATTTTAGAAATCCTACGGTCTGCAGAACATTTACAACATTTGCGCCAAATATGGCAGCCAACACCAAGCTCCGAAATACCACACGTCCCGTCGTTCGTTCTAAATATTTTATTGAGTGCTAATAATTTAATTCTAGCTACATTGGTGCGCACCGCAAATCTCTGCGCACTCGAATTCAGATTTTCCCGTATGGATTAGACATGCGTTGCACGCTTCAACCGCTCTCAAAGCGAAGCGCGCACTATCGGAGGACATTCAGAAAGCGACCCTGTTAAGCCGACGTTCGGTTTTCGCACTCCCCTCATACGCCGACATCTTATTTTCGCGTTTTCATTCTCGTCCGACGATTATTCTCGCCTCGTCAACACTTTTCCCCGACGAATTGCGTCAGTAATGTCAATTCTTACCTTGCCCTCGCCGCTAACTAGCATGACCCGCAGCATACCCACGACCCTTGCACACCCGTGGCAGGTCAACCCGTGGGTATGCGGGTACGGGTTTCGACGGGTACGGGTACAGGTAGGCTTCGAGACACCCGAGGGTTACCCGTGCATTTGCCTAACACTGTGCGACGGACTGGGAAAGCATGGAAAGCAGGGGATGAGGAAGAGCAGGGGAGAGCCGGTGACGAATTGGCTGGGAGGGCAGGTGAAACCGACAGTGAAGTATCTGACTAGGCATCTTTATGTTCGTCTACATTTCATGCTGTTCAATATAAATTGTTCTGTCCCTATGCCCTATGTTATGGTGTAAGGTCTATGGATTCCTTTTTGTGCTCAGTAGCACTGGTAGTACAGGTAGACCTCCGGCTATGTCTGACTACGTAGTGTCATTCGTCCCAAATACAGGTACTGTAGAGGCTACATACCATTTTATGTAGCTCTACGTATCAAAAACATTGTAAATTAAATTACTAGAGCGCGAAATATACTTACTTACCGTCTTTGAGATACTTTAACCTCGTTTATTACTTATCCTTTCCGATTGTACGAACCAAACCTTACCGGAGGCATTTTTAAAAATGCCTCCACTAACGAGACCTTCGCTTGGAACACCCAATAGGCGCCGAGTTGAGCTCGGCGCCTGACCCGCCAACCCATGTCGGGGGTACGGGTTTTTGGAGGGTACGAGATCGCCTACCCGTACCCGTACCCCAGCAAAACCCGCACCCGAACCCGCGCGGGTCGCTGTACATCAGGAAAAGTCCATCGGTCTGGTTTGGTCTGGTTGGTCTGACATGTCTGGTGTGTCTGGCACCAGATCCAGGGAACATGCCAGACGTTGTCAGAATTTGAATATTGTCAGAACAAAGTCAGAAATTTTAGCAGCACCAGAAATATTGTCTTCCTCATAATCATACCAGAATTATAATCCACTGTCATAACCTTCCAGACCATCAGTCATTGAAATCAAACTGTTATTAAAAGGCAATTTCATTTGCATGATGATCAGCATACTTATTTACAAAGAAAGACTTGAAAGCATCAAGGGACCAAGTATGACGGAAACGGAGAGGAAGAAATGTCTGTCCAAAGACTGGGATTAAGTGAGCACTACGGAGAATTGTATCAATATGAACAACACTTGTTAATCTTCGGCCATGGTCATCCTTCTCTGGCTTGACAACCCACATACCGGTTTGCTCCTCTGGTGATCGGTTTGTTTTCTTGAACCATTCAACAAGTGCACATGGGTACTCTGTACCCTCATAGAAAAAAGAAAAAAATAATTTGACCCGAACAACACTCATACCTCGAAAACCGGGTTTGTCTTCGTCTTCAACGACAAATACACAATCCCTTCGAGGTCCAATTCCGCGCCATGAAGGAGTAGAACGAATGCGCTCCCGGCGCATTCCACGGATGCCAGATATGTCGCTAGGAGAATAGAATGTTGCAATAGCGGAATGAAAAACAGAGATTGGCGAGATCATCTGTAAAACGTCGTCCGACATGTCGTTGTCCGAGTCGAAGACATCATCTTCCGAGATGTCGAGCTGTTGATGGAGGAATTGACGGACAAGGGATGGCAAGCGAGGCTCCTCGATGAATGTAGAAAGGGAGGACAGTACCGAGGGGTATTTGCACTCTGGGACTCAAGTTAAAAAAACAAATAAAGCACTTCATAAAGGACACACCTTTGGTTCGTGCAAGTTTAACATCCGCCATAACCCTCTCATCCGTCGGCCCACCATCATCATCCTCATCATCACCATCTGCAGGAGGCGCTTGGCGCTCTGGAGGAAGCATCCCGCGTGAAATAAAATCAGCTCGCGCTGCATTGAGCTTATCAAGACGTTGGTTCGTAATCAACATCTGGCCGAGCGCTTCAAAGCAGCTTGAGCGCCGCCAAGGCTTTTTAACTGCGGTAATGTGCCGTGATTCTGTTATCGAAGAACAAAGCCCACCGGGGGCACCAAATTCTTGAATGTTCTGTCGGTAGTGTACCAGTGAGTGCTGACGGGGTAATGAAAAGGTCTCGCGAACTCCAGAGTCTCGAAATATCTCGCGATATATATGGAAACGACGAAGGGCTGCATCAAGTGACTGAAGGGTAGTGTTGTCGAAGTCGGCCCGCCTAGCGATGTAACAGAAGTCTAAAAAAGCTGACAAGCACTTCACAACCTCCGGTGGGACAAGACCATGAATCGCTGGCAAGTAAATCTAAACGTAGACATTGTGTAAGAATATTAAGATCAAGACGTGAAAATGAAATCAAATTTACCTTCATCAAGGCTTTTGAATCGTCGCCGGTCCACTGTTTGAAACGGCAACCTTGTTTGAAGCGACGCAACTCTGGAAAAGCAGGAACGGCTGCCAATCTATTGCAAAAAAATAAATATCCGGAAGTAAAACCCTAAAGACCTATTCACCTGCGGTCTATTTCGTCCATAATTCCGTTGGCTTCTGCAGGCTCATATACAGCATCTAAATAATCACCAACCCAAGCAACAAGATGGTCTTTGAATGTCCCTTTGATGGCTTGGTGGAGGAGGTCGGATGAGATCAATTCATAAATATCAGCACGAGGAAAGTCACGGGTAAAGGGCACCACAGGGGCGTCAACTCCGTATTCGTCTCGTAAAGTGGATAGGTCAAACGTGGCTATCAAGGTATCTGTCAGTGCATTTGTTCGAGGGCCAGCAGCACCATCGATGTCTGCCGGGAGGGAAGTACAGCTATGAGGGTTAAAGTGAGTAAATGTGAAACATTAATGCATTTCGACATACCGTGGACACCAATTTTGAAGAACGCCAGCGAGCATAACCTGCTCCGGATAGTCGGCAATGAATGGACCTAGGTCAAAGATAACACGACGAAAATGACCATCCGGACACCTATAAACGGTTGGAGTCTTCATTGCCGGCTTCAAGGATGAAAGAATGGCGGAAATCGACGAATGGTAAAGCTGACGTTTGAATTGGCGGAACTTCGGGTCATTGTCATATTTCCGATCGTCTAGAGTACAAATTTCGTAAACTTAGCACAAAATATACTTGGCTTGAACTTACTTTTTGGGATAGCTAGAAAGCCAATTGGAACTACAGCATTCCGATGCGCACGGCGGACCGAATTGTGAACGATTCCAGTCGAAAAATACAGAGGGTGGTACTCGATGTCTCCTGTCCCAACCGAAACAGTGGTTTTGTCGCTGCCTAGTATGATCGGAACATACATTGCTCCTTCGTTTTTGACAGGATCTTCTTCATATATCGCATCCTAAGATTCCGGGCTGAGAATTGACCTGCAAGTTGTAAAACAGGACTTACACTGTGGCGCCACGCATAATTAGCTGACATAAAATCGGCCAATCGACGATTTCCATCCTTATCCACTTCTACATAAGCCGCGGGGTCAAACTCCCCATCAAAATCTGTATTCGCAAGAAAATTTCGAGCAACGACCTCTGGATCACGGAACCAGATTTCGTACTCTTGCTGCTTCCAGTTCGGCGCATCTTCTTCGACTTGGTCAAAGGAGGTTTTGAAACACTGCCATGGTGCATCACCTGCATTACTCGATTATGAATCTGCTTCCTTTGCGAGTTGTGAGTAAAACTACATACCTTCTTCGATTGCGTCAATGATATCATAGATGTGTTTATAGCTTTCAAATGGACCTGAACTTCCGTGCTTCATTAATGAAAGACCCCATAACTCGAGCAGGTAGTTGATGTTTCCTTGCGACATCTCCTCTCGGCGGTACAAAAAATCAGCAACCTTAAATTGAAGTTCACTATTGAATGGGGTCCAGTCATCGGGTCGCTTCTCAGTTTGAGGAGGCGGCAGTGTTCCATCAGGCAGAAAATTGCCATTTAAATCGCATGGCCGACCTTAAGAGAACTATCAGCATACAATTCAACGGAAAAGACGGTATAAAGCTGGGACGAACCATTTAGAAACGGATGATAAGTCCGCTTTAATTTTGGTTCTGGATGAACTTGTTCAGGAGCTGGGGAAGGCGACTTCGATGGCAAGGGTGTGCCTTGCATCATTGGAGAGCCTGCATGGGAAGGAGCAGGCGACGGGGAAGGGGATTCAGAGATCGAGCCGTCAAGATTTGCTGGATTCATATTTTCACCGGCATTGAACGCTGGGTGGACAGATCGGACGTGATTTGTTCGTCCAGATTGATTCCTGAAGGTCCTGGGGCAGCCTCTGTGAGTACATGGAAGCTGAGCAGATAGCACACGTCGTTTCGACCCGCGCGGCATTGTGATAAAGGGACTGCAGTGGATAAAATTGAGATAGAAACGATACAGACGGAGGCAGTACTGCAGCATCAACAAAAAAAAAGCACATGATACAGTGAAATTCAACATAAACGTGATGTTTTTGTGGTTCATTTGCAACGCCATTCATCCATTCCTATTGTCGCATACAGACTAATCCTTGATCCTCCTCGATATACATGGCTGACAACGGGGATGAGGACGCGGCCACAAAAAAACGCAAAACGACTTACAACCGAGAGCACCCCACAGACAATCCCAAAGGCCCGAAGCGTTCCAGGGCAGAGATTCAGGCCGCCGCTGCAGAGAAAAAGGCCGCCAGTACAGCAAAGAAGAACGAGGCTGCAGCCCTCCGAGCAGCGGCCGAACAGGAAAAGCAAATGAAAAAGGAGGCCGCTATGAAGAAGGTAGCAGCTATGGAAGATGCTGTCCAACGTCAACAAAGGCAGCGTCAGATACAAGCTGAGCGTCCTGATGTACAAACAATGCAGACTTACCGAACTATCCACGAAGCTCGTACTGCTCTCGAGGCAGCTAAACCCGATAGCACTCCTATCGCAGAGGATGAGCAAGACGGTGGCGAGATAAGCGAGACAGAATGGCCACCTCAGTCGACTGTCGATACCGACTCCGATGGTGGGCTACTTGGGGTGGACAGCTTCCTGGGCAAATCCGAAGACGATAGTGACTTGTATAAGCCTGCTGATGGAGACGAAGAAGAACTGTCACTCTCCGACGCCGAGCCAAGTGCGACGACTACGAAAAAGGAACGAAAAAAGAAGGAGAAGGTAAGCATTTGTGACAATCATATCCGATCTATGTACTTATCATTGGTGCACATTCGGACAAGGACCCGAAGGGCAAGCTTCGCGCAGATATTCAAACCCACCGCAAGATTGTCGCACCAAAGTATGCGCCAGGAGATGCACAGGAAAAGATGCTGCAAAGAAAAGGAAGGTGAGTGTAGTTCAACAAGCCACTTTCACACACGTTGACACTTTATCAACGAAGCGCGAGTGGGAAACTCTCGGAAACTGGCGGCTTACAGAAGAACTGGAAAGACCGTGTTCAACCTCCCAGTCAACCAGGGAAGCTTGATCAACAACAAAATGAAGCCGTTCGGCGTGCCACCCCACACCGCGATGAGGTCGATCGTACCGCCGCTCCTCGTCCTCAAACTCATGAACAGCAAACCAATCCCAGTAGTACGGATACGGCACCAACTCAAAGCAACCACCGTGGAGGAACCAAGACGGTATTATCAGTCATTTTATTTCATATAATTGAGGTGCAATCTAACACGTACTTTAGGCAGGGATCCGCCTCCGTAAGGTTGACCCCAAGGACGTAAACTCTAAGTCTGGACAACGGTCAGCCAAACCCCGCTACAGCAACAAGCACCTTCCCTTCAAAAACTTCAACCGCGACCTCCAAACCTGGCGTGATTCAGTAATTCCGCCAATTATTGATTGGGCCGGTACTCTTGAGGATAGTTTCGGTGTTAATGCACATCCCGACTTTCCAGACATTGTGCGAGACAACTGGGCAGACAAATTTCCAAACATTGCATGCGATGACGTGGTTCTATCGGTTGTGAGTAATCTTTTCAAAATTTCCAAAATTTATAATGACCTCGTTTACCTGGGCCTTTTCCTCTTCGCGTAGGCCAGCTCCGCTATTAGGAACTGGCGCAGCTCCATTGGCAAGTATGCTTTCCGGCGACTCACCAAGCTGATGCAGACCGAGCCTTACAAGAATTCAAGGGAGCAACGCAAAGAGTACATCGCGGAACAGCTCCGTAACCTGCAATACATCTATCGCGATCCAGATACCAAGGTAAGCTCCTCCTTGCGTTTTATTTCGTCTTTCAATTGTTTTCTTCAGACTGGTGCCTACCGTTCCCAAACTATCATCGAGATCTTCGCCGTTCACCACCAACTTGTCACGAAAACAGACAAGTTCTATGGCTATGCATGTGGTGCATTATCGCTCTGTGCTGCTGCGGTGAGTTATTCCCCACGTAATGGCACGTATTCTTCCTTTTGCTAACATTTTTTATCTATCCTTCTAGCAAGAGCGTGCCCTTAAACTCTGGCACTCCGGTGATCCTCCTGTCAAAGATACAAAGACCAGCTTTGTTCGTAAACCGTGGGCTACTCGCGCCGCCTCCCACTTTCAAATCATCAAGAAACTCCCAGAGAGCAAGTGGCAGGACATCATCGAAGCTGCCGTCTTGGTGATGGACTCGCGTGATCAAGACTTCGACCCCACTGGTGACAACGACAGCGAGCTCGATGATCCCGATGAAGTTATTATTTCGGAGGATGAGGCTGCCATTACTGACTAGTAACACCGACTAAGTATTCTATGTGCTCTCGTTATCATGATATGAATATATGATATCTCATGCTGTCCCGGTGTGAAAGTATCTAAGTTATGACTCCAGAATGAGATTATGATTAGTCTGGCGCTCTGTATGTACTTCTGACGACGGTAAATAATTATGGAATCACTAGTAATTTATGGTGCCATGGCTCATTTCTGGCTCCAGAAGTAAATTATGGCTCTCGAAACGTGGGGTGGAATCTTGCAGGTGATTATGTCGCCAGACAATTTATGGCAGTCTGGAAGTGTCTGATCGGTCTGGCGCCAGACGTGCCAGACGGATGGAGTTTTCCTGATGTACCTGTGCCAATCCCTACACATATCCATGTATGGGAGCTATGAAAAGCTACGTAGCCCATGCAGGGAGCTACGGGGTCTACTACACAGCCTACAGGGGACTTGTCTACCTGGCTACCACGGCTCTGGAGACTTGTTTTGTAAGCCATTGCAAGCATGGCATATACAAGTCCTTTTTTTTATTCTTTGCTATAAAATGCAAATACTGCAGATTTATTTTCAGAGGAGGACAAGTCAGGAGGATTGTGTGTTAGTAAACCTTGGTATATCATATTTCTGCCTGTTGTAATTAACAGGATGTGTAGTTAGACTCAGCCGTGAATAACAACGACTTTAGCATTAGACTGTACCTAACAGGATGTGTAGTTAGACTAAATGGAAGGTACAGTAAGTAGGTGAAATGAAATGTAACGAATGGGACATACCTCAGCCGTGAATAACAACGACTGAGGAAACTAAACGAGGGCGAGCGAGTTGAACTACGAGCGAGCGGGGTTTGAAACGTGTGAACGAGTGACTACACTACGAATTGAAGTATGAAATCTAACACTCCCCCTCAACGAGCATCGGGTTGATCGACAAATCCAAGTAATTCAGTGAGTTTCTGGTGTCGAGAAATGGGAAGAGGCTTGGTGAAAATGTCGGCGACGTTGTCGTCGGTAGGAATATGAGTAGGGTGAATAACTTGAGCTTGAACCGCTTCACGAATCCAGTAGAAAGAGATATGAACATGTTTTACAAGACGTCGGATATTGGCAGGTGGATCCATCATTGAAATGGTAGAGTTGTTATCGATCTTGAGAGTAGTAGCAGATTGTTGTTCAAGACCGATTTCAAACAGGAATGAACGAATCCAGGTGATTTCGGTTCCAGCACGTAATCCTGCGTAAAGTTCAGCCTCGCCAGTTGAAGTGGCAGTTGAGGTTTGTTTCTTTGCGGACCAGGAGAATACGCCTTGACCATAGAAAAGTCCAAAGCCAGAGATGGATCGAGCGTGGTCACGTGAGCTGCAATGGTCCGAGTCGGAATAGGCTATGAGGGGAGAAGCAGTGAATCGGGAATATGCATGACCTCCAAGAGTGAGAGCAAGGTTTTGAGTGGTCTTCAGGTATGCAATAATGCGCTTGACAGCCTTCCAGTGAGGTTGACCTGGGTTGGACATGAATTGGGCAACTTGCTGGACAGCGAATGCAATATCTGGACGAGTATTGACAGCAATATGCATGAGAGAACCTACAGCTTCCTGGTATGGGATATTGTGCATCTCCTGTTTCTGTTCGGGTGATGAAGGAGAGTCAGCCTTGGAAAGGCGAGATGATGCATTCATGGGAGAGTAAACCGGTTTTGCCTCTTGCATATTAAAGTCCTTGACAACTTTGTTGATGAGATGGCGATGAGAGAGGGTGATGGTTCGGTTTTTGCGATCTCGAATGATATCCATACCAAGAATAGTTTTGGCTTCACCTTGGTCCTTGATGGAAACATGTTCTGGATCTGGGATTTGACAAGCTCAATCTCAGTGACTGAGGTGGCGAAAAGACCTAAGTCATCAACATGAGCAGAGATGATAGTCAGACCAGTGGAAGATCGTCGAATGAAGATACAGGGATCAGATTTAAGGACAGAAAAACCAAGTTTGGTGAGGATCTCAAGAAGGCGTTGGTACCAGAGGTAAGCAGATTGTTTGAGACCATAAAGAGCCTTGAAGAGAATCCAAACCAGGTCTTCCTTTCCTTCGACGGTGAGTCCAGGTGGCTGTTTCATGTAGGTGATTTGATCCTTCGGAATGAGACTGTTGAGAAAAGCAGAGTCAACATCCACGACATGAAATTCCCAATCATTGATAGCTGCGATAGCCATGAGGAGCCGAATGGTTTCGATCCGCGCTACAGGAGCGTAGGTCTGAAAGAAGTCGACTCCAGGAATTTGGGAGAATCCTTGAGCAACGATACGGGCTTTATAGATGTTTCACCATTAAGCCCACGTTTCTTTCGGAATACCCATTTGCTTCCGATCGCTTTGCGATCAGGAGGGAGTTCACCTAGGGAATAGGTACCCAGGCGAAGGATGGCTTCATGCTCTCTTTCCATGGCTGCTTCCCAGTGAGGCCAGTCAGGAGAAGCTTTCGCCTCTGCAACCGTACGTGGATCGTCACTGGAAACGTGATGAGCAAAGTCCTTCCAATCGTCTTCATGTTCCGTAATCAAGGTTGCTTCAGCCTCAGAAGATTCTCCCCCTGGAATGGGGTTAGAGGATGAATCATCTTCAGTTGGATCAGATTCCGAACTAGGGAATGGAACGGAGGAATTTGATGACTGAGCAGAGGTTGAACTGGATGAAGGAACAGGAGGGTTCTCTCGGTTAGCAGCCTTTCGAGCAGGCATTTCACGAGGAGGTGGAAGAGGTCTTTTGTTATAAGCACGTTTGGGTTTAGGAGCAGGAGTAGGAGCAGGAAGTGGAGTGATTTCAGCAATTTGCGGAGGATTGACTGAAGGGGTGACTTTAGGAGGCAAGGAAGGAGGTGGTGAGGTTTTTGGAGGTGCTTCTTCTTCGTCCTGAGAGCATTTGCTTTGAAGAGCAGAATAATCTATCTCCCCTCGGACGGAAGAAGTGGCAAAGATTTACCGATTGTTGAGTCATCAAAGCGAACATGCGTCGAAAAGACACACTTTTTCGTCTTTGGACAATAGACCTCCCAAGCCTTTTGAGTCGTAGAAAAGCCTAGAAAAATAACTTCTTCAGCTCGAGGATCAAGCTTACTCCGTCCAGGCGTATTATTGTACAGGAATGCCCTGCAACCGAAGCGATGCGCACGAGATAAGTCGGGTTTCTTCTTGCGATAGACCTCATAAGGGGTTTGATTTGGTAAAGCAGAAACAGGTTGCCGGTTTTTGAGCCAGATAGTATAGGCTACACCCTTAGCCCAGAATGAAAGAGGAAGACCACCGTCGATGATGACGGTCCGGACGCGATTAAAGATGGTTTGATTGAGACGTTCGGAGATACCATTTTGCTCCGGTGTATAAGTGGAGGTGGTTTCCCATCGAATACCTCGTTCCTTCATAAACGCGATCCATTCATTGGTGATATATTCAGGTCCATTATCTGTTCTGAAGACTTTGAGCTTTTTACCGGTTTCCTTCTCAACTTCGGCGAGCCACTGCTTGAAGGCAGCGAAGGCTTCGCTCTTGAGTTGGAGGAAATAAACCCATACCCAGCGCGAATTATCGTCGGTGAAAGTGATGGTGTATCGAGATCCTTTATGAAGGGAGCGAACTGGCGGGTCCCCAAAGATCCGAATGAACGAGGCCAAGAATTTCTGGATTCCTATCCGTCTTAGAGACTGGGAAGGAAGCTCTTGTCATCTTGCCTTGAACGCAAGCAGCGCATATTGGCGACTCGCTTTTGAGATCCTGCTTAGATAGCGAAATTCCTGTGGCTAGACCTTTCCGTACCATGGCCTTAACAGCGGGATAGTTGAGATGACCCATACGATGGTGTAATTTCTCAAGGTCGGATAGAGGTTTGGTGGAATACGAGGTCTCTTTAGGTGAAGAGGTGATATTGGGGTGATATAGACGGTCGGGTCCCTTCGTACCGGTGAGAACTACCTTTTCGCGAGCAATAATATCCTTGATAAATTGGCCGTTATCATCCTTGTGAAAGGTGACACATTGACCATTCCCAAAGACGGTATAACATTTTGCTTCGTCGAGACGTGGAACCGAGATAAGATTGATATTTGAATCCGGCACGTAACAGGTGTCCTTGAGGTTGAGTTTAGCGACGCCACCTTTCGGTAGCTTAGCCATGAGGGATGCCGTACCGCGACCTCCAATGTTTCGAGATCCGTTACCAAAACCAGAGATCTTGCCAGATGAAGGAATGATTTCATTGAAATCGGAGCGGTCGGAGAGGATACTAGATGATGTTCCGGAATCGAGGATGGTGGACGTGCTCAACGATATGTCTGCAGAAACTGGAGAGTCTTCCGTCGCTTGAGGAGAGTTTGAAATAGACTTAGAATCGTTCGAAGGATAAGCGAAAAGTCGGCTTCAGTAGCCATAAATGTCAATTCGAACTTTACATGATTCGATTCCACGTCTTCGTCTCCATCATCCGTAGTATTGTGGGCCTTTTCCTTGCCCTTAGCTTTACCCTTCTTTTTCCCCTTGCGTTTCGGCCTCTGACCTTCCTTAGCTCCCCCTTTCGCCCAGCAGTTATCGTCGTATGACCTTCGACCTTGCAGTTAGAGCAAAAAGGTCGGCCACGGCTGCGAGCGGATTGCTCCAAAGCGGCGTACGTGGCTTCCTGCTTTTGGGTTTCAGATATCTCGAAGGTCTGGAGGCGACGCTTCTCTTCGAGTATACTGTTGATAACGGAGGAGAGGGTGGTGGTCTTATCGAGCTTCATCCCAACGGTATAGTGGTGCCAAGATTCCGAGTCCTTAGGATTGGCTGGAAGGGTAGAGATGAGGAGAGCGGCGGCGACGTAGTCAGGCATATCAAAGGATGCATTAGTGAGATGGCGAATAGCCTCCTGGAAAGTAGTAACATGGGCGAGATATCGCCCCCAGGGGCTAGCGGGGTGACGAGACGGCGGAACCAGAGCATGAGATCCAATACCAGTCTGGCCAAATTCCGAGGAAAAGACCTCCCATTTATCCTTTGCAGTTTCCATTGTAGCAACCTTGACGACTAGTTCTGGCTTAATGCATTGGTGCATCAAAGCAGTAGCAGCCTTATCCTTCTTTCTCCACTCCTTCATAGCTTCAAGATCCTTAGAGTCATCCTTGGGCTTCTTCTCAGTGCCACTGATAATCTCCCATAGGTCACAGGCTTCGTAGGCAGTCCGCATTCGGATGGACCAAACATAATAGTTGTTCTCATTCTCGAGGCGGTCCTCCTGCGATTTCGGGAAGTACGTCGACGCGGCATGAGGAAGATCCCAACCGAGCGTTCGCGCGGCCATTTTCGGAGTGGCTTCCGAGTCGTCGCCCATTCAACGTGTGACGTGTCGCGTATCACGGTCGGCGTTGACAAAAACGGGTGGCAGGTGACGAAAACGGGTGGCAGGTGTCGTTGGAGCGGGGGTTTGTGATGTCGTTACGAGAGCGAGAGGGACCGGGGTAGCGAGTGTGTTCCGGGACGTCGTAGCTGGTCTAAATGGAGCCTTTAGGCGGCGGGGCCCATAACCTAACAGGATGTGTAGTTAGACTCAGCCGTGAATAACAACGACTTTAGCATTAGACTGTACCTAACAGGATGTGTAGTTAGACTAAATGGAAGGTACAGTAAGTAGGTGAAATGAAATGTAACGAATGGGACATACCTCAGCCGTGAATAACAACGACTGAGGAAACTAAACGAGGGCGAGCGAGTTGAACTACGAGCGAGCGGGGTTTGAAACGTGTGAACGAGTGACTACACTACGAATTGAAGTATGAAATCTAACAGTAATTCCATCATGAAACCAAATTTGGCCATCAGGAAGAACAACTCTTGCAGTAAAATGTCCATGACCAAAATATATAATTCCAACTAATTTAAATTTATGTCTAGTTCCAATATGACTAAAATGAATATAATGATCAATAGTTGTTCTATGACCTGAAAAATCAAAAGCTATTACTGAAGGTAATACCAATAGTTCATGTTCAATAAAAATTTCATAGCCACATCGGTGGCAAATTAGATTTGTTTCTTCACTAAGTGTTGCTGCCCATGATAAAATTGATGGATAATTTGTTGTTCCAGCAGATAAAAGAAAAGTTGAATCATTGTTTATTCGACGCATATGATTATTAGCACATATATATGAAGATGATCTTATTGGGACATTGGCCTTCAAAATTACTTCAAACAGATTATCCAATGAAGTAAAGTGCCCAAATTGCAAATAATCTGGATAAAATATTTCAAGCTTTCTTCGTAAATCATCTCGTACTCTTTCTAAACTTTTCAGATTACTGTCAACATCTTTAAATCCATTTACCAGGTCAATTATAAATTGATTTCCAATTTCTTGTAATTTTTCACCCCACAGCCCTTTATTAGAACACCAAAGAGTGAAAAGAATAGTAAATCCTGCATCATAAGCACAGCTATTGTTGCTCCAAATGAAACCCTGGGGAACAATGTAGTGATTGCCATTTTGAACAGAAGGTTGAAGGGAGCAAATTTTTTTTAATGCTGATGGCTTATCTATTTTACCTTTTTTTTTTTTTCTTCTTTCAAATCCAATGTTGGAGAATTTTCATTTGAATTTTTTCGTTTATTTTTTGATATGTCTTTTTTTATAAGTTTATCTTTGTTTAACAAACTAATATCAAATATTTCAGATTCATTTAAAGGATCACGTTTTGACCAGCGAATTGCAGGATGAACTGATTTTGGAACATATTGTAGACCTTTTGCTTTCCTAAAAGATTTAATCAGAATATTACGAATATCACCATGTACTTGTATTGGTAATTTTTTATCATATCTTAATGATGTAATTTCATCCAAAATTTCTAGTTCACGAAATTCTTGTCGCAAAGCACCTGAACAACCACCTGTAATTTTTTTTGAATCAAAACCCTGTAATATCAAAGTTCCACTAGCTGTTGAACTTCGAGATAAAGCTGTATAATATGCTTGATGTGTTTGTAAGTTATTTAGATCTGCCACATTTTCAGGTCTAGTTTTTCCTTGAGATGCAAAATCAGTCATTGCAAAATTAATCAATACTTCAATTTGTGTACGTGTTATTGCTACTCTTCGATCATCAGGAAGTTGTGCAACAATACTATTAGAAGTTGGGTAAATAGAAACAACATTTTCAGGTAGTCCATCAAATTTTATACATGATGGTGGTTTTTTCAATTTAATAAACAAAGTATCCAAAGTGATTTGACCTCGGTTTCCAATTTTTGATTGCCAGCCACAAACCCACCCCTCTTGTCCACGTGTCATGCAAAGTTCTGTAGCAAAATTATTTCGAATCATCACAGGTAAACCAATACAAAGACTTAATGTACCTGCAATGTTTTTATTGTTACAAGAAGGTGGCTGAGACCACAAAGATTTCTGGATTTCAGGTGTAATTTCTTTAAGTTTACTTGCAGATTCTGTGTCTTTTGTATTAACATTACAAGAATCTTCTGAATAAAAATCTGTCAAGACTTGATTAGTTTCTTGTGCAAAGCGCAAAGCTCCAAGACGATTTATTTCATCCTTGTGTAAATTTCTAGCTGTTATAATTGAAACATTTCTAAATTTTTCATCACATATAGAAGAGCGACCAGGTAAATTTGAAGAAATCAATGTTCTTAAAAAATTAATATTTTCAGGGGTACAAGCTTTATATCGCATATTTTCAAGTGCAGATCTTAGCTGATCATCTTCTTTTGTTTGTGTTTTTTGTCTCATATTTTCACGAAGTATAACAACAGTTGTAATTTGATGCCATAATGCCTTGCCAATTGACTCTTCTTGACATTTTTTACTGCTTGCAATTGATCCAATAGTTCTTGAATATAAAGAAACATTTTCACCTCCAACTGCTGGAGCAAGTTGTGCAAAATCACCTGAGAATACCATATTAAGTCCTCCAAAAGATTGGTCAGGTGTATTTAAAATTAAAGCCAGTTGATTACTGATACGGTATAAATCCCTAGCAGATAGCATAGAAACTTCATCAAAAAATACATATTCAACACCTGATAATTGTTGTTTAATTTTTGAAAGTCCAGTTGCATTAATAAAATCATATACTCCAAACATTGCATGATATGTTGCTCCACCTAACAATGCTGCAGCAGTACCAGTTGGTGCAACAATGACAAATCTATGAGCCTCTTTTCTATTTGAAAAGAATTCTGAAAGTGCTTCAATTACTCTTGATTTACCAGTGCCACCCATTCCACCAAGATACATTTTTAGTTGTTCTTCTTGTTGGCCTACAGCATGATTTGCAATAATGCGAAAGGCTCTTTCTTGTGCAGTGTTTAATTGAAACTTTGAAACAACCTGACTAATTTGATGTTTATTTTCTCCTGCATTAAAATCCTTTTCCAAATAAGATTTATCCACAATTTTAACAAGATTTGGTATTGACGAACCAGTCTTAATATCCATAGTAGATTGGTTTTTAGCTGATTGACTTGCCTTATTATGTTTATTTCGTTCATTATAGACATCTTGCTTTTTCTTTTGAACTTGTTCTTCCCATTGGGCACCTGACATTATTACATCCGGTTTGAAATTTTTTTTCTGATTCACATCCACTGAAGTGATATTTTTAGGATTTGTCCAGCCTATGTTGTCCATTATTGTATGGATCATACTTATATTTTTCAAGTGCATAAAATGAATTTTTCCATTTGCATTTGGATCAAAAGGAAGATCATCATATACTATATTAGATTCAGAATTTATATTATTATTATCTATTTCTTCTGCATTATCATTTTGTAGTAATTCCCAGCTTCCAATTAATTCATTACTGAGACCACGTTTGAGCTGTGCTCGATAATCGTCTCTTGCATCAAGACATTCATACTTAATATTAAAATTTTTCATTAATCTTTCTTGCTGATTGGTAAATTTATGAGCATTAAAACATTCATCCCAAGTTTCATTATCATTGCATTTTAAGTCATGACCCCTTCTCCAAGGTTTAAACAAAGTAAGCATTGTAGAACAGTAATAGTTTCTATCACCTTGATCACAACGAGGAAGAGTAGCTCCAATAAAATTAGGAATACACTTTTCATGATTAGAAATATACTGTGAAGCATGAGAATCATGCAGTGGATGCTTTCGAGTAAATCTAAATAATTTTTTATTTGATGTTTTTGACTCTTCATAATCTTGATCATCTTCAGGAATAGATTCAAATGAAAGTGTGCTTTCATTAGCAGCTTCATTTTCTACCAAACAATCATCAACATCATCTGTTGTGTCTACATTTTTAACATTATTTATTTTTTTTTCTTTCATAACATTGAATCCAATCATAAAGACAAATATTTTCAAGAGATGATGAGCGATAAATATAGTCATATATAGGTGAAAGTCCAAATATTTTACCTTTTTTTTTAATAAGAGTTATTTTTTGAATTTCAGAGGCATCAAATGACTCAAAATCTTTTCGTGCTTCTGTAACAAATGATTGCCAGTAAAAAGGCACAAATGAATAATTTGTGTAATGATCAGGGTTTCCAAGAAGATACATACAAATCATTGGTGCTCCCATTTCTGCCTTAGCACTTAGTAAATTAACTACTTTTGTCATAATACGACGTGCCTTTTCTTGTGATGGAAGAGATCCAGAAATCATTTCACTACTTTTATGAAAAACTGATTTAATTGAATCAAAAATAGTATGAGTTTTTAATGTCGACTTTGTAATATAATCAGAGATATATAAAACAACTCCTTTGATAGCTGTACCTGAAGAAAGACTTGTAACATCAGTATTACATCGAAAAAGATAAGTTACAATAGGAGTAAAAGTATTAATCCAAGCCTCATTTTTTTTTAATTGAACTGCACCAGTTTCATCTGTTTCTGATTTTTTAACAAGAGGACGAGGAAAGCGAGCCTTACAACGATTCCATTTATTGTCTCTACATCCAGTAAATGTTTTATTTTTACGGTGTGTACCATCTTTTTTTGTTCCTCTTTCACAGTTATGTACATTTGATTTTAATATTAAGTCATCAACAGTGTCTTTGAATTTTAGCCACCAGCTAGAGTTTTCATTACAAGTTTTGCAATTTTGATCAATTTCTTCATGTATTTTTCCACATTTTGGTGGAGGTGAATCTGGAATTGTTTGAGTTGGATCACAATATTTTTCATTTTTTGAAGATTCAGACACTTTTTTAGCAACTTCTTCATGACATCCAGTTTGAAAGTCACCTGTGTGGCAGCTTTCAAGATAATCAATGACTTTTTTAATCCATATGGAGTCGCCTTCAAGGATTTTACTTCTCATTTCTTTTGGATTTAAACAACCTTTTATCCAAAGTAACATATGTAAATGTAAAGTCAAACGGCCTTGTTGTTCAACAGTGCCATAATATGCTTCTGTTTCACCATACAGACCGCGATGCTTAGCATTTACACCTAAAACATCTGTAATAAAGGTTTCAATAATAAAGTGAAAAAAACGAGCACCAGCAACAGGATTACTGCAAATTAATCTTACCCTCTCATCATAAGGAAGAAAATTAGGTTTAAATACTTCATTTGTATCTGCAAAATATATACATATTGGGTGTTGAATATCGGCAGGTGATAAAGTAATATACCATGATGGGGCTCCAATATAATTAATTAAGGACCAAATTTCATTACGCATATATTTTTTACTTGTTGTTGAACCATGCATTTTACCAGCAACATGATCAAGGTCTTTGATTACCTGAAAACAGGCTTTTTCAGCATCAGATTCTGGCTGAATATGCTCCCCTTTTTCTAATTTTTCAACCAAGTGATTTAAAACACCTTGATCTAAATTTAGTAATCTTTGTGTAATATCACCAAAGCGGCGCTGATCTACTAGTAAAAAACTCTGAGTTGTACTTGTTTTCATTTGCTCATGACTAAATGCAACAAAAGGAAAATTTATGTCAACTTGAAATCTTTTGTCATGATACATAAGCAAATGCTGCTTATGAGCTTTGTCAGAAAGTTTTGTAGATCCAATCCCTCCTAAACCATAAGGAAATAGCCAAGGGAACATTTGGGTATATAATTGTGGATTATTCCACATTGATTCAAATTTTTCACTATGACCAACAGCAAGCATTTTACCTCCACTATTTAAATGTCGAATTGCCATTGCCTTTATTTTATTTGTTGACATTGTATCAAGAGCTTCACCTGTAAGGCCATGTACCGAAAAAGGACAATCTCCTTCATCTACACCATCCTCAATACTATCATCAAAAACACTTGTTCCTTCCGCAACTTTGTTAGTCATTGATTCTCGATACTCAATTGATACAGGAGGAGACTCTTCACTATACTGATTTAAATTATCAAAGGAGATCTCAATATCAGCATAATCAGAATGATTTAATTTAAGCCAAGTAAGAGCTTTTGCAACATGATTTCTTCTTACTAAAAAAGGAGTGCGATTTAAATCTTCAGGTGTAGGCTTACAGGGTCCAGTAAATAGAATAGCCAAGACATCATCCATATCATCTCGAGGTGGTGGAAGAATATTGTAAATTTTAGGAATTGGTGATTCAAATGCAACAATATTTGCTTTCATTTTACGCATTCCAGATGCAACTTTAACGTATGAACAAGTGTGTCGCACCCTTGCAATTAGAAGCTTTTCAACAAAACGAAGACATTTCAACTCTTCTGGAACCTTACCCAGCCAAAGACCATTTGCCAGTGCTAATCGAGGTATTTTACCCTTTCGTAATGAGGCTCTGCAACCGTCACAAACATGGCTACAAGTATAATCAAGCACAGGACCAGTATACTCACGTCTAGGTGATGATTCATTTTTTCTTTCAACACGTGTAATACCTGAAGATGTTAAGACATGAAGGTGATTCTTAATATTTTTTAAGCGACTAAGATTTTTCAAAGGCTTTAGCTCACCACAAACAGCACATCCAGATTCTTCAATATTTTTAGGCTGCATCTTGCTACAAGCACTTGAAAGAATAGAGTGGGCAAGATTGTCATCAACAGCAGCAGGTGGAAATTCATTATTTGGTACATGAGATTGCATCATCTCTGCTTCTACTTTTTTTTTGCGTGACTTAACTTGTCTATCTTTTGCCATTTGTGCTTTTGTTTTTTTAATAGAAAAGATTGTCAAATGTGAAGTACATACATGACATGCATGGTTTTCAGTAAGGGCTTTGAGTTGAGCTGCACTGCAGCGAGAGCCTCCAGATATTCCATGCATTGATGCAACTGTCCTTGCACTGATTATAGGTAGGACTTCAAAAAGGGATGATAATGGAATATTAGTATAAACATAGTGATCAGGAGGATATGCTAATATTGCAATGTCATCAACATGATCAACATATTGAAATTCAGTGGAGCTATCAATATTTGACATATCGGAAGTGAAGTATGGCTCTAAAAATTCATAGGTAAAAAGACGTAGACGAGAACCACCATACTGCCGTGTTTTCAATTTGAAATCCTTCTTATGTGAAGACAAAGATGCAAGAACAGAAGCAATCTGAACAAAATACTGACGTCTAAATTTTCTTCCAGTTTTGAATCGCTGCAATGATTGGAATCTGGTATATTTTTGGCTAAACATAGAGAAATAGATTCTGGATATAATATTTGCTGGAACAGAATAAATATCAGAAGCATACTCTGTCATCTGGAGCTTCCGGACAGCAGCCTTGAAGTCATGTTGCAGGTAGTTGCTGCGGTTCAGAAACAAGTGAACCATTTTTACAAGTACCTTTCTTTTTAATGATGTAATATGCCACTCTGTTAATCTATTCAGTATCTGGACAGACATTTGGAGCATGATCCTGGCTGAACTTCTAAATGCAGAAAGCAAACGACAGACATTGAGCACAAGCCACTTAAAAGGGATGATGTTATTTAAAATAGGAAGTGCATTATGCAGTATTATAAAAACAGGACGACATTCAATTGAGGCAGAAGGTCGACTACATTTTTCATTGGAAAATGCAAATATGAGATTACTTTGAACATTGGTCAAAGCGGTTACATTCTGAACATGGGTCAGAAGTTGGCTGTCTGAAACAGCAGCTGTTTTGAGCATGTCAGTGTGCTTTTGGCCTGCATAAATAAGCGACGAGAGTCAGACATAGAGGCTAGTTAAGTGATTAAGGGCTTACCAGAAATGCCGAATTGCAGCCCAATGTACGTGGATGCTGTAGACATGAAGGATGCACCTGGTGAATAGTCACAAAATTGATATGAATACAAGTAATTTGTACAGGCCGTATGGAGGACGTACTGCTTGTGTCATCCACCTGTCTTGAGCCTGCATAAATAACATCAGACACGAAGCAAAGATATGTGATGAAAGACTTGCCGAATAACCTATCTCCCAGGCCAATGTATGTGGATCCGGTAGAGACGAAGGTTGCACCTAGCGATTAGTCGCAAGATCGATGGGTGGACAAAATTTGTACAGGCCATATGGGAGACGTACTGCTCGTGTAATGGGCGTGTCTTTGGCCTGCGTAAATAAGATCAGACAGAGAGGCAAGATATGCGATTAAAGACTTGCGGAAAAGTCTATCTCGCGGGCCACTGTGCATGGATCGGGTAGACGCGAAGGATGCACCTAGTCAATAGTCGCAAAATTGATGAGTGCATGAAATTTGTACAGGCCATATGGTAGACGTACTGCTCATGTCACCCTCAAGCCGCATCCGTTCTGAGAGATGCGGTAAGCATACTGCAGAAACAGAGCATCAGTAAAGGAGAGTAGGCGGTGGATAACATGCAGCTAACCATCATTTCCGACAGAGTCCCATAACGTCGAAGCAGAAGTATTGGACCATGTAATTGGCGGGATTGAAACTGAATAAGAAAAAAGCGCGTAAGTGAACTAAACTGATGTACTTTGCAGGCAAGAAACTTACCAGGAGCTGCGCAGTTACATGCCGTTTTTTCTTCCTGCAGAATATGGGCTGTGGCTGCATATGAGTCATGACGTTTCTACACCAAAGAAAGGGAAAGAACGAACAGCGCTGGTGAAAACATGCATCCGACAAAAACTTCAGACAAAGAAAAGTTGTAGGCAGGAGATAGCGAGTGAAGCGCATTGCAGTGTGGATGTGGGAAGACAAGATTGTGTGGATTGGAAGGGGCAGGAATTTGAACCAGCACGTGAGAATTAGAAGTGGAGCCGTCAGAGGTTCTTACCAACAATGGGTGCGACCAGCCGCATCTCGTTGGCAGAGCTCAGCTATAAATCCTTGCATGAAATATTATAGGCCTCAGGAAAATAAAACGATGACATCATCATAAAGCCATTTCAGTCAAAGGCTCAAGTATGTCGTCATGACCTTATTCTCGCCGATAGTACTGTGAAGGTTCCAATGTCAAAATAAAGATTCTTGTTATATAATGGTACATTGAGAGTATTGCATTACAAGAACAGAAAGCCAATTAGCAAATAAAACAAAGACTCAAGACCTTTCATCGCTGTTCTGGACATTGCAAACGTGACTTCGGATAAGGTCCACCGCCAACTTTTCCAATCTTGATCTTGCCCGACAAAGTTCAGCAGAGCCTTTTAAATTTGAAGTCCAATGCACCTTGTTGATCGGCGGACGCTTTGGCACCTGTGGCTGATCTGCAGATTTTTGCTCTGAGCCTTTCAAATACCAATTTTTGAATTGACTTTCGCTAAAGTCAGACCAATATCCGTAATCAAATCCCGAACCTGCAAAAGACTCTGGCGTCGGGTACCAGGATGGATTTTCATAGCCCTTCCCTATTGACTAGTAAATACCAGGAATAGACGGCAGGCTTAAGAAGCAGGTATGCACCTGTCAGAACATAGTACATCCCACATAAATCAGAAATTTCATGCGGAGTGAGTGCATCATCAATATATTCCATGGAAGTGCCATCTTGAATCCCAATTACAAGTTCAGAGTGATTAGGCGACCATCCAGATGGACCGTTGAGTACAATTTCCCAGTTAACAACAGAGCAAGCGACCCTCCACATAATACCTCCCATCATACAAGCTACACGAGCGCGTCGATTTTCTGTTAAGAATGCAGTTGCTCGTGTTTCAAATGCTAAGAAATCTTCAATCAGGAATTGATATCCAAGCATTCTTGATGCTTTCTTGGAAGTTGACCTAGTGGAATATGGGGCTTGAGAAAGGGAAGAAGAGAGTTGCATGGTTCTGAATGCCATTCCAGCCTGTAAAAAGTACATTGCAAGGTCTGCATCGGTGTAACTGCTGTCTAGCCTGCAGACGGTCAAGGCATTTGCAGCAGACGTGACGGTGAACATCCATGGTTTTGTTCTTGCAGAACCAAAATCAAACATGTACCACGTTGCGGGTTTTGGAAAGTCGGTGGTGCTCAGATCAACTTTAAGACTTTTGATACAGGACAGCCTATGGGTCAAGTAAATAGCTTCACGGTGCGATCTTCCAAGGTCCCATTCATCCGGGGAAATAACTGCATTGGACTGCAAACGATGAATAAAGTTGCACGCAGCTAGGACGTCGCTCCTTTCAAACAGAGGGTTTGCTTCTTCTGCGTCCAACTTTACACCAACTACACGCATAAAGCGTTTCTTTTCTGTTAGATTATTCAGGGGCGGAGACGACGGGGCTGGCAGTGTACCTGTAAAACCAAAATGAAGACGAAGAACACGAAAAATTTCGATCTGTAGCTTTTCGACTAGCTGATCTGTCGGTTGGCTGGCATTCTGTACCAACCCAGACTCAACCAATGACCTATCGTTTACTTGTGAACCATTGGTTAGATGGTGTCTGTGCGCCCAACGGTATTTTGGTTCTGTTGATCCGAAGTGGGACTCTGAAGAGTCTTCAGGACTCGGGTAAAAAGTATTCAAGTCGACTTCTGAGCTAGGGTTGTCGCAGTCCTCTGTTTCATCATCATCATCATCGAAGCCTCCAGGACATATATCAAAGCAGCAATCCCATTCGTGCCAAAATGCGTCATAATGGGTCTGCTCATTTTTATACTTCACGAATGTTTGTTGCCATAACGACTTGGGTACCTTTGTTCGTATGAGGTTACCATCGTCGTCTGGAATCCATTCGAACACATTTGCTGTGGAGCTTCCAGGATTTTTTGCACGAGCTATACGCTCATTGCGATGCTGCAGTGACTCCACACGCTCCCTTTGTGCGTTTATAGCGTCCCTGCTGGCCTTAAATTCGGACCAGGTGACTATATGGTGCCGTGCATTGTTGGGCAATGGAAGCGATTGGAAAGAGAGGTCTACTTGTGGGGAAACCTGGGTAGGTATGCCACTGAGTGCACCTTGCAGTTGGTGTGGTAAGGGTGCATAGGTCTCAAACTTAGGATTCCCAGACCACTCTAACTTCCATCTATACCAGTTGGGAATGCTAAAAGCACACAACCATTCCACCTTGGGAAGCCTAATGTCGTTCTGCAGGTCTTCCAAAGACAGAAAAGTCCCAACTTTCTCTGTCCATGAGGAGAAGTCACAAACCATTGACGATGCTGTAAGGCCTTCGAGCCACGTCTCGGAACACCCCGTTTGAACCAAATGCGTATACCAGTCAGTGAGTGCAATCAAAGGGTAGTCTTTCTTTGCAGCGGTCTCAGTATCGGCAAGAGCAATGAGGTATGACAGAACGCCAATCCACATAATGAACCAGCTCCGCAACCTTTCAAACGCTTTAAGAGCAGCGCGCCAGGACTTGTGCTGATGTCGATAACCAAAAACGGTTGGGAACGCGGGAAGGAGAGGAGAAGACTTCGTATGAACAGCAAGGAGTTCAACAGCATGCACTATGTCGCGCTCAAGTAATCGCCAATCTTGCAGCATTTGAATTGGCATTGCATATCCTTTCCCTTCTTCGAAGCGTAGCTCGTCGCGATAAGGCAGGCAATGCATCTTCCCCAAAACAGGACCTGAAAAATCAGGCACCAGTGGAATAAAGGCAACCCAGCCAAAAGGAACAGACCACCAGCGCGGGCGCTGGTAGTCACAAAAATTGATCGCGCTGAAGTTTGTCGGGTATCTAATTTTCTCGTAAGGAGGGTTGGGGCACAATATATTGTGGTTATCGGGCTCAGGAATTGATTTAAGCTCTTTGCAGCTGTTGGGTGAGTAGAAAATGTCGCCATTCACGATCTGAACTTGGCCATGCTTCTTGTCAGCATCACTGAATACTAATTAGAAATGTACAAATCAAATATTGAACTTAAAGATGTACTCACCACAATTTTCTACCCGGTAATTTCATTGATGCAGACATCTTGGGAAGGGCCGCAAAGTTGATCAGAGCTGTTCCAAATCAAAATGCGGCCAAAGTACGTGTAGAATCGGTAAGGAGGTTCAAGGTAACGAAGAATGGTTTTTGTTTAGAGAGGATCCAAATCAAAAACGCAGTGACGTCCAAAATCCAATCGAGGTACGTATTTGTTTAGAAAGTAATGTTCCAAATCAAACACCGTGTGGCGGAAGACCTGAGTTCGTTTGAATTATTGGAGAAACGATTTGCGTTTGCAATAAGGAAAATAGAAAATTCAAAGAAGGCAGTAAAGGTATGAAAGGGATAGTGATGAAATTATTTGTCCAGAAAGGTTTCCAGATCAAATACAACGTGAAAATGCGCAAGTTCAAAAGTGACAAGTTCGCGTGTGTATGCGCATGTTATGATCAAACGTCAAAACCGTCAAACGAACATCGGTGTGTGCGGTTGTTATTATGACAAGGTTAAGGCGGTCAAAGTCGAGCCTCATTCATGAATCGCTGCCTTCCTCGTACCTCCTTCTCTTGATCAATACAGGGGCTTCTGTCTCCAGGTTGATTGAAGATCCGCTGGTTAACGCGTGCCCTTCCAATACTCGGGCTTGGTCTCGAGATTGTTGAAGCAGCTCGATATCAAGACGAACGAGCAGTATTGAAGGTCTTTCTCTAAGCAACAAAGTCGCTGCGCTCCTCCTCAGTCAATACAGGAGCATTGTCTCCCGATTGACATATAAAAATCATTTCAATACCCTGGCATTGGTCTCGGGATTGCTGAATTTCGCGTTTCATACGCATACACAATCACATGGCGTCAAAAGTCGAAACAGCCTAGGACCGTATTGTCTCCATGCGATCCATAGAATACTGAGGTTTTATCGAGCGACGAAATGACATCATTATTGGGCCAGTTCTGAGACGGGCCCCGCAATGATATCATTTGATTTCGAATTCGTAAGTCTTTTGTCTTTCGGAACCCCTCTCTTTCTTTCTTTCCTAACCAACCACTATGAACCTAGGTTCGCATACCGCTAGACTTACGCGCTCTGCGACGCGAAATCTCCGAGAGAACACCTCTGTCGACACAGCAGCGGCCAATGTCGATGAGCAACGAAAGGTCGCCCCCTTGCCCGCTCGTTCGAAACCAGGGACGATCAAAAAGACGCAGTCCACTGCTCGCACTTGTGAAGATGGTAACCAACATTCGCCGCCTGCGCTGGATGGAGTACGGGAATCTCGCACGGAAATTTCTCCACTGTCGAATGGACGGCTCGTTCCGCTCCCCGGAAGGCATCCACTTCTTCCTGTTGTGTATGAAGTGGACGAACACCCGTTGGTTCAAAAGCCTCATGGCAAGATTTATCTTGGAGTCGTCGACTTTTCCAGGAAAGCGATGGGAAAACTGTTCGTGGCTGCCGCGAACATGGACTTACCAAACAATCGCAGTGAATTGGAATCGAAAGGCGCGTATTCTTTCAATGTTTTAGTATATTAACACTCACTATCTCATAGGATTTGTAATTCTTCAACCGAAGAACAACGACTATTTCCTCTTGCGCGATAGCTTCGGTTCAGGGATGCCTGAAGATGATCGAGTTGTTTCGTGGGCACGCTCCAAGTATGGTTCATTCCTCGGGTCTTTACGTTCATTTCATTGATCTAACTTCATAGGAAGGAATTTGATGACAAAGAATTGGCGGAATACAAAAAGCTTCGAGGGGATATTCAAGGACCCCCGGAGCTCATTACGGGCACTAAAGCGGTAAAGACGAGCGATGGCTATCGCGGCGGCATTCAATTTGAGAGGCATGACCGCGCTGTCAACATCAAATCGGGCCCTCGCTGCTATCAGCTTGCAGCAACGGTCCAGGCTCAAAAGGTCATGAGTTCGCCAGGTCTACAAGGCAAGGTTTGCCAGCTCGCAAAGGATAAGGATGCACAAATGCGTTTTGATACCGTGAAGGTCTGTTCTGAGTAGTTGTTAATTTGACTTGCAATTTATATCAATTTTCATTGAACATTTAAGCTTGGTGCCCAAGCGGCCATGAGAGGTATAAGGAAAGGACCACCTGGGTTGTATGAAAATCTCCGTCGTCAGGCAGAAGTCACAGCGCTCCCTCAAGTTGGCGTCGACGAGAACATTGCATGGGCTGCGATGCAGCTCAACATTGCAGCAGCTATTGCAAGGTATTCCTGTGCGTATGATGTCTATGTTAAACAGCGATAAGTATCTGACATCCGTGTAGCCGAAATGCTGAAAGGATCCCTTGGCATCTTCGGGACCGCTCATTTGGACGCTGGTGATAACGCAGTGGCACCGACAGCTATGACAAATCTAAGCGAACCTCATCCTAACGTTGAGGAAGAGTTTTTCAATGTTCTTGATTATGGATTTGCTTGGGAAATGGAGGAGTTCGCAACGACTTTCTTTGGTGGCCTCCACTTCCATGGTGGCAATTCAGCCCATTACACAAGAACCTTGGGCGAGAATGACTCGATATACTATCGCATTACACTTATCGCTTACCCACCAACTCAGATCTTAAACGCCAACGATTCAGTTGCCCTGGCAGCATTACCGGATGGAACTCCTTTCAGAGTCGGAATCGAGATGCGGAATCCATCGTAAGTGCTATTTGTGTCTCAGTTTACTAGGTCATTACTTACATTGCTTCAAGTTCTCATTATTTATCTCAACAAGGACATTGCACTCAAGCAACATGGGCAGCAGATGGCAGCTCACTCTTGACACCTCAAGCTCATCTTACCCATTTCAGCCGCCTTCTCACACAGGCGATTGTTTATTTCGCACAACAACTCCCACCTGGGATGCTACCATGCGTTGACAAATCATTAGCTATGAAGCTGGTGTCTGTTGTTGTGGATAACAAGCGTGTCACAGCAGACGACTGGAACCTCGGACCTGGCTGGACAGGCGAAGATGTTGAAATAGGAAAGGATTACACCGAACTGCTGGCAAGTCTGGGCGTCAAACACCCGAGCGAGCTTCCGGCCAAGCAATTGGCTCTGTTGTGCAACTCAGACTCCATGACAGACGTTCCTTTCAACAATATTGCACTACAGGAAGCCACCACAGATTGGTCTAGAAGCCTTGCAAAGGCAAAAGAAAGCATACCTGTCTGTGTAGTTGCGGATGGTCTAGAGGACGAGGCAATTTTAGGGGGGCGAATAGTTGTTCAGGCTCGGAAGGGTGCGCAACTAATATAAGAATTTGATTTAATCTGACAGAGAAAGCTGATTTATGTTTCAGCAGCAGTTAAAGTCGCCCGAAAGGACAAGAACATCAACAACAACAAAAGACCTAGCCGTACGAGTACGTTCTATCTGTACTGCAATCACATTGAGCCTTATGTTACTTGTTTTCAGAAAACACAGGACCGAAAACCCGGAAGAAAGCCAAAATGCTGAAAGATGTTCAGGAAGTCGAGCATTCTCAGAGGTCTTCAGAGATCAACGTTGACGATGACGATGACGACATAGAAATGCAGGGAATCGAGGATTTACTACAAGATGTCCTGCATGGTCAGGAGGAAGCCGATGATGACCAGGAAGCTGGAGGTTCGCAGTGGTGTATTATAGTGTAGTATGACAGACTTAATGAAATACAATGTACAGATCTTCGAGACGAGATATCAAACAAGATGCAAACTCGACAGTCAATGGCTAAGAAGTCAAGTAAGTGTTGTGTTCTTTGATGGTATCGGATCTGACCTCTTCTTAGTAGACCATGATTCTAAGGTCCTAACAAAACTTTCGACAAACCGTTTGATGAAAACGCTGAAGGTTGTCCGAGCAGTTGCTAAAGGCGTTGAAGCGGACTTGTTGACAAACAGCAATTTGGCAAAAATGGAGAATATTCTCAGCCACAATGTCATAACAGATGCGCGAGAACTCTGGGAACTCTTTCGAAAACTTTCGGTCGAACGCTGTATGTCAAATGTAGGCATCTGGGTCAGACAGAAACAGCTCATGGTCATCAATATGACAATCTGGGAATGGCTGGATAGCATCTTGGAAGACGCGTATGAGCAAGAACGCTACAATATGACGAGCGAAGTGGGACGTTTACTTCGACGGGTAGAAGTCATCCTCGAAACGCAACCAAGTCATATTCGTTTGGACGCCGCCGAATTTCTTCCTTTCTTCCAGCCCGGTGAATATGTTTTTGAGCAAACACAAAGCAAAAAGCACTATGTTACTGTCAACAAAACATCTACTTTGAGCCTTGCATCGACAATCCTCCAGAAATGGCTGGACTTCCCAGATACTCAGAAGTATCAATGCCAAGCTTGGTTCGTCCGGGAACTTTTGGATCATATTGGACCTCAGGTTCTTCTTCTCAACGACGTCTGGAAAGCGGCACAAAACATTAACGCTCATGTCTTCGGTATCAACAAAAATGTCCGCATCACGAAGTTCAATGTACAGGAATGGTCGAAGAAGAACTTGAAGGGGCATGTATTAGCAAACCACCGCAGTCTAGACTACAAGATCCTCTGCTCAATCGACGCCGAAATTGGAGCGATTTGTTCCACATCTGGTCTGGATTCCACCTTGCGACTGCTACGAGGATTGGAACCACCTCTAGCATCCTCAGTTATGAACCAAGGTTTATGCATACCTGAAAACAGCGATGCAGAATTGATCGGTGAAGGAGAAGAATTAGGACGGGCAATTGAATCTGAAGACAAGGATGACACGATGGGGATAACACAGGGTCACCAGGTGCCAGAAGATGAGGACATCCCTGATGGAGCAGCATTTGACAAATTTTATCGAAAGATTGATCTATTGTATTGCTTTCTTGAAGATCCATCTCTCGCTATCAGCATTCCAAACAAAACAACTACAGACAGTAATACCTACTGGACGGCAGTTTATTGCCAGCACGTTGAAGACAATAGCGACAAAAAATTGCCTTTCCGGGACCAAGCGATTTCACGCAGATGCATTCTTGAGGCTGGTGGACCATTTTCTGTAGAAAATCTGTCAACCCGTCATGGTCTCTTCAGCGCCATTCTCCATCGAGGTATCACGCATAACACAGAGTTTCTTCAAGAACAAAAGACTGTCTTTCATAACCTGGATGAGTACATTGCATTATGTGACTCTCTGGAAGGCAAGAACAACGGGTACTTTTGTAACAAAACAGCTTACGGCCGAGGAAGGTGGCGAACCACAGACAATGCAGCTGCATATTGGAACGCGACAGAAGAGCCAGAATTCGTTGAATTTGTCGAAAGTCGCAAGGCGATGGACTTCTCTCATTTATTCAAGCTTTTCCAAACTCTTCCAGCTTTTGGGAAACTTACAGCATACCTCTTGGCTGCTGACTATGCCATAGCAGGAAAGGCGACTGTACCATCATTCACCGAGATGGGCGAAATTATCAGTCAAATAAATGCAGGAGGGTTGACTGGATTGAAGAAACTTGGCTGGCGAGAGCTGACGCCAAAAGACAAGATAGATATTTCTACCGCTTTTGAAGTCGTTCATCGGGAATTCAAGGTACGCATGCCAGCTCGACATCAACGTCAGATCAACTTCGAGCAATTTGGAGTGTTTTTTGTGGAGCATGCGCTGTGTAAACTTAGCCGCCTAGAAGTTAGTTCTTTTAACGAAATTTCAAAGTAATTAATAAAATGCAAATTTTATTCGAAACCTTCAAGTAATGCAAAGGTTTCAAACCCTATAACGCGAGCCTGCAATCAAATTTCCACTTTGTCACTTCTTCCCATTACTGATTCGACCACTTTACATAAATTTCCTCCTTCATCCAAGGACCAGCTAATATTTGTTGAAGTTAGAGACGTGGCAGAATTTGAATTAAACGACTAACGCAGAAGTCTTGGATCAGTTTTCTGTATGAGGAAGTAGAAGGCCTCGTTTGACACGTCGATGGCACGAACAGAGTCCAACTCCACTCTCCCAGCTCTTCCTTGAGTCACTTCTTGCTCAACCCGAGCAAGCGTCATGCGGACTGCTCAGGATGGAGAATCAGCAAACAGAATCTATGAGCAAAAAAGTGTTCATACTGTCATTGCCACGGAAGTCCTCGTGGAGGAAGTTAGAAAGATCCATCGCTTTCATTACGCAGATTATCGCAGTAATCTTGGCAACTCGAGCCATAGTATCTTGGGCAGATGGATGTGGGATGCTCATGTTTGACGCCAGTGGTCAGTCTTGAAGCTGAAGGCTTGAGATCATCGTTCTGAATGAAGTAGGTGTTATAATGGCATGATTGGGATGGGAATAACGTCAAATGAATAACTGTACAGCTGTCGGAGGTCTCCGATGGTTCTTATGGATCTTTGAGCGGTAATAGACGACATCCTACGTGACCAGCACCAAACAACTATATATTCAATCCGTAATTTGATGTTCTTATGCCTAGTCAAAGTCATCGCGGCAATGAGCAGGACGCATTTCCATCACGGTGCAGCCATCAATCCAATGCTGCACCTCGCCTTCGCATAACCCGTACTTCTCCTCACAGCGGCAAGAGACAAAGTAGGGGTCCCTGTACCAATCAGGTTCATAGTGGTCGTCAGCAATTTCATAGTCTGGAAGAAATTTAGAGCAGTTTGATTAGTCGAAATAAGGGACTTGTACATAGTTTACATACCAGACTTAGGTTCTCCCAAATCTGCAGACGCAGTTTCAGACATCACTGCATTATCGAACGAAGCAGTTGCACAGCCGGAAGTCTGCGAGTTTAACACTTGAATGCTGGAAGGCATATCACTGGATTGAGGGTCTGAAACAATGGAAAAAGCAAACGTTGGCGGGAAACCCAAACATGGTGAGTTACCTTGCAAACGTGCTTGAGAGATGATATCGAGGACTTCAGCATGAAAAGTATTGAATAAGTCGGAGGCTTCGCAGAAAGTGATGTGAGTCTTTCCTGCCCTTCCTTCGTTCAATTCCTTCTCAATCAGTTTTGCTATAGCCTCGACTGATTGCAAGATAGGCGTCAGTAGAAGCATGAGACATAGACAAAAGACTGTACTGTTATTCCCCCGAACCTCGTTGGTGAGAAAAGCACCTAAGTCCATTTCCTCCGCTGCTTTTAAATAACCAACAATCGCTGCAGCCTGAACATCAGGTTCCAAGGTATTTAGTTTGTGTGCCATGAATACAACGTTCAGGAGGGAAGGGAAGCAGGGTGCTTGCTCCGCCCTAAGCCGTTTTTAAACCGTCTGATGTATCGAGATCGTTCTTAGAGAAGCAACGACTAAGATCCACCAATGAGAACAGCCGCGGATCCTGCCTCACTGTGGCATCAGTCATGAGGTGAAAGCGATTACGAACAGACCCTTTGGTGAAAAGGTTTTGCTCGCTTGAGGAGAAATTAACTGTTGTGTATTTGTGGACGGAGAAAGGAAATGGACAGAGGCAATGTTATTTCACAAGACGACAAAAATGATACTTGCGTTGGAATTGGTTTCGAAAGCGTGTGCAATGGAGATATATTACTTCAAGAAGTGATATCAACAGCAATAGCAAGAGACTTAGTTCATAGCGAAGGCTTTTTATGTCCTTTCGCTAACTATCTTAGTATCTACCGCCTCTCGGACATGTGATGACATCATTGCATGGCTATTTCGATAACCGGCTTTCATATGATATCACTTGTCCTGAAATAGCGAAGACCTCGGTAAGTCAGACCTTCTTTCCTTCCTCCCAAATTTACACCATCTACAGTCGCATCATAGGTCAGACGAAACCAATTTCAATAAACATGGAAGGTCCTGGCAATAACAGTCAAAAGTTGTCAGAAAGCACAGCAGGATTTGAAGAACAGGCAGCTGCAGTTGATGCGATTGCGGAGCGTGAAAGCGAAGCACTAGTGACGGGCGAAGGAGCAGTAGCAGTGGACGCAATTTCGACAGCTGATACAGTCGCGGGTGACATCAGTGGATCATTTCCTACCAGTCAGATAAACATCATATCGTACAAATCCACGCACAGATTTACAGACGCGGAATGGGGCATAAACCATACGGACAACAAAGACAGGGGCGAGGAAGTCACAACAATTTTTCACCCTACTGCAGCTTCGATGGACGTGGCCACAATGCACTTCACGGGCTTTAGGCGTCATAGAGGCAGCTTTAGGCAACGCGGCACGCAAACAGCGTCGTACACACAGTAGTTGCATGCAACATTGATGAAGATTCTGATTGTGCGTATGAATGATATTCGCTGTAAGGCAATTGACACAAGTGCTCCAATAGGAACCGTCTTTCTGTTCATGTACCCTGTATATACATACTACAACGAAAGATGCAAAGCAAAGATGTCTATTGCACACAAGTTAACTATACGGGAATTGATACAATGTCAAAGAATTTTGGATGAGGAATCAAGCGTGTTGGAGAGAGGGGAGAAGGCCATGGTAAAGTACGAAATGGATATTGAGGGATAAGAAGGCCCTACCATCCCCGGTAAATGTGTTCGCGGTATGCCCCACTGTGACGATGGAATTCACAGGAAGGTCCTTCGGACCTCTTGTAGTTCGAGACAGATACTTTGGGACATCCTTCAGGGTATCGAAGTCTTCCTTCGTGAACTCGAATTCAATATTGCGAAGGTCGTACACGGGGACTAAGGCCAAAAAATAAACAAAAGCAAGTAAACAATAATACAATGATCTCACCCTCTTCAGAGAAAGACAGATAGTTGGGCTGCGATCTGGAATACCAGTTCTTTGCCTCGGGAGGTGCCCGCTTGGTATAAAACCTTCTGTCGGCAGAAGGAGTACCAGGAGTTTCACCTAGAACGAACCATGAAGGGAGGGTAAGGCTGTGAACAAACATAGCCGCTTACCCGTGTTGCCATCAGAGATTTCCTCCTTTTTCGTACTGAAAATGAGGTTACTCGAGTTGTAAATAGGACCTCGAAGAGACTTGCAGCCGAGCTTGATTGCAATATAGGAAATGTACCGGTCAAAGTCGGTACTAAAGGGTGTGATTTCAATGCACTTGGAAGCGCCAACCCCTTCACGCGCAGGCGGCTTTGGGGTGGCAAGGTTGCAAGACGTTACCAATCCAGTGAGAAAGAGAATGGCAGGATCCTTTCTTCCGGGAATTGAAACATGCTGAAACTTGTTCTCAGCTGCGCTTAAAGGTGCACGCGCACAGTTGAGAAAGGGACCAAAGCTGACAAAGGAAGTGGCAGCGATGAACGTTCTAGTGGACAAATTAAAACAAAGGAACATTTGAGTAAAACTTGAAAGTCGATGAATAAGTGACATACTTGAGCATGTTGCCCTTTAAAACATCGATAATAGGCTTCTCATTGAGCATCATACTGGTCCCTGTTTCATATTTGTCGGAGTAGGGTTCAAGATGAAAAGGTCTAAGACCAAAAATAAACAACCCAGTTCATAAATAAGCCAAAGAAATATAGTACGCACGGCAATTCTTCCAGCGCCATCGTCTCTGGCATCTGGGCGTTGTTGGAGCTTCCAGCACAATTCGGAGCTTTTCTACATTGATAGGAAGCATTACTAGTAGAAATGTTTAGGGGTAAAAGTAGACTTACGAAAGTGCATTCTCCTCAATATCCCACTCAACGCTCTCAGCCCTTGTCTTGGTAGGCTTTGACTTCGAATGCAGAACCTCCGCAGAACTGGAGTACCATGAGTGAAATGTACAGAGAGAAAATTGATCATACAACATACCTTGGACACACCTTTTTTGGGGATTTGTTGGGTGTCTTTTTAGCGCTCAGTATAGGGTATTCTGGGAGGCTGTCAGACGAGTTATCCCCATCATCGGAGGCCGTATTGCCATCTGACGTGGCCATAGACTTCAGATTACGGGCGTGAGCAATGCGCGGAGGCTCTCTAGGAGAGCGTGAGTGTAAGCATCAGGTTGAAGGAAAGAAAGGAATTACTGACTTGCGACGCTGGTGAGAAGGTGAAGCAAGGCGAGGTGCCGAGTCTTCACGTACAGGGGATACAGGTTTGACGGAAAACGAGACATTCTTTGCCCGTGTTTTTCTGCTAGGAACAGGCTCGGACTGCTCGCTGTCGCTGAAAACAGGGTCTGACTTGGCAGGTATAGGAATGTTACCCTTCCAGGGTGAAAGGTAGCTGAAAATTAACATTAGACATGAAAAAGGTCTGACAAGAGGACCTACTTACCCAGGATCAGAGTCAGAAGCGGCCATCGCATCTGCCGCAGGTGCATTGGCAGATGTCTTTTTGAAGCTAATATATCGTAAGTCCGCATAAAATATAGGAATGTAACACATTACACTTACCGTTTTGCTTTGGGGGTTGGCTCAGAACCTCCATCACCACTGTCAGAGGAGGCAGGAGTCGGACTTTTGAGTTTTTTGCCTTTTCCCTTCAGGGCACGACTGGGCGTTGGCTCAGAAAGACCGTCGCCACTGTCAGAAGAGGCAGGAGACGGAGTTTTGAGTTTTTTGCCTTTTCCCTTCAGGGCACGACTGGGCGTTGGCTCAGAAAGTCCGTTGCCACTGTCGGAAGAGGCAGGAGAAGGAGTTTTGAGTTTTTGAGCTTTACCCTTAACTGCTCGACTGGAGGGAGGCGGAGAGGGTGTAGCAGGGGCTGCAATAGCAGGGTTCTTTTTGGGTGAAGTCGAACTAAAAAGGAATGTTATCAATTCGAAAAATAAGCTTCGTAAGAAACTCACGTAGCTTCAGTCCCAACCTCCTCCATCATATACGCAGCTTTCGCAGAAGGCTTTCTACTACATTAAAACATAAGAATGATAGGAAAAAAGTGGACCAAAAAGACAACGTACAGCCTTTTGCTGTCCTTGACCAAGGCGATGGCTGTTTTCAGGTCAGTATCAGCGATGGTGTGGGGCCTGGAAATTGTCAAAGTTGTTGGGAAACAAAAAGAAAAAAAAAAACTTACTTAATGGAACCAAATGTGAGCTGCCTTCCACCTGACCCAGGCGACATGGAGGAGGATCTAGAATGAAACATGAAAGGGTCAGATTGAAAAAAAAAAAAATCAGAATGAAACTCACGGCATCGTTACAGCAGGTAACGCATCAAAGGAAGGCGTGCCTGGGGCCTCCTTCTTCGCTTTCTTCTTCGGAGGAGGTGAAATTTCGCTTGGAGAAAGGGATAAGCAGCGTCAAAAACAAGTTACGGAACAGACACACATTACGCTGGAATCACCATCGCTAACAGGCTTTTTGGCGATGGGCTTTTTTGCCGAACCGTTGTTCGCTTTTTTGGGAGAGATAGGGGGAGGAGAACTCTTGCGAGCCGGCGTTTCTGGGGAAGAGCTAAACGTCGCAAACAGTAAGGAAGGATGAAGAAAGAATATCGTTAAAAAACGACTGACGAGCGAACACGTTTGAGAGGCATTTTCGAGAGTGAAATTGAAGCAAATATTGGGTAGAAAGGCAGTAGTAGGGGGTAATGGAGACACGGGGGGATGCAGGCTTTATAGGAAAAATAGGTGGACAAACGTGCTTCAGTCGGGGGAAAGGTGTGGGAGTGAAATTTTCGATATCCGAGGAGAGTTGCAGAAGGAGAAGGAGGGGATTGAAAAAAGGGTGGTCAATACACCAAGTTCGGTGAGAAGAAAAAAGCAAGCCTTGGAGATCAGAGAAGTGCAAAGCAGTTGCTGCCAGAAGGCAACAAGAAAAGCGATGAAATGAAAATTCGAGTCGGAGGGCGTTGAAGACGTGTCAAAGTGGAAGTTGTTCCATCAGTTGGTTTTTTTAAAAATCAAGTTGGTTGATTTGGGACCATAGCACTTGCTATAACTGCAGCAGCTTTGGGAGACAGTGAAGGAAAATACAAGTACAAGCGGACAAGGAATAAGTATCGCATCATAAGCATTGTTGGAAGTGGTCAAAACAGGGGAGGTAGGAACGAGTGGCGTTAACAAGATGTTTAAATTTAGACCATTCCCAGATAGGTAAAAGGGCATACAAGAAAACGAGCGAACGAACTTTTATGGTAGCATCACAGCTTTGAGAAGAATGGGATATTTGGCAGGTCGTCGTAAAGTCGCCTTCAGCATTGCAACGACCATGAACCAATTCTACGACAAAGAAAAAGCCAGTGAGTGGTCGAGTAACAGTGTCGGATTGTCGAACTCACGGTCTTCAGTTAAGTCGCTGGAAAAGGCAACAGAGGAGCGCACCAAGAACGTTCATAGTGGCCTGCAGGTTGTGAAAATGTTTGAAGTAAGTATTACGTTGTTTCTGTTGAAGGTGGTGATAATGACACAAGGGTATTCAGGGCGACATGCATCGGGGCAGCTATACGGCAGTTCAGGTAGGAGCAGTTTGGCGTCTCGTTTACGCCCCAGTGGCGGGCGAAGAGGGCTATGCACCGGAGGAGGTCGTGGCATCACTGCAAGGGATTATCTGCAATGCAGACCTTCCACCAGTTAGAGAGCGCGTTAAGTTCGTTTTCACGATAGACGACCATATTCAAGTTCAAGGCTAATCAAATTCTTTGCTGGTCAGCAACAGGAATATAAAATACCTTCGACAAAGTGTGACGCTGTCAGCGTTGGGTGCGCCAATGTTTGACCAAGTTGCAAACAACATGGCGGAGGTGCACGCATTGTTCGGGCGAATTCTTGGAGCTGATTGCTTGCAAGAAAGCACGAGCTTTACCACATTTGAAGGGGCTGCAGCAGTAGAAACCTCGAACCGATACTTCACACCCAAAAACGAAGTACGCACGGGAACAGAAATAGGCCTTTCAGAGGGTGTTGACCCGCATGGCCATCTTCAGAAGGCAGCAGGTAACGGCTACATGCACACGGAGGACAACGAAGTGCGCTACTTCGAACGACAGGTAATAGGAGACGGTTTCAGGTAAATTTAGTGAAAAAGTGATGATTAAGTATGTACTAATCAGTAGACAGGTTCGTTCCGATATTACCAGTGGTATTTCAAGTAGGCGACATTGTGGAGGTCCAAGTTTCATTCACGGTCGTACCGCTCCGAGAAGGGAAGCTGAAATCGACAATGACATTGCGGAGCGTCACTCTTTTAGATGGAGGGGAAACACAGGTAAGCAAGTATCAAAGTTGGCGAGAAATGAAATTCATGAAAAGACAACTAGGCAGCAGCGGTTCAAAAGCTGGCGTCGAAAGTGAAGGTAGGAGAGCAGGCACCAATTACATTGAAACGTCGCGTTGGGTATTTTGAAGAGGAAGTTTCGGCGACGCAAGCAAAATTTGTGCGTATGCAGATCGAGGACAAAAGACCAGCGGAGGGGGGAGTAGGGGAAGAAGAGGAAGGGGTTGCAACCATGGAAAAAGGGCTGGACCACGTTGACTGAAGGGGCAGCCGAAATTTTGATGAAGGGCGATCTGGCTTTCATGTACTTGAAAATATTCATAGGTTAAAATGAGACGTTAAAACTCAATGTCCAGAGGACAATCTATGATGAGGACGAGTGGACAAAATGAAAAATCTATTTTTATCTCATGGTGAGACGTACATCCACATTGGCAACACAGCATCCACCCCTTTACATATGAATTTCAAGGAAAAATTTACATAGATATGTTGGTACAGGTAAGGGGACTACAGATATGTACTGGGAAAAATTTAGAAGTGCAGTAGACACGAAATATTTTAGAAATAGGATTGTGGCGATGCAGCGAAGGACGGAACAGAAGCATCGGGGTTTGCCGGCTCGTATAGCGTGACAAAATGCTGGTAGGGCTCGCTCTTAAAAGAACGAGCCCTATAAATAGGACTCGTAACTACGTAGCTCAACATATCCACGTGCTTTTTTCCTGATGCACTAGCCGGTGAAGGGGGTCTCGAGCTCACGACTTCGCTATACGAGCGACGAGGTGACGTCTCGGCCTCAGGGGTCACATCCCCCTGAGTAACAATATTCGGTCCACCTGCTACAGTTGCAGTGCCAACGCGATTGCCCAAAGGGCGTAATGCGTAAGTCCTAGATGCCATAATAATCAGCCAATAAAAATTCAAAGGAAACTCGTACTATCAAAGTACTGGATGAAAAACGGGGTATGGGCTGCCAAGTACTGGTGGTCTGGGTGATCAAGCCGAAGGGTCCCAAGTAGCAAAGCAGCAGGTAACAAGAAACAACGAGACTAAAGAATAAAAGCTAGAGTGGTATCAGATTGCTTGTTAGGCAAGAGGTTGGTTGTTCTGTCAAAAATATGTGACGAAAGTGGCTGCCGTGACTTGGAGGAGTGTCGGCAGAGTCGTTTCGGCACACGGTAGAGGAACTCGATAGACAGGTATAACGTTTATGAATTCACTGATCTACTCTAGCAGACAAGACCGGCTTAAATACCTAAGTAGCTACGTAGTCCATGTGATAACGAGAGGCTCCGGTAAACGGTAAAGGGATAGGCAAATGTTAAGGAAACAAGGAACGGTAAGTATGACCAGCAACGAAGAGAAAGAATGGAGCCACAAGCAACGGTAGTTAAAGATCGGAGGTGGTTGGAAAGAATAGTGGTAGTGCCGAATGATGAAAAGAGTGCCGAAAAGTGTACCTGTTACACACTCAAGCCTCTAGGAAAACGCAGTACATCATTGTCCTCGATGAATTAATTGATCAACACCATCCCTTCGCACATCCTTCGGGAGGTGGTTGGACTTTCCCTCAACAAATCAACCTGGCCGCCCCAGCCTCATCCATTTCGCGTTCCTCGGCTGATGTCGACTTGACGGATGTTACTTGCAGGCAAATCCTTGAAAGGCATGGATACAGTAAGTAATAGTTTGTTGAAAACTCAAGGATTCAATTCCCTCATAACTAGCACCTCCTCCTTTGGCGTGCCAGCTAGGCAACTAAGCTGCTATCCAGTGCTCTGCAGCCGAGGCCATTTAGAACAACGGTTAGTTGCACACAGACTGTCAATGTTGAACTCATTCATTGGCTGCAGGCATGTACAGATCTAGAAGCATCGAGCGACAAAAAGCCGGGGAGTCGAAGGTAATATGACTCCCAAGAACTTGACGTTGAGCCAGGAGACGAAAGCTACACGAAGTTCGACATGTAAACCGCCACGGCCTACAACAAAGAGGAGGATTACATTGATTAACGGGGAGTAAGAAGAAAAGGAGGGAATTGACACCGGTTCGGGAGGTGACTGTAGGTTAAACCCCAAGATGATGTCGCAGACCTTGGAGACGGTGGTCACACCAAGTACGTTGTGCAAACCACCAAGGCCGACGATGGCGAGGTAGGTTACACTGACGAAAGGCGAGCAAAAAATTATGATGGGTTTGGAGAGCCTCGGAATCCAGGCACAGTCGCGGCCCGGGGTTCCGGCAGCCACCATCCTCCTTGCACTTGCATGTAGACTCGGATTCGAGTTTCACGTCCATGAACGCCAGCCTGTGAAACCACCACTGGTCCCGCAAGCCCAGCTTTCAACTGTGCGTGAGTCTTCGAAGGCCTGCGAAGTGGAGAAACAAGTGCCCGGATGTACCGCGAACTAGCTGGTTAATGTTCAAGTTGAAGACGATACGAGCAGCGGTGGAGAGCACGAAGAGGAGCTCGTCGTCGTGCAGCAGTAGCGCGAACGACGGAGGACGGGGGTTTTGTAGGAGGCTATGCGAACGTGGGTGGAAAGGAAGGAAAGGATGGATGTCGTCGTGTTCGGGTTACAAGCGAGCTGGAGAGTATGGCGCCATCGTGGTACACGTAGAAGAACGGAGGAAGGTTTTTCGTGTGGAGGAAGTGAGGAGACGTCGGTGCGAAGCTTCGAAGGCGCATACATTTGAGTAAGTGTCTGATATCCGATGTTGGACGAGTTCGCACTCGGCTGCAGGGGTGAAGCTGGGGTTTGTGATTAGGAGATAAGTGAGGAGGTATATTCGTACTCGTACTCACAGTGACGGCGTCGAGGAACCGGACTGCATCACGAATGTCGACGTTGAGCTCGAATTGCGCCACAGTTACGGGACCATTCCACAAAACGTAGTACGAGAATGTAGGCGCTGTACAGCATATATGCGAAAATTGACGAGGAGACGGTCAATCCGCTGTCGTTCATGATCTCCGAGACATAGCACATTGAGTTCCAGCTCTTGAACCAAGGTTGGATGGGATGGATGGTGGTACGAGCAGCGGCTGTCGCATACAAAGGTCGAAGATCAAGCCGTTGGTATGCCTGCTCGTAAGTCCTCTGACACTAAATGTGAAGCCGGTAGACATGCGAGGGCAAAGCATCCTCCCAAAACCTTTAAATCAGTCAGAAAAACACCGAATATGAGGCGCTTAGTATACGTACCATCATCTTCGACGATGGTAGTCCTGCTTCTTGCTTCCTCCATCTGACTGCCACACTCGCTGTTCCACCAAACCCAACGAGCCAGATCAAAGTCGCACGACAAGTTTGGTCGGGTGAGGAACTGGACGCATAAGTTGAGGATCGTCGAAAGTAAACTAGTGGGGGAGTTCCTGAGGGTGGGTTAGAAAAAGCAGGGAAGCAGAGAAGTGAACACGCACGAAGATCGATCGTAAGTAGATTTATCTATGCTGTTGAGGAACGTGGATGCGACAATGCAAAGAGATGACGTGGCGCAGTAGGTGTAAGCATTGAACATTGAAACTCGGGATTGAATGACCAAGGACGACGATATCGAGGGAAACCCGTTCGAGGAACGAAGGTGGAGGAGGGGGATGGAATCAAAAACCCCTGGCGGTCGAAAGTAAGATGACCCTCAAGATGCTGATGACGAACCAGGAGAGGAGGGCTACATACGGAGTTTGATATGTGAGCCACCAAGACCGACGGTATTGAGGTAGCCAGTCGTCGTGATGAATCGACAGGAGTCGAAGATGCTGGCAAATCAAGGTACCGTTCCGGGCCGGTGGATCAAAGACCGGTTTCTCAAAACTTCCCCCTCTTTCTTCTTCTTCTCTTCCTCCTCGCGTATGAGCTTGAAACCTGCCCTTGAATCAACCAACCCACACGTCTACAGATACCCTTTCTTCCCTCCACCGATCCCTTTCAACGATGACATCATAGTCCAACCGTCCAAGAGCTTCGGACCGATGCACAAACTTGAATGCACAGCAAGCTAGCTAACGTTCGGTTCGTGTAGGAGACGCGACGGGGTGCGAGAAGCGAAAGAGATAACGACGAGGAGCTCGAAGTCGTGATCGTGATGCAGCGTGAAGGACGGAGGCGTTAGCTGGAAAAGCGGATATTCATGGAGAGAAAGAAGGGGGAAGGATAAGGTGTAAGTTCGCAGATTTTCGAACAGGATGGAGTCATTCAACCCTCTTGAATCACCAAAGCTTGTCGATAGGCCCGTCACAATGCCGCACCGGGAAGGACGGGGGTGAGGTTCGACTGCTGAGAGTTTGAGCGGACGCTGGTGTTGGCAGATCTCACAACTGCATGTAAGTCTTGCTGCTCGTTTGCCGTTAAACTTGATTGATAAAACTGGAGATTTTCGGTTAGTAGGCAGAACAACGTTGGAAAGCAGTCAAAAACGCACCTAGAAGTGCGAAGAAATCGCAGTGGTTGAAAGATTTGCAGTTTGAAGGAGGTCTTCATGGCAAATCGCCAGTATGGCGATTCGAGCTCGAGGAATACTTGCTTCCTTAGCTCGCGTTGTTCACAGGAGTCTCGTAGTGGTTGGTCGACCCTTCGCCTCCACAGGTCCTTGCTCTCGTTGCATATTCACGTTCCGCTTTCGCATCCTTCTCTCCGTCCCAAGCATCGCCGGCGTCGATAGTGGTAACGATGAGCTATCCTCGACGGCACCCAGATCACGAAGGTAAAATCTCTGAGCCCACATCTGCGCCGATTCCCAAGATATCCACCGGAATCTCGCAGTGCTTTGTCGACCCATCGCCTCCAAAGTTTGTTGCGTATCCAAGTTCCCATCCTTCTCTCCGCCCCGAGTTCTGCCAGCGTCGGCAGTGGCAGTGATGATCCACCATCGACGGCACCCAACCCCATCCACCATATCTCGAATGTAAACAGCTCGGAACCCACATCCGCACCCATTCCCCAATCGTCAACCAGTTCCTCGGCACCCATTCAACGTGTCTGTTCCCGCTATCTTGTTACTTCCATCCTGAGGACTGCAGCAGGCAGGGTGTAGAGTCACTAGCCCAAATTCTGGGTTCAGTCCGAGGTCGGCCGCTATTATCTATACATGCTGCTATATCGCCAGTTGATCGCCAGCAAAATGTTCCTCGACTCCGAGACCTAATGCGACGCGGGAAGGCATGCGAGTACCAGTTGTTGACACATAGAAGCTGGAGGGATGACGTGGTGTACGACTTCGGTGTAGGGGCGTTCTAGACCGACAATAGCAAGGAAAGTCGTCCTAATGAATTCGAAGGCAAATTAGGCAAGGCAAAGTTCGAAAATGGCCCGGCAGAGAAATGGAGAGTTTCCAAATTGAGCGACCGCCACGGGCCATCCGGGCCTGATTTCTTCTGTAAGCGGTCAACGACGAAAACTCCTGCCTTTGCTCACGAGCACCGCCGACCCACAGAGCTATGTGCCTCCACTGGCTATCTTCAACAACCCCCTCATCTCGATCTCTCCTCTGAAATATGGCGACCAACTACGGAAAGGCAAATCATGCAATCCCGGTGATGTGCAAACCGACGGCAGCCTAGACCACACGATTTTCAGGTAGATGGGTTCACCGAATGCTCAGGTAGCGTGGAAAGGATAACGACGTCCTCGTCGTTGTGCGGCAGCGTGAAGGACGAAGGGCTTGTGGGCAGCCAATCGAACTTAGATGGAGAGGGAGGAACGGATGGATGGATGGGATGGAAGCCATGCCTCGTCCTAGGACCTACAAGTTGGCTGGTGCCCCGAGAATGGCCAGTGTTCGCAGGTAGACGAGCAGCACCGAGAGTAACGACGACAATGTGCTCGTGTTGACGTGGTGAGTAGAGACCGGGAGAAGGGATGTTGGCGCATATATGCGTGCTGCTAACGATTCGCTCTAGCCTCTTGCCTCCACAGTAGACGTGTAAACCGCCCTCGCCGTCAAGGAAGCTGCCATATGCAATCTGAGGGTGAAGGAACTCAGATGTAGTGGCGGATCAGGCTCAGGTGAGACGACAATTACAATTTATGGAGATCTGCTGAATGAAGTGCCACACAGAGGTCTTCTCTGTCCTCGAATCCCTCAGAAATGGTATGAACTCAGTTATTTCGACGCATATATCCTGACCTCTGCATGTCAATCCCTAAATTTAGTCATTCCTAATCAACCGTCCTCTGCGAGTATTCCTGGAGCACCTAACTCAGTACCTAACTGTCCAAGTAAAGTTCTGTTTCTGTGGGCAGAGTGCTCGCTGATATCAGGCTTATCAGGTTTGCCTCCTTAGGTAGCTCCTCGGGCTCCCAGTAATTATATAAGTCGTCTCGAAATAATCACAAACTACCCTCTTGCTAATGCGCCATTCCCTGCCCAATTCCATGCACGCGCATCTATTCGTCGACAATACGCAGGAGGTGGGCTGTTCTAGCTCTTTTGTACTATTTTTATTTGTGTAACTGCATACAGTCACTTCATGGCTGTGTGGATGGATCTCATGATATCGAGGCGAGTATTCCTCGTTTATTAGTGTACTGCTCGCTGATTTTTAGAATTCTCCTTCTAGTTGACATGTTTACTTATCGGATCAAGCAATAAATGGCGCAATGAATTCTCAGGCGGTTTCTTCGGGTATCAAAGACGATTACAGTACATAGTAGATTTGTACAAATATGTCTGGAGCATATGAAGTCCTACCGCGATGCTTGGGTGGGCCACACCTCTCACCTTAACCTCTCACTGCAAGGAAGGTATGCGTTCAGCTCAATTGTGGACCTGGTACTCGCGACTGAAGCTGGCCAAGTTTTAGGAGAGTACAGTTGAGCAACATCACCATTTCTGAGAGTATTCCTGGGTATGCTTTTTACCCACAACCACCAGAACTTCCGTTTAGTAACTGTTTATCAGAGATGTCCTATCCAACTCAAAACGTTGGAAAAACGCTTACTGGGGGCATACAAGATATTGCAGCACTTCTGCCTCTCCTTGGCACTGAACAATGCGAGCAGCACGTTGGGTCCGCTCTCGACCGCGGCTATCTCTACGCTGCAGCTGCACCCTTGTCAATCTTCGGGAGTCTCGGGATTGTCAAAGTCGGCATTTCCGTCCTCATTTCCAGCATCTCCATCCCGAAATTCTCCATTTCTTTACGTCCGTTCGCTATGAAGTTCTCTCAAGAAAAATGGTTAGGCGCTAGAATGCTCCACAATGCCGGTTTCAAACCTGCCGGGACTGTCGCTCCTTTAATATCGATGGATGGGAAACGCTATACAGCAGAAACACGGCTCATGCAGATCATTGAGGAGAAGCTCATCGACGACCCAAACAAACTCTCAATTGAATGGAAATCCCGAGATTGGAACATCTCGCTTGTCTTCTTCACCGTCGTTGCAGCTATTATCAGTGGTACCCCTTACATTGCTCTTCTTTTACAGAATTCAAAGCCCTCGTTGGTGCATACGCCATGGATATTCCCATTCCTTCGAACTGTTGGTAGTTGTCTTGCAGCTGTTTGCTGTCAGTTCCTCATCCAATCTCGCGTCATTTCTATCATGAAGAATCGGGTCATTTTAATGGCTATGAATCGTATCCTCATCGATGATCTATCAAAGTACAAGAAAGTCGAGATGGATGCATGGCTCAAACAAGATGTTCGATGGGATATGGACCTTCCTGCCGAGCAATGTCTGTGGCGCCTTAGACAGTTTCTTTCCATATCTTTCACTCAAGAAATCAAAAGTACCAACAAGCCCAAAGACCATATTTCTCTTGCAATGTCGACGATCTCTTTTTTTAATTCTGAATATATCACTAGTCGATTACAGGATCTCCATGACAGACACTTCCCCTCTCCTACTTTCAATCGTGCCTTCATGCTTATCTCATGGATAATCCTTGGCATTTCCCTCCCCGCTACAGTTGCAGGATATATTGGATGCTTCACATTGGTCAGCAACAGCAAGGAGAATGGTCCGTTAATTTGGCTTGGACTCGAAGCTGCACTGTCAATAATTCGAATTCTTGTTTGGGCATGGAACCCAAGTTGGGATGAAAAAACGGACGTCACTGTGAAGCTGGAACTGACTGAGGATCATCTACTTGTTACTACTGAGAAAAACATCAACATCATCAAATCAACAGGCAACAATACCCTTCCATTGGTTCCTGAACGTCAATTCCTTGAGCAGATTACTCCCTTCACTGGCCCTCTTGACCAATTTCGAAGTCTCGAAAATCTTGCCTTATACTTCACGCTCACAGCAACTGAGAGAGGGCAGAAATGTTTGTACATGACAGTCTTTGATTTCAACAAGCGAATTGCAGTCACACTTCTCCAGGAGGATGGTGAATTGAAGTTCATTGATGCTACTGTAAAATACAACCACATTTCCAGCAAAACAGAGTCATTTTTGCAGTCACCAATTGGTGAGAAACATCTCCGGAGAGTAAATGAGACCACACTCTTTGATGCTCTAGCGGAATATTATGAATCGGTAATGCACGCTCTCAATCGTTTCTCTCGACCACAGGACAACTCACAAACAGATCTCAACATAAACGGCAAGTCTCACACTGTCACAACAACAACAGCACCTCTTCCATGGAAATGGAGCCTTCTTCCAAAGCATATTGAATCTGATGATCGACGTGGAGACCAAATCCACGGTTTTCCGTCTGCCAGTGCAACTGAGCGTGACCAATTATATCTCGGTCGGGGATTCGAGCACCATCTTAAAACCGAGCTGATCAAAAATTGGTCTGAATGGATTGTCATGAATATAGACAGCATACGGTCAGATATGCTGAATGACTGCCATCACGCTTTAGCAGACACAGCTAGTGAAAAAGCAAAATGGGAGCTCACCGAGCTGGATTCCCAGTTGGCGTGGGAGTGGACAAGACGCGAACTAACTGTTGTTAAGTCATCATTCCAATTAGAGGACATTCTAAAAGAGCGAATGAAGAACTGCATTGAGCAGGTTGCCAGCAAACAGGGAGACAGCCGGTTGAAGGAGTGGATGTTGTCTGAGTTTCTAATTGGACAACGTAAGCGATTGGAGAAGGAAAGAGAGGAGACAAAGGAGAGGATGGAGAGGGAGATGAAGGAAGGAAGTGAACGCGCTGAAAGAGAGGGGTGGCCATGGAGGGATCAGAAAGAGTTCAATCCCCAGAACCAGTGGGCAGCCGGACTGGAGTTCATTGACAAACAATGGCTGACAGGCATCGAAGGCGGACATTCAGCACTGGAGCATGCAGAATCCAAACTTGCCTACCTTATCGAAAGGAATGAACTATGGGTAAGCAAAGACTGGCCTCGGTTTTATTTTGTGAAACAGGTCAGGCAACGATTCGAGCACTGGCATCCTCAACGCAAAAGTGAACAACTCGTGATGGATGCAACAATCAAGTGCATTCAAGTTAGCAATGCAAAAAGTGAGGCATTGGATAAAGCTTACCAATATCCAGAGGCAAATCCAAGGGTCACACATAAATTTGCTGATCTTAGCAGGTCCAAGCCGGGGGTGGCAAAGCTCTGCTTTCCAATTGCGTGTGCTTTCAGCAAGTACCATGATATAAATTTCATCTCTGATGTCATCAAGAATGGCACCGTTCGCTCTGTGATAGGTGTAAACCCAACTCTGGTTCACTCTATCTCCGAAAACAAGCACCTTCTCTATGTTGGTTCATCAGAACAGCCTGAGTTTGTTCTACGGAATCGGGATCGATGGTGGACAGAACAAAAGGAACAAATGCGCAATTCTTCAACATTTTATTTCTCTCCGAAATTTGTTTCACACTATGTCGCCAATTCGAAGGGGACAATTGCACACATATTTCTTTACCTCGTTACCCCATCCCGCCTCCGGCTGCGCTTGCTACATTATCGAGAATACAGCACATCTGTTTCCATTCAAGAGAAAGGCGAGGAACTTCGCCACATCAACACCAATGAAATTCCAGAAAAACCCCGATTGCAGGATTTCGAGTTTGACGAGTTCGAGCCAGGGAGCCATGAGCTGGAACTGGTTGTTGTGGATGGGAATTATGGCCTAAGGGACATTCTTATTGAGTTCCTCGACGATCCGCCAACGCATTCTTTTATGGACGAAGATGGCGGTAACCTGACAACAATAGGAGAGCATGCAGGTGCAGATGCAGAGACGACTGAAATACAAGACGCAAATATGGAGGAAGACAGCAAGAATGTAAATATTGCACCCCCTGCCGTCGAGAATGTCGTTCCCTCTTTGTAGCCTTCTGACTTGATCTGGGACTTGTCGACCTTGAAGCCGCATTGCTTGTAATCGATTATCTGTAGAAAAAGTGTTACAAATAAAAGGCTCAAAGGCATTGCAGCTGCGATGTGAAAGTCGGATTTTCGGCCAATCGCAAGCTTAAACGAGAATGCTGAGAGTCGACAGAAATTGGATCGTCATCGGCTATTTTGAGAAAGGTTAGAATCAGCAGACATCATCGTGTAAACACGTACGACTACCATTTCGCAGGAATAGCCGCACGACCAGTATAAGAGCTTGAGGTAATGGTTAAATGTGAATCTTTGAGTGATGACCTAGTGACCGTAGCCGTGTGTAAATGGGCTGATGGAGCACTAAACACGGAAGAAAGAGGTTTAAAACGATAAATTCGACATTTGAACCACAGAGGTGGACGATAATGATGAACGTCATTCCAAGGAAGGGGATTGTGGGTAAAGATCTGGTCTGAGGAGTCGAAGTAAGATCACCCCCTAGATATCAATTTTGAGCCAGGAGACAATGACCAAACCAAGTCTGATGTCCAAACCACCAAGGCCGACGATGGTGAGGTATATTTCCCTGAAAAATGGAAGGTAGGATGAGGTCGAGCGGAATGACGATGACGGATAAGTCGAAGGTAAGATGAACCCTAAGACGATGACGTTGCGGTCGAAGATTACGGCTACACAAAGTTCGATGTACGAATCATCCAGGTCGACGATAGCGAGATGGATTACTCTGACGAATGACGAGCAAAAAATTATCATGCCTTTGGAGAACTTCGGGATCCAGGCACAGTCGCGGCCCGGGGTTCCGGCAGCAGTCCGATTCATGTTTACATGTGCCAGCTTGAAAAAATACCGCCTGCCCCAGCTGACCACTTCTAACGTGCTTGAGCCATCGAAGGCCTGCGAGGTGATGAATCTGGTGCCCAAATGCACTGCGAACTGCTCAAGAGAAGTTTGAGTAGAACCCGTCGACGACGATGCGAGCAACGGTGGAGAGAACGACGAGAAATTCATCGTTTTCCAGCGGCGATGGACTTTGTAGCTTGCAACGTGAACGAACGTGGGTATAAAGGTGGGAAGGAAGGTAAGGTAAGCGTCATCGTGGTACAAGCGAGCAGGAGCCAACCGTCCGCGTCGCACCAGGAGGAAAGGAAGATGGTTTTTAGTGTAGAGAAGGTGCGCGGGAGGTGGTGCAGGAAGCTTCGAAGGTATGTTTAACTTTCGGACGTCCAATGTTGAGCGAGTTCGCTCTAGATTGCAGGATGAAGCTGGAAGTTTTCGATTGAATTAGAAGACGAAGCAGAAGGCGTAATTGTACTCACGATGACTGCCTCGACGAATCTTACTGGGCCTGACACGCTGCCCGACACCCTTGTTTGATTTCTCAGCCTCAACGTCGTTCGTCGTTCGATCCAGACATAGCCATGCCCAAAATTCGCCCCGAAGTTGTCCCTGTAAAAACCGAGCAGGAAATCGGTTCGAAAACCACCGCAAACTGGCAGTTCCAGCCCATAACTCGTCTCCTCTTCCTAATCTCCAGCGCCCAATCCACGCATTTTCCTCGGCATACCCGTAGCCGCGGTAACATCTTCATCTTCCCATGTCGGTGCCCACCACCCCCATTGACTCTCAGGAAACAGAGCTTCAACATGTGGTTCAACTTCGCCTGTTCCTCCGCTCACGGCTCTACCCCCACCCACACCCAAATCCGCCGTCCTCCTTCAATCCCGGATTCCTCGTCGTGCCAGCACACGAGACTTGACCGACGTAGGCGCACGGGTTGGAGAGACCTGACGATTGGTAGGAAGGCTATCCTTCGACTGGAAAGTCCAAAGTCGATGAGCATACGCCTCGGTTGCTAAGTCTTCCTAACCAAAAAACATAGTAGGTGTATCTAGGCTCTGTATAATTCAGTGAAAGAGGGGATAATTGAAGTTTGACGAGGAACCTTGGAGCGATGTTGAGACTCGGAGGGATGACGTGGCGCATAGTTGAAACCAGATTTGAAGATGGAACCTCAAACTCGAAGGAGAAGAAGCCGGGAACATCTAGGTCGGTGTATAAATCACGAAGACGAGGAAGATCGTATTGAGAAAGAGCGTTCTGGGTACCGAAAACAACTAAGAAGTTACATGTAATGACCCCCAAGAAGTCGACGTTCAGCCTAGAGACGGTCGGTACACAAAGTCCGATAGGCAAACCACCAAGGACGAAAATATCGAGGAAGGTCGTCCTGACGAATGGATGGGAGGAAATTGATCTTCGAAGACGCGAAAACAGCCTTGGGAATCCAGCCATCACGGCCCGGCGGTTCCGGCCGACCCAGGAATTGTTCCCTTCTCCTCTTCCTCCTTCTCGTCCTCTCGTGAAGTCTGAGGGTATAAAATCTTCCTAAACTCCACCTTTTCACGCGCATACAGCCGCTCTTTCCTTGCTTTCCTCCGCCCATCCCTTCGAACAACGATTTCAGGGTCCAAGAGGTGCAAACGGGGGTGCACAAATGCACGTCAAACTGCGTAAAACGACGTTCGAGTAGACGTAGAAAACCGAAACACAGAGATGAAGGCAGCGGCAGAGAAGGAGACGAGTAGGCCATCGTCATGCAGAAGCGTGAAGGGCGGAGGTGTTGTGGCTCCAACACGAGTGGAGAGGAAGGAAAGGGATGGAAGTGATTGTCCTGCGATCAAGCTGGAGCTATCGCCTCGACTGAAGGGCTAAATTTATAAGTAAAGGTGCCGCATCGCAGCGTAAAGAGGAGCGACGATATGCTTCTCGTGTTTAGAAAGATTGAGTGAATATTGCTTGTGAGTGGTTTGAAGTTCGAAGGTGCGTACAGCCATCCTACTTATGTCGGTCGAAGTCGTATATAGTCGCGAGGTAAAGCTGTAGTTTTCGGTAAGCAGATGAAAAAAGCTGGAAGGCGGTAGAACTGCACCTTTTGTCAGTTGAAAACTGGGGCTGTCGAACGTCTGTGAACGGCTTGAACCTCGTCTTTGCCGCAAATTGTCAACGCAACGAGTCGAGCTCGAGAAGCGGCAACAGGACCTCTCCTCCCAAGTCCCAATGTGGCTGCATGACCCTCCGCCCCAGTAATCACTCCCATCCGCGGTTCCATATCCACGCCCGGGCCCTATCCCCAACACCACTTTCTTTCAGCCCCAAGAAACGCCAGCGAAGGTACCAAGAGCATCGTAAATGCTGCCCTTATGCATTGCGGATACAAATTGCAGGTCGATTTCTTATCAACGAGTTTTGATGTGTCGTGTTTGGAAGACAAGGGAGTCGTTGAGAGAATGTATGGGATTCGGAATGAGAAGTCGGTTGGCAGATTCCCAAAAGCTGGAGGTCGTTGTGGGATTGGACAATGAGGAGAACAGCTCGAATGCGAGTGCTTCTTCACAGAGTAAGTCGCCCAGGTTGACATTCGGCAGAATAGTCAATTAGGGAGCCAATATAAACTCCTGGAAGAGAGCTTTCCCTAACGACGGAGTAGGCTGGTCCAACGAAGACGGCTCATGGAAACTGCCAGTGGTGCAAAGAGAACGACTACATGGGTGAGCTTCTTGACTTTTGAGTATAAAGAGAATAGATTACCGTGACTCACTCACAGCCTCTTCGTGAGCCACGCATATATGTGACGATTCGCCTGAGGTTTTCAAAATTGTGGTTTTGATGACTTGAAAAGGAGAGCAAGAGTCATTGATTACAATGAGAATGCAATTCACGTCGTCGATGAATGGGAACAAGATGTACCGCTTATGTAAGTAAATCTCCAATGTAATCTTCCTCCATGTACGATTACTTTTCGACTTTCTATAGGTTTTCTAATTCACTTCTAGATCCTGTTCTTGTACTCTTCGATAACTTACCTTGATGATATCAATGACTCGTGCGACACCTTCCATTTCGCAAATTCGCATGTTTGCCTCTTCTCCTACGGAATCTAACCCTCGACTTCCCCACCGTTGATCGCTGCCCCGCGGAGCACCACCACACGGCTTGGTCTCCCAGTAACTCGTCGTCTGGCTTCCGCGCCTCAAGCTAAGCGTGCACCTCCTGTGCAATCCTTCATCACCTCCACCTATCCTTTCCCTTTCGCCGACTTTCTCCGAGTCCGTTCCGAGGGAGGAACGTCGTTGTCTATTGAAGCCTAGCTCGCCATCCTCTCCTTTCTGCAGACCATCCCACCTCTCCGTGTTGGCTTCGCTATCTCGCCCAACCCACGCCCGTCGCTCAAGCTACATTCAACGAATCAACCGAAGGGCTCGAGCACTCCTACTTGAGTATATGCGCTACGCCTCGGCCCACATCCCACCATCCTATGGCGCCTTCGTCCCTCTTCGTATTTAAAGAACTTTGGATCGTTGTCGACCTTTCTGCAGGTCCATTGCTCGCACTCGATTTTCTGTAGAATAAGTATTACAAATTATGCTCGAAGGTATTGCAGCTGCGACGTGAGAGTTGGATTTCCGGCCAATCACAAGCTTAAACAAGGATGCTGAGGGTAACAAAAATTAGATCGTCAGAGGCTATATCTTGAGAGAGTAAACACGTACGAACAACAATTCGAACGTACAGCTGCGCAAGCTGTTTAAGACCTTGAGGTGATGGTTGAAAACAAAATTAAGAGATGATGTTGTGGCATGGTCGTAAGCGAAAGGGCCAAAGGAACTCCAAACGAGGGAAAAGGTTGAGAACGGTGAATTCGATGTTTGGGACACCAAGGCAGACGATAATGAGGAATATCATCCCCAGAAAAAAGGAAGTCGAGATGATGACATGGATCGGAGAGTCGAAGGTAAGACGACCCCTAGGTGTTGATGTCGAGCCAGGAGAAAAAGGCTACACCAAGTTCGATATACAAACCACCAAGAACGACGATGGCGAGGTCGATTACGCTGAAGAATAGAGTGCAGGAAGAGGTCGAGGGAATTAACAAGAACCAAGACGTCGAAGGTAGGATGGTCCCCCAAGTCAACGACGTTGAGCCGAGAAACAAAGCCTACACGAAGTCCAATCTGCGAACCACCAACACCGACGATGGCGAGGTAGGTTACCCTGACGAAAGTCGAGCAAAAAATTATGATGCCTTTCGAAGAACTTCGGAATCCAGGCACAGTCGCGGCCCGGGGTTCCGACCGGCAGCTAGTACATCTGTCCCTCCTCCTCCTCCGTCGACTCCAATTCAAGCTTCGTATTAACACACACTGGCCTGCAAAACGAAGAGCGTCCCACGAAGCCCAGCTGGCCATTTCCAAGTGCTTGAGTCTTCCAAGGCCAGCGAAGTGATGAACCAGGTGCCCGAATGCACTTCGAACTGGCTAGAGTGGAAACATCGATGGCGATGCGCACAGCGGTGGAGAAAACGACGGAGAATTGAAGTGACACGAAGGACTGGGGTTTTGTAGCTCGCAATGTGAACGTGGCTGGATAGGTGCAAAAGGAGGACGAGATAAACGTCCTCGAGGTACAGGAGCCGTCCGCGTCGCTCCGGATGGAAAAGTGTCGATCTCTCGTTTGCAGGAAATGAGATGGTGGTGAAACAACCCTCGAAGATGCATATGATTATTCGGCATCCAATATAGGACGACTCCTCGCACTCGGTCGTCGGCGGAAGAAGCTGTGAGCTTTTGATTCGATTAGTAAATGAAAGAGAAGACGTAATCGTATTTGTACTCACAATGACGGTGTTGAGGAACCGCACTGAATCGTGAACAACGACTTCGAGCTCGAGGAGCACCAACTATCGCTCGACCATCTCTTCCTTGTCCAATCTCTCATTCTGCATCCTTCGCCGTTCTATCCAATCAAACGGACGCAGCACGGCAGCTACAAGTCGTCGGTGACGCCGACGTCCGACCCAGTTCACCGTACCAGGTCCAAAACTCGCCCGAGGATCGTCTCACCAATAACCGGGCAGAAATTCGTAGGGAGTTGGTCTGACCACCCATAGTTTCCGTCCAGCCAGGTCAGAACCCATCTCCTCGGCTTCGCTCGTGGACGTAAACTCTAGCCGCAAGTCCACGCCTTCTCGTCAGCGTACTCGTACCCGCAGCCGTGGCTACTAGGCTCCAACACTGCGAAGCATGTAGTTCAGCTTCGCCGGTCCAACTCATATCCATCCTTGACCCAGATCTAGATCCCCCCATCCTCCCTCCGTCCAGAGTTTTTTGTCGTCCCAGCACACGAATTGACCGACGTCGAGCCTCACAGAATTGGAGAGCTTTGATGATAGGTAGAAAGGCCATTCCTCGACAGCAGACTCTCGAAGCCGCTGAACATGCTCCTTGATTGCTGAGTCTTGACTTCCTTCCAAGGAACGTAGCACGCGTATGTGGGGCGCTGTAGAATGCTGTAGAAGAGGGAAACGGAATATTTGAACTTCGATGGGACTTGTGACGACGTTGAGTGATGACATGTGCGCATATATGCAGCCGAAATTGACGATGGAACCTTAAACTTGAAGAGGAAGAATCTGAAAACGTCGACGTCGATGTTTACATCGCTAAGAACAACGATGTAGAGGAAAAAATGTCGGAGGGATGCAGGTGAGGATGAAGAAGACAGCCATGAAGTCGAGGGTAATATGACCCCTAAGGTCTTGACGTTGACCCAGGAGACAAAAGCTACACGAAGTTCAACATGTCAACCACCAAGGCCTATGACAGCGAGGAGGATTACGCTGACGGATTGAGGGAAGGAAGAGGTCGAGGGAATTGACATGGGCCGAAGAGGTGAATGAAAATTGACCCCCAAGATGATGTCGCAGACCTTGGAGACGGCGGCCACACCAAGTTCGATGTGCGAAACACTAAGAACGACAATTTCGAGGTGGGTTACGCTGACGAAAGGCGAGCAGGAAATTATGATGGGTTTGGAGCACTTCGGAATCCAGGTACAGTCGCGGCCCGGGGTTCCGGCGAGCAAGACAACGTATCTCTCCTCCTTCACTACAATTCAGGCTATCGTATTAACACTCCAGCCTGAAAACTACCGCCCGACCAGCTTGCCCCAACAGACCACGTCCAACTGTGCTGGAGTCTTCGGATGCCTACAAAGTGGAGAAACCAGTCCTTGAATGCACTGGGAACCGGGTTTGTTTGGCTAGCAGACTCCAGGTTCGACATGAAGACGTCGACAACGATGTGCGCAGTGGTGGAAAGCACGAGCACGAAGGGGAACTCTTCGTTGTGCAGTAGCCGCGAAGGATGGAAGATGGAGGTTTTATAGGCGGCCAATCTAACGGGAGACGGAGAGGAACGAAGCGGATGAGGGAGATGGGGTGAGATTCGTCGTAGTACAAATGAGCTGAGGCATCGTGCCTCTGGCTGGTTAACGTTTGCAGGCGGTGGTTGCAGGTGGTGCCGGTGCGTTGCCCTTGGAAGAACGAAGTAGGTTTCTCGTGTGGAGAAATGCGGTTGTAGGCGCGGGAAGGCTTTGAAGGCGCATATATTCATCTGATACCCAATATTGGACAAATTTGCACTCAGTTGTGGACGAAGCTAAGGGGTTTCTATTAGGAGAAGTAAGAGAAGGAGTAATCGTACTCACAACAGCAGTCCCGATGAGTCGTACTGAGTCACGAACGACAACGCCGAGCTAAGGAGCAAACTTCAACGTCGCCGAACATGTACATGCGCCTCAATTTCGGGGCCTTTCCATGAGGCGTGGCAGGCGCGTATGTAGAGTACAGTATGCGCTGCACGAGTACAGCGTACCGTCCAGCGACAGAAGAATCGCGGTTGTCTGAGATGTATGCACATCGAGTTCGAATGCTCCCATCAATGTTGAAACGTTGTCCATTCGACGGGTGGGCCGCTCGTACTTGTTGAGAGGGTTAACCTAGGAGCAAGTGGATAGTATTAGGTGAGGGAAAAACAACCACCCGAAACCTGAAAATCGATCAGAAAAAGACTGAGCGTGTAGGACTTAGTAAACGCACGATCATGGTCGACCTCCTTCCTCCGTTGTCCATCCGACTGCCACTCTCGCTGTGGCACCTCACATTTCTCCTTTGAAAACTCGTACGCTTGACCAAAGTGGAGCAGGTTGAGGATCGTCGAAAATAAATTAGCGGAGAAATGCCTGGTGTAGGCTTAGAAAAAAGCAGGGAGGTAGAAAAGCGAACACGCACGAAAAATTGTAGGTACAGTTATATAGGAATTTGAGGCAACAATCCAACTTGATGACGTGGCGCAATGGTCAAAAGGTAGACTTGAACGACGGAGCTCGAGAAAAGAGAGTACATGCAGATTACCGACGATATCGAGAGAAATCGTTGGAGGAATGAAGATGGAGGGGCATAGAAAAGACCCTGGAAGTCAAAGGTAAGGAGACCCCCCAATATGTTGACGTTGAGGCAGGAGAGGAGGCCTACACGAAGTTTGATATGTGAACCACCAAGACTGACAGTGTTGAGGTGGCCAATCGAGAGTCGACAAAGAGGCACCTCGCGGGCCGATGGATCCCGCAAGCCCAGGATTCTGGTCCGGACTGTCAACCTGCACTCCTATGTGAGTCCAGGCACTGGTATTCACGGTTTTCCTTGTTCTCGTAGCCGTTACTCGAAATCCTGAAGCACATACCACTTTGTCTCTCTTGGTTCGAAGCATGTCAGTTCCTAACACGCACCCGACAGAAACAGGTCGATAATTATGACACAGTTGACATGCGGCAGTGCCATGAGGCATTACATGCCAGATTCAACTCCATCCTTCCGATTCTCCTCCTTTACGTTCATAGCTCTCTTTCATCTCAGTATGGCGACCGATACACCCTCGCTACGTTGCGCAATCCTAGGAAGTAAGCATGCGACAATTACAATGACCTTGTTTTCCACTGATGGTTATCTAGATATCGAAGTTGAACTCCAAACCAAAAATAAGAAATGGAAAATGCGATCGCAGTACTCTGTACGGCTTTATGTGGCCAACAACTTGAAGGAGGTTGTGGTATCGACAAGAAAGCCTCTCTCGACGGTGCTCAAATGGGAATGGCATGCCGACAACGAAATGTGAGTCCCGGTCTTGTGAATAACCTCTTGGTTGATATCAACCTGTGAAATCAGCTCGTTCGAGCCGTCGTCGATGATTAAGGTTGTCGTGTACCGCGGATTCACGGCTGACATCAAGCCATTCGACCATTTTGTGGGACAATATGAGGCGAAAGTCGAAGACCTGCTCGATAATAGTGAGTACAATGTTTGTTATGTGCATGTATTCACGTTGAAGAATGTTTGATTAGATGCCAGTTTTACTTTGACGGATAAGAAGGGTACACCCATTCGCGCCGATATGAAGATAGCGCTGTCATCCACACAAATTAACGATTATCTGACGATTGGTGGGCTGAGGGATCAGCAGGCGAATGCGGGGAGTGTTGTGTACGAAGGACTGAAGACAGTTGTGCAGGGACTTTACGACTGCTCTGACATCTTCCTACCTTTAAAGACTGCTGCTGGAGGAATTTTGACATTTATCAAGCTTGTCGAGGTATGTGTTTTGATCTATAACTCCAATGATTCATGAATTATTCACCGTGTATTCTTGTGGATCAGACCGTGTTGGAGAATAAGAAGGAGCTCGAAGACCTCAATGCAAAATTAGTGGCAATCCTCTCGATTGTCGAGAAGTACAAAGAAAAAAGCGGCTTAGAGGCGATAAATCATCGGATTGAAAAATTCCGCGAGTGTGTCATTTTTTCGCATTTTTCGATCATATCTCACATTCTCCCTGCTTTCCAGGGCCATCATCCTCCACATGAAGACAGCTGAAGAGCTGCAGAAGCAGTCGCAACCGGCCTCTGCTGCTCTGGCTAAGAAGAACGCTGATACGATACAGAAGGCCTTGCGGAGCATTCTCAGTTTGTGTGACGTCTTTCAAGTTAGTTTCTCGAGTTATCCACAAAAACTCCATATGTATATTGATCACTTCTTCAAGATGGACACCCAGCTGAATATCGACGTAACAGTGGGTAAAGTCTTAGAGGTACTATACTCTCGCTATTCCAAGAAACGTGGATGACGCTGACAGAACATACCTGTAGCACCTGAACTCTGGTGAGATGAACTGTCCGATCCGCGCTGGACTTCTTGGGGCTTACAATACCATAGGTTTCATCAACAAACTCAATCATGAAATGACATCCTATAAAACTCGCAAGTCGTCTTACGGTGACCCCACTGGCTGCATGGAAGGGACCCGCGTTAAGGTCCTCGAAGATTTGGACAACTGGGCCTCCGACGCCGATAGCAGCAAGGTATACTGGATGGTAGGTATGGCTGGAACTGGGAAATCAACCATCGCGCACACATTTTGTGAGATTCTTGAGGACAAAAACATGCTCGGCGGCAGCTTCTTTGCTTCGCGAGCATCCGAGAAGACCAGTAATGCACGCCTCATCATTCCTGTTATTTCGTACTCGCTTGCCAGAGCTTCGCCTTCAATTGCATTCGAGGTTGTCCAGGCCATCAAGGAGGACCCTTATCTGGCAGAACCAACATATGGTAACATGAATGAGCAGTTTAAGCAGCTCGTTTACAGCCCTATTCAAAAGACCGCGGGCACGGTGGGCAAACTATACAAAGTTATCGTTATTGATGCCATTGACGAATGTGTCGACCCTCGGGTTGTCTCTGCGTTCATTAAACTTGTTCTTGGGTCGGCATCAAAAATTCCTTTGAAGGTGTTCATTTCCAGTCGTAACGAATCTCCAATTAGCGACGCCTTCAACTCTGGGGGTAACAAAGCAGAGGCTTTCTATCTCCACAATATTGAGGAGAATGTGGTCCAGGAAGATATCCGCAAGTATCTCCGGATGTCCTTGGCCAACATCAGGAACGACGACAGTCGTCGTACTGCAGAAGAATGGCCATTGCAACGTGAGCTAGACGGCCTCACCGCGCGTTCCGGTACACTCTTTATTTATGCAGCGACTGCTGTTCGTTACATTGCTAGCGGTGGCAAGCTCTACAAGTCTCGTCTTTCCGAAATGGCTAAACAAGGCCTAGAATCGGTGACCGATTTCAAAACTGACATCGACACTCTCTACATACGTATTTTGGAAATGGCCTGTAAGGAGAAGCCATCACATGAAGTGACTCCCATGAGGGACCTCGTGTTGATCATCATATTCCTTCGAAATCCATTGCCGATAGAAGCCATTGCATCCCTATCCGAAATTCAAGGGGAGGACGTGGGCGTGTATTTGTCGCCACTCACCTCTGTTATCCACATTCCTGAACAACCAGGGGCTGTGGTCGCTCCATTCCATGCCTCATTTCCTGATTTCATAACCAGTCCTGCCCGTTGTTCTCCTGACCGTTTTACTTCTGAGCACTCCTCATTCCAGGTTTTGGATGCTTCAGAGGGTCATAAAGTTCTAGCTTTCAAATGTTTGGAGCTGATGAATCGGTTGCTGATGTACAACATATGCAAAATCCCAAAAGAATTAACAATTTCGCACAGAGAAAGGACCAATTCACCAGAAAACGCCAGAAAAATCCCTAAAGCGCTCAAGTACTCATGTGTCTATTGGGCTGCTCATTTAGCACAGGTCAAAGTATTTGACCCTGTACTTGTCAACACTCTTCATGTGTTCCTGCATGAGCACCTTTTGCACTGGATAGAGTGTCTTAGCATGCTGGGAGAATTACAGACAGGACTGAAATCCCTCAGCAGCATTGCCACCGTTTTATCAGTAAGTCCAAGTCATGGGTCAAAATGAAGACTTTTATGATCATCAGTCTAATAGATTTTTGATTGACAGAGCCATGGACACCATGACCTTTGGTTGTTTGTTGATGATGCCCGCCGATGTATACAAATGAATTTTGAAGCTATCCAAAAACACAACATGGAGATCTACCAGTCTGCACTTGTTTGGATTCCAAAGAAATCATTGGTACGAAAGACATTCCTAGCAGATGTCAGCAGAGTACCAAGAGTGACTCTTGGATTATCTGACTTATGGGGCCCTGCAGAGTTCATTCTGCAACATGGGTCACTGGCAGAAGTGAGGTCTGTTGCATTCTCGCAGGATGGCAGCCGAGTCGTCTCTGGATCACATGACAAAACGGTCCGAATTTGGAATGTGACGACGGGTGAGGTGGAGGCTGAGATGAATCCGGTGATGTCTGTTGCATTCTCGCAGGATGGCAGCCGAGTCGTCTCTGGATCATACGACAAAACGGTCCGAATTTGGAATGTGACAACGGGCGAGGTGGAGGCTGAGCTGAAGGGCCACACGAATTGGGTGACGTCTGTCGCATTCTCGCAGGATGGCAGCCAAGTCGTCTCTGGATCATACGACGAAACAGTCCGAATTTGGAATGTGACGACGGGCAATTCTCAATCAATGACGACTTCAAACATTACACTTCCTGATGGCAGCAGGGTGGACAGAATTTCCACTGGGGAATTCCGCATTTTCTACCCCTCACAGCAACCTATGCCCAGTACAAATTCTGCTGTCCAGTTATCAGGTGATCATCAATGGATAATGGCTGACCTCTGCGACTGCTGGATCCCCACTCAATACAGCGACTTTTACTGTTCCTCAATTTGGGGCAGCAGGATATGTTTGGGGTACCAATCTGGCGATGTAGTTATTGTCGATTTAAACATTGCACTATGAATTGTAGCAATACATGTTCTGAAACAATGCCTACCTTGTTTTGTGACAAATAGAAATTGCCATGGGCCCATGCAGTACCGAGCACAGCTGTGTACTACTTACTGAGCTCCTGTGATTATGTCTGGAAAACATATCAGTGATAGTGAATCGTGATGTGCTGGCCTGGCTTGGCCTGAAAGCCTCGGCGGCTAGATACATCTCATCACCATTTGTTGGAGCTCGCAAACTCAGTGCGAAACCTTCGAAGGCCCATATATTTGAGTAGGTGTCTGATGTCCGATGTTGGACGAGTTCGCACTCTGGTGCAGGGACAAAGTTGGATTTTTTGATTAGGAAATAAATGAGAAGGTACACTTGTATTCGTACTCATAATGACAGCGTCGAAGAACCGGACTGCATCACGAATGACGACGATGAGCTCGAGTCACTAAACATACACCTCGATTGTGGGGTCTTTCCACGAAATGTAGCACACGAAAGTAAGCGTCGTAGAGCACACCTGCGAAAATTGACGAGACGGCCAATCCGCGGCCGTTCATGAACGGAGAGATATAGCACATTGAGTACTAGCTCTCGAACTAGCTGTCGCATACAAAGGTCGAAGGTCCAGCCGCAGGGATGCTTGCTGGTAGGTCCCACTGACACTAAAGCCAAATGTGAAGCCAGTAGAGAAGCGAGGGCAAAGCATCTTCTCAAAACCTTAAAATCATTCAGAAAAAAAATGAGTTTGAGGAGCTTAGTATACGCATCATCATAGTTGACGATGGCAGTCCTCCATCCACCGTCCTCCTTCGGCCCTCACTGTCCCACCAAAGTTCAAACCAAATAAGCCAGATCAGAGTCGCACGACTAGATTGCTTGGGTGAAGAACTGGACGTTTAGGTTGAGGGTCGTCGAAAATAAATTAGTGGAGAAGTACCTGGGGGTGGATTAGAAAAAGCAGGGAGGTGGAGAAGCAAATACGCACGAAAATCAGGAAAATCGACAGTTGTAGACAACTGTCGATGAACTTGAGGCGATGGTGCGAAATTTTGACGTGGTGCAGTAGTCGGAAGCAAAACTGACCATCGAACCGTGAAACTCGAAAATGAAGAGTGGAGGAATGTCAGCCTCAATGCTTGAACAATCAAGGGCGATGGTATCGAGGAAAACCGAGGACTGCTGGAAGTTGACTGGAAGTCGAACTTGAAGGTAAGACAACCCCGCGATGCTGGCGCCGAGTTATACGCAGAATAGGGGTGCTACACGACGTTGGCTGTGTGGATCACGAAGACCGACGTGGATCGTCCTGACGAATAGAGTTGACGTACTGGTCAATGCAGCGACCTGTTTTGTCATAATATCATATGAAACTAGGCGTCGTCTTGCGCCGACCCACCACCTTGCTTCAATCATGAATACAAACGAAGTCACTTATAATGCTCAGGCCATGTCAGACCACTTACAAGTGCCTGTCCAGGGCATCGAGGTAATGAATGAACATTCACAGTTTACAATTACAAAATTTGTCAATCTCATATTTTGACTCTCCACTATGTATTCCTCACAATTCAGTCTTTTTCTTTTGCTTTCTTCGAATATTGTCTCGTGAAAGCTGGCCATGTTTTTTTATGAGTGAATCAGTTTGCGACGTCCATGGACCATAGCCTCGTCGAATAGCTAAAATAGGTGTCATTGAGGAACTGACACAGGTACATGGGTTGCAGTAGTTACATGGACAAGCGGTGGAGGTAGAGCAAACATCGCCACTACGACACCTTGGGAGAAGTCAAGCGCATTCATGATAGTGATGCCATGGTTTGGTCCTGAACCGAAATTTGAACCTGAACCGACCCCGAAGCTCTGGAAAACTGGAGAACCGAATGCAACGTTCAGTTCGAGGTTCGGGCAAGTTGAAACGTGAACCGGACCATGGCCAACAGAGGGAAATTTCCAGTTAATAAGCGAAGATTTTAGAGCAATGATCAAGGGAGAGTCGGCACTTGCATTTTGATGCGTTTTCGACACTACCGCGACGACAAGGGGCTTGGGTGGAGGAATCTTGAAGGAATCAGATAACAAAACTGTGATCTCGTAATTTCAACTTACCACTATTCCTCACTATTCAGTCTTTTCCTTCTTGCTTTCTTCAAAAATTTATCCTATGAAAGCTGGCCGTGTCTTTTCACGAGTGAATGATGTCCATAGCTTCATCTAGGGAAATGCACGGGTTACCCATACCCGCGCGGGTCACGGGTAAGGGTACCGACGGGTACGGGTACGGGTAGGTAGCCATGTACCCTCAACCCGCGTCTACCCGTGCAATATTTTGCACTGAAATTTACATAACATGAGGTACTGTACAGTTCTCAAGCCACCGAAAGCGTATCAATATTTATTTTAGAAATCCTACGGTCTGCAGAACATTTACAACATTTACGCCAAATATGGCAGCCAACACCAAGCTCTGAAATACCACACGTCCCGTCGTTCGTTCTAAATATTTTATTGAGTGCTAATAATTTAATTCTAGCTACATTGGTGCGCACCGCGAATCTCTGCGCACTCGAATTCAGATTTTCCCGTATGCATTAGACATGCGTTGCACGCTTCGACTGCTCTCAAAGCGAAGCGCGCACTATCGGAGGACATTCAGAAAGTGACCCTGTTAAGCCGACGTTCGGTTTTCGCACTCCCCTCATACGCCGACATCTTATTTTCGCGTTTTCATTCTCATCCGACGATTATTCTCGCCTCGTCAACACTTTTCCCCGACGAATCGCATCAGTAATGTCATTGCTTACCTTGCTCTCGCCGCTAACTAGCATGACCCGCAGCATACCCGCGACCCTTGCACACCCGTGGCGGGTCAACCCGTGGGTATGCGGGTACGGGTTTCGACAGGTACGGGTACGGGTAGGCTTCAAGACACCCGAGGGTTACCCGTGCATTTGCCTAGCTTCATCGCTTAGCCGAATAAGCGCATACGGTAGTGTCGCTTACATCCCGCATTGTTGAGGAGCAGACACAGGTACATAAACTGGCGGCGGAGGTAGTGCAAAAATCACCACTACGTTGCCTTGGGAGAAGTCGAGCGCATTCATGATGGACAAGGACGTGAGCACAGACCTGCAGAGCCCAAATAAATGCAGGTACAGAATTGAAGAAAACGGTGGTGTTGAGAAATTCTCACTTCCGCGTCAAGCAGTGACAACCTGTGAAGGGTCAGAAGGTGGGGATGTGACTCGTCTGGCGGCAAGATGTACTGGCGATGATAGTGGTCTGGTACACAATATCGGAGGCAGGCCCATTGTCAAGCATAAACGGGGTTACGTCGGGGTACTGTGTGTCAGAGCCTCAGAAGTGGGAATATGTTTGGAGAATTCAACATTCAGAACTTACCTAAACGCGGTTGGCGTTGCAATGGGTGAATGTCGGGCTTTGCGACATATTGGCCCACACTGGCACAAGCGTTGACATTGAGAGTTGAACAATCGGTAGGGATTGTCACGGGTAACCCTGGGGTATTCCAGGGCTACCCGTACCCGTACCCCCAAAAACCCGTACCCGCGCTCAAGGGTACGGGTTTTTGGCGGGTACGGGTACGGGTCGAGGCGGGTCAGGCGGGTGCATGGGTAGAGTCAACAAGTCAGCAGTAAATCTTGTGCTTTACAGATTAAATAGCATTTTATTTGATTCTATGTGCTTAAAACACATAATACGAGGGGAAAGTACATCAAATATATTCTTTTATAATGTTTAATCTATGTCTAATTTTTTTTTAAGCTATATAAGAGGCGTTTAGCCTCACCAAACGAACATAATCTTACCAGAGGCATCTTAAAAAATGCCTCTGGTAACGAAATCTTCGTGTGGAACGGTCAACAAGCGCCGAATTCGAACTCAGCGCTTGACCCGCCAACCCGCGTCGGGGGTACGGGTTTGTCTGGGGTACAAAATCACCTACCCGTACCCGTACCCCAGCAAAACCCGCACCCCTACCCGCACGGGTCGTCGTACCCGTGACAATCCCTAACAATCGGTTGGCTGGTGATGGCATCATTGATGCCAACATTTGAGATTTTGAGGGACGGGGATGGATAGTAAAAATAACAAGTGTAAACACGATGTAGGCGTGGATTAGCAACACGGACAAAGCCATTAATGATGGCAACATTCGAGTTTGAGGGACCATGGATGGGTAGAAGAAATAAAATAACAAATGTAAACAAATGATGTGATGACAAGGATTTAGGATTTAGTATACACCGCGTGGACCCACGTCGGGATCTGCGGGACAAACATACAAAATACAAAAATATACAAAAATAATAAAGTAAGGCATCAAATATTGAGTGTGATATCATTGACGACATCATTGTGTAAGGTGTCAGCATCAAAATCATCCGCATGCTCATCCAAATTATCCAACTCGAGTGTATCATCAGGAGCTTCAGAGGAGCTTTGCTTACCAGACCAAATCATATAAATGCGATGAACCAAAAAAGCAGTGTGTGGAACAAAATCCCAATGAAAGATAAACTTCTTTAGGTAAAAAAGGGCATCATCATCTGACAAAGGGAAAAGAAGATGGTAGGGGGTCAAGGCAATAACATGGTGAAGGAATTCCTGGCGAACAGCAAGGGCACTGGAGTTAACAGCACATTGGAGAATGGCATGTTGGGGAGATTCAATATGAGAATGGCACATTCGGCACAGGAGGATATTGGTGTCAAGGACATCATGAAGGGATTCTGTGTAAAAGATTGATTCTCCAAAGAGAAGCATGGTCAAGCTTTTACGATGAGCAGGAATAGTGACTTGGACCAAATAATGACGGAGTGTGGAGCAAACCATTTTGTAGGAACCATCAGGCAGAGGTTCCAAACGGTTATGAAGGAGGTACAATCTGCGGTTGGCACTAATCTCTGCTTCCAAGGAAGTCCACACATAGTCAGTAAGTGCAGAGGACAATTGTGAGATGATTTGAGGGGTGAGGAGGGGTAATGAGGGCAGAGAAAGGGTGTTGTTGGAAACAGCCAGAAGAGCACAATGTAAATCTGAGAGCCAAGATGGCTTTCCTTTTAAACGCAGAATGTGCGATTCCTTCAAAGCTGCAGTAGCATAATGGAAAGGGGGGAGTTGGATTAAATACAAAAGGAAGCGCAAGGATAGGAGGACGCGTCGAGGAATAATAGGCATTAAGCCAGTCTCAGTAAAGAGAGGGGCCACAAATGATTTTGGGTTGATATGGAGGAAGTGGCGAATGAAAGTTTTCTGGACATCAAACAAAACCTGAGAGGAGGCATTGCAGACATCTGGTGCAACATCGGAGCCATTTATGAGATGGCAGTCCACCATGGCACAATAAAGGGTTCGGCAGACAAAAGGAGGGATACAATTACGCCCAACGTAAAGCTCAGTATTGAAGATAGCGCGTGAGGATGAACGAGCAGAAGTAGCAATGTGAGAATAATGGGAGGAAAAATAGTCACGGGTGGTGGATCTGAATGTGACCCCAACATATTTAAAACTGTCAGTGAAGGGGAGAGATGTATCATTAATGTGGAAGGAGTGGAGAGATTTGGGAATTGGACCAAAAAGCATGATATTGGATTTAATGGGATTCAGGACAAGAAAATTATCACGGCACCAAGACGATAAGGAGTCCAAGTGACGCTGCAGGCCTGAAGCTGAGAGGGAAATAATAACCATGTCATCAGCATGTTCAAGATGAGAAACAGGGGAACCAAAAAGAAGCAGATCAGAAGAGTCAACATTCAACTTGAATGTCGAAATGAACAAGTTCCACAGCATGGGCGACAAAGGATCACCAATGAGTACCCCAGCAAGAGCTTGAAATTCAGCACTTCTCTGCCCACCATGAGAGATCAAATATCGCATCCGCAAGTAAAGCATACGGATCCAGTCAAAATATTTGCCTGTCAAGCCATAATGTTCCAGCTTCAACCAAAGTGGATAACTACCGCACAATTGCTCTGGAGAGCTGCCTTTTAAAGGCACTTACCCTTATCATCCACAAAAAGCTTTCTGAAGTTGTTGAGAAAGCGCATATCCTTCCACAAAGATGATGGCAACATTGACCTTCCTAAAACGTGAATTTAGGGGGGGTGAGGGACCTTGCTTTCAGCAAGGTGACAGAGATCATGTAGGCCGGTCTTCACGCCCTCTTCCCCTAAGTTCGCGAGCAGAGAGTATCAAGCGCCGAGAAAGTTAAATGAAGGACGGGTCAATGATTTCCGGGCAGCCCAAAACGGGTACGAAGGCATGTGATTTGGGTCCGGGTAATGTGATACCCAGCTTATAAGACCTTACGAGGGGCCGGGTTCATTCTTTCACATTGACCACCACCTTTTATCCCGCCATGTCTACCCAAACCTCATCGCAAAAGGCTGCTATCCTCCAAAAGAACGACAACGACGTCGTTATTGTCACTGCGGTGCGCTCTGCTATCACAAAGGTGCATTTTTGGTGAAAATTTTGGGAGTGTTAACCTTACTAATACTTTTTTATAGGGGAAGAAGGGCGGATTCAAAGACACCAAGCCCGAGCTTATCCTCTCACATGTCCTCCGCGTGGCGTATTAGAAGGTAACCTGGATCCCAAGCTCATCGAGGATGTCTCAGTCGGCAACGTTCTGCCACCAGGCGGAGGCGCTTCTGCTGCACGCATGGCTGCTCTACATGCTGGTCTCCCAGTCGAAACCTCCATCAACACCGTGAACCGACAATGCTCGTCCGGGCTCACCGCCATCAACCAAATCGCAAACCAAATTCTCGCAGGACAGATCGACATCGGTATCGGTACGTAGTTTTGCGCTGCCCCGGTCCACTTTTCGGACCTTACTTACTCACTTACCTTGGTCCTAGGCGCCGGAGTGGAGTCAATGACACACGGCTACGGCGCTCGCGCCGCCCCGGAGGTCTCCGACGAGGTGCTCGAAAACCAGGACGCTGAAGATTGCCTGCTGCCCATGGGCATCACCTCGGAGAACATGGCAAAGGACTACGACATCACGCGCAAGGTGCAGGACAAGTTCGCGGCCAGGTCGTTCCAGAAGGCAGCTGCGGCGAACAAGGCAGGCAAGTTCAGGGCTGAGGTTGTGCCCATTACGGCGAAGTAGGTCGACCCAAAGACGAAGAAGGAGACCCAGGTGGTCATTGACTAGGACAATAGTATTCGAGATGGTGTTACCGCTGAGAGCTTGGGCAAGCTCAAGCCTGCTTTCTCGAAAGACGGCTCGACTTATGTGGTATGTTTTCTCAACTTTACTTAGTTTAGTCACTTCGTAACCACCTCTTCGCAGAAAACATATCCCAGCTTTCAGACGGCGCTGCCACCGTCCTCCTCGCACGCTGCTCCGTCACCAAGCGGCTCGGGCTCCCCATCCTCGGCAAGTTCGTCACCGTAGCGGCCGTCGGCGTGCCCCCGCGCATCATGGGCGTGTCGGGGGCCACCCGCTTGGGTGCACGGGTGCAAGACAGGTTGCGACTGGGCTGAGTATTGCGAAGCAGACGGGAGGTAAGGTGTTCGTGACGAGCATGTGTATCATGTCGGGGATGGGTATGGCTGCTGTGTTTGTTAACGAGCAGTAGATGAGTTTTATTTCGTCGCTCTCCAGAGTTTATTCTGTATGAAACCTAAAAGTATGGAATTATTCTGATCATGAAACCAAAGACGCGAAGACTCAACCTAGCAAAAAGTTCTGGTGTTGCGACCTACGCATGTATCTCAATCTGATTACTCGTTGACCAAAGAAATTTGACCTGCAGTTGGATGCCAAACAAGCTTAAGTGTGATGATGTCTTAACCCATATGCATATACTTACTTGCATGTTGGTATGGACTTTTTTTCTGCTGAAGTCAACATATTTTAATTGCTTTTGAACAGATGAAAATGTTTTGTGATCTTGGGTACATCATAGTATGCGATAGCCCAGGCCGAAATTGTGACTCTCACTCAAGCCTCTAGGAAAACGAAGTACATCGTTGTCCTCGATGAATTAATTAATCAACACCATCCCTTCGCACATCCTTCGGGAGGTGGTTGGACTTTCCCTCAACAAATCAACCTGGCCGCCTCAGCCTCATCCATTTCGCGTTCCCCGGCTGATGTCGACTTGACGGATGTTACTTGCAGGCAAATCCAAAGGCATGGATACAGTAAGTAATAGTTTGCTGAAAACTCAAGAATTCAATTCCCTCATAACTAGCACCTCCTTCTTTGGCGTGCCAGCTAGGCAACTAAGCTGCTATCCAGTGCTCTGCAGCCGAGGCCATTTAGAACAACGATTGGTTGCCCACAGACTGTCAATGTCGAACTCATTCATTCATTGGCTGCAGGCATATACAGATCTAGAAGCATCGAACGACAAAAAGCCGGGGTGTCGAAGGTAATATGACACACAAAAACTTGACATTGAGCCAGGAGACGAAGGCTACACAAAGTTCGATATGTAAACTGCCATGGCCTACGACAACGAGGGGGATTACGCTGAAGGATTGAGGATAGGAAGAGGTTGAGGGAGTTGACTAAGGGCAAAGGTGAACGTAAGTTGACCCCAAAGATGATGTCGCAGACCTTGGAAACGGCGGTCACACCAAGTTATATGTGCGAACCACACACCCCGGCTGTGGCGAGGTGGGTTACACTGAAGAAAGACGAGCAAAAAATTATGATGCGTTTGGAGAACTTCGAAATCCAGGCACAGTCGCGGCCCGCGGTTCCGGCAGCCTCCTCCTTGCACTCGCATGTAGACTCGGATTCGAGTTTCACGTCCATGAACGCCAGCCTGTAAAATCATCATCGGCCATACAAGCCAAGCTTCCAACTGTGCGTGAGTCTTTGAAAGCCTGCGAAGTAGTGAACCCAATGCCCGAACGAATGCATTGCGAACTAGCTGGGAAACGTTCGAGTTGAAGGTCTCGAAAACGATACGAGCAGCGGTGGAGAGCACGAAGAGGAACTCGTCGTCGTGCAGCAGCAGCGCGAAGTGAAGGACGGAGGTTATGTAGTGGGCAATGCGAACGTGGGTGGAAAGGAAGGAAAGGATGGATGTCGTCGTGTTCGGGTTACAAGCGAGCTGGAGAGTATGGCGCCATCGTGGTACACGTAGAAGAACGGAGGAAGGTTTTTCGTGTGGAGGAAGTGAAGAGATGTCGGTGCGAAACTTCGAAGGCGCATACACTCAAGTTGGTGTCTGAGTTCACACTCGGTCGCGGATGAGGCTATGAGGTTTCGATTAGAAGATGATATTGAAGGTCTACTCGTACTTGTACTCACAATGACAGTGACGAGGAGCCAGGCTGCATCATGAACGACGTTGAGCTCGAGTTGCCAAACATACGCCTCGATGGTGGGACCTTTCCACGAAATGTAGTACGCAGATGTAACTACCGTATAGCATATATGCGAAAATTGACGAGGAGACGCGGTCTTTCAAGATCCCAGAGACATAATGAGTTCGAACTCTCGAACCAAGGTTGGATGGGATGGATGGTGGTACGAGCAGCAGCTGTCGCATACGAAGGTCGAAGTCGAACCGCAGAGATGCCTGCTTGTAGGTCCGCTGATACTGAAGCCAAATACGAAGCCAGTAGACAGGCGAAGGCAAAGCATCCTCCTGAAATCTTGAAACCAGTCAGAAAAACACCGAATATGAGACGCTTAGTATACGCACCATCATGGCCGACGATGGTAGCCCTTCCTCCGTCCGACTGCCACTCGCTGTCCCACCAAACCCAACAAGCCAGATCAAAGTCGCACGACAAGTTTGGTCGGGTGAGGAACCGGACGTCGAGGATCGTTGAAAGTAAACTAGTGGAGAAGTACCCGGGGGTGGGTTAGAAAAAGTAGGGAGGTAGAGAAGCAAACACCTACGAAAATCGGGAAAATCGATTGTCTATGCCGTCGAGGAACTCGAGGCGACGATGCGAAGTGATGACGTGGCACAGGAGTGGAAGCACTGAACTGCGAAACTCGGGATTGAACAACCAAGGACGACGGTATGAGGGAAGCCGTTCGAGGAATGAAGGTAGAGGGGGATGGATTCAAAATCCCTGGCGGTCAAAGGGAAGATGAACCTCAAGATGCTGACGTCGAGCCAGGAGAGGAGGACTACATGAATGTTGATATGTGGACTACCGAGACCGACGGCGTTGAGGTAGCCAGTCGTCGTGACGAATCGACAGGAGGGAATTGGTTTTTGCAAATCCAGGCACCGTCCCGGGCCGGTGGATCAAAGACCCGTTTCTTGAACTTCCCTTCCTCTCTTCTTCTCTTCCTCCTCGTGTATTAGCTTGAAACCCGCCCTTGAATCAACCAACCCACACGTCTATAGACACCCTTACTTCCCTCCACCGATCCCTTTCATCGATGACATCACGGTCCAACTGTCCAAGAGCTTTAGACCCGATGCACGGACCTGAACGCACAACAAACTAGCCAACATTCGAGGAGGAGACGCGATGGGGTGCGGGAAGCGGAAGAGAAAGCGACGAGGAGCTTGAAGCCGTGAAGTAGCGTGAAGGACGGAGGCGTTAGCTGGCAAAGCGGATATTCATGGAGAGAAAGAAGGGGGAAGGATAAGGTGTAAGTTCGCAGATTTTCGAACAGGATGGAGTCATTTAACCCTCTTGAACGACCGAAGCTTGTCGATAGGCCCGCACCTGGAAGGACGGGGGTGAGGTTCGACTGCTGAGAGCGCGAGCAGACGCTGGTGTTAGCAGGCAGGAACTGCATGTAAGTCTTGCTGCTCGTTTGCGGTCGAACTTGGTTGAGGAAAAACCTGGAGATTTTCGGTTAGAAGGAAAAAGAAAACTGGAAAGCAGTCAAATAGCACCTCGAAGCGCGAAGAAATCGCGGTAATTGAAAGATTCGCAGTTTGAACGAGATCTTCATGGCAAATCGCTAGCGCGACGATTCGAGCTCGAGAAATACCTCCTTCCTTAGCCCGCGTTGTCCACAGGAGTCTCGTAGTTATTGGTCGACCCTTCGCCTCCACGAGTCCATGCTCTCGTTGCATATTCACGTTCTGCTTTCGCATCCTTCTCTCCGTCCCAAGTATCGCCGGCGTCGATAATGGTAGCGATGAGCTATCCTCGACGGCATCGCAAAGGTAAAAATCTCTGAGCCCATATCTGCTCCGATTCCCAAGTTATCCACTGGAATCTCGCAGTGCTTGTTGACCCATCGTGTCCAAAGTTCGTTGCGTATCCAAGTTCCCATCCTTCTCTCCGCCCCGAGTTCCGCCAGCGTCGGTAGTGGCAGTGATGATCCACCATCGACGGCACCCAACCTCATCCACCATATCTCGAATGTAAACAGCTCGGAACCCATACCCACGCCCATTCCCTAATCGTCGACTGGTTCCTCGACACCCACACAACGTGTCTGTTCCCGCTATCTTGTTGCTTCCATCCTGAGGACTGCAGCAGGGGGGTGTAGAGTCACTAGTCACTGGTCTGAATTCTGGGTTCAATCCAAGGTCGGCAGCGAAGACATGCCGCAACGCCGTCGCCAGCGAATATTCCTAACGCGGGAAGGCGTACGAGTACCAGTCGCTGAAACATCGAAGCTGGATTGGTGACGTGATAAACGACTTCGATGTAGGGGCGTCCTAGGCCGGCACTAGCAAGAAAAGTCGACCAAATGGGTTCAAAGGCAACTTGAGCGAGGCAAAGTTCGAAAATGGAGAGTTTCCAAATCGAGCGACCGCCACGGGCCAGCCGGACCTTATTTCTTCGCGGTCAACAACGAACACTCCAGCCATTGCTCAAGAGCACCACCGACCCAGAGCTATCGGCCTCCACCGGCTATCTTCAACAACCTCGTTATCTCATCTCACCTCTGAAATAAGGCGACCGGCGACGGAAAGGCAAATCACGGAATCCCGGAGTTGTGCAAACCAACAGTAAACTGGACGAGGCGATGATGTGGTAGAAGGGATCACCGGATGCTCGGGTGGCAGGGAAAGGATGACGAGGTGCTCGTCGTCGTGCGGCAGCGTGAAGGATAGAGATTCTGTGGGCAGGCAAGCGAACTTGGGAGGAACGGCATGGATGGGATGCAGGACGTGCCTCGTCCTGCGAGTTGTCGGGTGTCATTGAGGCCTCGAAAATGACGACGACGAGGTGCTTATATCGACGTGGTGAAGAGAGGGCCAATGCGAGAAGGGAAGTAGGCGTGTATATGCGTGCCGACTCCGCTCTTGCCATCATTCCCTCCACAGTAGACGGGTGAACCGCCCTCGCCGTCAAGGAAGCTGCCATATGCAATCTAAGGGTGAAGGAACTCAGATGTAGTGGCGGATCAGGCTCAGGTGAGACGGCAATTACAATTCTTGGAGATCTGCTGAATGAAGTGCCACACAGAGGTCTTCTCTGTCCTCGAATCCCTCAGAAATGGTATGAACTCAGTTATTTCGACGCATATATCCTGATCTCTGTATGCTAATCCCTGGATTTAGTCATTCCTAATCAATCGTCCTCTGCGAGTATTTCTGGAGCAAGTAACTGAGTACCTTACTGTTTAAGGTTCCGTTTCTGTGGGTGAAATGCTTGCTAATATCGACCTGCCAGCCGCTTGGTATCGAGGTGGGTAGTCCTTGTTTTATTTATGTACTTCACGCTGATTTCCTGATTTCCTAGTTAACCTATTTATATATCAGATCGAGCGTGTACATATCAAATTTGTACAGATAGGAGCAGAAATAGACCGATTTAGCTCTACACAGAAACACCCATACCACATCAGATCTGCTCAGAACAGCTCTGTTTGGAGCAGATTGACGCTGGATTTGTCGTCGTCATGAAATTCAGCTCACAGATAAATTTGAGAAGCAGAAAATGTGATCGGGAAAACTCGGACTTCGGAAATGCAGCTCGGAGCAGATTTACGCAGCGCAGCGCAGAACCGGCTTTGACTCTGCTAGTAATCGTCAGTGCCGCCACGATGCTCCGGGGAGGTCTGTCAGTTGTTGTTCGAAAAAGCATTGCCGACACACCTCTCGCCTCAACTTCTCGCTACAAGGTATGTGTCCAGCTCATTTGTCGTATGTGGGACTGAAGCTGGATAATTTCTAGGACATACAGTCGTAGAACTACCAGAGTTGCTGTAAAGTAACTTGTCATCAGAAATGTCCAATCCAACTCAAAACGTCGGAACAACACTTACGGGGGTCATACAAGACATCGCAGCTCTTCTACCCCTCCTCGGCACCGATCAATGCGAGCAGCACGTCGGGTCCTCTCTCGAAGGCGGATATCTCTACGCTGCAGCGGCGCCTTTGTCCATCTTCGGCAGTCTTGGCATTGTCTTTTGTGGATGAAGGTGTTGACAATCTGACAACAATGAGAGAGCATCCGGATGCAGATGCAGAGCCGAGTGGAATACAAGACGCAGACGTGGAGGAGGTCAGCAGGGGTGGGAATGCTGTGCCCCCTGCCCTCTGTCGTTCCCTCTTCGTAGCCTCTGACGTAATCTGGGAACTTGTTGGCCTTTCTGCAGCTGTATTCGATTCTCTGTAGAATAGATGACGAATAAAAGCTCGAAGGCATTGCAGCTGCGATATCAGAGTTGGATTTCCGGTCAATCACAAGTTTAAACGAGAATGCTGAGGGTCGACAAAAATTGAATCGTCAGAGGCTATCTTGAGAAAGGTTAGAATCAGCAGTCATTGATGAGTAAGAACATACGAAGGAAAGTTATAAAGTATAGCTGCACGAGCTGTCTAAGAGCTTGAGATGATCTTTGAGAGTGAGGCGTTGAGTGATGACGTGACGGGGGTAGTCGTACGCAAATGGGCTGATGGATCTCCAAACGTCGGAGGAAGGGGTTGAGAATGTCGACTTCAACAGTTGAACGTTGAACCACCAAGGCCGACAATCAAGAGGGAACTCTTCCCGAGGATGGGAGTCAAGGGTAAAGACATGGTCCCAGGAGCCGAAGGTAAGATGACCCCCTAGATGTCGATATTGAGGCAGGAGACGGGATACACATCAAGTTTCATATGTAAATCACCAAGACCGACGATAGCGAGAAAGATTACATTGAAGGATGGAGGGTAGGATGAGGTCAAGCGGAATGACGAGTACCGATAAGTCGAAGGTAGAATCACCCTCAAGACGACGACGTTGAGCCGAGAAACGAAGTCTACACGAAGTTCGATCTGCGAACCACCAATTTCGACGATGGCGAGGTGGATTACTCTGACGAATGGCGAGCAAAAAATTATGATGCCCTCCGACCGAGTCCGACGAAGTTCTGGGTCCAGGCAGAGTCGCGGCCCGAGGGTTCCGGCAGCAATCCGACCTCCCTCCTCGTCTTGCAAGTCTTGTAGACCTGAACTCAAACTTCATGTTCACAGGGGCCAGCCTGAAAAAATACCGCCTGCCCCGGCTGACCACTTCTAACGTGCTTGAACCATCGAAGGCCTGCGAGGTGATGAATCTAGTGCCCAAATGCACTGCGAACTGCTCAAGAGTAGAGCCCGTTAATGACAACGCGAGCAACGGTGGAGAGGACGAGAAACTCGTCGTTCTCCAGCGGCGCGAAGGGCAAGGACTTTGTAGCTTGCCACGTGAACGTGGGTATGAAGGTGGGAAGGAGGGTGAGGGCCAGTGTATCATATCCAGTGACTGGCCTGTAAGATTGCCACCTGCTCTAAGTTCCAACCAGCCCTTTCTGATCTTCAAAGACCCGCAAAGTGGAGAATCCAGTGCCTCGAATGCATCGTGAACTGGCTAAAAGATATTCGAGTTGAGGACGTCGAGGATGAGACGAGCAGCGGTAGAAAAAAACGAAAAAAAGCTTGTCGTTTAGCAGTGCGAATGATGAGGATTTCGTAGGAGGCCAAGCGAAAGTGGGTGGAGAGGAGGAATAGGAGGGCAAGATAAAAGTCGTCGTGGAATAACCGGGCTGGAGCGAATCACGCCATTATGTTGCACTGGAAAGAGTGCAAAAAGGATTTTTGTGGGGTGTAAGTAAGGTGACGCAAGTGCGGAAAGCTTCAAGTGCGCATATATTCGTCCAAAACCCGATATTGGATGAGTGGATACTTGGCTGCGGAATAAAGCTGGAGTTTTCGATTAGAATAGGAAAAAGAAAGTGTAATCGTAATGCTACTCACAATAAAGGTGTCGAGGAGCCGCACTAAATCGTGAATTGACGACATCGACCTCGAACAGCAAACTCCAACATCGCCGAACATTGCCTCAAATCACGAAGCCTTTCTTTGGGAGAAAGGTATAGCATACAGTCCGGCAAAAGGAGGAAATCCTGCCGCCGGTCGTTTGGCGATTAAATGGTGGCACGAGCAGAGGCCTTCGCATACGAAGGTCGAAGAGTAACCTGCAGGGATGTCTGCTCGTAGGTCCGCTTGTACCTTGAAGAGAAAGTTCGATGAAACCTAAAAATCCATGAGACAACACCGAGTATTGGAGCTTAGTGTACACACCGTCATGGCCAACAATGGTTCTGCGTCCTCTGTCTTCCACGAGGAGAACGAAAGTCGAGGTGGTGACATGGTTCGGGGAGTCGAAGGTAAAATGACCCCCTAGATGTGAATTGTGACTCCGGAGAAAAATAATACATCAAGTTTGATATGCAAACCACCAACTCCGACGACGGCGAGGTCGATTACGCTAAAGAATGAAAGGTAGGAAGCGGACGAGGGAAATAACCAGAACCAAGAAGTCGAAGGTAAGCTGAACCCTAAGACGATGACATTGCGGTCGAAAATGGCGGCTACACGAAGTTCGATCTACAAACCACTAAGACCGACGCTGGCGAGGTGGATTATTCTGAGGAATGGCGAGCGAAAACTTATGGTGATTTTGAAGACCTGCGCAATCCAGGCACCGTCCTCGACTTGAACTCAAGCTTCGTATCGACGCACAACAGCTTGAAAAATGTCCACCCGTGTCGCAAGCTTCGACTGACCACTTCCATCCGTGCTTTAGTCTGTAAAAACCCGCGAAGTGAGAAACCCGTGCGAACTGGCTGCGGGAAGTTCGAGTCGAAGACGTTGCTGACGGTGCGATCACAGCGGTCAGAAAACGACGAGGTGGTCCTCGTTGTGTTGGGTCTAAAGGGCGGAGATGTTGTAGGAGCCTAATCGAATATGAGTGGAGAGAGAGGAAAGGAGGGCACGATAAAGTCACTGTAGTACAAGCGAGCTGGAGCCCACCGGCAGCCTCGCCTTAGAAGTCGATTTCTTGGGTGGAGAAGGTGCACGGGAGGTGGTGCAGGAAGCTTCGAAGGTACGTTTAATTATCAGACGTCCAATGTTGAGCGAGTTCACTTTGGATTGCAGGATGAAGCTGGAACTTTTATATTAAGTTAGGAGACGAAGGAGAGGGTGTAATTGGACTCACGATGACGGCCTCGACGAATCGTACTGGGTCTGACACACTGTCCGACCATCCTTGTTTGGTTTCTCAGCCTCAACGTCGTTCGCCGTTCAGTGAAGACGACGTCCGAACCAATTCATCATAGCCAAGCCCGAAATTCACCCCGAATAGTCCTTGTACAAACCGAACAGGAAATCGGTTCGAAAAACCACCGTCAACCAGCAGTTCCGGCTAGCCCAGCCCATAACTCGTCTCCTCATCTCCTCGTCTTCGCTCGAGGTCCCAATCTCCAGCCACTAATCCAAGCCTTTTCCTCGGTATACCCGCAGCCGTGGTAACATCTTCATCTTCGTATGTTGGTGCCCACCCCCATTGACTCTCAGGAAACGGAGCCTCAACATGTGGTTCAACTTCGCCTGTTCCTCCTCACGGCTCTAACACCCGACCCACACCCAGACCCGCCGTCCTCGCTCAATCCCGGATTCCTCGTCGTGCCAGCACACCAGACTTGACCGACGTAGGCGCACGGGTTGGAGAGACCCGACGATTGGTAGGAAGGCTTTCCTTCGACTGGAAATTCCAAGGTCGATGAGCATACGCCTCGGTTGCTGAGTCTTTCCAACCGAAAAACATAGCAGGTGTATCTAAGCTCTGTATAATTCAGTGAAGGAGGGGATATTCGAAGTTTGAGGAGGAAACCTGGAGCGATGTTGAGGCCCGGAGGGATGACGTGGTGCGCATAGTTGAAACCAGAATTGAAGATGGAGTCTAAAACTTGAAGGAGAAGAAGCCGTGAGCATCTAGGTCGGTGTATAAATCACGAAGACCGACGATATCGAAGAAGCTTGTGTTGAGGAATGAGGATGGGGGTAATGAAAACCATTTAGGAAGTTGAGTGTAAAATGACCTGCAAGAAGTCGACCTTCAGCCTAGAGACGGTGGGTACACAAAGTTAGATAGGCAAACCACTAAGGCCGACAATATCGAGGAAGGTCGTCCTGACGCATGGACGGGAGGAAATTGGATTTCGAAGACGCGAAAATACCCTTGCAAATCCAGGCACCATGACGGCCCGGCGGTCCCGGCTGACCCAGGTGTCCTCTCCTTGCCCTCTCCTCTTCCTCCTTCTCGTCCTCCTCGTGAAGTCTGCGAGCGTAAAATCTTCCTGAAAACCCATGACCTCATGCGCATACATCAATCCTTTCCTTTCCTTCCTCCGCCCGTCCCTTCGAACAACGATTTCAGGGTCCAAGACCTGCAAACGGGATGCACAAATGCAGGTCGAACTGCGTAAAACGACGTTCGAGTAGATGTAGAAAACCGACAGACGGAGATGGGAGCAGCGGCAGAGAGAAGGCGAGTATGCCGTCGTCGTCCAGCAGCGTGAAGGACGGAGGTGTTGTCGTTGAAAAACAAACATGAGAGGAGAGGAAGGAAAGGGATGGAATTGGTCGTCCTAAAATCAAGCTAGAGCTATCCCCTCGAACGAAGGGCCAACATTTATAGGTAAGGGTGCCGCATCGCAGCACCAAGAGGGACGACGATATGCTTCTCGTGTTTAGAAAGATTGTGTGGACATTAGTTGCGGGCATTTTGAAGTTCGAAGACGCATACAGCCGTCCTATGTTGATCGAAATCGTACTTTGTCGCGAGGTAAAGCTGTGGTTTTCTGTAAGCAGACGAATAAAGCTGGAAAGAAGTAGAGCTGCACTTTTTGTCAGTTGAAAACTGGGGCTGTCGAACTTCTGTGAACCGTTTGAACCTCGTCTTTGCCGTAAATTGTCAACGCAACGAGTCGAGCTCGAGAAGCGGCAGCAGGACCGAGCTTCTCCAAGTCCCGATGTGGCTGCAATGATACCCCTCCGCCTCCAGTAACCACTCCCATCCGCGATTCCATATCCACGCCCGGGCCCTATCCCCAGCACCACTCCCTCTCTGCCCCCAAGAAACGCCAGCGAAAGTACCGAGAGCATTGTAAATGCTTCCCCCATCCATTGCAGATACAAATTGCAGGTCGATTTCTTATCAACGAGTTTTGAAGTGTCGCGTTTAGAAGAAAAGGGAATCATTGAGAGAACGTATGGAGAAGTAGGTTGGCAGATCTTCCAAAAGCTTGAGGTCATTGTGTGGTTGTACGATGAGGAAAACAGCTCGAATTCGGGTACTTCTTCCCAGAGTAAGTCGCCTGCGTTGAAAGTCGTTGAAAGTCGGGAGAATAGTCCATTAGGGAGCCGATATAAACTCCTGGAAGAGAGCATTCCATAACGGCGGGAGCGGTTGGTTCAACGAAGACGGCTCGTGGAAACTGGTGCAAAGAGAACGACTACATAGGTAAGCGTCCGTGAACAAAGAAAACGGAATACCGTGACTCACCCATAGCCTCTTCGTGAGCCACGCATATATGTGACAATTCGCCTGAGGTTTTCGACATTGTGGCTTTGATGACTTGAAAAGGAGAGCAAGAGTCGTTGATAACACTGAGAGTACAATTCACGTCGTCGATGAATGGGGACAAGAAGTACCGCTTATGTAAGTAAATCTTCTGGTGTAATTTCCCTCCATGTACGATTACTTTTCAACTTTCTATAGGTTTTCTAATTCACTTCTAGATCCTGTTCTTGGGCACTCTTCAATAACTTACCTTGATGATATCGATGACTCGTGCGACACCTTTCATTTCGCATATTCGCATGTCTGCCTCTTTTCCTGCGGAATCTGACTTGAATCTGACCCTCTCTTATTGCCGACTTCCCCACTCGTCGATTGCTGCCCCGCCGAGCACCACCACACGTCTTGGTCTCCACAGTGACTCGTCGTCTTGCTTCCACGCCTTAAGCTAAACGTGCACCTCCTGTGCGATCCTTCATCGCCGCCAGTGCCACCTACCCTCTCCTTTTCGCCGACCTTCTCCGAGTCTGTTCCGAGGGAGGAACATCGCCGTTTGAAACCTAGCTCGCCATCCTCTCCCTTCTGCAAACTACCCCACCTCGTTTCCTCCATGTCGGCTTCCTCATCTCCCCCAACCCACGACCGTCCGCTGAAGTTACATGCAACGGTGCATCCGAAGGGCTCGAGCACTCCTACTTGAGTATATGCGCTACGCCTCTGCCTACATCCCACCATTTTATGGTGCCTTCGTCCATCTTTGTATTAAAAAACTTTGGATCGTTGTCGACCTTTTTGCAGCTGCATTGCTTGGACTGGATTTTCTGTAGAATAAGTATTACAAATTATACTCGAAGGTATTGCAGCTGCGATCTAAGAGTCGGATTTCCGGTCCATCACAAGCATAAACGAGGATGCTGAGGGTGATAAAAATTAGATCGTCAGAGGCTATCTTGAGAGAGTAAACACATACGAAGAACACTTCGAAAGTACAGCTGCGCAAGGAGTCAAAGGTGTCGTTTTGATATATAAATCGACAGTAATTGCCTAGAAGGTCTTATCAACAAATGCCACTAACTACTGAGATGGATTATTTATTGAAGGCGCAAGACCACCTGCATTCCCGCCTTCCATTTACCCGTCGAGGATGAAAAAATTCTATTAGGCTTATTCTTTTCCTTCGTCAGTTATACATCCTTATTTAAAAAAATGCGCCTCGGAAATTCATCCTATGGCGCGACTATGGACAACTTCCCCCTGGTTTATTTAACCGCCTATTAATTATAAACTTCTGAATAATCCATCCTGCCATGCACCACATTGAAAAATTTCCCCAGATTTATTTAACCGTCCATGAATTAGGGCCTTTCCATTAATTCATCCCACTATGCATCGATGGATAAAAGCAGCTAGATTTGTCCATTATCCGTTGAATTATACCCTTCCCATTAATCAAAAATTACATTTGTAATTGTTCTTCGCATCTTGAATAATTTTCCTTTCAATTGTTCATGCTGTCCCTCCTCAATTAAAAATCCCTGCGTTTTGTCCATCTCTTGTGATGTCTACATTTTTCTGTTTATGGAAAACAGACATACGACCTGTCTAATCATTCCCGGCATTCCCTTCCCTCAACTGAAATAGAAATGCTTATTTAGCCCATATAAAATACTATGAGACTATAGCTCAGGGTTTAGGAGTGACATTCAAGTTCTTTCCGTGCTTTGATTCAGTTCGGCTCATGACAAATTTCAACCAAATGCGGGCGCTTGTTCTGTTCTCGGCGCTTATTCTGTTTTCTTTTCTTTGGCGCGGGTTCGAAGGATGCATTTGACGAGCCTATAGAGTGAGAGACTGGCCACTGACATGTTAGTATATACTTTGACAATGATTTTCATTTTACCAGCTGGTCCTTGCGATGTTTTTTCGGTCTCCATTGGTTTTCTTCCTCTCTTCTTCTGATATTGACAGGTTGAGCGAATAAGTAGTCAGAAACCTTTCGTATACTAGGAACCCCAGCTCTTAGATCACATTTCAACACACTTTTTTTCTGCTGTTTTATGCAGTGTATGTCGACCCAGACGCAGACGGTAGATAAACTACAATGACATCTGGGTCATTTTTGGCCTTCGTCTGACCTTTATTTCTACCCGGACAAGTGTGCGCCAAAATTATACAGGCAGAAAGCTAAAAATTCAAGCTTGGAAATGCCTGTAAAATTCAAAATCTAAGTGTAGGAGGGAATATCTTATGCGATTAATGGTTTTGCCAATAATGAGTTGCAACATAACCTAGATCTCTGCAGATCTGTGTCGACGTTTAACACAGCAAATAAATTAATGGGTGACTTTCCGTAAGCTTTTTTAATAGATTATTCCGACATAAATGGCGTCGGGAGTTGAAAGCCAACATCTATCGAGATAATCTATTCCTTTTAATCCTCCGTAAGCCTGCTCATTAAATTACTGAAAACTCGGATTATCATGACTCTCTTATGGCTACCACGGATTTTGATGCACAAAATGAGAGAATGGTTAATGCAAATCATTCTAAATTGGTATTAGGGGCGGAGAGGTCTGCACTTCCTGCGGCGGTGACCACCTTCAGAACATAACGATCACAGTGGGAGCAAAGACTTACGAGCCATCACAAATAAGCGAGGGGGACCTTATAAATCGCATTGTATTTACTGAAAAGATAATAGCCCTGTACATATAAAGGACAACTTCCACGACTGAGTTTGAACGTGCTTTGACGATGGCGACAACAGTGGATCAACAGACGCCAAAATAGGTATGTGCCTGGTGTTGTTGTGTCAAAATCCATTTATTCGACGCTAGATTATTCTGTTCATGGGGTGTTGACCCTCCTAACAGATTAAGGTTTATTCAAGGGGATCGAGGAATATTCAGGTCGCTTCACCTTCCTAATTGAGCTCGGCTTGACGGCGAAGACCCTTGAAATATTATAGTCCTTTACATTTTTGATTAAAAAACCTTGCGGAAAGTCACCCAATCTGCCAGGTTATTAACAAGTTACAATATATTAATCCATCGCAAAGGGCAAGGACAGATGTCAGTGTACTCTCATGAATAAATCTGACAGGATTTATTCCTCCTGCTCCTCGCATCAGCGGTTCCGAGGATTTATCTATCTAGACAACAGAAGTACAAATATTCGAGATTTATTCATGAAGACTTCGCTTTGGGTGCAATGTCAGGCCAGATTTGCGAATGTCAAATTGTCCGTGAAGGCGGGATAAATCAGGCGGGGTTTATTATACATCCAAACACCCAGTGAACGGTATCGGGTGGAGGATATGTTGGGACGGATATCCGGGATCTATTGATACTCGCTCGGGATGCACAATTTGAGGCCAATTTATAATTGGCGGTTCTGTCCAGACAATGGATAAGCCAGGGAGGATTTATCCACGCGTTGAATAAATCAATTTACATTAATTCATTAGCTAGGGCGGTGAGCCGTCCGGGCGAAGTATAAGTTTACATGACTTTGTTAATCCAGGATGTATGATTCAAGGTCTATTTATTGTTCGCGTCGGTTTCCTGGAGGAAGGATGAATCAGAGTCGATTTATTCATGCGGGAACGATGAATAAATCATTGCACATCAATTCATGGGGAAATACAGCATACCACGCTGAAGTATAAGCTCAGAACAATTTGTTCATGCTGACGGAGTATGCACAGGTCGCACCTGATGCAGATGTATTATCAGATGGACTATTAATTCATCGTCAGTAGTTACTGTAATTTGTTGATCATAACTCTGTGGCTACTACTGAGTACTTATATATCAGGCTGCCAAGCTCTGGTGGCGCAAGCTATTTAAGACCTTGAGGTGATGGTTGAAAACAAAATTTTAAGTGATGGCGTGGTGGCATGGTCGTAAGCGAAAGGGCCGAAGGAACTCCAAACAGGGTGGGAAAGGTTGAGAACAGTGGATTCGATGTTTGGGACACCAAGGCAGACGATAATGAGGAATATCATCCCCAGAAAAAAGGAAGTGGAGATGATGACATGGTTCGGAGAGTTGAAGGTAAGACAACCCCTAGGTGTTGATGTCGAGCCAGGGGAAAAAGGCTACACCAAGTTCGATATACAAACCAGCAAGGCCGACCATGGCGAGGTCGATTACGCGGAAGAATGAAGTGCAGGAAGAGGTCGAGGGAAGTAGAAAGAACCAAGGAGTCGAAGGTAAGATAAACCCCAAGACGATGACGTTGCGGTCAAAGATGGCGGCTACGCGAAGTTCGATGTATGGACTACCAACACCGACGCTGGAAAGGTGGGTTACCCTGACGAATGGCGAGCAAAAAATTATGCTGCCTTTCGAAGACCTTCGGAATCCAGGCACAGTTGCGGCCCGGGGTTCCGGTTAGCAGCTACATCTGTCTCTCCTCCTCCTCCCGTCGACTCTAATTCAGACCTCGTATCAACACACACTGGCCTGTAAAACGAACAGCGTCCCCGAAAACCCAGCTGGCTATTTCCAAGCATTTGAGTCCTCGAAGGCCAGCGAAGTGATGAACCCAGTGCCCAAATGCACTGCAAACCAGTGGCTAGAGTGGAAACATCGATGACGATGATGATGCGCACAGCGGTGGAGAAACCGACGAGGAAGACGAGGAACCGCAGCGGCTCGAAGGACGAGGATTGGGTAGCTTGCAACGTGAACGTGGGTGGAATGGAGGGAAAGGAGGGTGAGATAAACGTCACCGTACGTTTCGATGCCTCTTCATTTCTTCAAATGCCAATTGACTTGATTTGACTCTGTCATGGCAGTACGGAGCCTCCTTTCCTCATGAAATCCAGATCATCGATTCCCACCAAAGCTTTACGTCCGTCTATTCAAGCTTCAACATCTATTCCTGTTGTTCATAACCCCGTCTTACAGCACCGGCCTTGCGGACGCGATGATCAACTGGGGCCTAAACAACGTCGGCTCTGACTACGAGATAGTAGCTATCATTGGGCCACAGTCTTCTGGGAAAAGTAAGCCCGCCGAACTTCGTTTGCTAGCACAATTTGTTTTTTAAAAAAGATATGATCTAACTTTTACTCTGACAAGGTACGGTTCTCAACAACGCGTTCGGAACAGACTTTGCTGTCATGGATCCCAGAGAACGTGGTCAAACTACGAGCGGCATATGGCTGTCGCGGGACAGGACACACAATCTTCTCATTATGGATGTCGAGGGGTCAGACAGCGGAAGCCGTCTTGATGATCAGGTCTGTCTCCGTCTGTCTCCATCGTTGCTGGTTTGCCTGCCACACCTTCTCATGCTTCAATGGCCACACCACAGAGCTTTGAGCGGAAAGCCGCCATGTTCGCTCTGGCATGCTCCAGACTCCTCATCGTCAACATGCTAGAGGACCAAGTCGGTCTATACAACGCTGGCAACTTGGGCCTTTTGCGGATCGTTTTTGAAGAGCACATCGCTATGTACGCGAAATTGGACGAGAGGCAAGTGGTATTATCACGATTTTCAACCTGAACTACCCGAATAACAACTCAATCTAAATTGGTGTATAGGGCATACCACCGGCCGAAAATCGTATTCCTGATCCAACGCTTGAGCGGTCGCACTTCGCTAGCCAGCCTCGTTCGCACAGTAGCTTCGGGGCTTGACAAAGTCTGGGACAGCATCGAAAAACCAGAGGAACTCCACGGCCATCGTCTCCAAGACTACTTCACATTTACCTTCACCTCCCTCCCGGACTTCCTGAGATCCTCTGAGAAATATCACTCAGAAGTCAATTCCCTCAGGACGAAGTTCGTGGACAAGCATAGCTTGGAGTACCTCCTGAAGGACGCTAGCCCGAACGCGATCGCTGCAGATGGCTTGGAGGTGTATATGAGAACCATTTGGGTACGGATGAATGACAAAACCTTAATATTTCTGAAGCTGAATGATTGACAGGGTGCGATTCGTGAAAGCGAGAACTTTAATCTCCCGGGCCAACACGAGCTCCTTGCAAGGGCGATGTGCGATAGAATTGTGACTTCGTTGCTTGAGGAATGTAGACTCAAGTTTGATGATCAGTTCGCCGTTTTGAGTGAAGGAAAGGTTGTAGATGACCTGGGCACGCTTTTGCAAGGCTGGAAGGTCGATATTCTTAGTGAGAACAGATTTTTTTTCTATTTGATTGCTCACTATTTATTATGAACATGGTTAGTGCGTTATGACGAACAAGCTCGTCGATACCTCCAATCGGTGAACACTGAAAAGCGACACACATTAGTCGCCACGTATCATAGTGAAACCCACAAATTATTCACGAGTCAACTCAAGAACCTTCGTCACTCGACTCTCGCCTCTTATGACAACATGCTGGAGGCCGCAGCCGAAAAAGAAGACTCCGAGTTCGATGCTCTCGTCTTCGCAGCAAAGACCCAGCACGAAGCCACATTCACATCGATTGCCACAGCGAGCTTGATCCCGGACGCGAACTGGGACTGGGAAAGTGCGCTTAACGAACTGAGCTCAGACCTTTCTCACAGGATAAAGGTTTCCAACAAAGAGAGAAAGGCAACCGAGCCTCTCACAGCCTTGAACGACGAGTGGGTCGAGTCCGATAAGCGGATGACATCCAAGGCTACTTTGTATCGCGATGGAATGCTGATCGTGGAGGTCACAGTCGACAATTACGATCCATTCCACGCGCTGCGCGGGCGTGTGCTCGTCGTCGTCCGTGATAAGGATGGAAATGCGGTAGGAGTGACGAACGAGCTGCACTCCTCCACTGCTTGTGGAACCTTTGACCCCTTCTGTGCGTCCGATCACAGGGATTGGTTTACTCTGAGGTTTCCGAGGAATGTTGGGAGGCGAGCTGCGGCGATGGATATTTATCAGAAACATGGTGGATCTTTTGGGAATGTGTTGAAAAAAATTCTCGAGATTGCCAAGGTTGTAGTGGCTATTAGGGCTTAGAGAGAGACTTCAATTGCTGTTTTTTTGCGTGTTCTTTCCATCTCTCAAGTTAGATTTACCCTTGCTGGTGTTATTGGGGACCCTCTTTCAGGCATAATTTTATGTTAATTTTCGGTGCAGCCTTCGGTTTTGGTGACAAGATAAGATAAGATCTACGTTATTTGTGACATTCATCGTGCTCTCCGTTATCGACAACCGGCGCCTAATCTTCTTGATCAAGGTCTTCGATCATGACCACCCCAAGATCCAAAGAAACGATCTCTGAGGTGATTGTTCCCGCATTGACGTGCCTATCCTTGAATCGGCCCCAAATTCCGACCTTACTTTCTCTTCCACCAGAACTCCTCACCCGGATCCTCCTCCTGCTCACACCACACCCCACTGCACTGGGCGCCTGCAAACTGACGTGCAAGCACCTCCATGCGCTCATACACACGTCTCTCTCTCTAATCTACCATGCGGCGCTTCACGCCACGCAGCAGGACGATAACCCCGCCTCGCCGATGCCCATATCTGAGAAGATACAGTGCTTAGAGGAAACTTGCCGCCGCTGGGCGCTTTTGGACCTTGGTCAGGATCCTGGGGTCGCGGTTGCAGGAGAAGGAGGAACTCCTGTTGGTCCTGTTACGGTGGACTCTAAAAGGATCAAAGGACTCAAACTCGCGTACTCTCCAAGCGGGATATACGACCTTACAGCGGGCGTCTACCTCCACGGAAATGCGGAACACACAGCGCTGCATTGGATGAAGCTCCCCGGGAAGGACGAGCTTATCGACGACGACAAGCAGCTCAGATGGGACACGATCGATCTCGAGGCGCTGCGCCACCATCCAGACTCGGACGGACGCGAGCGGCGCATCGTCAATACGGGACTATGTATCTACGAACACGACCTCATCGGTGTTGTCACCGTGTACGCTTTTTTTCTTACTTATCTTCCCTGTGGTTAGTCTAACCTTTCAATTTTGCAATTTTAGAACTCCTCGTTCAAACACGTCTACTTCCGCGCATCCCCAGACCGACATCGACATTCTGCTCCTCCAATTCTCGACCGGCCTTCCCCACCCGCTCCTCGCCCCAGGCCAGTCGTTCATCAGACGCGTCTGCACCCCCCTCGCCGAGTGGGTGCAGCCGGCTAGCAGGATCGAGATCGTGGGGGACCACCTCGTGCTCGTTCTGTGCTTCCCCAGCGCCAATGCCCAGCTGGCAGACGATCAGGTGTACATTTGGGAGTGGAAGACGGGGTTACTCAAATTGGTGCGTTCCTCTTCCCTCTTCCCTCTTTCTCCCTTGCCCGAGTTTCTCTTTATGTAATCCAACAACTAACGGTTACACACAACAGTGCTTCACCGTCCCTGCATGGACCTACGCCGACCTCGTATTCCTCACCCCGCAGCTCTTCGCCCTGCCGAACATGCGAACCAACGCGCTGGACGTGCTCCGCATCCCGCAGGAGCCCATTGACGCCTTTGAGCAGAGCGCGTCCGAGCCGATCGCCTCGTTTGGGCTGCCGCCGCTCGCGGAGGGACACGCGTTGGGCGGGGTGTCGTGCAGGGCGGAGCCCAATCCCGTAGGCGAGGACAGCGTCCGTCTGGATAAGGCCCATTTGAACTCAAACTCAAACTCAGATAGTATAACAACCCCCACCCGCCCATTCCGCCCCCGCGCAGAAAACGCACTCTGCATCTTCTCCCTCCGCGTCGTCAGCGGACCGCCAGTGCAGGGTAACGTCGTCCCGTTCGAACACACCTTCACGTTCGTCGTGCACCGCAGCGCGCTGGTGGAGCTTGTACAGCGCTTAGCGCCCTCGCCCTACCCGTCCCAGAGTGACAACATCACCGCCCCGACTATACCCTACACCGCCTGGGGCCCCCGCCTCACACGGTGGTTCAACGCCAACGCCGCCCCCCCGCGCTGCATAACCACCTCCGCCGGCCAGCGCCTCGTGCTCACCTCCGCGCCATCCCCCGCTCGCCCGAACGGGTACCCGTACTGCGTGCTCGACTTCTCGGCGGAGAGCATACGCGCCCTCGGAGCGAGGGTGGGGAAGGAGATGGGCCGCGCGGAGAGGAAGAGCAGGAGGAAGGATAGGAAGATAGTGTGGTTGGAGAAGGAGAGGGATAGGTTGTTGGAGGTGTTGAGGCGGCGGGAGGCGGAGCGAGCGAGGATGAGGGAGGAACAGGCGAGCGAGGTGGATAAGCCCATGGACGCTGCGTCTGGGATGAGACTCAGAGAGATTGAAATGGAGATGGAGTTGAGGCCTGATCCGGAGGCCCTTCCTGAGTCCGACGAGGAGGACGAGGAGGACGAGGACAGTAATGAGCTTTCGATGACCGCTACCGCCTCGCCCTTGTCCTGGGCCTCCCACTCCGCGCCACTCCCATTCTTCCGCCTCCTGTACATCACCTACTCCGAAGGTCTTGAGCCGGCCGCAGCGTTCGCAGAGCCCGTCGTGAGCATGCTGCCGTTCGTCGCGTGTACGAGCCAGCGGTACTACAAATTTGATGCGCTGTTGATGGATGAGGAGCGGATCGTTGGGGTTGAGGTGGGTGCTTCTTTTTTTTTTGCCGTTTCTTTTTTGTTTCTTTTTGGAAGAAGATATGTGATATTGACGCTTTTTTATGTTTCTTTTTATCTGGTGAACAGATTGACGCTCTGGGTCGGATCAAGCCCGTCGAGGTGCATTATTATGGATGACGCACCTGCCTATTAGCAAGACGAAACACTTGACGCGGACACACCATTCTCCTGGTGCTTCGAAAGATCAAATAACGCAGGAATTGGCATGCAAGTTATTCGTTTTGTTTACTTGGGTGTTAATTTCGAATCCGATATTCATGCCGGGAAGTCTTTCGATGATGAATTCGCGGCTTGTGAGACGGGAGGGATGAGACATGACACCTAAGACGGTCGAAATGGTGGACGGATGATATATCCTCTCATCCCAACAAATCGACATGTCCGTTATAGCTGCTACAAATTAAATATAGTTTTCGTATTTACTTCAACTTCCATTTTCATTTGATCGCAGTTCTTCCTCTACTCCGTTGAAATCGAGGTGCAGGATTGAATTTACTTCGTGGTGAGATAATTGACTGTCACCTGGAAAGGCTCTGTGCCAGCGACTTGAGTTCCACCAGTAACCTCGACTTTGTTGTCGGTGCCGTTGTGGTTCCAAATGGTTTCAAAGGTACACTACCTCGGCAAAAAGATTGTCCCACGGAATTTCCGACATGAATTGACCGACAGGGCGAGAACCGCATCACGTGCGGATTCGATTCTGCTGTATGAAATGTAGCTTAGGATCCATAGATTGTACATACCAAGTTTAGAGACAAATGGATAAAATCCTGCGGCATGGTGTGGCGCTGACGGTCGCAACTGCCAAATAAGGCATGTAATTAAATGGGACACTTCAAATGAATCCAACAGAAAGCCAGAACATCAGTAGTTGAGGGGCAGAAAATTAGTATATTGTATTCCCAACGCTTGCTTCGTAAACCGCATAAAATATTGGAATGAGAACTTCATCCAATCCTGCCATACAACTCAACTCAATATTTCCTCCTCCTTCTCTATCTTAAACCGAAAATCTACTTCAAAACAAGGTGGGGAAGATGCAGTTATGTTGGATACTTGGGCGACTATTAATATTTAACAGCTCCAATATTCCAAATGAAATATCCACAGGTAGATGGCCAGTTACAGCTAGCTTAGCTTCGGAAACCACTCCAGTGGGAGCATGTAGGCTGCTCCTGACCCTCAAAATCAGCACTTTCCAAACGATTTTATTGAATTTTATTGATTGTAAGGACTTGTTAGAAGGTGAGACGTTTCCAATTTCTCGGTAGACCCTATATCTTTCTTCCAAGCATCCATGTACGCCAAAAGGCCAAACAATTGACTATGCCGTGAGGCACAAATCAGGTTATTGGACGGTGACATTCTCAAACTGGTCTAGATTATGTTGTAATGAGTATTTTATCCATTGCGAGTGCTGTGAGGTGCTTTGTACCCGTTTCTATTCCTACTCTGCCAATAAAAAATGCGAGGACATGAGTGTTAACATTGCTATACCTGAGACAATCTTGTCATGAAGTATTTTTTGTGCTGTGTACACGGGTAAAATACCTATCAGAGAGCTATACTTTGTCCAACTACGGAATACCACCTAGAGAATCTTCTACAGAAATTAGAAGAACGCCTTTATAGTATTTCCCGACAGAATAGTGAGCCAAAGGAAGGGAGATCCGGTAAAATTTGGTAAGATTTCGGAATAGGTGCACAGATATACACCTTTGAATTTACAGGAGTCTTGAAAATACCATCATCGGATACACCTTGATGTGACTTAAGCATACTAGGGTATGCACATTTCCTTAGTATATTCTAAGGTAAGTTTCCGGTGTAAAATTAAGGAGGAGGAGGAAATATTGAGTTGAATTGTATGGCAGGATTGGATGAAGTTCTCATTCCAATATTTTATGCGGTTTACGAAGCAAGCGTTGGGAATACAATATACTAATTTTCTGCCCCTCAACTACTGATGTTCTGGCTTTCTGTTGGATTCATTTGAAGTGTCCCATTTAATTACATGCCTTATTTGGCAGTTGCGACCGTCAGCGCCACACCATGCCGCAGGATTTTATCCATTTGTCTCTAAACTTGGTATGTACAATCTATGGATCCTAAGCTACATTTCATACAGCAGAATCGAATCCGCGCGTGATGCGGTTCTCGCCCTGTCGGTCAATTCATGTCGGAAATTCCGTGGGACAATCTTTTTGCCGAGGTAGTGTAGTAGATCCAACCTTGAAGGAGAACTTGGAATCGGTTTTTGGGATTTCTATAGTCGTGCCACTGGTGATTAACGAAGTTGTTACTGTCTTCGACCCAACCTTCAAGGGAATGCTGGGAGTGACGGTCGCATTGGTAGAGCCGCCATAATAGAGCACGCAACCCGTTCCGTTTACACCAGCCGCGTTACTGATGCCAGAGGATAAAGTAGATCTATGATCTCCCTTTAGTCAATTGGTCAAGCAAGAACGACGGAATGCGTACGGCACTCGAAGACTACCAGTAATATCGGACAAAGGCATGAGAGCAGGTGTTGTTTTTTGGGTGACTGGTAGTGAGTCTTAAGTTCTGAAAATTTGAGGTGAACGACCTCCCCTTTTAAACGTTTTGGACAGGTTTCATTTTACAGCACGCACCTCTGAACATCCGAGGCTCTAGATTCATTTTCACGACACGCGCGAATTTACCTTCCACGCGGCAGACAGAAGAGCCTGCCAGTGATTGTAAGGAGTTCTCTCTCAAGTAGACAGATGTGAGTGTAAGGTACATTCGAGTATTCCGAGTCGTCGGTAAGAGGGCCGCAAATCGGCCTGAGATATTAGCGTAGAAGAATAGTTGGTGGCCCAAATTGGACGTAGATATTTAGTCAAAACCATATTTGAACTATGCTATACTATGAACCCCAAAATATTTAGGACATATCAATCTTTGGCGCGCTGTTCTAGCACACAGGTAATCAATCCTTGTGAGTCGTGAAAATATGGTTCAGTCTTTGATTTGATCATGAAACGGGGACTCAGACTATACCTATAATTGCAGGATAATGGATGTAGACTATTGCAAGACTATTGACACGAGTTTCACTCGATTTGTTGACTTCTAAGAGGTCAGTGTTCCGTTGAAGTCCTTTACGTGGGTAGTTTTCTTCTCACTCGTAATTACTCTTGGTTCTCTGACTTGTCAATGACTGGGCTCAACTTCGTATCGAAGTTAAACAGCGGGAAGCTTGGCCTGATTTCTCAGCTCGTCGTCAGCTGCTGCCCAACAAGCTCAGCCCACCATACTTCTACAACCGTAAAGTTATTGGCTTGAAGGCCGATGCTTCGCACAGCAAAACTCGTCCCCAGTCGAGCCTTTTTCTTCTTCTGATATTTACCGTGAATTGTAGTCTGTAATATTTGTTAATATACATCCTTTGATAAGCAAACAAGAATTATAAAAGAAAGATACAGTGCATAGCCCACGAATACCCGACTGATGACATGGTTCGAAGAGTCGAACGTAAGATGACCGCTAGATGTTGACGTCGAGCAGGAGACAAAGATTTCCTTAAGTTCTATATGCAAACCACAAAGGCTGAGGTGGAATACCCTGAAAAATGGAGGATAGGATGAGGTTGAACGACGACTGAGAAGTCGAAGGTAGATTCACCGATCACACAAAAGACGACGACGTTGAGCCGAGAAACGAAGAAAACATTAAGTCCTATGTGTGCTTGAACTACCTAGGCCGACGACGGCAAGGTGGGTTACTCTGACAAAAGGCGAACAGAAAATCACGATAGTTTTGAAGAACTTTGAAATCCAGGGACAGTCGCGGACCTTGGGTTCCGGTCGAAGCTCGACCTTCCTCCTCGTCTTTGAGACGTGGACTCAAGCTTCATGTTCACAGGCGCCAGCCTGAAAATACCGTCGGCCTCAGCTGACCACTTTTAGCTGTGCTTGAGTCATCGAAGGCTGGCGAAGTGATGAACCCAGTGCCTGAATGCACTGCGAACTGCTTCAGAGAAGTTCGAGTAGAAATGATTAAGCCAGAGACTATGAATGGCCAGCGATCGTAGATGGAGGCGGCGCGGTCTTTTCACACCCAGAGGAAAGGAAGTACGTCTTTTGGGTGGAGGAAGTGAGGATGATCGTGCAAGAAGCTTCAAGGGCACATAGCCGTCCAACGGTCAATGTTGGCCGCGTTTGCACTCGCTGGTGGAACGAAGGTGCCAAGTTTTTGGTCAGGAGACGGTGTTTAAATAAGTAGTTGCAGTCGTACTTGGAATAACAGGACGGCGTCGAGCTCGAGGAGCACCAACTACCCTCCTTCCAATGCCACACCTCTTCTCTGTCTCTCATTCGGTCTCCCATAAGTCCTTCGCCGTTCAATCCAAACAAGCGCAGGGATCACCAAAGGTATAAGTCATCAGTGAAGGCAACGCCTGACCTATTTCGACCCCAGGTTCGACTCGCCAAATACCGTGCACTGGCAGGAAATCGATTTTAAAACCACCAGGCGTCGGCGACGGCAGTTCCACCTAGCTCAACTCACAACTCGACATCGCCCGTGGTCCCAATCTCCAGCCCCGTACCCGCAGCCGTGGCCACTAAGCTACAACAAGGAGCATGTGGTTTCAACTTTGCCTGTTCCTCCGCTCGCAGCAGGCCTTACTCATATCCACCCCTAGACCAGAACCGCCGTTTTCCTTCCATCCCGGAATCTAGTCATGCCAGCAAAAGAATTGACCATCATGGGCAGCCTTTGCCTGCATGGGTTGGAATCTCTCCAACAGTTGGTAAGTAGAAGGCTATTTCTCGACTGCGGGCTCCAAAGCCACTGAACATGCCCCCGATCGACGAGCCCTTCCTCTCAAGGAACGTAGCAGGTGTATGCGGAGCGCCGTAGAAGAGGGAAACAAAATATCCGAACTTCGACGAGACTTGAGGCGCTGTTGGGTGATGACGTGCGTGCATATATGCAGCCGAGATTGGCGATAAAATCTCAAACTTGAAGAGGAAGAACTTCAAGAAGCCGGGTATATCGGTGTCGACGTTTAAATCACCAACACCAACGTTATCGAGTAAAAACCGTCGGAGGGATGCAGGTGGAGGATTACGAAAGGAACCGGAGAGTCGGAGGTAAGATAAACCACAAGAACCTGACGTTGAGCCAGGAGACGAAAGCTACACGAAGTTCGACATGTAAACCACCATGGCCTATGACAACGAGGAGGATTACGCTGACGGGTGGAGAGCAGGAAGAGGGCGAGGGAATTGACAAGGGCCGGGGAGGTGAATGTAAGTTGACCACCAAAATGACATCGCAGAGCTTGGAGACGGTGGTCACACCATGTTCGATGTCCAAACCATCAACCCCGGCTGTGGCGAGGTAGGTTACGCTGACGAAAGGCGAGCAGGAAATTATGATGGGTTTGGAGAACTTCGGAATCCAGGCACGGTTGCGGCCCGGGGTTCCGGCGAGCACGAAATCTATCTCTCCTCTTCCACTCCAATTCGAGCTTCGTATTAACACACGCCGGCCCAAAACCCGGCAGCCTGAAAACTACTGCCCGACCAGCCTGCCCAACAGACCACGTCAAATTGTATTGGAGTTTTCGAAAGCCAGCGAAGTGGTGGAGCTGGTGCTCGAACGCATTGCACACTGGCTGAGCGACATCGGAGTTGAAGGCCACGATGACGATACAAGCCGCGCTGGAGAGTGAAGCTCCTCGTCGTGCAGCAGCGCGAATTTCTCGAAGGACGGAGGTTTTGTAGCAGGAAATGCGAGTATGGATGGAGAGGAAGGAATGGAATGGACGTCATCGTGTGTCGGCTTACGAGCGAGCTGGAGGGTTCGGTGCCATCGTGGTACACGTAGAAGAACGGAGGAAGGTGTTCCGTGTGGAAGAAGTAAGGAGATGCCGGTGCGAAACTTTAAAGGCGCATACATTCGAGTTGGTGTCTGAGTTCGCACTCTGTCGCGGACGAAGCTGTGAGGTTTCAATTAGAAAATGATACAGAAGTGTACTCGTGTTCGTACTCGTACTCACGATGACGGTGTCGAGGAGCCAGGCTGCATCACGAATGAGGACGTTGAGGTCAAGTCGCTAACCAAACGCCCCAATTGCAGGAACATTCCACGAAACGTAGTACGCAAATATAGGCGCATATAGCATAGCATATATGCGGACATTGACGAGGAAACGGTCAATCCGCGGTCGTTCGTAAGCTCAGAGACACAGCACGTCGCGTTTCCAGCCCTTGAACCAAATTTGGCGGTTGAATGGTGCACGAGAAGCAGCCGTCGCACACAAAGGTCGAAGATCGAACCCCTGGATGCCTGCTCGTTTGTACTATCAGGGGTCCCGTCCGATGACAGTGAAGCTAATTCTGTGTGAAGCCAATAGACAGGCAAGGGCAAGGAATTGTCTAGAAAACTTCAAATCAATCAGAAAAACACTGATTATGAGGAGCTTAGTATGCGCACCGTCGTGGTCGACGATAGCCCTGCATTCTCCTGTCCCACCTCAGACTCAATACGCTTGACTATCATCATACAGGTTGAGGATCGTCAAAAATGAACTGGTGCAGACAATCCTGAGGGATGATTAGAAGAAAAATCTGCTGGGTAAGAAGCAAACACGCACGAAAATCAAACGTAGGTACGGGTGTCCGACTCCGAGTCTATGCTTGTCTATGACCTCCAAGAGGTCGACGCTGACCTATGAGCCGAAGGCTACACAAAGTTTGATGTGCGAACCATGAAAGATGACGAGGTCGATTACCTGGAGAATGGAGGGAGGAAATTCAAATTGGTTTTGAACACGAAAAACCATGTGAAATCCCAGGCACCAAAGCGGGCCGGTGGTTCCAGTTGACCAAACCCGTCCCCGACTACGGACCAAGTCTCCAGCTCGCCCGCGAACATACACGTCTAGCTGAACTCTGCATAGTTCCTCTAACGCTTACTTGAGATTCCACAGGTCCAACTGCAGGACCATTTTCTTCAGTGAACCAGATCAAAAACGAGGAAAACTCTGCCAGACTGAATACACATTTGCATCTTTAGGCGCATAATCATAATAATTCCATACTTTTAAGCTTCATACATAATTATCTCCGCAACACAATGAAGCAAAACACATCTACTGCTCGCTAACAAACACAGCCGCCATCCCCATCCCCGACCCGATACACATGCTCGTCACAAACACCTTACCCCCCGTCTGCTTCGCAATGCTCAGCCCAGTCGCGACCTGCCTCGCACCCGTGCACCCGAGCGGGTGGCCAATAGCAATCGCACCTCCATTCAAGTTGACCTTCTCAAACGGAATGCCCAAGTGCTGCACGCTGAACACCGCCTGGCTCGCGAACGCCTCGTTGATCTCGAAGAAGTCGATGTCGGCGAGCGAGAGGTGGGTGAGCTCGAGCACGCGCGGGATGGCGTAGGCGGGGCCGACGCCCATGATGCGTGGTGGCACGCCGACGGTTGCTGCGGTCACGAATTTGCCGATGATGGGGAGTCCGAGGCGCTTGGCGACGGAGCGTCGGGCGAGGAGGACGGCGGCGGCTCCGTCTGAGACTTGGGATGCATTTCCTGTGACACGACGGTTAGAAAGTGAGCAAACTAGGTATATTTGAGAAAACATACCAGCATGAGTCGAGCCGTCTTTCGAGAAAGCAGGCTTGAGCTTGCTCAAGCTCTCAGCAGTAACCCCATCCCGAATCCCATCATCCTGGTCCACGACGACCTCCGTCTCCTTCTCCGTCTTCGGGTCGACCCACTTCGCCGTGATAGGCACGATCTCAGCCTTGAACTTGCCCGCCTTGTTCGCCGCAGCCGCTTTCTGGAACGACCTGGCCGCGAACTCGTCCTGCACCTTGCGCGTGATGCCGTAGTCCTTCGCCACGTTCTCCGAGGTGATCCCCATGGGCAGCAGGCAGTCCTCCGCGTCCTGGTTCTCGAGCACCTCGTCGGACACCTCTGGGGCGGCACGCGCGCCGTAGCCGTGTGTCATTGACTCCACTCCGGCGCCTAGGACCAAGGTAAGTAAGTGACAAAAGGTGGACCGGGGCAGGCGCACGACGTACCGATACCGATGTCAATCTGTCCTGCGAGAATCTGGTTTGCAATTTGGTTGATGGCGGTGAGACCGGACGAGCATTGTCGGTTCACAGTGTTGATAGAGGTTTCGACTGGGATACCAGCGTGTAGAGCAGCCATGCGGGCGGCGGAAGCGCCTCCGCCCGGTGGCAGAACATTGCCCACTGAGATATCCTCAATGAGCTTGGGGTCGAGGTTAGCCTTCGAGTAGGCCGCGCGCAGGACATGCGAAAGGATAAGCTCGGGCTTGGTGTCTTTGAATCCGCCCTTCTTCCCCTATAAAAAGCATTAGTAAGTCCCAAATATTTCCTCAAATATTTCACCAAAAACGCACCTTTGTGATAGCAGAGCGCACCGCAGTGACAATAACGACGTCGTTGTCGTTCTTTTGGAGGATAGCAGCCTTTTGCGATGAGGTTTGGGTAGACATGGCGGGATAAAAGGTGGTGGTCAATGTGAAAGAATGAACCCGGCCCCTCGTAAGGTCTTATAAGCTGGGTATCACATTACCCGGACCCAAATCACATGCCTTCGTACCCGTTTTGGGCTGCCCGGAAATCATTGACCCGTCCTTCATTTAACTTTCTCGGCGCTTGATACTCTCTGCTCGCGAACTTAGGGGAAGAGGGCGTGAAGACCGGCCTACATGATCTCTGTTTCATATGATATTATGACAAAACAGGTCGCTGCATTGACCAGTACGTCAACTCTATTCGTCAGGACGATCCACGTCGGTCTTCGTGATCCACACAGCCAACGTCGTGTAGCACCCCTATTCTGCGTATAACTCGGCGCCAGCATCGCGGGGTTGTCTTACCTTCAAGTTCGACTTCCAGTCAACTTCCAGCAGTCCTCGGTTTTCCTCGATACCATCGCCCTTGATTGTTCAAGCTGAATCAAGCATTAGGTTGACATTCCTCCTTCTTTTTCGAGTTTCGCGATTCGATGGCTAGTTTGCTTCCGACTATTGCACCACATCACCATTTCGCACCATCTCCTCAAATGCTTCGACAGTTGTAGACAACCTTACCTACGATCAATTTTCCCAATTTTCGTGCGTAATTGCTTCTCTGCCTCCCAACTTTTTTAATCCACCCCCAGGTACTTCTCCACTATTTTATTTTCGACAATCCTCAACCTAGACGTCCAGTTCTTCACCCAAGCAATCTAGTTGTGCGACTCTGATCTGGCTTATTGGGTTTGACCTTTGGTGGGATAGTGAGGGCCGAAGGAGGACGGTGGATGGAGGACTGCCATCGTCGACTATGATGGTGCGTATACTAAGCTCCTCAAACTCAATTTTTCAAGTTCTGAATGATTTTAAGGTTTTGAGAAGATGCTTTGCCCTCGCTTCTCTACTGGCCCCACATTTGGCTTTAGCGTCAGTGGGACCTACCAGCATGCATCCCTGCGGCTGGACCTTCGACCTTCATATGCAACAGCTGGTTCGAGAGCTAGAACTCAATGTGCTATATCTCTCCGTTTATGAACGACCGCGGATTGACCGTCTCCTCGTCGATTTTCGCATATATGACGCCTACATTTACTTACTACGTTTCGTAGAAAGGCCCCGCAATCGAGACGTATGTTAGTGGCTCGAGCTCAACATCGTCATTTGTGATGCAGTCTGGTTCCTCGACGCTGTCACTGTGAGTACGAATATGAGTACACTTTCTCATTTATTTCTCATTTATTTCCTAATCAAAAACTCCAGCTTCGGCCCTGCAGCCGACTCGGAGTGCGAACTCGTCCAACATCGGACATCAGACCAAGAGGTGTCAGATCCACAGATGACGGACGTCAGATCCATTCAAAACAAACCACAACTGGTGATATCCGAAGAGCGGCATCGCACCGGCACACGACAATCCCATCAATTTCAACCAACTCCGCTACAGGCGGCTCGACATCCATCTTCAAATTTGAACAGTTATTGGACCACTGTAATGTTATTCTGCATCTCCATGTAGCAGTGTATGTCCCATGAAGTACATTAAAGAAAAAACAAATCACTAGATATTCTACTGTACCATTACGACCAAGTCTTTGGCACCTTGAAAGTGTGACCTATTTTTTACATCTCTTCGTCTCTTCAAGGACCAAGGACCAGCGTGACATGTATCCAAATCTCTTCAAGGCGGAGGAGCCAAAATTAGAAGAAGTTGGGCCATCTTCAACAATGGAGTTTATTTCGAGTAATTTGAGTGAGCCTATTATTATCTAAATCTAGTAAAATGGCCCGACAATGGCCCAGTGCCGTTGTGGGTGATCAAAATATATTCCGTGCTTGCATCAAGTGAATAAAAAACCAAGGAGGAGGGAAGAGAGAAGAGGAAGAAATTTTTTGAGCCATCAGTGCTTAAGTACAAGATGAATAGTAGCTCCCACTATCTAGATAATATATTGGCCATTTTTAGCGATTTTTGACACATTTTTAACTTAGAAATTTAAACCTTTTTTGAAACGACTGACCAACTCTTCAAAAAAATTTGCGACTGTAACAATTTCACATATCTCTTCACTTCATGGGTCTCTGTGACGCGTGACGTGAAGAGTTGGTCGTAATGGTACAGTAATTCCCTTTAAAAACGGAGTGAGAATTTGAGAACAAATGCATTTTAATTTAACCTGGCACTGTTGATGTCTTAAAGAGAGAAGCGTTGACACCATGAGGAGCAGATGTTTTATAAGGTGCTGGCAATTAAGTAAAGGGACTGCAAGTTGGCCGTGAGGTGAAGAAAAAGTGGCAGCTTGACCTTGCTGAATCGCCGTGATTACAGTGGAAAGTATTCGAGTACTGTACTGTTACCTTGGAAGCTAGTTTCAGTTTTCATGACACACATACGTATTCTGAAGATAATCCAAGTTAATAAGGACAATGTGTATGGAGATTGTGATGTGTCAATGAGAGTAACGGACTAAAGCACTGAGCGACTCAATGACTGAACTGACAAATCCCGCAGATCAAGCCGTGTCAGGCCAAGCCGTGCGAAATTCCCTATTATGGGATGAGGGTGGTACCCTCATTCCGTGAGAACCACGTCCGCAATCGGTGGATCTGACACCTCTTGCATCAGACACCTACTCGAATATATGCAGCGCTGCCTTTGAAGTTGCGCACCAAGTTCACAAGCTCTCGACAAATGGTAATGAGACGTATCTAGCCGCCGAGGCTTTCAGGCCAAGCCAGGCCAGCACATCACGATTCACTATCACTGATATGTTTTCCAGACATAATCACAGGAGCTCAGTAAGTAGTACATGGCTGTGCTTGGTACTGCATGGCAATTTCTATTTGTCACAAAATAAGGTAGGCATTGTTTCAGAACACATATTGCTACAATTCATAGTGCAACATTAAAATCAAAAATAACTACATTGCCGGATGGGTACCCCAAACATATCCTGCTGCCCCAAATCGAGGAACGGTTAAAGTTGCAATATTGAGGGGGGATCCAGCAGTCGCAGAGGTCAGCCATTATCCATTGACCATCACCCGATAAGTGGACAGTGGAATTTGTACTGGGCATAGGTTGCTGTGAGGGGTAGAAAATGCAGAATTCCCCAGGGAGCATTCTGTCCACCCTGCTGCCATCAGGAAGTGTAATGTTTGAAGTTGTCATCGATTGAGAATTGCCCGTCGTCACATTCCAAATCCGGACCGTTTTATCAACTGATCCAGAGACGACTTGGCTGCCATCCTGTGAGAATGCGACAGATGTCACCGAATCTGTGTGGCCCTTCAGCTCAGCCTCCACCTTGCCCGTTGTCACATTCCAAATTCGGACAGTTTTGTCATCTGATCCAGAGACAACTCGGCTGCCATCCTGCGAGAATGCGACAGACGTCACCCAATTCGTGTGGCCCTTCAGCTCAGCCTCCACCTCGCCTGTCGTCACATTCCAAATTCGGACTGTTTTGTCGTATGATCCAGAGACAACTCGGCTGCCATCCTGTGAGAATGCGACAGACGTCACCAAATTTGTGTGGCCCTTCAGCTCAGCCTCCACCTCGCCTGTTGTCACATTCCAAATTCGGACCGTTTGGTCATATGATCCAGAGACAACTCGGCTGCCATCCTGTGAGAATGCGACAGACGTCACCCAATTCGTGTGGCCCTTCAGCTCAGCCTCCACCTTGCCCGTTGACACATTCCAAATTCGGACCGTTTCGTCGTATGATCCAGAGACAACTCGGCTGCCATCCTGCAAGAATGCAACAGACGTCACCAAATTTGTGTGGCCCTTCAGCTCAGCCTCCACCTCACCTGTCGTCACATTCCAAATTTGGACTGTTTTGTCGTGTGATCCAGAGACGACTCGGCTGCCATCCTGCAAGAATGCGACAGACGTCACCCAATTCGTGTGGCCCTTCAGCTCAGCCTCCACCTCGCCTGTTGTCACATTCCAAATTCGGACCGTTTTGTCGTGTGATCCAGAGACGACTCGGCTGCCATCCTGCGAGAATGCGACAGACCTCACCAAATTCGTGTGGCCCTTCAGCTCAGCCTCCACCTTGCCCGTTGTCACATTCCAAATTCGGACCGTTTTGTCGTGTGATCCAGAGACGACTCGGCTGCCATCCTGCGAGAATGCGACAGACCTCACCAAATTCTTGTGGCCCTTCAGCTCAGCCTCCACCTTGCCCGTTGTCACATTCCAAATTCGGACCATTTTGTCGTGTGATCCAGAGACGACTCGGCTGCCATCCTGCGAGAATGCGACAGACCTCACCGAATTCATGTGGCCCTTCAGCTCAGCCTCCACCTCACCTGTCGTCACATTCCAAATTTGGACCGTTTTGTCGTGTGATCCAGAGACGACTCGGCTGCCATCCTGCGAGAATGCGACAGATGTCACCCAATTCATGTGGCCCTTCAGCTCAGCCTCCACCTCACCTATCGTCACATTCCAAATTCGGACCGTTTTGTCGTGTGATCCAGAGACGACTCGGCTGCCATCCTGCGAGAATGCGACAGATGTCACCCAATTCATGTGGCCCTTCAGCTCAGCCTCCACCTCACCTATCGTCACATTCCAAATTCGGACCGTTTTGTCGTGTGATCCAGAGACGACTCGGCTGCCATCCTGTGAGAATGCGACAGACCTCACCCAATCCGTGTGGCCCTTCAGCTCAGCCTCCACCTTGCCCGTCGTCACATTCCAAATTTGGACCGTTTTGTCGTGTGATCCAGAGACGACTCGGCTGCCATCCTGCGAGAATGCGACAGACATCACTTCTGACCCATGTTGCAGAATGAACTCTGCAGGGCCCCATGAGTCAGATAATCCAAGAATCACTCTTGGTACTCTGCTGATGTCTGCAAGGTAAGTCTTTCGTACCAATGATTTCTTTGGAATCCAAACAAGGGCAGACTGGTAGATCTCCATGTTGTGTTTTTGGACAGCTTCAAAGTTCATTTGTATACATCGGCGAGCATCATCAACAAACAACTGAAGGTCATGGTATTTGTAGCTCTGTCAATTAAGAGTCTATTAGACTGACAATCAAAAAAGTCATCATTCTGACCCATGACTTACTGATAAAACGGTGGCAATGCTGCTGAGGGATTTCAGTCCTGTCTGTAATTCTCCCAGCACGCTAAGACACTCTATCCAGTGCAAAAGGTGCTCATGCAGGAACACATGAAGAGTGTTGACAAGTACACGGTCAAATACTTTGACCTGTGCTAAATGAGCAGCCCAATAGACACATGAGTACTTGAGCGCTTTAGGGATTTTTCTGGCGTTTTCTGGTGAATTGGTCCTTTCTCTGTGCGAAATTGTTAATTCTTTTGGGATTTTGCATATGTTGTACATCAGTGACCGATTCATCAGCTCCAAACATTTGAAAGCTAGAAATTTATGACCCTCTGAAGCATCCAAAACCCGGAATGAGGAGCGCTCAGAAGTAAAACGGTCAGGAGAACAACGGGCGGGACTGGTTATGAAGTCGGGAAATGAGGCATGGAAAGGAGCAACCACTGCCCCTGGTTGTTCAGGAATGTGAATAACAGAGGTGAGCGGCAACAGATACATGCCCACATCCTCCCCTTGAATTTTGGATAGGGATGCAATGGCTTCCATCGGCAATGGATTTCGAAGGAATATGATGATCGACACGAGGTTCCTCATGGGAGTCACTTCATGTGACAGCTTCTCCTTACAGGCCATTTCCAAAATACGTATGTAGAGAGTGTCGTTGTCAGTTTCAAACTCGGTCACCGATTCTAGGCCTTGTTTAGCCATTTCGGAAAGACGAGACTTGTAGAGCTTGCCACCATTAGCAATGTAACGAACAGCAGTTGCTGCATAAATAAAGAGTGTACCAGAACGCACAGTGAGGCCATCTAGCTCAGCTTGCAATGGCCATTCTTCTGCAGTACGACGACTGTCATCATTCCTGATGTTGGCCAAGGACATTCGGAGATACTTGCGGATATCTTCCTGGACCACATTCTCCTCGATATTGTGGAGATAGAAAGCCTTTGCTTTGTTACCCCCAGAGTTGAAGGCGTCGCTTATTGGAGATTCGTTACGACTGGAAATGAACACCTTCAAAGGAAGTTTCGATGCTGACCCAAGAACAAGTTTAATGAATGCAGAGACAACTCGGGGGTCGACACATTCATCAATGGCATCAATAACAATAACTTTGTATAGCTTGCCCACCGTGCCCGCGGTCTTTTGAATAGGGCTGTAAACGAGCTGCTTAAACTGCTCATTCATGTTACCATATGTTGATTCTGCCAGATAAGGGTCCTCCTTGATGGCCTGGACAACCTCGAATGCAATTGAAGGCGAAGCTCTGGCAAGCGAGTACGCAATAACGGGAGTGATGAGGCGTGCATTACTGGTCTTCTCGGATGCTCGCGAAGCAAAGAAGCTGCCGCCAAGCATGTTTTTGTCCTCAAGAATCTCACAAAACGTGTGCGCGATCGTTGATTTCCCAGTTCCAGCCATACCTACCATCCAGTATACCTTGCTGCTATCAGCGTCGGAAGCCCAAGTTTCCAAATCTTCGAGGACCTTAACACGGGTCCCTTCCATGCAGCCGGTGGGGTCACCATAAGACGACTTTCGAGTTTTATAGGATGTCATTTCATGATTGAGTTTGTCGATGAGACCTATGGTATTGTAAGCCCCAAGAAGTCCAGCACAAATCGGACAGTTCATCTCACCAGAGTTCAGATGCTACACGTATGTTCTATCAGCGTCATTCACGTTTCTTTGCATAGTGAGAGTATAGTACCTCTAAGACTTTACCTACTGTTACGTCGATATTCAGCTGGGTGTCCATCTTGAAGAAGTGATTAATATGCATATGGCGCTTTTGTCGATAACTCGAGAAACTAACCTGAAAGACGTCACACAAACTGAGAATGCTCCGCAAGGCCTTCTGTATCGTATCGGCATTCTTCGTAGCTAGAGCAGCAGAGGTCGGTTGTGACTGCTTCTGCAGCTCTCCAACTGTCTTCATTTGGAGGATGACGGCCCTGGAAAGCATGGGAGAATGTGAGATATGATCAAAAAGTGGGAAGAAATGACGCACTCGCGGAATTTTTCTATCCGATGATTTATCACCTCTAAGCCGCCTTTTTCTTTATACATCTCAACAATCGAGATGATTGCCACTAACTTTGCATTGAGGTCTTCGAGTTCCTTCTTATTCCCCGACATGGTCTGATCCACAAGAATACACGGTGAATTATTCATGAATCATTGGCGTTATAGATCAAAACACATACATCAAAAAGCTTGATCAATGTCAAAAATCCTCCAGCAGCAGTCTTTAAAGGTAGGAACAAGTCAGAAGAGTCGTAAACTCCCTGCACAACTGTCTTCAGTCCTTCGTACCCAACACTCTTTACACCCGCCTGCTGAACCCTCGGCCCACCAATCGCCAGATAATCGTTATCTTGTATGGACAGCGCTATCTTCATATCGGCGCGAACGGGTCTACCCTCACTATCCGTAAGAGTAAAACTGGCATCTAATCAAACGTTATTCAATGTGAATACATGTACATAACAAACATTGTACTCACTATTATCGAGTAGGTCTTCGGCTTTCCCCTCATATTGTCCCACAAAATGGTTGATTTGCTTGATATTAGCCCTGAATCCGCGGTAGACGACAACCTTAATCATCGACGACGGCTCGAACAAGCTGATTTCAAAGGTTGATATCAACCAAGGTGTTATTCACAAGACCGGGACCCACATTTCATTGTCGGCATGCCATTCCCATTTGAGCACCGTCGAGCGAGGCATTCTTGTCGATTTCACAACCTCCTTGTTGGCCACATAAAGCTGTACAAAGTAGTGCGATCGCATTTCCCATTCCCTGTCTTTGATTTTGAGTTCAACTTCGATATCTAGATAACCATCAGTGGAAAACAACGTCATTGTAACTGTCGCATGCTTACTTCGTAGGATTGCGCTACGAAGCGAGGGTGTATCGGTCGCCATACTGAGATGAACGTAAAGGAGGAGAAGCGGAAGGATGAAGGTGAATCTGGCATGGTAATGCCTTACTAGTATAGCACTGCCGCATGTCAACTGTGTTATAATTATCGACCTGTTGCTGTGTGAGAGTTAGGAACTGACATGCTTTGAACCAAGAGATATGAGACAATGTGGTATGTACTTCAGCATTGCGAGTAACAGTGTCTGGACTCACATAGGAGTGCAGGTTTACAAGCCGTTTTCTGCCCTGGGCTTGCTAGATCCACCTGCCCGCGAGGCTCCCTCCAAAATTCTGTCGATTCGTCACGACAATTAGCCACCTCAATACCGTCGGTCATGGTGGTTCACATATCGAACTTCGTGTAGCCCTCCTCTTTTGCCTCAAAGTCAACATCTTGGGGGTCATCTTACCTTTGACTTCCAGGGTCTTTTCCATTCCCCTCTTTCCTCCAACGATCGCGATTTCTCGTCATTGTCGGTCTTGGTTGTTCAAGCATTGTATTTAATCTGCATGTGCTCTCTTTTCTCGAGCTTCGTCGTTCAAGGTTCCAGTTTGCTTTTGACTGTTGCGCCACATCATCAAGTTGAATTGTCGCCTCAAATTCCTATATAACTGTACCTACAATTTTTCGTGCGTGTTTGCTTTTCTACCTCCCTGTTTCTTCTAACCCTCCCCCAGGCATTTCTCTGCTAATTTATTTTCGACGGTCCTCAACCTGCTCCACTTTGGCCAAGCGTACGAGTTCGCAAAGAAGATATGTGTGGTGCCACAGCGTCGGCGAGAGTGGCAGTCGGGTGGACAACGGAGGAAGGAGGTCGACCATGATCGTACGTTTACTAAGTCCTACATACTCCATCTTTTTTTGATCGATTTTCAGGTTTCGGGGTGGCTTTGTTTTTCCCCCAACTAATACTATCCATATGCTCCTAGGTTAACCCTCTCAACAAGTACGAGCGGCCCACCCGTCGGATGGACAACGTTTCAACATTGATGGGAGCATCCAAACTCGATGTGCTACATCTAAGACAACCGCGATTCTTCTGTCGCTGGACGGTACGCTGTGCTTATGCAGTGCATACTGTACTCTACATAGGCGCCTGCCACGCCTCATGGAAAGGCTCCGCGATTGAGGCGCATGTACATGTTCGGCGACGTTGCAGTTTGCCCCTTAGCTCGGCGTCGTCATTCGTGACTCAGTACGAGTCATCGGGACTGTCATTGTGAGTACGACCACGCCTTCTCTTTCTTCTCCCAATTGAAACCCCTTAGCTTCGTCCATAACTGAGTTCAAATTTGTCCAATATTGGGTGTTAGATGAATATATGCGCCTTCAAAGCCTTCCCGCACCTACAACTCCATTTCTCCACACGAGAAACCTACCTCGTTCTTCCAAGTGCAGCGCACCGGCACCATCTGCAACCACCGCCTGCAAAAGTTAACCAGCCAGAGGCACGATGCCCCAGCTCGTTTGTACTATGACGAACCTCACCCCATCTCCTCCTCATCCGCGTCGTTCCTCTCCGACTCCCGTTCAATTGGCCGCCTACAGATCCTCCATCCTCCATCCTTCGCGGCTGCTACACAACATAGAATTCTCCTTCGTGCTTGTGCTTTCCATTACTGCGCAGATCGTCATCGACGTCTTCATGTCGAACCTCAGAGTCTAGCCAAACAAACCCGGTTCGCAGTGTATTCAAACACTGGTTTCTCCATTTCGCAGGCATCCGAAGGCTCCAGCACAGTTGGGCGTGGTCTGTTGGGGTAAGCTGGTCGTGCGGTGGTTTTCAGGCTGGCGTGTTAACACGATAGCCTGAATTGTAGTGGAGGAGAGATAGGTCGTCCTGCTCGCCGGAACCCCGGGCCGCGACTGTGCCTGGATTCCGAAGTGCTCCAAACCCATCATAATTTCCTGCTCGCCTTTCGTCGGCCTAACCTACCTCGCCACAGCCGGGGTTGGTGGTTCGCATATCGAACTTGGTGTGACCGCCGTTTCCAAGGTCTGCGACTCCATCTTGGGGGTCAATTTACTTCACCTCCCCGGCTCTTGTCAATTCTCTCGATCTCTTCCTACTCTCCATTATTCAATGTAACCTTCCTCGTTGTCGTAGGCCATGGTGGTTTGCACATCAAGCTTCGTGTAGTCTTTGTCTCCAAGCTCAATGTCAAGCTTTTGGGGGTCATATTACCCTTGAATTCACGGATGTCTTCTTCGTCCTCACCTGCATCCCTCCAACGGTTTTTCCCTACCTCGTTGTTTTTGGCGATGTAAACATAGACGTCGACGTTCTCAGCCTCTTTCCCATCAAGTTTGAGGTCCCATTGCCAATTTCGACTGCATATATGCGCACACGTCATCACGCAATGTCGCCTCAAGTCTCGTCAAATTTCCAATATTTCGTTTCCCTCTTTCACTGCATTCTACGGTGCCTACATACACCTGCTACGTCCCTTGGGTGGAAAGACTCAGCAACCGAGGCGTATGTTCATCGACTGCGGAGTTTCCAGACCCTCCTACCTATCACATAATCGATCCAATCCCGGCAGGACCTATATCGCCCAAGTATTTCGATTGAGTCTCGTGTGCTGGCGCGACGGCGAATCCAGGATAGAAGGAGGACGGGTCAGGGGTGGATACAAGTAAGGGCCGCGAGCAGACGAGCAGGCGAAGTTGAACCACGCGCTTAGTGTTGAAGCTCCTTTTTTTGAAGGGCAACGAGGGTGGGGTGGACTTGAACACTGGAAGGTGTAGGTGCGCCTGCGGGTGGACCGCCTGGAAGATGTGGGTTTGAGCTAGAGTTTATGTCCACAACCGATGACGAGTTCTGGGTTGGCTAACTGGAACTGTCGACTCGAGGTGGTTTCGAAGCCGACTACCTCCCTAGTGTGGGGCAGACTACGTAGCAGCGATTTAGGCCTGGGATAGGGCGAACTGGGTCGGACTTCATCGTCGCTGAGGAAATGACCTGTAGCTGTCATGCTGCCTTCGCTTCTCTGGATCGAACGGCGAACGAAGTGGAGGACGTTGAATGAGATATCGAACAAGGAAGAGAGGTCGGGCAGCGTGTCAGACTGAGGAAGGAGGGTAGTTGGAGCTCCTCGAGTTCGCCGTCGTCATTATGACCCAGTACGATTCGTCGAGACCACCATTGTGAGTATGTACGATTACGCCTTCTCCTTCATGTCCTAATCGAAAACTTCCAGCTTGACACCGCAATCGAGTGCGAACTGGACGCCGGATGATTATATATGCTTTCGAAGCTTCCCGTACCACCACCCCTGCACCTTGTCCGCACGAGAAATCGACCTCCATTCCCTCTGGTGCGACGCGGACGGTTGGCTGCTCGCTTGTACCTCAAGGACGAAATAGGCCAGCCCCAAGACGACCGCACAGGAAAGGATGAAAATCTGTTGATAAAATCAGGATTTGAAATGGGTTTGAAAGACAATAAATAGTGAACTTGCCATGATTGGTAGAACAGAAAGAAGTAGCTCACCTTTGTTCGCAATGAGGCTGAATGAGCCTCGTGGCTTAAATGCCTGCCACAGGAGGCACTCCAGTCAAGTGCGATGCGTGAATTTAATTTGGGTTCGGCATGAGTAGGAAAAAATGGTTCGAGGTGGACGGTGGACCGGCAGCCTTGATGTGACGTGGATAGATATTTGGATTTCACGTCGAAAATGAGGTTTGTTCATCCTAGGACCAACTTGTGTTCTGTGTTCTTGCAACTGTCAGCCTGATAAGTCATCACCAAGTTCTCCCACCAAGCCTTGACCAAGCCGCCTCACGAGATATGAGTAGGTTTAGCCTGTGTCGTCCTAAAAACGTCGGGAGGAATTCGTCACCTCCATCGAGGTTCGTCAACCGGCCAAATCGAGATGTGCAGTGGCGTAGACACAATAGATCTTGTGCAGGAGGCGTTGGTACGAGGCCGAAGATGATGAAGAAGTTTCGATGAAGAGTAGGTCGGAACAACTAAAAGAGACGATGGGTTAGTGGAAAGTCGAAACCCATCCCGTAGGTTCTTCTGAATCGAGTTTTGGTTTCCCATACTCGTAATCTTTGATCCATTGTCGTTCACCATCGGCGTTATTGCTCAGAAATTTATTACGTCGAGGTAGGCCCAGTAGGCTGATTAGGTCCCTTGATGGAAAAATCATTGGAGGAAATAAAGGGGAACGACGTTTAGTTAACGGTGGCTGGGTAGGTCTAATTAGTTGGAGGGAGGTTGTTCGAGTATCCAATTACTTAGCGTTTTCCAGCTATAACAAACGTCTGTAAGAGAAAAAATTAATAACACATGACATGAACCTAAGCATTGACACGACGAGAAGGTAGTTCTACATGACTGACCATCCCCAGTGATCTAACTGGAGAGAAAAATAAAACACGACAAACGGTAAGCGAGGTCTCTCTTTCTATGCCATAATTGCCACTACAACCTTGGGAATCTCGAGAATCTCTCTCAGCGCATTTCCAAGAGACCCACCGTGTTTCTGATAAATATCCATCGCCGCAGCGCGCCTCCCAACGTTCCTCGGAAATCGGAGAGTGAACCAATCCCTGTGGTCCGACGCACAGAAGGGGTCGGATGTCCCACAAGAAGTGGACGAGTGCAACTCGTTCGTCACTCCAATCGCGTTTCCGTCCCTATCACGCACGACGACGAGCACAAGCCCGTGTAGCGCGTGGAACGGGTCGTAGTTGTTGGCTGTCATCTCCACGACCAGCATTCCGTCGCGATACAGCGTGGCCTTGGTTGTCATCCGCTTATCGGACTCGACCCACTCGTCGTTCGAGGCTGTGAGAGGGTCGGTTGCCTTTCTCTCTTTGTTGAACACCTTTATCCTGTGAGAAAATTCTGAACTCAGCTCGTTGAGTGCACTTTCCCAGTCCCAGTTCACGTCTGCGATCAAACCCATTGTCGCGATGAATGTGAATGCACCTTCGTGCCGGGTCTTTGCTGCGAGGACGAGAGCATCGAACTCGGAGTCTTCTTTTTCGGCCGCGTCCTCCAGCGTCTCGTCAAAATAGGTAAGGAGCGAGTAGCGCAGGTTCCTGAGTTGACCCGTGAATAATTTGTAGGCTTCGCTATGACATGCCTCGGTTAATGTGCGTCGCTTTTCAGTATTCACCGATTGGGGGTATCGACGAGCTTGTACGTCATATTGGGCTAACCATGGTGAATAGTGGCAAATCAGATGACAAACGTTGGCTCCTACCAAGAATATGGCGCTTCCAAAGTTCCATGGACCTGCCCAGGTCAGGTATCAACATTCCTTGATTCAAAACGCGGAGATCAACTTCGAAACGGAGTCTAAATTTCTCAAGCAACGAAATCACAATTCTATCGCACATTGCCCTTGCAAGAAGCTCGTGTTGACCCGGGAGATTGAAGTTCTCGTTATCACGAATCGCACCCTGTCAACCAACAACATTCAAATAAATCAGCCCCCGGATAAAAAAAAACGCCGATGCGGCTTCGCCAATCCGCACCCAGATAGTCCTCATGTACACCTCCAGCCCATCAGCAGCGATCGCGTTCGGCTCGGCGTCCTTTAGCAAGTAGTCCAAGCTCTGCTTGTCCACAAACCTCGTCCGGAGGAAACTCACTTCTGAGTGGTATTGCTCAGGAGCTGTTAGGAAGTCCGGGAGGGAGATGAAGGTGAAGACGAAGTATTCTTGGAGACGGTGACCTTGAAGTTCCTCTGGTTTCTCGATGCTTTCCCAGACTCTGTCAAGACCCGACGTTACTGTACGAACGAGGCTGGCGAGCGGAGTGCGTTTGCTGAGGCGTTGAATTAGGAATACGATTTTCGGTCGGTGGTATGCCCTATGCATTGATGGTCTTGTTATCCGAACAGTTCAGGCTGAAGATCTTGGTTATGCCACTTGCCTCTCATCCAATTTCGCGTACATGGCGATGTGCTCTTCAAGGATATTCGCAAAAGGCCCAGATTTCCAGCGTTGTATAGGTCGACTTGGTCCTCCAGTATGTTCACGATGAGGAGTCTGGAACATGCCAGGGCGAACATGGCGGCTTTGCGCTCGAAGCTCTGTTGTTAAGTCGTTGGAATATCAGATAGTGTGCCGTGTCGGGCGAACACGCTGTGAATGTGGTATAGACAGACCTGATCGTCAAGATGGCTTCCGCTATCTGAGCCTTCGACATCCATGATGAGAAAATTCTGTGTCTTGTCTCGCGACAGCCATATTCCTGCATGTTTCGATAAAAATTCTGCGTGTGCCATTGAAACTGGGTAAGCGTACCGCGCGTAGTCCGACCACGTTCTCTGGGGTCCATGACAGCAAAATCTGTCCCGAATGCGTTGTTGAGAACCGTACCTGGTCAGAATATAAGTTAGGTCACCGCTTTTTTTCCATGTTGTACAACCAAATGAAGTCCGACGAGCTTACTTTTCCCAGAAGACTGTGGGCCGATGATAGCTACTATCTCGTAGTCAGAGCCGACGTCGTTCAGGCCCCACTGGGCCATTGCGGTCGCAAGGTCGGTGCTGTTGGACGTGGTTGTGAGCGACAGGAGTAAATTTCGAAGCTTGAATTGACCGACGTAAAGTTTTGCTTGGAATCGACGATTTGGATTTCATGAGGAAAGGAGGCTCCATACTTTATGCAAGATCCGAATCAAGTCAATTGGTATTAAAAGAAATGAATAGACATCGAAACTTACGCTGACGAAATAGGACAATGCCCAGACCGCACAGAAAAGGCGGAGAATCTGTTAAAAAAAAATCAGGATTTGCGAGGAGTTTCGAATACAGTGAATACATAGTCAACTTGCCATGGTTTATGGTTGGTAGAACAGGAGGAAGTAGTCGTTCTTCGTTCGGAGTGAGGCTAATTGAGACTCGTGGGTTAAGTGCCTGCAGCAGGAGGCACTTAAGTTTACATGAGGACAGTCGACGTGGTCCCGTAGTTATCATGTTACGTGATTCGATATTTGCTGGATTGTCCGAAATGAAATGAAGTCTGTTCGGAGACATGGACGAAACTTGTCCTCCACTTTGAGGTATCACCATAGCCCAACGGGCCCCGCAGCTGTATCTATGGTATGGACGCGGTAGACCAAGCTCCAAAGTTTTCAGACTTTGGTACTGATACGCGAGCAGGTGTTACTGACGCACATGATGCAGCTGTGCGTGGGCCCGCTTGTGCTCACTGCAAAAGATAGTTGCTTAGATTGGAGATTATAGGAGCAAACGAATGCGAGCACTCACATCAAGGAGGAGACCGTGGATATGCCAGCTTTGATGTACAAACCCATGGCCGACGAAAGCGAGGTGGCTTGTCCTGCTTGAGAAAGCGAAGGTATCAGTTAGATTGAGAAGGTGCTACAAAAAAGAGGTGATATTTACAAACAAAGACATCACCACCAACGAGCTCGGACCCTACCTCTCCTTCGACTTCGTGAGCAACTCGCAATCACAAGCACAACCAGCTGTTGGCTACAAATATAACCTCTTCGATCCAATCCGAGCCATTCCTCTAGCTCCTTCTCCGACAGACGACGCGCGGGCTGTGGAAAGGAGAGTATGCCGTCGTCCCGCAGCGTGATGTATACAATTTTTACATATGTGGCAAAGCGAACGAAGGGATTGCCTCCGAGCAGACCGAGCCAATCCGTTTGCACCTGTTACTCTCCGGATCTGGTCGGACCGACCATAAATTGTCGAAGATGAGCTCACCCAAATTTCTCTCCATTGGGAAATTCCATCGACTTTTTTGTCATTGATTATGTATTTGATTATGTACTTCGCCTTTGCCAGTTTTCATATAAAGCCCGGTCTTGAATTTGCTTTCCATTCTGTCGTTCCCTCCCTTTCTTTCGTACTTCCATCAACCCCTACCACCATCGCCGGCGCCGGCGCTGCATCCTCCCCTCTTCATGGACACTGACCGTGATAGACGTCACGGTAACCATTCAGAATCCTCGAACTCGCGACTCTAGGTAGGTTCGTAATCTCTTGTCTCCTTGCGAGAACCCCGCATATATTCACCTAAAAAAGATGTTTGCCTCGAACACTGTCGTTTGGGTACCTTGCTGTCATTCTTGGGAGTAGAGTACTTCAATTTCAAAGTCCTTCTACGCATGGCTTATACGCTGATCTTCGGTTCACTAGGTTTTCCATCAATATCAACTCGGCTTTGACTCGGCTAGGTGAGTTCAGTTCGCTAGGTGATGCTCGACTTGCTAATTTTTTGTTTCAGAGTAGTCTTCTTGATCAGTGACTCTTAAATCGGCGGAGCGGTGGTATTTCGAGGGGTCGAAAGCTTTGAAGGATCAAAATTGGACGGATTTCGCTGGAATTCGAGTAGGTGACGTTCCGATTTTGGGATAAGATAAGATAAGATCTCCGTTATTTATCCCCAGTGAAAAGCCCGTCTGCTGAGAGCTGCTGTGGTGTGTTGAGAAATGACGATGACAGGCGCCATCAAATTTGTCGACCAGAGCATACCACGTCCGAAAAGTGAGACATTTTATGCTGAGATCTGCTCGAAAAATGCTGAAATATGTTGAAATCGACACCGTGGGTTCCTCTCGCTTGGCACCTGCTGAAATCTGCTCTGGTCGAATGCAATAGATCTAAGCCAATAATATTTTATTTTTATCACATATGCTGAAATCGGGGCGTAGAATTGGGTCACGTATTGCATTTATTCACGACTACATAGATACAATAGACTTAACAGAATGACTACATATTTCAGGCATACCACTTCTACTTGCCTTTGAAACCATCCTGCCATCTTCGCGAGCGAGGGGCGCGGGCTGCACGTATACCGTTAGTCCAGGTTTAACAATTCCAGGGCCGGTGTAACTTACATTAGTTAACATACAGTCGATATTCCAGAGGCATTGTGGCGCTGTAGAAAATCGTTAAGTCAATGAAATAGTTTTGCGACGACATTCATCTACGTACCTTGTACCAGACCCCCGTATTTCGCTTAATAACGGCAGAGACGACGCGGAGGTTCCTCAGAGTCGATACACGGCGAGGAGCCAACAGGCGGCGGAGTTGATAGGCAGCGAGGGTTCGATAAGCGGCGAGGAGTCGAGGACGAATGAGAAGAGAAATTTGAAAGAAAAGATCAATAAGATTTTCAAACCAAATGAGAGAAGGACGTACCGCAGCGTGAGGCGGGGAATTGTTGGGATGGGTTACAGCTACGAGATGTCGCAAACCACCTTGCCGAAGGTATGGAGGTATAGGCTGTCCTTTGAGGTGCATAGACGGCATTGACTAAGTATGAGGATACTGTACGGAGGTGGGAGTCGACACACACTGGGAGAGGGGAGGAGTGCAGATGGTTGAAGTTCAAATTGAAGCTAAGTTGAAGTTTTGAACGACACGTTGACAGGTTTTGGTTCTCCGCTCGCTTAGAGAAAGCTTGGCAATTTGGTTGCACCAGATTTCAGCACATTTGAGACGACGCGCATACCTTGCCATATCTCAGCTTATCTGAGCAGACGGGCTTTTCACTGGGATTTATCAACCAAACAGCACCTCTCCGTCATCGATTCAAACGACGACTCAGCTTGCCACTGCTTTTATCACAAGTCCTCGATGACGCCAACGTACAAGGGAGCGATCAACGGGGAGGTAGTCCCACCACCAACGTCCCAGTCACACAACGGGCCCCAAACTCTGGCCTCCTTCCTCTCTCTGCCTCCCGAACTCCTCATTCAGATCCTCCTCCACCTCACCCCGTACCCTGCGGCGCTCCGAGCGTGCAAGCTAACATGCAAGCACCTGCACACGCTCATCCACACCTCCCTGTCTCTCATCTATCACGCTGCGCTGCACGCCACGCAGCAGGACGACAACCCCGCCGCGCTGCTGCCCATCTCGGAGAAGATACAGTGGTTGGAGGAGAGCGGTCGCCGATGGGCAGTCTTAGACCTCGATCAGGAGCCTGCGTCCGGGGAAGTAGAAATGCTTGCTGAATCCACGAAAACGAAGAGGATCACGGAACTCAAACTCGGGCACGTTCCCAGCGGGATATACGATCTTACAGGTGGCGTTTACCTCTTAGGCGATATAGAACGAACAGGGCTGTATTGGATCAAGCTCCCCGGAAAGGCAGAATCTCTTGATCTGCACGAAGACAAGCATCCGAGATGGAACAAGATCGACATCGAAGCGCTGCGCCGCCATCCAGACTCGGACGGGCGCGAGCGGAAGATCGTGGATATGGGATTGTGTATTTACGAACACGATCTCGTCGGCGTCGTCACCGTGTAAGTCTCTCTCCTCCTCGTACCCCGCACGGACATACACCGGCCTCATATTCCTCACGCCCGAGCTCATCCTCTTCCCGAACGCGCACACCGGTGCGCTGGACGTGTTCCGTATCCCGCGGGAGCCCACCGCGGATAACGGTGCTCATGAGCCGGCGGTGTCGCTGGCGCTGCCGCCGCTTGCGGAGGGAAGGGTGCTGAATAGCGTGTCGTGCAGGTCGGAGCCTAATCCCGTTGGCGAGGCTCAGTCCACGCCCGCCCCATCTTCTTCCACTCGTGCAGACGGAGGACAAGACTACCCAGAACCGCTAGGTGCAGATAGAGATACAGACAACGACACAACCCCCACCCGCCCATTCCTCCCCCGCCCTGAAAACGCGCTGTGCCTGTTCTCGATCCGCGTGCTTGGCATGCCGATGGTGCAGGGCGCGTTCCACTTTGGGCACACCTTCGCGTTCGTCGTGCACCGGCACGCGTTGCTGGACGTCCTCCGCCTCTGGGCGCCCAAGCTAACCTCCTCCCCCTCCTCCAACGGGCCGTCCCCTCACGACGACGAAGACGACGCCTCCTCCATGCCCCTCCCAGGGTCCTACACCACCCCCCACACCATCTCCATCCCGTACGCCTCCTGGGGCCCACGGATCACGCGGTGGTTCAACGCGGACGCGATCCCGACGCGGTGGATCACGACGACGTGCGGGCAGCGGCTGGTGCTTACTGCGTCGCCGTCGGCGGAGCGGCCGGGGGGGTACCCGTATGTGGTGCTGGACTTTGCGGGGGGGAGTGTGAGGGGTGTTGGGGGGGAGGTGAGGCGGGAGAGGGAGAGGGAAAGGGAAAGGGAGGGGGCGAGGAGGAGGAAGGCGGCTGAGAGGGAGGAGAGGGAGAGGGAGGAGAGGGAGAGGGCGAAGGCGAAGGTGAACTTATGTTTTTTTCAGGCACAAACATATAAAAAGTGAGTTTTTTTGAAAGGAGACTAACTAAAAAAGTACTAGATCGTCAAAAAAACTGCAACTTTTCAACCGACTGTCCCCTCTTTTTATTCGTACCAGCAGAGGTTCTCCCACCCCGAAGGGCAGGCAGGAGAACAAAGAGACGGGTGCAGGTACACCCGTCGAGGAAACGGAGAGGAATGGGAGTGGGGGTAGAAATGTAGATACAACTCACCGTGTACGTAGCCCGCATCCATGAATAAACCGGTTTACCGCTCTCGAACATCCTCGCATATCCCGAAATCACCCCTAACCCTCATCTTCCCATCTTCCGACTAACCTCCACAATGACCGCGAAAGCTGTAACACCCGTCATCGAGACAGGCGCAAGGGTACCTGGACAAGGTCAGAACAGAAACAGTTGATGCAACTCACCGTTTTCATAAACAGCAGCCCTCGAATACGTGCCCGTGCACCTCTCTGAATCATCCTCACCAAATCGCAAAAGCTGTTACCGCCATTTTAACGACTTTGAGTTTCGAAAACGGTCAAAAACCTCTTACCTGAATAACTGCCAAAACTCCAAGTTGGCTCGTTGCGGGAACTCGGGAAATCAAGTCGGATTGTTGATCTTCAAGCTTGAATTGACGAACAAGTGAATTGCAGTCGATCACGGGTGATTCACATGGATTGCGGGTAGGTGAGCGCAGAACAAAGAACATCGAAATGTGTTTGGAGGGATGGGAGGATACTTCAAAACCGGCTTTCAATAAAAGGAACATATCGCACAGAAAATATAATCACTTACAGTGCCGACCTATTTCATTCCTGTCATCCAAATATCATCCGCAACTCAAACGCGATCCGTCGACAGTGCTGCGTGCCAATGAATAGCTGCACATCACGTAGAAAGGAACATGACTTACCATTCACACCAAATGTGTTCACCAGCGTTTCCCGGAAATCCAAATATCGAATTCAAACATCTTTAGTCTTCAGTGCCGTACCTACAATGCACAGGTAATCAGAAACCCAAAAAATCAAGCCAAATACTCAATGACAGGGCTGGAACAGTAACAGAGATAGAGGAACTAACTTACCATCGGTCACCGTGCACCATTCCCCGGAGCTCTGAATATCGAGTTGGAATTTTGAGCCTCTCCAGACCTTCGGACGATTGTGAAACTTGGAGAGAGACGTCAGTTAGCCTCGAAACCAAAAGATGACACCGCGAAAACGTACTCACACCATTCCCCGGAACTCCAAATCTCAATTCAGAATTTCTGACCGCTCCAGACTCCTTCAATTAGATAGTAAGACTCGAAAAAAAATGTCACGGCAGCAAAATCAAACTCACAGCGTTTCCCGGAACTCCAAATCTCAAGTTAGATTCCCAAAGGCTCTCCAACGAGACCTGCAAGCGTAGATATAAGCATAAACACGGATAACAAGACAAGAAATAGAACTCACGATGATGCCGACGACGTACATGATGGGAGTTGATCACAAAAGGAAGTCAAGCACAATGTTTGGCCATGCATTGTATCATACGCCAAACATCAGAGATAAGACATCACCGACAACGTCAATGAGGGGGAGGTAACGGCGAATGCGAGCATAACGACGGCATGGGGGTTCCAAACCCAGCTCAGCAGGTAGGCGTGCATCTTTATACCTTTTGCGTGCCAAGCAATCCAAGTCCGATCTGTCCGATCAAAGCACTAACGATCTTCTAAGTCATTTTGCTCACATACTTGCTCGGTTCACTCAGTGAGGTCCTCATTTCCGAATATCTTAGAAGTCTCTTAGTTCCTAGAAGTCTCTTAGTTCCTTCTTAGCCACTCATTAGTAAATTACCAAACACTAAATTCTCAAATTGAAGGGTCTCTTAAGTGATTCTAGGCTGTGTGATCTCATGTCAGACTTACCTGAGCTCCGAGATCCACTGCTCGCTATTCAAATTGTCACAGAACCGACCTCACTTTGCAACCCACATAAATCTCCTGTGATTCGACGTGCATTCACTCAGCCGGCACAGTGGCAGCGCCGCAGCGGCGCGCCGCTTTTGTTGCTGTCACACTTTGTTCACTCATTTCCATTCACGCCGCATCTCTGTCTCAATCCCCCATCATCTGACTCACCGTCGCTTTCATTTCCTCTCTCCCGTGTATTTTCCTACTCTTTTGGTCAGTGATCATGATTATTTCTTAATTTCAATGGACTTGAACTCACTGTGCTATCTTTTCCTAGTTTCTACGTCCATTTGGTCCATTCGCACTCTCGCCAATATGTTGGAACGACAATTTAAGCCGTGATCGATAGCGTATTTGGGCCACTTTGCGCACTCTCGCGTCATCCGATCTTGGGAAATTCTAAAACTCCTAATGCGGACGCTCAGCGCAGACCGGTAAGTCATCGCATCTTTCATTTTTGCGAATTTTACTTACTCATTACACCAGTTATTATTGTATTCTCGACGTCATATTCTCATCCTCTGCGTGCCACACTCTCCTTCCGACTTCTACCACCTTTATACTTTCACTACCGGTTACCCAGCTGCTGGGAGTGGAGCTATATTGCGTGTTCTGGGCCCATTAAATTCCCAGTTCAACTTCCCACTGTCTCCACTCACCTTCTACCACCTTTATGGCTTCGTTCCTGGTTAGCCGGCTGCTGGGAACGGTGTCATATTGCGTGTTCTGTGTTCATTTCTCTCCTTTCTCACTCAAGAACTTATGGTAAGACTATTCAGGCTCATATTTGCGAATTAAGACTCATAACTTAACTAGAAGCTTGTTCAAAACGAAGGTCCTTCAATATTACAGCCTTTCCGACATCTACCACTCTTGTAGCTTTGTTTCTGGTTACTACGACTGCTGGGAACAGGGCTACATGAAGTGTTCAACATCCATTTATCTTCGTAAAGGCACGCTCATTTGAGCTTTTCAGTTGGGAAGTCCAGATGTAAGATTTCCCTTTTATTGAGTTCTGTAAGATGTTAAAACCGGCACGGCGGCGCCTTATCTGGCGTAATTTTGACAAGCCGACAACTCTAAGAAAACAGGCGGTGTTACCCCGCCAAATGTATTCTCGTTCCTTTATTTCATTCAGTATAAGTTTTAGCTAGAATTTTGGTTACGAAAACGGGGGTGTGCGGATTATCTGCTGCGTATTGAATGGTCGGCGAGCATCCTCTCCTCCGTCCCCGCTTCAAACCTCTTGGCTTCGCAGAGGTTTTCGGTTCTTTGACCCGTAGTTCAGGGCCTTGCGAATTAGTGCCGTCGCTTTTTTTGTGCGCCACTGCGAGCTTCATGGGCTGTATATATCATAGTCTGCTCGATTCAGACTAGTTGGAGACTCAGCAGATTTCGGAACGGGCTTAGTGCCTCGGATATGCTGCCATATAATCCTCCTCCATCCCTGCTTCATTTTTCATCCCCTGGAATTGGGGTGGGTGTTCGGGCGTCTTATTTTCTTTATGTCATTGCGAGCTATTTGGGTTATTTTTGCGACCCGCTCGCTTCCTGCTTGGCGGTCTCTGCAGGATTTGGAAATGGGCAGATTTCGGAACGGGCTTAGTGCCCCGGATAGGCTGCCATACAACTGTCCTCCGTCCCTGCTTTATTTTTCTTCCCCGAGAACTGAGTGCCTTTACTGCGGCTTCGTGTTCGGACGTCATATTTTCTTTATGTCATTGTGAGCTCTCGGTTATTTTTGTGACCTGCTCGCTTCCTGCTTGGCGGCGTCGCAGAGAACTCTACAGGATTTAGAAATGGGGGCACGGTATCTCCAATAAATTGCTGTGTCACCCCTCCTGCATGCCTGCTTCGTTGTTTGAAGCCCGTGCAATTTGTCTATCAAGCTCCTTTACAGGCGCTTTGCTGTTCGGAACCCTGCTAGATCAGGGTTCGGTTTTCTTCTCTATTTTACCACTGAAAAAGCGCGCCAATTTGTGCTTCAGTTGAAATTATTTAGTATTCGCACTGCAGGGCGGCTTTTCATTAGTTTCAAATTCGCAAGCCTTCACTAAATGAAAGTATTTTGCTGCACGAACAAGAGATCGCAATGGGCGCTTATTTATGTAACACACAGTCGTCCGTTTCATCTGCACAAGATCTAAGTAAAATAACTAGAGGACTGTCCGACTAATAGTACACGAATTGATAGGCCTATATTCTTGTAAGAAAAGCAAAAGAAGAAATAGTAAGCAGGGTGGCGCACCTCCAACTATCCGACTCGGAAGAGATCACCTCTTCCTCCACCCCTACTTCTTGCTTTCCCCCAAAAACAACGGACCGCATTCACTGAATTGCATCGTTTAGTAGCATAGCCTTGTTCGGTTCTTGCTAGGCCAGGGTACTTTTACATTAATGCGCGGCTCCGGAGCTCAACCCACTCGAGAAACAGGTGGGCTTGCCGCTCACGTAGATCTCCAAATATATGCATTTCAAAAGTAAATAAACCAGGAGGAATACATTATATAGCACGTGTAATACATTACGTACAAGACGATGATTAACGAGTGCAGTGAGCGGGTGGTGCATGGAGACGAAGGTGAGGCAGGAGATCCGAGATCAAAGATCTCCGAGTCCTATGCTCTCCTCCGTCCCCAGTTCTCCGTACTTCTCCCAAAAAAATCAGCTTATTTTGGCTCTTCGGCTCCTTTAATTTGGTGGTGCTAGTCTGAGAAGCGACCTGTCAGTGCTAGAGCAAGCGTAAAGAAGTTGTTTTCGAATACGCACCTCCGAGCAGATCAGTACGTATTGTAATTATCTTCTAACTTTGCACCGCTGTTCCTTAAGCGGTTTCGAGTGGATCCGAGAGATAGGTCAGGCAATTCTTACGACCTGTATTGTGAAGTTGAGTTTGAGGAAGGAGGCTAGGCAATAAGCACAGAACGGAATTTGTCATGAGCTCAGTGAATTATTTAGATACCCGAGTTCATTTGCACACCAGATCATTGAAGTGGACGTGATACTACCTGAAGATTATTATATTGGGTATCCTCGTTAGAAAAAGTGAGACGGGATGTTAAGCGCGACGGCGCCCAGCTTCAGATATCGGATCAAAACACCATTTCCTCCACTCCCACTTCCCGCATTTGCTCCTAATAAAAACAGATCGCACTCTCTGCATTGCTTCGTTTACTAGCTTGTAATTATTCGGGTCATGCTAGGTCAGGGACCTGTTCAATTAACGAGTGTGTGCTAAGTTCGGGCTGCTCGAGAGTCGAGAAGTGCGGGTGGGATCACGCAGGCGCTAATTCAGATCTCCTAGCACATGTATCGCAAACGTAAATGAATTGGGAAGGATACATAGTATAGCTCACATAAAAATGTAAAGTATGTAATTAGCGAGCGCAGCAAGAGGACGCTGCACGGAGACAAAGGTGAGCCGGGAGATCCAAGATCAAAGGATCTCCGAGTCCTAGCCTCTCCTCCGTCCCCCGTTCTCCGTTTTTCACCCAAAAAAACAGCTTCTTTCAGCTATTCGGCTCCTTTAATTCGGTGGGTAATAGGCTGAGAAGCAAGCTGTCAGTGCTAGCACAGGCGCAAGGAAGTGTTTTTTTGAAGGTACGTACTTCGAAGAGCAATACAATGCATATTGCGAGGATCTTCGAAATTTGTGTCGCTCTTTCTTGGGCGATTTCGGGTCAGTCTAACGAGATGGGGCAGATGAATTTTGCGCCAAGTCTACGGATTACCTGCGTCGAGTTTGAGTTTGAGAAATTAGAATAGGCGCAATGGGAAGGGAACTTGAACGGGGTCACATACATATTGAACTCATAGATTACATTGATTCAACAAAATATATTCCAGTTACACTTATCTATCTAGGTAGAAATAGCATTAGAATACCGTTGAGAATAAGACACAGAACGTACCCAACCCGCAGAACGGGACCAGGAGGAGGGATAGCGCCCACACGATCTCCAATCCGATTCCGTTCGGCTCAAGTCCAGGGTCCACTCTCACATCCGTACTTGGCACGCGATTCGAAAAAACCACTAGCCGCTAGGCGTGGTTCGTTGATTGCTCGCCTACGTGGTACCGAATACACGAGGTATAAACCTACGTGAATTCGGCTGGTGTTCTCTATCCCCTCTCCTCCTCTCCTCTCCTTCGCTTCGTCCTCCTCTCTCATCTTTCCCTCTTTTACTGCTTGCTTTCCTCCTCTCCTCCTGCTCATTCTCCTCCTTCTCCTCCTCTCCGCTCTGGTCGTTCCCCGACACCTGCGACATGGTGCGTCCCGCCCGCCCTCTTCATCTTCGATCCGCGCTGACGTCCTCGACGACCTTTGCAGGTCTTTCTCGTCTGCGTAGCCGATTCGGTGGGCGCTCATTCTTCACATGCCTTCGTTTACGCGTGCTGATTATCTTCTAGATCGTACCTGGGTCGACGAGATGAATACTAGCGGATGAAAGGTAAGTCTAACATTCCCAACATACCTTCCAGTGATACTAACCCCGCTCCTTAGTTCTTCGTCTCGCCCGCCGAGCTTCCTGGTGAGCCGTCTCGTTCATCGCACACCTCGTCGTCTTCTTGATGACGTCGCATTCCTTTCGTTCTAGGGATCGCGAGCTTCGTAGGATCAAACGACCAGAAGGGTAACTGTCGAAAAGGTAAGCGAATAGTTTTGACTATCGAAGATATGAAAATACTTACCCGTTCTCGACGACCTCTGTAGGTCATTCGCTGTCGTTCCTGTGTCCATCGACATGGTGGTGGGTGTTCGTTCATTGCACTCGTTTGCATTCCTTCGATAACTGCCCTTAGATCACGCCTGAGTCAACGAAATGAAGGTATTAGCGAATGTAAAGGTGGGTACAACGTCCTTGACATACCTTTCGACGACTCTAACCCTTCTCCTCAGCGCCCAATCCTGCCAACGACCACGAAACAGAGGCAGCAGCGTGCCTGCGAGCTCCCAAGTGAGTCGTCTTTATCGTCGGTCTTCACGTCGACGTCGCGTTGATCACAGGTTTGTTTCGTGTCCAGGCATCGTGGAGTTGAAACGAACCTGAAATTCAAGGAGGTAAGTACACGAATTCCGACCATTGAACGACACGAAAACTTACCAAGTTTAACGTTGCCCACAGTGTCGTTCCTTCAGGTGCAGCCGCGGCTGCAACGACACGTACGGGATGAAGGGAGAAGGGTTGGGTGCGCGAGTCAGGGACGACGCGCGAGCGAGGTGAGCCCATCCCAACATCAACGTCGGCGCCGCGGGAAGCTGACCCGTTCTTCCTCTCCTCCTCCCCCCACCTCCACCACTCCAGGCTGACTCGGGGGCGAGAGCAGCGACGACGGGCGTCTCAGGAGGGGTACGAGCACGCCGCAGTCGTCCGCAGTCGAAGCCGGTACGTATCCCCCTTCTCTGATCACCCGCGCCGGTTCTGACAACCTCCGCTCGCCGTCTCTCCCCCTGCGACCTTCCCTTCGGCCTTGGCTCTCGTCTGCACGCCCATTCCGTCTCGCTGGCACCCCGAATTCGCATTTCCTCCTACCCCTTCGCTTTCGCCATTATCTCCCGTCGCAGCTCCTCCGTCCGCGCCCCCGTTCTCTCCACGCTCACGTCACTCCGCGCACCGAACGACGGCGACTGCGACGGCGGCGTCGACAACTGGAAGTAGTCGAGACCGCTGTCCGTGAAATGACAGCAGCCTCGATGCTCCCGCCCTTGACCGCGGACCACCCCGCCTGCACCTCCTGCGATTCGCCTCGAAAGCCCCGCGGTTCACGGCGATGCTGCTGGCGGTGCAGGGGGCGGCTTCGTCTTCTCGAACGGGTACGTATGGGTGCTGACCGCTTGACTCGGGACCCGGGGCGCGGTGAATACGAGGAGTTGGAGGTTGGGGTTGAGGAGGTGGAGGTGGGGAGGGGGTTCGACGACAATGACGAATGGGTTGGGGGTATACACGCCGGTACGTCCTCCCCGTCCCCTCCTCGAGCGAGGGCCGTGTAGCTAACACCCGCCAAATCGTCTTGCAGTGTTCCTGTTCGCGCCCACACCCTCACTCCTCCCGAGGCGCCGAACCGAACAAACGAATGTACGAGAGGTGGGGGGCGGGGGTAAAGACGAGAAATGAGGGCGGCGACGACTCGTTGGGGATGCTGTTGGCGTCGCATGAGGCGTCCTTGAAATGGGTGCGCGGATGGTGTCTAACCCGAGGCAGGACGCAGGGCGTGATGAAGACGAGAAGAGAGGGAGGAACGGGGAGTACGACGAATGGGTCGTTGCACAAGGAAACATACACGCCGGTACGTCTTCCACTTTCCCCTCGAGCGAGGACAGCGTAGTTAACGCCCGCCGACCCGTCTCGTAGCAGTGCTCCTGTTCGAGCGAGCCCACACTCCAACCCCACCCGCGGCGCTGAACCGAACGAACGAACGAATGAAGGAACGAGAGGTGGGGGCGGGGGTAAATACGAGCAGCGAGGGTGGCTACGACTCGTTGGGATGCTGTCGGCGTCGTTTGGGGGCGTCGTCGCGGCCATCTTCTTCGATCTTCGCGCATTCGCGCACTTCCTGCACCCGTAACCCCGTACCCCACATTCCGGTCCTTCGAACTTCGAGGGCCAGCTCTAGCTGCCAAACGAGGGTGGCATGAAACGACGGCGGAGACAACTGGTGGAAACCTTCGAGGCCGCCGTCCGTGTGAGTCATGTTGCAGGCGGTGCGTCTCGGTGATTCGGAGTCGGGTTTGGGAGGCGCAGAGAGGGCGAGCGAAGGGTTTCGTTCTTCGGGCGTGATTTGATTCGCTTTCGCGCAGCGTAGGGCGTACACCGCGGCATGGGGGATGTGGGTGCGGGTGGATGTACTGGCAGGTGCTGCAAGGCGAAGACGGAGTCATGATGTTGGTATCCAAGTCGCAGGGTTGGGGTAAGGCTCGAGGACGACTGAACACAAGGTGGGTGAGCATTGGTCGACGATTCGAACTGGTACTCACGTCCTTCCGCAGATTCCCTCATCGTCGACTCGTGAGACGGTGGACAGGTTGCTATATACGAGGTAAGCACGAACTTGAACATCCAAAACCAACGAATCCTTACATTTTGCTTCTCCTAGCTTCTCTGCTTCCTTAGCCCACACGACGACGGTGTCGAAGGAGCTTGTTCGTGTCTTTGATGCTGTGCGAATCGTGCTGCGGGAGGGTACACGATGACACGACGTGTCGGGTTCAGTGAGGCATTGGGTGGAACGGTCTCGACGACGACGCCGCGGGAGATGTTCGCAGACGTGCGGCGGATAGATTATGGTGGGAGGGGGAGACTGAGAGGGTCCGCGAGTACTGAGCCAGGATGCAGGGCGCGGTAGATACGAGATGAGAGCGAGGAACGGGGAGTACGACGACCAAAGCGAGAGTGGGAGTAGGAGAAAAACGAAATGAATTTGCTTTCCGGATTTGGTCGGACCGGCTATTTATCAACCAAACAGCAAACTCCGTCATCGATTCATCGACGACTCAGCTTGCCACTGCTTTTATCAAAGGTCCTCGATGACGCCAACGCACACAGTAACGATCCGCGGGGATACAGTCCCACCACCAACGTCCCAGTCACTCAACGAGCCCCAACCTCCGGTCTCCTTCCTTTCTCTGCCTCCCGAACTCCTCATCCAGATCCTCCTCCATCTCACCCTGCACCCTGCGGCGCTCCGAGCGTGCAAGCTAACATGCAAGCACCTCCACATGCTCATCCACACCTCCCTGTCTCTCATCTATCACGCCGTGCTGAACGCGACGCAGCAGGACGACAACCCCGCCGCACCGATGCCCATCTCAGAGAAGATACAGTGGTTGGAGGAGAGCGGTCGCCGATGGGCAGTTTTAGACCTTGATCAGAAGCCTGCGTCCGGAGAAGTAGAAACGCTTGCTGAATCCACGAAAACGAAGAGGATCAAGGAACTCAAACTTGGGCACGTTCCCAGCGGGATATACGATCTTACAGGTGGCGTTTACCTCTTAGGCGATATAGAACGAACAGGGCTGTATTGGATCAAGCTCCCCGGAAAGGCAGAAACTCTTGATCTGCACGAAGACAAGCAGCCGAGATGGAACAAGATCGACATCGAAGCGCTGCGCCGCCATCCAGACTCGGACGGACGCGAGCGGAAGATCGTGGATATGGGATTATGTATCTACGAACACGACCTCGTCGGCGTCGTCACCGTGTAAGTCTCTCTCCTCGTACCCCACCCCAAACCTAACCCCATCCGAATTATAGAACTCCCCACCCAGACCCCACCCCCTCCGCGCCTCCCCAAACCGACGTCGACATTCTCCTCCTCCAGTTCTCGACCGGCCAGCCCCACCCTCTCCTCGCGCAGAGCCAGCTGTTCGTCAGGCACATCTGCACCGTCCCCGCAGAGTGGTTCCGCCCCGCCATCGGGATCGAGATCGTAGGCGAGCATCTTGTGCTGATTCTCTTCTTCCCGCATGCTATTGCCCAGCAGACTCCGCCAGAAGACAGGGTGTATATTTGGGAGTGGAGGACGGGGGTGCTTAAACTGGTATGTTCCTCTTCCTCCCGTTCTCCTTTGATTTGGTTCTCACATCAACTACCTCAGAGCTTCACCGTCCCCGCACGGACATACACTGGCCTCATCTTCCTCACGCCCGAGCTCATCCTCTTCCCGAACGCGCACACCGGCGCGCTGGACGTGTTCCGCATCCCGCGGGAGCCCACCGCGGATAACAGTGCTAATGAGCCGGCGGTGTCGTTGGCTTTGCCCCCACTTGCGGAGGGAAGGGTGCTGAATAGCGTGTCGTGCAGGTCGGAGCCTAATCCCGTTGGCGAGGCTCAGTCCACGCCCGCCCCATCTTCTTCCACTCGTGCAGACGGAGGACAAGACTACCCAGAACCGCTAGGTGCAGATAGAGATACAGACAACGACACAACCCCCACCCGCCCATTCCTCCCCCGCCCTGAAAACGCGCTGTGCCTGTTCTCGATCCGCGTGCTTGGCATGCCGATGGTGCAGGGCGCGTTCCACTTTGGGCACACCTTCGCGTTCGTCGTGCACCGGCACGCGTTGCTGGACGTCCTCCGCCTCTGGGCGCCCAAGCTAACCTCCTCCCCCTCCTCCAACGGGCCGTCCCCTCACGACGACGAAGACGACGCCTCCTCCATGCCCCTCCCAGGGTCCTACACCACCCCCCACACCATCTCCATCCCGTACGCCTCCTGGGGCCCACGGATCACGCGGTGGTTCAACGCGGACGCGATCCCGACGCGGTGGATCACGACGACGTGCGGGCAGCGGCTGGTGCTTACTGCGTCGCCGTCGGCGGAGCGGCCGGGGGGGTACCCGTATGTGGTGCTGGACTTTGCGGGGGGGAGTGTGAGGGGTGTTGGGGGGGAGGTGAGGCGGGAGAGGGAGAGGGAAAGGGAAAGGGAGGGGGCGAGGAGGAGGAAGGCGGCTGAGAGGGAGGAGAGGGAGAGGGAGGAGAGGGAGAGGGCGAAGGCGAAGGTGAACTTATGTTTTTTTCAGGCACAAACATATAAAAAGTGAGTTTTTTTGAAAGGAGACTAACTAAAAAAGTACTAGATCGTCAAAAAACTGCAACTTTTCAACCGACTGTCCCCTCTTTTTATTCGTACCAGCAGAGGTTCTCCCACCCGAAGGGCAGGCAGGAGAACAAAGAGACGGGTGCAGGTACACCCGTCGAGGAAACGGAGAGGAATGGGAGTGGGGGTAGAAATGTAGATACAACTCACCGTGTACGTAGCCCGCATCCATGAATAAACCGGTTTACCGCTCTCGAACATCCTCGCATATCCCGAAATCACCCCTAACCCTCATCTTCCCATCTTCCGACTAACCTCCACAATGACCGCGAAAGCTGTAACACCCGTCATCGAGACAGGCGCAAGGGTACCTGGACAAGGTCAGAACAGAAACAGTTGATGCAACTCACCGTTTTCATAAACAGCAGCCCTCGAATACGTGCCCGTGCACCTCTCTGAATCATCCTCACCAAATCGCAAAAGCTGTTACCGCCATTTTAACGACTTTGAGTTTCGAAAACGGTCAAAAACCTCTTACCTGAATAACTGCCAAAACTCCAAGTTGGCTCGTTGCGGGAACTCGGGAAATCAAGTCGGATTGTTGATCTTCAAGCTTGAATTGACGAACAAGTGAATTGCAGTCGATCACGGGTGATTCACATGGATTGCGGGTAGGTGAGCGCAGAACAAAGAACATCGAAATGTGTTTGGAGGGATGGGAGGATACTTCAAAACCGGCTTTCAATAAAAGGAACATATCGCACAGAAATATAATCACTTACAGTGCCGACCTATTTCATTCCTGTCATCCAAATATCATCCGCAACTCAAACGCGATCCGTCGACAGTGCTGCGTGCCAATGAATAGCTGCACATCACGTAGAAAGGAACATGACTTACCATTCACACCAAATGTGTTCACCAGCGTTTCCCGGAAATCCAAATATCGAATTCAAACATCTTTAGTCTTCAGTGCCGTACCTACAATGCACAGGTAATCAGAAACCCAAAAAATCAAGCCAAAACTCAATGACAGGGCTGGAACAGTAACAGAGATAGAGGAACTAACTTACCATCGGTCACCGTGCACCATTCCCCGGAGCTCTGAATATCGAGTTGGAATTTTGAGCCTCTCCAGACCTTCGGACGATTGTGAAACTTGGAGAGAGACGTCAGTTAGCCTCGAAACCAAAAGATGACACCGCGAAAACGTACTCACACCATTCCCCGGAACTCCAAATCTCAATTCAGAATTTCTGACCGCTCCAGACTCCTTCAATTAGATAGTAAGACTCGAAAAAAAATGTCACGGCAGCAAAATCAAACTCACAGCGTTTCCCGGAACTCCAAATCTCAAGTTAGATTCCCAAAGGCTCTCCAACGAGACCTGCAAGCGTAGATATAAGCATAAACACGGATAACAAGACAAGAAATAGAACTCACGATGATGCCGACGACGTACATGATGGGAGTTGATCACAAAAGGAAGTCAAGCACAATGTTTGGCCATGCATTGTATCATACGCCAAACATCAGAGATAAGACATCACCGACAACGTCAATGAGGGGGAGGTAACGGCGAATGCGAGCATAACGACGGCATGGGGGTTCCAAACCCAGCTCAGCAGGTAGGCGTGCATCTTTATACCTTTTGCGTGCCAAGCAATCCAAGTCCGATCTGTCCGATCAAAGCACTAACGATCTTCTAAGTCATTTTGCTCACATACTTGCTCGGTTCACTCAGTGAGGTCCTCATTTCCGAATATCTTAGAAGTCTCTTAGTTCCTAGAAGTCTCTTAGTTCCTTCTTAGCCACTCATTAGTAAATTACCAAACACTAAATTCTCAAATTGAAGGGTCTCTTAAGTGATTCTAGGCTGTGTGATCTCATGTCAGACTTACCTGAGCTCCGAGATCCACTGCTCGCTATTCAAATTGTCACAGAACCGACCTCACTTTGCAACCCACATAAATCTCCTGTGATTCGACGTGCATTCACTCAGCCGGCACAGTGGCAGCGCCGCAGCGGCGCGCCGCTTTTGTTGCTGTCACACTTTGTTCACTCATTTCCATTCACGCCGCATCTCTGTCTCAATCCCCCATCATCTGACTCACCGTCGCTTTCATTTCCTCTCTCCCGTGTATTTTCCTACTCTTTTGGTCAGTGATCATGATTATTTCTTAATTTCAATGGACTTGAACTCACTGTGCTATCTTTTCCTAGTTTCTACGTCCATTTGGTCCATTCGCACTCTCGCCAATATGTTGGAACGACAATTTAAGCCGTGATCGATAGCGTATTTGGGCCACTTTGCGCACTCTCGCGTCATCCGATCTTGGGAAATTCTAAAACTCCTAATGCGGACGCTCAGCGCAGACCGGTAAGTCATCGCATCTTTCATTTTTGCGAATTTTACTTACTCATTACACCAGTTATTATTGTATTCTCGACGTCATATTCTCATCCTCTGCGTGCCACACTCTCCTTCCGACTTCTACCACCTTTATACTTTCACTACCGGTTACCCAGCTGCTGGGAGTGGAGCTATATTGCGTGTTCTGGGCCCATTAAATTCCCAGTTCAACTTCCCACTGTCTCCACTCACCTTCTACCACCTTTATGGCTTCGTTCCTGGTTAGCCGGCTGCTGGGAACGGTGTCATATTGCGTGTTCTGTGTTCATTTCTCTCCTTTCTCACTCAAGAACTTATGGTAAGACTATTCAGGCTCATATTTGCGAATTAAGACTCATAACTTAACTAGAAGCTTGTTCAAAACGAAGGTCCTTCAATATTACAGCCTTTCCGACATCTACCACTCTGTAGCTTTGTTTCTGGTTACTACGACTGCTGGGAACAGGGCTACATGAAGTGTTCAACATCCATTTATCTTCGTAAAGGCACGCTCATTTGAGCTTTTCAGTTGGGAAGTCCAGATGTAAGATTTCCCTTTTATTGAGTTCTGTAAGATGTTAAAACCGGCACGGCGGCGCCTTATCTGGCGTAATTTTGACAAGCCGACAACTCTAAGAAAACAGGCGGTGTTACCCCGCCAAATGTATTCTCGTTCCTTTATTTCATTCAGTATAAGTTTTAGCTAGAATTTTGGTTACGAAAACGGGGGTGTGCGGATTATCTGCTGCGTATTGAATGGTCGGCGAGCATCCTCTCCTCCGTCCCCGCTTCAAACCTCTTGGCTTCGCAGAGGTTTTCGGTTCTTTGACCCGTAGTTCAGGGCCTTGCGAATTAGTGCCGTCGCTTTTTTTGTGCGCCACTGCGAGCTTCATGGGCTGTATATATCATAGTCTGCTCGATTCAGACTAGTTGGAGACTCAGCAGATTTCGGAACGGGCTTAGTGCCTCGGATATGCTGCCATATAATCCTCCTCCATCCCTGCTTCATTTTTCATCCCCTGGAATTGGGGTGGGTGTTCGGGCGTCTTATTTTCTTTATGTCATTGCGAGCTATTTGGGTTATTTTTGCGACCCGCTCGCTTCCTGCTTGGCGGTCTCTGCAGGATTTGGAAATGGGCAGATTTCGGAACGGGCTTAGTGCCCCGGATAGGCTGCCATACAACTGTCCTCCGTCCCTGCTTTATTTTTCTTCCCCGAGAACTGAGTGCCTTTACTGCGGCTTCGTGTTCGGACGTCATATTTTCTTTATGTCATTGTGAGCTCTCGGTTATTTTTGTGACCTGCTCGCTTCCTGCTTGGCGGCGTCGCAGAGAACTCTACAGGATTTAGAAATGGGGGCACGGTATCTCCAATAAATTGCTGTGTCACCCCTCCTGCATGCCTGCTTCGTTGTTTGAAGCCCGTGCAATTTGTCTATCAAGCTCCTTTACAGGCGCTTTGCTGTTCGGAACCCTGCTAGATCAGGGTTCGGTTTTCTTCTCTATTTTACCACTGAAAAAGCGCGCCAATTTGTGCTTCAGTTGAAATTATTTAGTATTCGCACTGCAGGGCGGCTTTTCATTAGTTTCAAATTCGCAAGCCTTCACTAAATGAAAGTATTTTGCTGCACGAACAAGAGATCGCAATGGGCGCTTATTTATGTAACACACAGTCGTCCGTTTCATCTGCACAAGATCTAAGTAAAATAACTAGAGGACTGTCCGACTAATAGTACACGAATTGATAGGCCTATATTCTTGTAAGAAAAGCAAAAGAAGAAATAGTAAGCAGGGTGGCGCACCTCCAACTATCCGACTCGGAAGAGATCACCTCTTCCTCCACCCCTACTTCTTGCTTTCCCCCAAAAACAACGGACCGCATTCACTGAATTGCATCGTTTAGTAGCATAGCCTTGTTCGGTTCTTGCTAGGCCAGGGTACTTTTACATTAATGCGCGGCTCCGGAGCTCAACCCACTCGAGAAACAGGTGGGCTTGCCGCTCACGTAGATCTCCAAATATATGCATTTCAAAAGTAAATAAACCAGGAGGAATACATTATATAGCACGTGTAATACATTACGTACAAGACGATGATTAACGAGTGCAGTGAGCGGGTGGTGCATGGAGACGAAGGTGAGGCAGGAGATCCGAGATCAAAGATCTCCGAGTCCTATGCTCTCCTCCGTCCCCAGTTCTCCGTACTTCTCCCAAAAAAATCAGCTTATTTTGGCTCTTCGGCTCCTTTAATTTGGTGGTGCTAGTCTGAGAAGCGACCTGTCAGTGCTAGAGCAAGCGTAAAGAAGTTGTTTTCGAATACGCACCTCCGAGAGCAGATCAGTACGTATTGTAATTATCTTCTAACTTTGCACCGCTGTTCCTTAAGCGGTTTCGAGTGGATCCGAGAGATAGGTCAGGCAATTCTTACGACCTGTATTGTGAAGTTGAGTTTGAGGAAGGAGGCTAGGCAATAAGCACAGAACGGAATTTGTCATGAGCTCAGTGAATTATTTAGATACCCGAGTTCATTTGCACACCAGATCATTGAAGTGGACGTGATACTACCTGAAGATTATTATATTGGGTATCCTCGTTAGAAAAAGTGAGACGGGATGTTAAGCGCGACGGCGCCCAGCTTCAGATATCGGATCAAAACACCATTTCCTCCACTCCCACTTCCCGCATTTGCTCCTAATAAAAACAGATCGCACTCTCTGCATTGCTTCGTTTACTAGCTTGTAATTATTCGGGTCATGCTAGGTCAGGGACCTGTTCAATTAACGAGTGTGTGCTAAGTTCGGGCTGCTCGAGAGTCGAGAAGTGCGGGTGGGATCACGCAGGCGCTAATTCAGATCTCCTAGCACATGTATCGCAAACGTAAATGAATTGGGAAGGATACAGTATAGCTCACATAAAAATGTAAAGTATGTAATTAGCGAGCGCAGCAAGAGGACGCTGCACGGAGACAAAGGTGAGCCGGGAGATCCAAGATCAAAGGATCTCCGAGTCCTAGCCTCTCCTCCGTCCCCCGTTCTCCGTTTTTCACCCAAAAAAACAGCTTCTTTCAGCTATTCGGCTCCTTTAATTCGGTGGGTAATAGGCTGAGAAGCAAGCTGTCAGTGCTAGCACAGGCGCAAGGAAGTGTTTTTTTGAAGGTACGTACTTCGAAGAGCAATACAATGCATATTGCGAGGATCTTCGAAATTTGTGTCGCTCTTTCTTGGGCGATTTCGGGTCAGTCTAACGAGATGGGGCAGATGAATTTTGCGCCAAGTCTACGGATTACCTGCGTCGAGTTTGAGTTTGAGAAATTAGAATAGGCGCAATGGGAAGGGAACTTGAACGGGGTCACATACATATTGAACTCATAGATTACATTGATTCAACAAAATATATTCCAGTTACACTTATCTATCTAGGTAGAAATAGCATTAGAATACCGTTGAGAATAAGACACAGAACGTACCCAACCCGCAGAACGGGACCAGGAGGAGGGATAGCGCCCACACGATCTCCAATCCGATTCCGTTCGGCTCAAGTCCAGGGTCCACTCTCACATCCGTACTTGGCACGCGATTCGAAAAAACCACTAGCCGCTAGGCGTGGTTCGTTGATTGCTCGCCTACGTGGTACCGAATACACGAGGTATATAAACCTACGTGAATTCGGCTGGTGTTCTCTATCCCCTCTCCTCCTCTCCTCTCCTTCGCTTCGTCCTCCTCTCTCATCTTTCCCTCTTTTACTGCTTGCTTTCCTCCTCTCCTCCTGCTCATTCTCCTCCTTCTCCTCCTCTCCGCTCTGGTCGTTCCCCGACACCTGCGACATGGTGCGTCCCGCCCGCCCTCTTCATCTTCGATCCGCGCTGACGTCCTCGACGACCTTTGCAGGTCTTTCTCGTCTGCGTAGCCGATTCGGTGGGCGCTCATTCTTCACATGCCTTCGTTTACGCGTGCTGATTATCTTCTAGATCGTACCTGGGTCGACGAGATGAATACTAGCGGATGAAAGGTAAGTCTAACATTCCCAACATACCTTCCAGTGATACTAACCCCGCTCCTTAGTTCTTCGTCTCGCCCGCCGAGCTTCCTGGTGAGCCGTCTCGTTCATCGCACACCTCGTCGTCTTCTTGATGACGTCGCATTCCTTTCGTTCTAGGGATCGCGAGCTTCGTAGGATCAAACGACCAGAAGGGTAACTGTCGAAAAGGTAAGCGAATAGTTTTGACTATCGAAGATATGAAAATACTTACCCGTTCTCGACGACCTCTGTAGGTCATTCGCTGTCGTTCCTGTGTCCATCGACATGGTGGTGGGTGTTCGTTCATTGCACTCGTTTGCATTCCTTCGATAACTGCCCTTAGATCACGCCTGAGTCAACGAAATGAAGGTATTAGCGAATGTAAAGGTGGGTACAACGTCCTTGACATACCTTTCGACGACTCTAACCCTTCTCTCTCAGCGCCCAATCCTGCCAACGACCACGAAACAGAGGCAGCAGCGTGCCTGCGAGCTCCCAAGTGAGTCGTCTTTATCGTCGGTCTTCACGTCGACGTCGCGTTGATCACAGGTTTGTTTCGTGTCCAGGCATCGTGGAGTTGAAACGAACCTGAAATTCAAGGAGGTAAGTACACGAATTCCGACCATTGAACGACACGAAAACTTACCAAGTTTAACGTTGCCCACAGTGTCGTTCCTTCAGGTGCAGCCGCGGCTGCAACGACACGTACGGGATGAAGGGAGAAGGGTTGGGTGCGCGAGTCAGGGACGACGCGCGAGCGAGGTGAGCCCATCCCAACATCAACGTCGGCGCCGCGGGAAGCTGACCCGTTCTTCCTCTCCTCCTCCCCCACCTCCACCACTCCAGGCTGACTCGGGGGCGAGAGCAGCGACGACGGGCGTCTCAGGAGGGGTACGAGCACGCCGCAGTCGTCCGCGCAGTCGAAGCCGGTACGTATCCCCCTTCTCTGATCACCCGCGCCGGTTCTGACAACCTCCGCTCGCCGTCTCTCCCCCTGCGACCTTCCCTTCGGCCTTGGCTCTCGTCTGCACGCCCATTCCGTCTCGCTGGCACCCCGAATTCGCATTTCCTCCTACCCCTTCGCTTTCGCCATTATCTCCCGTCGCAGCTCCTCCGTCCGCGCCCCCGTTCTCTCCACGCTCACGTCACTCCGCGCACCGAACGACGGCGACTGCGACGGCGGCGTCGACAACTGGAAGTAGTCGAGACCGCTGTCCGTGAAATGACAGCAGCCTCGATGCTCCCGCCCTTGACCGCGGACCACCCCGCCTGCACCTCCTGCGATTCGCCTCGAAAGCCCCGCGGTTCACGGCGATGCTGCTGGCGGTGCAGGGGGCGGCTTCGTCTTCTCGAACGGGTACGTATGGGTGCTGACCGCTTGACTCGGGACCCGGGGCGCGGTGAATACGAGGAGTTGGAGGTTGGGGTTGAGGAGGTGGAGGTGGGGAGGGGGTTCGACGACAATGACGAATGGGTTGGGGGTATACACGCCGGTACGTCCTCCCCGTCCCCTCCTCGAGCGAGGGCCGTGTAGCTAACACCCGCCAAATCGTCTTGCAGTGTTCCTGTTCGCGCCCACACCCTCACTCCTCCCGAGGCGCCGAACCGAACAAACGAATGTACGAGAGGTGGGGGCGGGGGTAAAGACGAGAAATGAGGGCGGCGACGACTCGTTGGGGATGCTGTTGGCGTCGCATGAGGCGTCCTTGAAATGGGTGCGCGGATGGTGTCTAACCCGAGGCAGGACGCAGGGCGTGATGAAGACGAGAAGAGAGGGAGGAACGGGGAGTACGACGAATGGGTCGTTGCACAAGGAAACATACACGCCGGTACGTCTTCCACTTTCCCCTCGAGCGAGGACAGCGTAGTTAACGCCCGCCGACCCGTCTCGTAGCAGTGCTCCTGTTCGAGCGAGCCCACACTCCAACCCCACCCGCGGCGCTGAACCGAACGAACGAACGAATGAAGGAACGAGAGGTGGGGGCGGGGGTAAATACGAGCAGCGAGGGTGGCTACGACTCGTTGGGATGCTGTCGGCGTCGTTTGGGGGCGTCGTCGCGGCCATCTTCTTCGATCTTCGCGCATTCGCGCACTTCCTGCACCCGTAACCCCGTACCCCACATTCCGGTCCTTCGAACTTCGAGGGCCAGCTCTAGCTGCCAAACGAGGGTGGCATGAAACGACGGCGGAGACAACTGGTGGAAACCTTCGAGGCCGCCGTCCGTGTGAGTCATGTTGCAGGCGGTGCGTCTCGGTGATTCGGAGTCGGGTTTGGGAGGCGCAGAGAGGGCGAGCGAAGGGTTTCGTTCTTCGGGCGTGATTTGATTCGCTTTCGCGCAGCGTAGGGCGTACACCGCGGCATGGGGGATGTGGGTGCGGGTGGATGTACTGGCAGGTGCTGCAAGGCGAAGACGGAGTCATGATGTTGGTATCCAAGTCGCAGGGTTGGGGTAAGGCTCGAGGACGACTGAACACAAGGTGGGTGAGCATTGGTCGACGATTCGAACTGGTACTCACGTCCTTCCGCAGATTCCCTCATCGTCGACTCGTGAGACGGTGGACAGGTTGCTATATACGAGGTAAGCACGAACTTGAACATCCAAAACCAACGAATCCTTACATTTTGCTTCTCCTAGCTTCTCTGCTTCCTTAGCCCACACGACGACGGTGTCGAAGGAGCTTGTTCGTGTCTTTGATGCTGTGCGAATCGTGCTGCGGGAGGGTACACGATGACACGACGTCGGGTTCAGTGAGGCATTGGGTGGAACGGTCTCGACGACGACGCCGCGGGAGATGTTCGCAGACGTGCGGCGGATAGATTATGGTGGGAGGGGGAGACTGAGAGGGTCCGCGAGTACTGAGCCAGGATGCAGGGCGCGGTAGATACGAGATGAGAGCGAGGAACGGGGAGTACGACGACCAAAGCGAGAGTGGGAGTAGGAGAAAAACGAAATGAATTTGCTTTCCGGATTTGGTCGGACCGGCTATTTATCAACCAAACAGCAAACTCCGTCATCGATTCATCGACGACTCAGCTTGCCACTGCTTTTATCAAAGGTCCTCGATGACGCCAACGCACACAGTAACGATCCGCGGGGATACAGTCCCACCACCAACGTCCCAGTCACTCAACGAGCCCCAACCTCCGGTCTCCTTCCTTTCTCTGCCTCCCGAACTCCTCATCCAGATCCTCCTCCATCTCACCCTGCACCCTGCGGCGCTCCGAGCGTGCAAGCTAACATGCAAGCACCTCCACATGCTCATCCACACCTCCCTGTCTCTCATCTATCACGCCGTGCTGAACGCGACGCAGCAGGACGACAACCCCGCCGCACCGATGCCCATCTCAGAGAAGATACAGTGGTTGGAGGAGAGCGGTCGCCGATGGGCAGTTTTAGACCTTGATCAGAAGCCTGCGTCCGGAGAAGTAGAAACGCTTGCTGAATCCACGAAAACGAAGAGGATCAAGGAACTCAAACTTGGGCACGTTCCCAGCGGGATATACGATCTTACAGGTGGCGTTTACCTCTTAGGCGATATAGAACGAACAGGGCTGTATTGGATCAAGCTCCCCGGAAAGGCAGAAACTCTTGATCTGCACGAAGACAAGCAGCCGAGATGGAACAAGATCGACATCGAAGCGCTGCGCCGCCATCCAGACTCGGACGGACGCGAGCGGAAGATCGTGGATATGGGATTATGTATCTACGAACACGACCTCGTCGGCGTCGTCACCGTGTAAGTCTCTCTCCTCCTCGTACCCCACCCCAAACCTAACCCCATCCGAATTATAGAACTCCCCACCCAGACCCCACCCCCTCCGCGCCTCCCCAAACCGACGTCGACATTCTCCTCCTCCAGTTCTCGACCGGCCAGCCCCACCCTCTCCTCGCGCAGAGCCAGCTGTTCGTCAGGCACATCTGCACCGTCCCCGCAGAGTGGTTCCGCCCCGCCATCGGGATCGAGATCGTAGGCGCATCTTGTGCTGATTCTCTTCTTCCCGCATGCTATTGCCCAGCAGACTCCGCCAGAAGACAGGGTGTATATTTGGGAGTGGAGGACGGGGGTGCTTAAACTGGTATGTTCCTCTTCCTCCCGTTCTCCTTTGATTTGGTTCTCACATCAACTACCTCAGAGCTTCACCGTCCCCGCACGGACATACACTGGCCTCATCTTCCTCACGCCCGAGCTCATCCTCTTCCCGAACGCGCACACCGGCGCGCTGGACGTGTTCCGCATCCCGCGGGAGCCCACCGCGGATAACAGTGCTAATGAGCCGGCGGTGTCGTTGGCTTTGCCCCCACTTGCGGAGGGAAGGGTGCTGAATAGCGTGTCGTGCAGGTCGGAGCCTAATCCCGTTGGCGAGGCTCAGTCCACGCCCGCCCCATCTTCTTCCACTCGTGCAGACGGAGGACAAGACTACCCAGAACCGCTAGGTGCAGATAGAGATACAGACAACGACACCCCCACCCGCCCATTCCTCCCCCGCCCTGAAAACGCGCTGTGCCTGTTCTCGATCCGCGTGCTTGGCATGCCGATGGTGCAGGGCGCGTTCCACTTTGGGCACACCTTCGCGTTCGTCGTGCACCGGCACGCGTTGCTGGACGTCCTCCGCCTCTGGGCGCCCAAGCTAACCTCCTCCCCCTCCTCCAACGGGCCGTCCCCTCACGACGACGAAGACGACGCCTCCTCCATGCCCCTCCCAGGGTCCTACACCACCCCCCACACCATCTCCATCCCGTACGCCTCCTGGGGCCCACGGATCACGCGGTGGTTCAACGCGGACGCGATCCCGACGCGGTGGATCACGACGACGTGCGGGCAGCGGCTGGTGCTTACTGCGTCGCCGTCGGCGGAGCGGCCGGGGGGGTACCCGTATGTGGTGCTGGATTTTGCGGGGGGGAGTGTGAGGGGTGTTGGGGGGGAGGTGAGGAGGGAGAGGGAGAGGGAAAGGGAAAGGGAGGGCGCGAGGAGGAGGAAGGCGGCTGAGAGGGAGGAGAGGGAGAGGGAGGAGAGGGAGAAGGAGAGGCAGGAAAGGGAGAGGGAGGAGAGGGAGAGGGCGGATGCGTTGGAAAGGCTGGAGAGAGAGAGGGCTGAGGTGGTTGTAGGTAGGAGGGGGGGCGAGGAGGGGCTGAGAAGGGCGAGGGCGGTAAGGGCGAGGGAAGGGAGGGTGAGGAGGGTGTTGGTGGATGCTATAGAAAGGGCGAAGGCGAGGCTGGCGGGACGGGTGCAGACGCAGACGCAGACGCAGGCGGGGTTGGGCGATGTGCAGGAGGAGGCGGTAGAGGTTGAGGAGGTGGAGGCGGGGGCAGAGGCGGAGGCGGAGGCGGACGAGGACACGGCGATGGATATGGATGTGGGCGTAGGTGGTGGTGCAGGTTCAAGTGCCGCTTCTGCAAGCACGAGTGCTGTCGGCGGCGGCATCGATGTCGCAGCATTGGAAGAGCTATACTCGCTCGAAGAGGAGGAGGAGGAAAAGGAGGATGAGGCGGGGGAGGAGGAGGAGGAGGACGTACCTTTTCTCGACGTTGAGTTTGACGAAGGGGATGGAGACGAAGTCGAATTGGAATTGGACGAAATGTCTGAGGAAGATGCCTTTGATTTCCGAACGGCGTCGCCATCCCCCTCTCTCGACCCTCCCTCCTCTGCCTCTGCCTCTGCCTCCGCCCCCACTGCCGCGTCAGCCCCTGCCGCCCCGCGGCCCACCCTGCCCCAAGCGCTTCCATACACCCGCATGTGGTGCGTGACCACCTCTGAGCCGCTCGAGCCGTCCTCCGCGTTCGCCGAGCCTGTCGAGGGCGTGCTGCCGTACGTCGCGTGTGCGAGCTCGCGGAGCTATGCGTTTGATGGGGTGTTGATCGACGAGGAGAGGGTTGTTGGGATTGAGGTGGGTTTGGATTTTTTTTCCTTTTGTTTTCTTTTTTGGAGGAAGTAATGCTAACTTTTTTGGTACTGCAGACAGATGCGTGGGATAGGATTAAGCGTGTTGAGGTGCATTATTTTGGATGATGTATACTGCAAAAACAACGGGGAGGGGGGTTGGGTCTGTGCTGGGGTATCAAAGTGCTCGTGAGTCAATTTGGTGATGGCATGTTGAAAATGGCGCTGAAATTGTTTCGGCCTAGGTTCTTTATATTTAATGAAGTAATATTGCATGCTTTTCGCCTGTACATTTATGTAACAAAAATTGTGAGTCGCCTTTGGAGTCCAGAGATAGAAGGGACACGGGAGGAGTTTTTTTTTAACAGAGTTTGTTTTTGCTCCAGGTTCAAACGTTCAAGTCTTCCGAATCCGGTTCTTCTGATTATCACGATATTGGATTCCTCTGGTTTCCTTCTGGTCCTTCCTTTCGTTTGGTGCTCTATTCAGTGGCACTGGGCAAGTGGCACAGCAACGACAGCGACAAAGCAAATTTTGTAACAATGGCCATTGTGGATGCGACGGGCGACCTGCCCTATTTGGGAACCCCTCGCTTTTTCAGCCTCAGATGCTATAACGACTGGCCCCTCCCTTCCCTTCCTCGTGTCGACGTCGCCATCGTCGTCGTCGCGAACAATCCATGGGCCATGGCCACATCACGTTCTGCTTCCGAGCTGCGGGCTATAAAAGACAACTCGCGCTTCGTTTTCGCCCCATTTTTTACTATCAGTTACACCCGCCGCCACGACTAAGTATGCCAGTGCCACTCTCCGAAATGCCACAATTCAAGGGTACCCGCGCCCCTCCTTCCAAAGTGTACTCTTTTCCACCCGAAATTCTAGCTCAGGTCTTCGAGGCGTGCCTTCCGCCCCTCCGCCAGCGCCTTGCTTTTACGCAGCCCTCAGCCTCCTCTCTGGCTGCAGGCGAAGGCGAAGTCAACGACGACGACCCTTTCTCAACTCGGTCGCAAGCGCCGATGCCGATGACTTTGTGCCACGTCTGCTCATACTGGCGGTATACGGCGTTCTCCACGCCGCAGTTGTGGGACTGCCTCTTTCATACCGCCGTCATTCGGGAACTGGATGTGGAAGGCCCGACTGAAAGGTACGACAGTACCGATGTAGACTCAAACATGCATACTGGTGACGACAACGGCGGTGATTACGACTATTCGCATCCCATTTCCCCGCCCAGGCTCCTTCCTCTCCAAAAATGGATGAACATCCGCAAGAAAGACCTCGATTTTCTCCGATGGTGGGCTGATAAGGTCAAAGGCAATTCTCTCGCTCTGCGCTTGAGGTTTCGTACAGAACTGGTAGCGCCTTCGGATTTGGGGGATATCGTCACACTAGGCGACTACCTCCGAAACTCTCCTGATTCAAGTGAAAGCGATATATCGTTCCTCCCAAACCTCATCGCGCGTGCACGATATCTAGACGTCGACCCTCAATACCACACTATCCTCGCCGATCATCCACTTCTGACGTCAGCCACGCTGATGGACACCTATCCCTCCCTGCGGTATGACAACCTTGAGTCGCTTGTTATGGACGCCAACGCCGGCACCAATGGTAATGGAGCGGACGACGGAATAGTCGTGTTGGATAACCACCTGTGGCACGTACCCTTCGAGAGGATGCCCGCCCTGAAGAAGCTCTGTGTCGTCAACTGCGTGCTGTTCGACCCATTTTCGGGTCTCCGTGGTCCGAGCATGTGGAGGCAGCTCACCCATCTTTTCCTGCGTCTTGATACTACCGAGCCGGAATGGCGGCGCTTTCTTTATGAGTGCTCGTCCCTCCAAAAGGGGCACTTCCTACTAGACATCTACTCTCCGATTGATCCCCTCAGACTCAACGGGGGAGTTAGTCCTAATGTTACTGTCTTTCCCCACCTTAAGGAGCTCGGTCTCGTCCTGGACGACAAGAACCACGACCATTGTTTTCCTTACCTCCTCGACGGCGCCTTATTCCCTGCACTCGATGCCCTCCTTCTCAGGGGAAGGTCTATATCTTTGCCTGGTCTCCATCGGCTCCTCGAGACAACCCCACAGCTCAAGAAGCTCCGCCTCCATCTGCTCTTTCCTCATCCTTCTCAAGAAAGAATGCCATGGGCCGCGGATCTTTACTCGCCTAGCTTTCCTCAGCCCGACGCCTTTCAAGGCGGCACCAGCGTACACCCTCTGCAGCAAAACGGAAGAAAACTCAAGGCTCTGTCCTATTACGTCCCACATCTTGAACTGTTGATGCTCGACATGCCGCGGATGGGGACCCAAACTCAGACCTATATGCCGTATGTGCAGGATATGCTCAACTCGGGCTGGTTGGACGGGTTTGGCGTCGCGTCGCGGTGTCAGAATTCCCCATCCGGGCAGTTTATTCCCCAGCCTCAACCACGAGCGACCCTTGGTGATATCACCAACTCCAACGTCCAGTCGAATACCGCGACCCCATTACAGTATCTGCATCCTCATCCTGAGCCTAGTTTGCTAGCGAAAGGGGACGAATACAACTCAAATTCACGCAGCCGAGGTCTGAAGCTTGATCTGTTCTGGAAGTGGAATATATATGATGCCGCACGCATGTGGCCTATGATTACAGAGCTGAAGGCGTTCCTCCAGCATCAAAAGAATGGGAATGGGAGGTTTAATAACGAGAATGATTGGTGTCCGGGTGTTGACGTCAGCGTCAAGGTGAGATATGACTCTCGGCCTGTGCCGACTGACGAGGACCAGGAGTATTGGGAGATGTGGTTCAATCATTCTTTCGAGTTTGAATAGTGATCTGTGCATTATAAAACTACTACTAAAAGCACTATGTTTCGTAGGCTAGATTGGTATAATAAATCGAATGTATTTAACAAGGCAATCATTGACCGGCTCTGGAATACATTCTTGTGCACATTTGTATGCACGCCATTTCTAAGAAGACTTCTCGAAGCGTACACAAACGGAACAATGGCGCAATGTGGAGAAATGACGGGTCTTTGACCGGTGATGCAGCGAAAATCTGGGGACCGAAATTTCGTTGACAGCTTCTGGAGTTGGAATGCGTCGCTCTCAATCAACCAAGGGGGAAGGTCACTCTCATATTCATTTGGAACTGTTTTTAGACGCCCAACACCGAGTTAACCAATCATATGTAAACCGATACCATGGCATATCGAAAATTAATCTTACTCGAACTCCGAGACCAAATGTAGGTGAACGTCATGACCGACTGGGACATGAGAAAGGAATCAGAAGACGCAGTAGAAATTATACATCTGTCTCTGGCCGTAAAAGCATGTGCTTCGACATGCGAAGCGACCTTAAAAAGCGACCTTGGGGAACGACGGGCACAATTCAGAAGTCCTGATCGTCCAAATGCCAGTTCGTAAAGTGCATCTTCTGTTAGACAGAACCAATGACGAATTTTGTCTAAATTCAACGGAAATTTTCTAATCGGCTGTAAGAACCTTCAGCCATACTCATGCCATGTGTCGTGGACACGGATATCGATCTACATTACCTTCTGAGTTCCTCGAAATTCTCCATTCAGTCGTTGTTTTCTCAGTGTTGAAAAGCTCGTCATACCTGGGGAAGCTTCTAATTCACCGGTTCATTGATTTGCAGGCGTTTTGAAGGGTGGAAGAATATTCTAAAGGTAGATTGTTCTACGAACTCTACTGCAACTTTTCAAGCATCAAGGCTCTCAGAGCTTCCGTAAGAAAACAAAGTAATCTGCCACCTGACACTTCGACACCATCCGTATTTAGGTGAACTTGTTCGAAACAGATCAGAGCTGTCTTCCTGTACTCTGGTTAGAAACAGGAGAATGAGAAGCATTCGGGGTCCAATGTTTGCAAAACGGTAAACCTCAATGACACAATCATCGTAAAAAGGAGGAAAGCTTCAGTCTTCATGAAGACAATCGATGAAGTTGGCCTGAATCCTCCATGGGCTACAAATCCTTAAGGATGATAATAAAAGAATCCCAGAATATTTACGACCTCTGTCGATCCTAACTCCTGAAGGTGCTCTTCTTCAGACATAGAAGTCGGACCCAGGAGTGTTCTCTGTCCAGTTGTTCGGGGATCGTCCCGCCGATCACGGTGAGTCTAAAAATAGATCAACACAGACAAAATTAGCGCGGGCTTTTGCAACGATGCTCTCTTTCTAATATTAGAAGTAGAAATCTCTACATAGTTTTCTCTACCTCCTGCAAGTCTGTCTCCGTGTTTTATCAAGCATATAAATATGATCTCTCTCCGCATCCAGTCTCCCAGGTTCTCCACCTCCTCTACTCAGGAAACAACGCCTTGACTCACGCATCGTAAGCCGCATATATCACTGAGGTTGAAGCATCAGACTCACGAAATTTTAGATTTGAGACGACGATGGTTAACGTTAGTCACCTTCTATCAGTGTTAGGTTGGTTACTTGCAACAACCGGGGCATCACCGACCAATAGTGTCACGCCTATCATATTGAAAAGTCCAACCCAATCCAACAGGACAGCTCTTTCCACGAACGGCGTCCCCACTTTCTCTGCCTATGCCAATGTCAATGCAGCAGGACACCAAACTGAATTCAATCAGCTGTCCGCGGCTGGCTACCGAATGATTTCGCTGAGCGCCTACGGACAGCCACCCAACCATCTCTATGGCGCCGTCTGGGTTCAACGTTCTGGACCAGGATATTTTGCCATCCACGAAGCAAGTGGCTCAACTTTCCAGGCCTTCTTCGATGCTCATGCCCCCAACGGCTTCGTTTCCACTTTCGTCACCGCAACTGGACCGCCAGGCGCTGCGATATTCGCTGGCGTCATGGAGCAAAACGGCGTCACCAACTGGTTCCAATTGTGCGACCTGACAACGGATCAATATATAGCCCAGCTCAACAGTGCCTTCTCGGATGGGTACATCCTGAAGTCGTTCACCGAATACGGCTCTACATCCGAACGGCTCTTTTGCGGCATTTGGTACCACAATGACCAAAATGCTCCGTCCACGATTTTCGTCGACGAGACCTATGCCAACTACCAGTTGACATTCAACAACCAGATTACGAACCCAGCCTTCCGTCCTGGTTACCTTTCAGTTTCGGAGGATCACCTTATTTCGTCCGAGTTCGTCAATACGAACGTGGGTTCTTGGGTGGCGAGGCATGGGATGACGAGCACTGACCTTCAGACAGAGTTCAACAACGAGTTGGCTGCGGGGCTATACCCGATTCTCTTGCAAGGTGGTGGAACGGGAGCCAACATTAACTTTGCCGCTGTCTTCGCACAGAAGGATATTCCGATTTGATGCTTACGAAGAAATCTTGGACGGGTGGTTGAAGTTATTAACTTGACCACGTCCCACAAATTGATAATGACACATTTTTCGATATTTTGTACACTAGGTATTCGTGACACGAATGAATAAATTCCTGACATCTGGTCGGCTTAACGAGTGTGGGACCGGCTAGTAGACCGTTAACTTTCAAGCATCTAACATATGGGGAGACCGCACGATTTTCCGACACCAGACGGACGTGTTATTGACTGCGCAGTGCACATCACTTCACTTACCACAGTCTGAAATTTCTATGGCTGAAGTATATTGATAAATAGGTGACTGTGGACCCTAATTCCTGATCTGACTGTAACAAATCCAGCAGTTGTGGATGAAAAAGGCAAGTATTTTTGGTTGCTTTTCCCCACGACTGAAAGTGGCATTGTGTCAAACAACCAAAACTGGCCCGCGGACCCTGCTTTATCAAGAGAAATTCAAAACTCGGAGGTCAATTAAAACTACGACACAATTTTTGGATAGAGACGTGTAAAGAACGATCATAGGCTGACGTGGTGTGAGCATCCGCACAGTGGTTGGTGTATTTTGATCCCGTATTGAAGGAACAAAGCGAGCCACAAGATGTAACGATACATTTATGGCAAAACTCCTTAACAGCACGACGCCTGGGCCAACTGCCTGTCCCGCTTTCTCCGCAAGGGGCAAGAGGACGTCTCCCACTGAGTAAGAATACTTAGCACGAAAAACAGGCCGAAGATCTTCAACAAAGAAAAAAAGCGATTCGAAACGTGTGCCCACCTCGTGGGTACAAAGAAGTACGGGCCAACAGGTTTCTACCTAATCTGGCGAGTCGGCGACTGCGCCTTGTGCCATGGCCCGTTTCCTTTCCGAGTATTGCCAACTAGCACAACCCCGTGGATGGAATATATATAGGAGGGGTACGACTCCAGTCACTGCCAACTACCCCGCTCGTCTAAGGCCGATAATCGACATATCACATATACCCTAATTCTCACTTTTCCCTTCCTCCATTGTTAGTTGCCGACTAAATCTCTCCTTTAATCATCCGACCTGTTCGACCAACCGACTATCAATCTTAATTTTTATTCGTTACACGATGGAGACAACCAACTCGCAGGGTGGACTCCCATCTTCGAACGTTTCCGATATCAAATTTATAGTGAACTTCTTGACCATCCTGACGCAGGCGTACGTGGTCACAATTACTCCCTATGTCATAGTCTCTTGACCAGCTGATTTACTTCAGGTCACAAAGCGAAACAGCTTCCCCCGTAACCGCTGAGTCGGTGGCTCTTATCAACGAGCTCACCAGCCCAACGTCCGCTCTCTCTATTTCCGTCCACCGAGGCATTGACCAAGTTATGGCGATAACAAATGGGGAGAAATCGCTTTCACCCTCAAGTTCCAGGTATTTTTTATTCAATTCCGTCTCTCTCTAACGCTCTGACCCTGACCTATCAATTTTTAGGCATGGCGCCAGTGCCACCCACAATCGCCGCGAGCCACATAACCGCCCAGCATCCAACCCCCACTATCCCAACTGCCACTACTATTCTGCCACTCGTCCGAGCCCCGGAGTTTCGTCGTCTTCAGGAACGTCAACAACATCGTTTGGAAAGGGCAAGGAGACTGCTGGCGAGCGTGACCTACGCACCATCAATGGCGTCCTTCGCACTGGTGCGCAAGTCAGGAATGACAAATCAGATATGGGGGATGCAAAGCCGGAGGCTCAACCGCCTTCGAGATTGGCAAGGAAGGACAGTTTCACAGGTCATGTCTCGTTTTGAATAACGCTCTCGTACATCTCCTGTGGTCATGAATATGTTATACCTGTATCGATCGAACGACAATAAAAGCCTGAATTACGCAGCGTCCTAACCACTAGGAATACATTGTTTTGAGAAGGGATAATGAATACCGTGACGATGAGCAGCAACTAGCTGTTCAACAAGAATTAAAACACTGCCAAGAGTGAAGCTGCTCAGTAACACAACTCGAAGGCGAATGTCATAAATTGTCGAACGATGATAAAAATAATAAGTAAGGCGAACGAGTATGAAATTAAGCACCATCTAGGATTGTATCATGATCATAAACAATCTTCGCAGGACTTCTGCCGTTATCACAGAATATCAGCGTGATAGACGAAAACATGGGGAGTGCCGCTTACTGCTTGAGTTCGCCCTTGCAATTCATCGGATTATCAACAAATTAATTTAAAGAGTCTATGATGGTGTCCTACCTTCTCGATCCAGACAATCTGTGCTTTCAGTTCCGTCAATCCGAATAACAAAACAATATCATACTCGATGCGGTAGTAAACTTTCCGGGAGCCCTTGCTGGTTTTTGGGATTGTTGGCAAACCTGAAAGATCAACCTCTATAAGGCACACCCTTGTGTAGTTTTCTAAAATCAAGATTGTCAGCCGGTATAGATGTAGCATTTAAACGAAAATTTTTAACCGGGATCGATATCTTTCCACTGGGGGTCTGGGTGTCTTCCCCGATAGCACATAATGTCGAAAACGGACTTGCTGAATCCACCCTTTGTCGTTGAAGTACGCGTATATGACTGGCTAAACCCCCTTGTTTCCAAAACCTGAGTATTCTGAACGTGATTTTAATTTGAGAGTTGACACAGGTGCCATAAAATTGCAACTTGCCTTTGGTAATATCACGTCAAATCTACCGCCTAACCGTCTAGCCCCAGACGCCGAATAGTATGAGCTGGACGCTCGATTTCGGTGGTCTGGATTCCTTGGGTCGAACACTACGGAACAGAAGACACCATAAGTGAACTTCGAAATCCTCGTCCGAACAAAGTGGTTGAGATAGAATGAAATAGCTCCATCAGAAACAGCTTTATTCCTGTTGTCGGCAAGGAGCAATACGCATTAGAAAGAAGGTATTTGGAAACAAGCCTTACAACCCACACGTGACTATTAGGCACCATGACAGTGAGGCCAAGTGCCTCCAGCGTAGCCCTCACTCTTGCGTACAACCAGTCGCTTGCGGCAAACCCACCTACGAGGATAACGTGCTAGAATGGAAGTCAATTTCCCAGTCGAACCTAAATTAGAATATCTCACGGAAATTGGTTTGTGAGCTGTCCTTTGCTGTCCTACGACGGCATTCACTACGCAATCGATCGAAGGCTGAAAGAACGATGCAGTGTCAGTCCTGCATGCCCTAATTATGATATCAATAAACTAAAAAGGTGTAATATTCGTACCCTGAGATTTTAAGCTGGCCAAATCGAATATTGTAGGTCGGGTCATTATCTCTCGTGGACCCAAATTTCACGTATTGAGGTTCGTCAGCATTCTTGAACCTCAACTTAGTAGTTTTATCGAAACACCGAATGATATGATCGAGGTCATCCAGGAAGGGCGATTCGGAAAGATAGCCTGAAAGGTTGAGCAACGTCATTTATGTGGCGAATAAAGGACCTACTTTGAAGGAAGTGGCGAGCGTGCATAGTGACAAAGACGGATCCAGAAAAGTAGCCTAAAATTCGCAGTCAAGGTTGAGGATCAGAAGAGTCAGAAGAGCTACAGACTTTGAGGAGCTGCAATTTCCTCGAACGCAGAGCCTACATCAGAGCTCTTGGTATATGAGCTTACGTCAATTGTTCCCCCTCCTGCGTCAACGATGACTACTCCTTCTCCCCTCTACGGACATTGGCGTGGGTATCTGTCTGAAGGAAAGACAAAAGGTAGTCTGTACCTTCATCGCGCCATCTGGAAGACCATTTTGAATGGCAAAGTGAAGACTGGCCTCTCCTTCTGTGACAAAAGATAGACGATCGTGGCCACTTGCATTGTCCGGAATAAAGCCAGCGAGCACTGCAGAGTTTCGCATTTGGACCTGCTCCGTCCCCTCCCATCCATTCGGGTGTGAAAGAACAAAATTGATGTCAGTCTTGACTGATTCCCAAAGGTCTGCTCCATTGGCGTGGGTTGCCTGGATGAAAGACGAAGCGCAGTCAAAGAGATACTTTAAGAAGTCCGATAACACTTCCACGACAGATTTATTCAACGGTAACGGGGGAATTTCGTCGGTAATGGCCTGCCCTTGGGTGAACCTTGGTCGAAGGTGCAATTTAAACCTGCAGTACAGCGTAGTTAGACTTGGTTTAATGAGGTTATCAGAACCACATACCACTCAGCCTTGACCCATTGTTCGTCCTCAGCAATCTCATGTATTCCTTCTCTCATAGCTTCTGCCCCTACTGCTCGCACTTTACCCAGCTGATCGTAGTATATGACTGTGGGGATTTTCGACGACCCGCCGACGTGTTCATTCGCTGGAAATCTGAAAGTTATGAGCTTAAGGGTGGCCCAAATAGAGAAGGGATGCTTGACAAACTTCGTTACGCCCCTGATCTCTGGAATTTGGCCGGGATCCAAGATACTAGGTAAACAGTAATGAGTTCAAGTTGGTCAACAGAACCATTGAGGCAGCTTGCCTTACCTGTAGGAAATACCGCTGTAAGTTGTGCCTACATCGAAGGCAAGGATTAATTGCCTCCGACGGCCAGTAAAGTCCTGTGCAGCGGTCATTAGATACGGTGGCAAGGATGGACGAGCGCCGAATGGACCAAGGCATCCGTTTCCAGCTCGTACTCCGTAAACATCGGCCTTATCATCACGTGAGTATTCTCGCACTGATTTGGAGGGATCGGGCACGTCTTTTCCACCCAGCATGCTGAGTTCGGCAGTCGACTGCCTACGTCGTTCATAAGTTCGTCCTAAAGAACCTCATATCAGCCTGTTATCTATCGTGGGTGCCAAGCAGGTCAACGCCATGCCTTCAAGGAAATTCCAACCTACTTTGGTAATCGGACCTACAGAAATCGTGAATGATTAAATCAGTTGACAAACGCTTGGACCTCACATGAAGTGAAAGAAACAATTCCAGAGTTCGGCGCCATATCATATTTCCGTGTTTGGTGTTTGATCAGAGGGCCAAATCTTAAAGACTACTCAAAATCGACGGGGCCAGCAACAGTCAAAGCGTGATCAAACAAGTTGCGCTTGGGAATGTGCTTTGACGCTAAGTGACTGGGATGAAGCGCTGTTGTGTCAAAAGTCATAAAAGAAAGACCATTGCCTCGCCTTATTATCAAGCCTTATTGTGTCTCGCTGTTTCTCTTCCTCCAGATAACTTTCCAACGCTCGAAATGGCAATTCCGACTGATAACGAATTCGTTCGAGTTCTCGCTATACTTCAGCGATTGTGAGTGCCACTCGAAGTAGCAAAGTATCCATGAACTAAATGGGTTGTCAGTGAATCTGAACCCAGAGACTACGTTCCATCCCAGGAAGAGGCGGAATTGATATCTGAGTTCAACAACCCAGGGTCCGGATTGGTGGAGGTGATCTCTCGAGCGATCAATGAATTGAAAGCACCTACAAGACAAGATGCGAATCCCGTGAATGTCCCCTCTACTTATGCCGCTCCTCTTCCAGTACTTGAAGGGTCCATGTAGGCTTTGTTTTTCCTCGTTAAGTGACGAGTATAAATCATATTCTTCTCTTTTAGCCAAACCTGCCAGCCTACAATTTCGCCTTCAGGACAAGCTGCACGATGTCAGGAGAACTCGCATCGACCTAAATCGTCTTCGGCCATTTTGCGGAACGCCGACGCCCATCCGTACGACATTCGGACCCGGACGAAGAAGAAAGAGGCGGATAGCCACGTCGTCCGTGACTCACACTCTCAATGCAAATGGGCTGACTGCAATTCCATAATCGAAAATTCAACGACATCTATCACCCAGCACCTGCGCGACGTCCATGGTCGTGACCTAAAGAAATCAGCCTCAGGAGAGGAAATGGAGTGTGAGTGGACGGGCTGCAATGCCAAACTTACCTCGTTATACATTGTCCCGCACATTAGAAGTCGCCACCTCCGGCTTAACGACATATTCTGCCACCTATGTCCTCAGCCAACGGTCTTGGTAGGGACGAGCACGCTCAAGCGACACATAAGGACTCAACATCCCGAGTGCGCCAACGAATGACGCTTCTGTTGGAATACGATTTCTCTAATGGCATGGATTGCGTATGTTAATGGATGTCTATAAATAAAATGTAATTTGAATTTCTTGCCTTGAAAAACAGAAAGCGTCCCGTTGTGGATCGCAGGTCAGCGTCAGCGTTTGCTGTAGTCAGAAGGGAATCAAAGCCCTTGTTCAGAAAAGTCCGTAACTAGAAAACTTAGAGGTCTGACCTTGCTTCAGATACAAAAACAGAAGCGCACCACATGTCTCAATCTTTCGCGACACGTAGGCACCCAGAGTGTAACCTTTGCTGGTACAAATTTGAGAGATAATTGATAAACCGTAAGGTCCCATATAAAGGCAATAGTCGCGTTGAGGACATACCGTGCACTGCATCGTTCAGTTGACCTGTAAAATCCTCCGGTATTGACCTCGGCGACGGCCTCCCCGATGCACTCATCGGGTACCACCAAGAATCAGTGTTTATATTCTCGGTAATTCGACAAATATTAAGAGGTAGAGTGTGGAGAGCACGGCACAAATTAACATGACCGGGGAATTTTGTAGGAAACTAAACTTTCGCGTCAATGGAGGTGACGACTCAATACACAGGTTCCTACTTTCGAATGTTTTTTCCTGCACGCTCCTCCGATTTACAGATCATAAGTGCTCCAAATAGGGTAGGGCCGGGCTGGCGCAAAGGTACACCGTCCAAGTCTGCTGACTGGGTAAATCTTTAGCCGATGTTGAGGCATAATTTGAACACGAAGAGTTGACTAGCGTACCCGTAGCGTGCCGAACCACATTCCCCACTTTCATTGCAACAACGAGAGCTTTCGAACCCATATGAGTATTGAGTCAGGATCAGGTCCAAGGCAAGCCGCACATTGAAGTTGAAAGAGAAAAGTTGTTGGCCTTGTCGAACACAACCTAGTAGGTGCGTGACACAGGACACACGCTCACATGACTCGAACGACGCGACTCAGGGGCGCCACGGAATGCATACTCTCTCGATGAATTCAAATACACTTCAAGAAAGAATCAATTTACATGAACTATGATCAGTATGTAGACAAATATTCCTGGATTCTATGTACATCAGGATGTATGTGATTTAGCTATCCATTAACCCGAGTCACTGTCAGGCTTCTATTACCAGGGGTACGGCCTCATCGTTCAGTTCCTCGAATGGGTTGAACAAATCATCCGGTTCCTAATAAGGGGCAGAGGGTGAGGGAATACCCTGACATATTGAATTTCAAAGATAGAACTTGTGCAATCCTTCCGATCCCCGTGAGGATTTCAACGCATTGGACCCAGACTAGGGGTTTGACAAAGCTGGAATCACAATAAAGAAAAAAGGACGGTTTTTATTTTAAACTTCTCACTCGAGGTCGGATCCGGGGTAAGATGTGTTAATCTTGGGCGTCTATTTAAAGAGTGACATACGGCAATACATCGTTCGTGGAACTATCTAGCCAAAAATACACTGCCAAATCAGATGAGCCAGGCTTCCTTCTTTCAAAGAATACTTTTGAAGCCGTCTGGACAGTTTCATTTCCGCATAGTACGACTATGACCTTATTATCCGTGAGAGGTCAACGGTACTTATTCAACAGGTTGGTGTATAAAATAGGTGTACTTTTCAAAGGAGGCTGCACAACGGAGTCAACCTCTTAAGATTCAATGCCTACAAAGCTTGGATACCTTGCTGTTATTTTATTTGGAGCATCTCCGGCCATATCTCAGTCGGTTGTTGCCAATTGCGGTATAACAGGGGGCACAACGGGATTTTGTGGAGGCGGCATGGGGACATTCTGTGGATATTTTAACGAAAATAATATTCAGGTCTGGCTTTGCCCTCGGTTGAGTGGGAAAATGGTCTGACAGTCCAGATTAGATCCCGCCTACGACAAGCGTTGGTTCTTGCTTCACCGAAAATGGATTTAGATGTACGTTCATTTCCTGAGATTACTGCGGAAATTGAGCCATATTTATTCTTCAGGTGACTTCACCATCTTTAACTCGGGTACCGCGAGCGAGCGGGTAAATGCAACTTTGTGCGGGGAAGTCTACATTGTAATCACTGAACACCTTAACTGTCCACAGGTGAGTCGTCACAAATCATCCGAGTTTAAGAGACTTACATACAGCGACAGGGTGGCATTGGAAGCACCACTGGATCTGGGTTGATCTACACCGTCGATGCAAACGCCGGAGCATGCACACAGTTTGTTGGATGTGGCTCTTAAGTCTATTAAATTTCAGGTAAATCAGCATTTAAATCATTGCTTCGTCGGAAAGGTCTTGGGACATGTACTGAAGGTTTTATTACACCAATACGTCTATAATCAAGAAAAAAGTTGTTGAGAAATGCTTATATTTTTCTTCTTCTTTCCACGCTGTCTCTAGTACGGTATTCTTGGTGGATTTTTATTGAATAGAATGAGCCCTCAAATGCTCATGTGACTGGCCATCGTTCCCCGGACCATGGGATCGGGTTATCCTGTCGACAGGTCTGCGTTTGCTGTTCTTCAGGATCAATGGATGTTCGAACAATAGTCAGCGTTAATCGGAATGCTTCATTGCTACCACTAGCTGGAATGGAATCGGAATTTTGTTCTATCTGAAGGCGACGCATGCTCATGATCATCCTGCAGGACTGTTGGTGTCGTTTTCATCAGGATTACGGGAGTACTAAGTGCGGAAAGAACGCACGATTACAGACATAATCGATATCGGCCACCTAAAGGTGCAGGATATGGAATAGTCAGTGATTTGCTGCGCTGTTGATAAGGTGGGAGAAGACTTGCACAAAGAGCACGAAAGGGTTGGAAGACCTAGAAATCAAAGAAAATGTTTGCATCGCGGCTGTTAAACCTTCAGGAGAACCTCAGTGATCGAGGTACATCCGAAGAGGATGGAGACGCACCAGTGAGTAAAAAGAATATCCAAACCCCTTCTCTCACCACTAACTTCACAACCACTGCTCGTCCCTGACTCAGGTTCCGTTTAGCAAAAGAAGTAAGCGCGAGTGCGGCATGAGCCACGACCACCGTGATCCTGGAACGGCGGTCAATAACTTGCAAAATCAATATGTAAGTCAGGGACTAGTACTAACGCAAGCGCTGCGGATTCGGTTGGTGTTTTGACGAGATCGCATCTAGAGTCGAATAAATCCTCGGCAAAGCCAGTGTGCCTCGAAACAAGGAAACCCGTCACAAACTGGAGAAGTATGGGAACCCACAGCCAATAAACTCTAGGGTTCTTTTTATACAACGCAAACACTGGGAAATGCATGACTTAATCGGAAGGAATGGTCGACAACTGGAACTCCTTACCTCGAAGAAATAAAATGACGTCCATTATCGCCACCATTGTAGCACAGCCCAAGAGCAGCGCCAAGTACCATACTCTGCATAATTTGATGGCGACTGGACCGTTTGCGAGCAACAGGTGAACGAGCGTGTAGTGTGCGCTTAAATGGTCGCTTTTTGTTCATCAAGATAGGAGCGGAGCGGTTACAACTTACGTTTGAATAATCAATGCGAGATACCTGGCAAAGAGGTAGAGAATTTTTACGACCCTCGATCGAGCACTGTTAAAAGATGCATCGTGAAACGCTGAAAGCTGAATTGCAACCAGAATTCAACCTCCAGATATACGCATATTCCGATTTACAGGTCATTAAGTAGTCCAAGACCAAGAATAGCAGCGCTGATACTGCGGAATCAGGAGAATGTTAATAGACGAAAGAATTTACGATAACAGGAGTGACATACGAGATGAGTAGTTTCGCGACCTAAAGGACGTTTCACTCGACCAAAACTCGTTGTCGCTGGACATAGCATCCATGGTGCAGTGAGGAGAACAGTTGACAAGTCCCAGCTGCGTTGATATTTATTTAATACGTGGTTAAACAGGGTCGGCAGATTTAGTTTACCCGTGAATTGAGCGGCGGCTGGGGAAAATTAAATATGTATGTTGGTGGGTCCGATCGACAATTGGGCTTCCGTCAGATATTAAGACTTCCTTTTCTGATTGCATATTGTTTTTGGGCCAGGGAAGGTAATACCTAGTTGCCAACCGACTAGCATAGACCCCTGAATTGAGGTAGGGTTCGGGGTGTCCATTCGCACGTGTACAGATAAGGAGGGAAAAGGGGGCAGTTAATTACGCGTCGAGCTATTGTCTGAAGCTCAAGCGCTCACACCCCGTGCGGGACCTAAAGCGCTAAAGCTTTACTTATGCATTTGAAGGGGTGTTGGCGTATTACCATAAAGGTCCTACCTTCCAGTTCACTACTATTAGATTTCATTGGGTTACGAACATTCGAATAGAGGGAAGTGCCTCAGCAAAACATCACCAAAAATGGCCACGCTAGCCTTCAGTGACGAAGCTAAGGTCGTACATGCGCTGGATTTTCGAGAGTTAGAAGCAAAGTCCTTGTCTGGGGGAAGTCGTCGGGCATTTGAAGTCCGGCATAATGAAAGTATCCGTGAAGAAAATCGGCTCGAGTGGGATCCCTGGCGGCGTCATCCATCAGGAAATCCTTATCTTTCTCCGAAATCTCGGGATCTGCTTGGACATCCTTCCAGCGTTTGGTGCGAGACTTGATGACCGCAAGCTTTGTCGGCAATTCCGACTCCGCTTGCACTTCCTTCATTTCCTCTGTGGTCATGGAGGTGTTGAAGTAGGCGTAGATGGCGTCGAGGACATGACCGATGGTCACATACTCTGGTGATTTGGATTTTTTCTTCCTGTTATCCACTACGATTGGTCCCCAACGCTCGATGACCAGCGAGAGCGGAGACAGCTTTGATGCCTTATATAAAGCCCGTCGACACCTGGAACGATAGCTTTGTGGTTCATGTCCAATGGAATTTTTTTCTCATCCTCGATCAGCATGTGTGCTAAAGTGGTTGGATAGGTAATATTCCAATCGACGGACGGGTACTCAGTCACCGTTGAAACAAGGACCGGAACAAGCTGATAGCAAATTGTATGGCTCCTGCCACGAGAATGGGCTGGAACTTGTGCCGTAGCATGACTTGGTCGCAAGTTCCGCTGGAGTCTGGACACAGCTGACGTCCGATACCCCTCTCCTGTTCACCGGGAACGGCGAGATCCCCTTCCTTGTCGTCGGCAGCGTAAACACGATCAGATGACCTGCTTCTGCCTAAATTGACTGTCGGTGGTGGAGGTACATCCATGCTCCCTTGAACTCGAGAACAATTTTTCGAAGCATACGGCCGTGGATGATTGACATGTGCAGGGATAAGAGGTGCTGGATAAGATTGCTTTGAAGTTTGACTAGGAGGGCTGACGTAAGGTCTAGGCGGCTGATAATACGGAGCGATAGAATTGGGCATAGCATAAGGATAATCATGGGGATAAGGGTATTGACGACCTTGTAATGCAGTTGGGGAATGATCGTCCCAAGAAGGTGCGCGGTTAACGAAATAACCAGGCGGATAAACTGTGTACAAGACAAATGCGGGTTAAACTCATGCTATGCCTGACGAGACTGATCTGAACTTGGAGAGGCCGAACGTACCGGGAAATCCAGAGGACAGCGGTTGATCTGGTACTGAAGATGAGGCGTACGTATGATATACTTGATGAGGTGGCTGCGGCCTGCTTGATGTAAAAAGTCGGGACATGATTTCGCAAAATTTACGAAATGCAAGTCCTATCAAGGCGAGGGAGAACATACAACAGAGGTGCGAAGCCACCGAGTCACCTTATATCCACTTCGCTCAAGTTCAATCACGAGCGTGGAAATGAGCACCTGCTGATGACGCGACCTGAACATAGAAGGTCCATTTTGAGAATGAATGACCCGAAGCCTGGTGAAGGAGTCCTTATCGATCCGTCTCACGTGTACTGTAAAGGGTGCAATTAACAGCGGAATTACAGAAAATTATACCTCATGCTGGGTGTCGACGCTCCAGCAAATTACCCCATTACTCCTCTGTGCACCGTTCGGCGAGCAAATAAGGAAGAAAATGGCCGAAAAGGGAAAATCTTGCCCAAAGGTCATGCAAGCGTTATGTAACTTGTGTGACTAAGCAGAGAGAAGCTCGTCAATTTTTGGTATTCCACATTGCCGGGGTCTGAACCTTGAGCGATTGTCGTCTCGGAGGTGGAGTTGCAATCACATACACGTCAAAGTGTTTGAGGGACAAAATCTTTTTCTCTCCGTTTATGGAATAGAATCAGTTCAACAGTTATCGATCAGGAAAAAGATCAACCAGCGAGGACAAACGGAACTCGTGATAGAAGAAGAGTTCTATCGATTTTCCAAGTGGATAGAAAAATGCCGCACAGGTCACCATTCGCGTACTCCAAGCTGCTCGATCTCCGAGGATAGCGCAAAGAATTAATCAATAATTGACGCGAGGCAGGCGCAGGCCCGGGCAGGTTCTGCCTCGCATTGAATAGCCGGGTGCATGTTGCCCAGATGACGAAACACTCTGACGGAAATGAAACAGTTCATCACAATCAGCACGCGGAAGGTTCGTCTTATCACGGACTCAGTGTCCCAATCAAAAACCGAGATCGGATCCTAAGCGCCCACAAACGCTTTTATTAATCAAAGCCTCCCGTGAACTGCGTCCATCCAAGGAAGCTAGATCGATCGTCAACCTTCATATGTAGATGTGGTGCGGGGTCCCGAAAGGTAGAAGCTAGAACCCCAAAAGCAAGGACACAAAAAGCAGTCTCAGTCACCTGCGCTCAAGGAACAGCGAAGGTCGATAGATATGCCGCGTTTAGCGCGGCTCCTGGATCAAATGTGTGAGTTCATCGCACAATCACTCGAAAACAGCACTGCTTGATCAAGTTTCAACAGATCAACAACTCAGAGTCTCAGATTGTTACCTCGAGGCAGGTAAGCCACGAGTACCTTTTCCTGATTCAGCGTCCAGAGTCCAGCCCAGTGAGTCGATAGTACGCCTCTCTGAGAAGCGGCAGGTTTAACATGCAAGATAGGTAATAGCAGGCGAAGAAATCGGTGGTCTGGCCTTCAAGCTAGGCTGAGAGCTGAGGGACACGCAGCAAACACGTTGTCACATCACAAATTGAAATGAAACAGGGCCTGAATTTGAATCTGGATCTGAATCTGAGTTTGATTGGGTTTTGAGTTTTCTCCGTCTCGTCTGGAGTATCGGTAGTTTAGATGCAATATTACTGTTTCGAGGTCGTAAAGTTCATTGTTTATAATAATAATTTACATTACAGGACAAGTCTAAAAAGTCGAACACAAAGAAAGCAACGAAGAGAACATAGCTAAGCAAACCAGGGGTAAGAATGTACCAACCTGTGTTGCGGTCCTTGCGGATGATTTGTGGGTAGTATCGCCTGGAGTAGCAGACGTCGAACTCGTTGTCATGTTTGTAACACTGGATAAAGGTCCAGGCGTATCGAAAAGGTTCTCAGCAGAGATATAGTCATCGACATAAGAAACACCGTCAATGACGACCTCCAAATCCATATGCAAGGCGTTTCCAGTCGTTTCCACGATGGCAGTATAAGCTTCATATCCATCTACAAGGAATGGGGTAGAATTGCGCTTGAGATCAACAGTTGTGTTGACGAGCGGTCCGCTTCCTCGGAATGAATAGTCAGAAGCGTGAATTTGAGCACGAGTGAGATTGCGCCCGCTTCGAATCTACATATCAGCGATCATGAAAATAATCAGAGGCAAGATCAGTCAACAAAGTTGAATCAACTCACACCTGCACCGAGAGTGAATATCTGAGTCAGCTTACCCGCCTGTGCATTTGCAGTCCGGTTACCAATCGAAGGCGCGTATATGATCTCGTCTTGGAGTACTACATAACCGTGCCCATCATTATCATGAATGGTAGGAGCCGAGCCATCGCCTTCATCGACTTGGAACCAGAATTTGGAAACAGATCGATTTGCAGAGATGGGGACGGAAAATTGATACGCGATGAGGGTCGTCTTTTGCGACTCGGTAAGAGGGGACACTTGTACCGGAGGATTGACCGGAGATGATGCAACGTTCGTTATGTTGGCACAGTCCTTGAATTGCCCAAGTCTGTCGCACCAAAGTAGCTTAACTTGTCGATTTTTCGAGGTCGAAGCGCTAGCCGGTTGTGATAGCTGGAATCTATAAGATACAGTTTAAGAGACTATGAAAGCAGAATAGACGTACACGCAGTGTAGTATAAAAGAGAAGTTGTGAATTAAACACCATAATTCGAACGTTGGAGACTTTCACCGGAAGGAGCGTAATTTCGTCCGTCAGCGTCACATTAGAAGGAACAGTATCAATCATCCCAGCTAACAGCGTTGAGCATGTTTGGAAGAAAGCACTTTGGGAACTCAAGCTACATGGAGAATTTGAGATGAACACAAGGTCGATCTTGGAACATAAAAAAAATGGCTTACCTCTTCATGGTTACATTCCCATCGCTGCTGAATATCCGCAGATCTGACGCAAGCGTAATATTAGCAACCCGGACGAGCGGGTTGGTCGTCACAGAATCCAGATATTCGTTAACGCTAACTCCGTGCATTCAGCATCGTATCGCCAAATTGATGGAAAATTTTGACTCACACAGCAGTGTCGAACTCATCTGTGGTGTCGAAAGTTGAAATATTCAACCCCGTTTTGTCCACCACGATGTTCGAAAAATCAAGGCTTCGCACACCGCCGAGGGTGTGTCCGCACGCAACCAGACTGATCATTTCCGTTGGTGTGAACCCTTGCAGACGAAAGCTTTCTGTATGAGAGGCTAAGTCTTGCTGAGGTTCTGGGACGCCAGGGCGTCCAGGGCCAAGAGCATCTCGACGTCCGCCTCGATATGGAATCGAGGGGCCGTTACATGAGGCAACTGCCCATACAGTGCCCATAGCGATCACATCAGCACCTTTTAAGACGAACAAAAGAGTCAAATTCTAATATCCACCAAAGGTTCAAACGTGGACTTACGGGAGATATATTTACTAGCCGAAAACTGAAAATCATTCAGGGTATTGGACATCCCAAAACCAACGTTCTTGGCAAAATATTAGTCAGAAAATAAGGGAAATATCGCAGTGCGAACCTCAGGTCGCCCCAGTTCGAAGAAGATTGAAGCGTCAAGCCCACCCGTTCCATCAGTGATATTATGAGTTGCCATATCGTGGTAAGCCTACCGAGCCAAACATAATCAGAAATCAAAGAACAGACAGAAAGGGACAGAAAACGTGCCAGCCGAAGCCATTCCGCCGCAACCGTGGATTGTGTCTGTGGCCCAACATTCCCTCTTTTTGTGCAATCTCGTGTGATAAGAGCGACTGGCGCGCCGTTGATGTCGACGCCTTCGTAAAGAAACGTTTCGAGAGCATCGTATTGCGGGGATGGCCACGTATAAGCCGATGCACGAGTCAGGATGCATGATGCGACCACCAGAGTGCCGAGAACTGTCCTCGCTGTTCTCGCGTAGACAAAGGTTGATGAGAGCGCAGAACAATGCATGTGTTGTGTGACTGGAATTAATTATGACCATATTTAAGCGTAGAAAGGTGCGGCGACGCCATGCCGTGTCTTCATCAAGTGCGGATCATTGGGGTCAGGGCGGAAGCTGGGTGGAAGTGAAATACGACAAACGTGAGGCTTATCAGCAGGTCAACCGGTTGGCATGAAAGGACTCTCAAACCTTACGTATTCGACGGGCATGAACGCCAAGTGGGAGAGCGGGAAAAAGCCAAGATTACTACAGCTTTAGATGAACAAGAGGTCGACTGAACATGCCTGGAGAGGTGCCTTGTAAAACCGACAAGGTTTTGTTGTTGTTCAAGTTGTAAAAGTCCGAGCGAAACGGTGATTACAGTAATTTGGAGTTCGGAGACACTGGTTAGGATTACCGATTCAACTTTGTCCAACAGTTCGAACTTCACAGCAGAAGGTCATGAAGAACAAGGCCAACTGGCCATTGTTGTCGTAGTTGTGCCAGTGGCTGTCGGAAATAATTCCGGACAAAGTTGACAATAGGGTTCCTCACGGTAGCGTTTTTCAGCTGTTTTTCGGCTGTTTTTCACTTTGTTTTTTGTTTGTTTTTACCGCCAAGATGAAAATTTTGGCGGTAAAAAGTACTAAAAACAAACAAAAAACAAAACGAAAAACAGACCAAAAACAGCTACTGTGAGTCTGCCCTCCCCGTAAAACGCGAAAAACGAACAAAAAACGAGACTTAGACCACCTCCGGCACACCGGCCGACTTATAGCTCCGCTCAGACTTCCTCCTGCCATTGGTCAAGAAGGCGCCGCTTGTCTCCCGTCCCCTCTATAACTCCCATAGTGCCCTATCAACCTCATTCCCGCTATTTCCAAGCACAAGTGATTTGAGTCTATGGAAAAATCAGTAATTTACTTGGATATCTAGAGGTATGAGCTGTACTGTAGTCTGTAGCAAATTAGATACGAAGAGCTCGGTCTTGTGAGGGCAAAAAATATATCATTGCTAAGTACCTAGATACAACGAGCTGGATACAACTACGCTATAAGTGAGCTACGTGAACCTGAAGAATAAGCGGTGGACTAGGCTCGCTCTCCACCTGTCTGGATGGACGGTTCACCAGGGGCGTTGACGTCCAGGTGGTAAGTCGGGGTACACAACAACACTTGTCGGATGACAATACGGAATTCGATCGACCGGGTGCGTTCGAGGTCTTCACCTGCACTCCTCCTCGCCTTTCAACCACGGGTCTGCATGGAAGGTGGGATAATATGTTCGTCGATGGTGGAGTTTCGTCGACAGCGCGAATGCTGAAAAAGAAGTGAGCTGCAAAAACCGCAAGAATAAGCGGCGGAGATCATCCGTAGTGGCCATAGGGATAGCTAGGAGTGTCGAAAGCGCGTCTCGTCAACGGGCGAATGTCGAAAAATAAAGAGAGACGTAAAATTACTCAACATCGAGGAAAACGTCCTCGCCCAGCCACGCCGCCGTGCTCTCGTCTCAATTTGCCTCACCAACTCCAAATCTCGGGATCGTCTTCGTCGCAGTTGAAGGCCGCCTTGACCATAGCCTCGTGGTACCAGGCTTGACTGCCTTCTGCTGTAACCTTGGCGCAGCCTTCTTCCTTTGCGCTGGCGGTGGAGTCGGAGAAAAAGAGATTACGGTCATCGGAGTCGTCGTCAAGCCAGTTAAGAAGCCGTTCAGTCCTCTCCGACGTCCACTTGACGGAGAAGCGCTTGGTGGTGGTCGCAGTTTCCTATTGCGTGTCCGCGGAAGTGACAGCGTTCGGAGTGGGCTTGCTCGGGGCCTTACCACCCTTAAGCTGAGAACATATAGACCGAGTTGTGGGTGGGTTGACCTTCCGGCATCGTTTGAACGCTGAGGGTCAGAAAGGGAGGGAGAGGTGAGTACCAGTGGCCAGAGGAAGCAGGAGAGGCTGCGAGAAGACCAGAAGCGGAGTTTCAAAGGGAGGCTTGAAAAACGGGAACGAAAAACAAGGAAAAAACGGGACTTTTGAAAAAAACACCGATGCGAGGTGTTTTTTTCAAAAAGCCGTTTTTTCGAGCCTTTTTGACGTTGTTTTTCGTTTTGTTTTTTTTGAAAAACGAAAAAAAAACGGATCAAAAAACAAACAAAAAACGACACCGTGAGCAACCCTAATGGACCGCGTGACGGTGTTTGGCTGTTGCCTTTAAAACCAATATACCTACCGTCCGTCGGTTCTGATGTTATTTCAAATTCAATTGACTATCCTCCTGTCAGTTCTGTACTATGAGTCCTCTTAGATGTATTCCAAAGGAGAGAAATCGGCCGCGAAGTAACAAAATATGGCTGCTTCAAAATGAGTATTTCTGGACCAAGCTCGGAAACCAGGATGAGCGAGTTTATTGCTTACCATTGAGTGGGTAATTCATACCTACCCTAACAGCCTGGATGAATAGCACAGCTATGGGATACGTCGAGCAGGCGCGCAGTCAGCTTGGGCGGGTCCATGCATAGTGTTTGAAAGTCCGGTCCGGTCCGGTTTTTTGGCCTCGAGAGCCTTAACCGCAGACCGGGACCGGTCTATCAAAATTCAGAAAGTGCAAAAAACCGAACAGGACTGCAGTAGACCGGTTAAGGGCGGTTTTTTGGCGGTCTATGAACCGGTCTTGACCAGTTACGGTCAAAACCGGTTCAGGACTGGTTAAAAACCGGTTTTTTCCTTTATTTACAGTCCCAGATCAGTATTTAGCCATTTAATCAGTAAAATTAGTGAACATTAACACCACTAGAATTGATTTAAGCTAGCTAATTAAAACACAGCTATTTTCCTCTCCAAAATGAGGTCAAAAACACGAATATTCACTGACAATTAAGGAAGTTAGACATAAATGTAGTTGAATTCAAGTAATTTCACAAATTTGACTGTAACTTTATGAGTTTTTCGTTTAAAATTATGATCTTGGAGTCGTCGGAAAGGTATTTATTAGCGGTATCTACGTGTAAAATTACAGCCCGAACGACCGGTTAGAACCGGTTAAAACCGGTTTCGCGTCGGTCCTCAGATTTTCGAGAATATGGTAGACCGTTAACCGGACCGCGGTTAACGGTCCTCATCGGTCCTCGGGTTTTGCGGTCCTCATCGGTCTGGGTCCGGTTCGGTTACGGTCTTTTTGCAGTTTTGCGACCGGACTTCCAAACACTATCCATGCAGCCGGTTATCTAATCTAATCATCTCGGCCTTCTCGGACCAGACCTTGTTGGTACACCTCATGCGCTTTTATACACACAGGTTGGTTCTAATATCACACATCAGGGTTTTGGGACTGGGTAAGAGATTCCCAGCCATATTTTCTAGTGAATTATCTAGTCCGACTGTAAATTATTCTAGAGAAGATATTTCCGTATAGACTATCAGATTTTAATCCAGACCAATGACCAGTTTCAATGGAAGGCATCCTGGCAATCACCGAGGAAAATGTGAATGCAATGTCATTATCCAGGCGTTCCGCCAGAAATAAATCCATTTAAAAAGTAAATCTCATTTCCAGTTAATATTTACCGCCATTTTTTTTCTGGAAATGAGTTTCCAGTCCCGTTAGATTATTTTCTAGAAAAAGCGCCGAAAACGTGTTCGGCATTCAAAACGGCATAAGCCTTTGCCAAAGAACTTGACAATCCAGCTAGAAATCTAACTAGAAATAACTGTGCAGCTCAAATTCAAAAAATATTCACTAGCCTGTTTTCCAGTCGGACCGTATAATCAACTGGGAAATACAACTGGAGATCTTAGACCCAGTCCCAAAACACTGATGTGGATCATCGCAAAACCTGTTGACACCGAGTAGCTGCCTACCACCCCGGTTAGTTTGCCGACAATCAGTGAGGAAATTCTGAATTCAGTGTCTGTCGTCGCAATGTCGTGAGGCTGATACCGCCGGTTTACATCCTATCGCATTCTGAAGTATATCTAAATCATTACAGTCCGTGTATTGACTGAAACCCACCTACCCATTTTCCCCCTTTCACACCAACACTATACGAAGTCCAAGGGTTTGTCACTCAAAGCATTTCTTTATGAAATTTCAATTCGCGTCCTTGATCCTTTCAATTGGCTTCTTGTCTCGGGTTCTGGCGAGCCCATATCCTGTCAAGATTGCTCGTAAGTCCATGGCTCTCTTATATCTTCACATACAAATTCATAGGCAAATTTTTCGCAGCAGCAACTTCGGTACGTATGCCATGATCATCATTTGGCTCGACACTTTCTCATTGTGTGGGCGACTATGCTTTGCTATTTGTTAGCTCGGATGTAAGCACCCTCGTTTTTTGCGCGTGTTGAAATGTACGAACTCACGACATTTAACAAAGGCCCAACTGGATTTGCCTGTTGCAACGGCATAGACGCCCACGGGGTTTGCTTGATCAACCAAACATGCTGCTGTGCGCATTGTTGATGGCACGGAGCCTGGAGGCCTGAGGAAATGAGCGGTCGTGTAAGAGGAAATAGCAGTAACTGATCGGCTCGCAATGATTAACTTCGAGCTTGATAATATCTTCGATGCTTGCACGAAGTTTCTTACATTGAGATCAGTCGCGAGGCTCGAGATCTTGGAGAAATGAGTATACAATGTGTTCACAAAGGTGTTGATCGCCTGAATGATACCCTTGATCCTTGTTCAATTTGCTCAACAAAATCAGAAGTGATCAAATAATCGCCAAACCGTAGCTGGCCGGTATCGATGATCGATCCAGGTCATTCATTTGATTTCGAGTACCCACAAGCCCTAAGCCACACGGTTAGAGGGTTAGGTATTATTGTCCACCACATCAGTAAATCACAATCGATTGACGGCAAATTGGACGTCGGACAAAATGAATGATAGAAGTCGCTTTCTTCTTTTCATATCATAGAAAATGTGGGCGCTCGGTAGGAGTTCGGAAGAAGCAGATATGGATCTCAGTATGACAGAATCCAAGTTGTATTAGAAACAGCACGGCGTGGTCAACATGCAAAGCTTGATCGGCCTTGATACAAGATAGTCTTTGAGATGAAGTCATGCGCCCGCGAGTGAAACCAAATATCATGATTGAAACCAAGAAGAGGTACAACCACCAGAGGATAGAACGCTGATACGATCCAGCTGCTAAAAAATCGTCAATGCGTGCCAAAAGTAATCATCCAACCACCTCCGTCCAAAGTAGGCTCGATCCCGCGGAACCACATAACACCGCCAAGCGCATCACAGCGTCGCATTTCATCCCGCCAGGGCACCTCCATCGGCTCGTTGAACGCCTCTTGCATCCGACATCTTTCCTGGTGCGCACGCCACGCCGCTTCCTGTCGCAACCGCGGCCAGCTCATCCGTTCGTCTTCAGTCACCACTTTTTGGAAATGCTCGAAGATCCTGATGAGGATATCCCCGAACTGGATCCCGCGAGGATTTTCTACAGTAAATGGCCATGGAAAGGTCGGAGCTGTGTCCCCTGCAACCGCGTTAAAGTACATGTGCGTTAAGAATGGCCAAGTCGCTGGTTGAGAGAAGTCAGGCTGCGAGCATGGCGGTCGAGAGTGCGCTCCGCCCAAGCGCACAGCGGCGGGGGCGAAGGGGTGGTGGGATAAGCACCAGGTGAGTGGTGATGGGCCCCAAAGTCGATGTAGAAGCAGGGGATTGAGCTGAACTTCCCATGGAAAAGGAAGCGGTTCGCCTGGGATCGGTTCTTTCCATCGCGAAGGTCTTGGTGGGAGAGCTGGGTGTTTGGTGCCGATGACCCAGGTCTCCGGGTGCGGAGAGCCGTTGGGTCCACGTGTGTTTTTCAGTCGTTCTCGCAGAACGGACGCGCTGACGCTCTTCTCGCTCATCACGGCTAAGGCGCGGGTTTTCGTCAGGTTGAAATTGACGCGAAAGTGAAGCAAACGTTACGCGAATTGATGACCATCACGTCGTTTAAGATGGGCCGAGCCCAGTAGGCGTATTCTTTCCATTCGTAGGGTTCAACTTTGGTAGAGAGAAGGGGTTCTGGAGGTTCGAATACGGTCGTGATGATCTCTTTGGGCAATGAAAATGACCCTAACAGAACCATATCAGTACGACACAAATTCTAAGCGAAAGCAATTGCATTATATGACGAACCTGACTTTAAAAAATGTTTTATTCGTGCCCAAAGACCCTTCTCGCTTGCCGGAGACTTCACCGCTGCCACCACACCCACGCTTCCGCTCGGTGACAACGAAGACGAACTATTTTCTCGACTGACTTGAGTCGCTCTCGGAATCTCGAATACGGGCTTTAAAGGCGAGAGAGGGGGATCCGAATCGCTGAAGGGGCTACATTCCCATGGTTTTGTGAGGTCGTCAGTGGGGTTGATTGTCCGATAAAAGCATGCGTGGTGTTGATATGAGGGCCTGCCCATCGCGGAGGTGATAGAAAGCAGCGAGCTTCGGCGTACTCGTACAAGAACAAGTTTTTATCGGGGAAAACGCAGGGTACACGAGGCCGATTGCGATTCCTTTTCAGATACAGCCTCGAGGCTTGACGTGTCTCGACTCTGGCTGACTACATTGGAGGGACTCGAGAGAATTTAAGCCTTTTTGTTGTTATAGAACCCGAGTTCATACAAAGAATAAAAAGAATAGTGTAGAAAAGAGCAGAGGGATGATTCATGGCTCCTTCGGAGTGCATGACAATGGAAAACGATGTTCAACAAGGTTGCCAAGGCCCCTTGTACTCGGACCGACCCAGTTTCGCAGCTCCGGGTATTTGACGTCCCGAAGCCGATCAGAGTCAGTATGTCAGGGGGTGGCGTGGGAGGGGGTCCTGCCGCAGGTCGAAAAAGATTTGGTTACCTTGTCATTTCTCGCCTTAAAATTGTCTCGTGGGCCAAACAGCTTTGTCAGAAGACGGGACTAGCATTGAAAGAAAGTCTAGCACTCAAAAAGGACGATTTATTGAATAGGACGATAGGGAAATATCTAATATGCCTCTCAGTCAAATGTAGATGATAAGCAGAGGGGGAAAAAACAAACACCTTTGAGCTGGAATGGGACGAAAAAATTGAAATTGATCTAATGAGAGTGCATGTAATTTATTACTTGAATACGGAGGGAACTGAATTTTCTTGGAAAACAGTGGATAACGTCGTATTGTGACGGAGAAAACCTTGAATGAGGGGGAGGGGGGGTAGCACTGGCCCGAAAAAAAATAATTAGTGAGTGTTGGTACATATTCCACATTCCGCCACCCTCCTGGGTGAGTCTACTGGACTTACGGTACTCTCATAGGCAATGCAATTTTCAAAACCTGTCTGCGGTCATTAAAAACCGAGGTCACTACGAGTGAGGGGGCGGTCCAAGGGCGGTCGTAACCTTTTTGTGTAATTTTGTAAAATTGAATCGTGACAAGAGGCGCGGTTCAATGCCAGCTGTTATTAGGGCTGGGTTTGTTAGTTCAATGTTAGTAACATACCAGTATATCACACGTTAGTAACATGTTAGTAACATATCTAACATGGAGGGGTCAAATTGCCCTTGTGATATACTGTGAGATACCTATGGGTGATTGAGGTCAGGCAAGCGGATTTTCTGGTACTGTGAACCATTAATTGGGATCCGAAGGCTCACAGAACTAATGATGGCTGCCTTTGAGCGTTTGAGCGACTTTGTTTCCATATTTTGCAGGACACAAGCATCAACGGCGCGTTGTTCGGCAGTAAGGTAGGGGCCATCAGGATCCAGCTACCCTTATGTAAGCAACGACGAGGACAATATACCTCGACCACCACCAATCTTCCCACATTTTAAAGACCATACAAATGAAGCTATTAACAATCCCTACAACCTGTTGCAAACAAATTTCAAATTGACAAACTTTTGAGAGAGATATGAGCCATTTTCAAAAAAATCCAAATTTTTTTCTAAGTGTTTTTTCGTGCTTTCCGGCTCGTTCTGCAACTTTTCGAATTTTTGACCTCAAGATTTTGCCGCGACCTTAGGGTTAGGGTATTACGTAAGTTACTATATTAAGTAGGTGTCTAACCGTCGGACCGAGCGGCATCACCTCCCGTCTTCGCCGCAACTTCCCTCCCGTGCTCCATATCCTCTTGAAATCGAATAACCAGTTGTGGGGTAGTTAAAAAAGGCACAAATGTCTTGATTTTAAGTTAACATGAAACCAAAAAAAAAAAAAGAATGCCTTTCCCCTACGATATTAGCGAAAATACCATCCAAAAAAAAAAAATTCCCCCCGACCCAACATTTTGCCGCTTATGTAAGCGCTTACATAAGGTAGCTGGATCCGAATGGCCCCTACCTTAATAGATGCCGAGCCGGTTCAGAGATTATTACCGGACACAATCTTTTGACCTCCACTGCGAGATACTGGTTTCCAACACCAATCTAGCATGTTAGAAACTAAATTTCAGTGTTAAAAACGACGTTTTTAACCCAGAAAATTTGAATTAATTCAGCAGCCCACGTGACCAATCTCACATGTTAGTAACTCAAGTATCTAACATCACACGGAAGCCCGGACCAATCTAACGTTGGTAACATAGCCGCCGAGCAATCTAACCCAGCCCTAGCTGTTATATGTATAAAAACGGAGGATAAAAACGAATTCGGAAGTCCCATTCGTAGATAGGCTGGGTACGTCTCCAGCCCGTGCGTCCTAGTAGATAGTTTACTTGTTGGCAACTTGTTGCCCAATAATCCAGAGAGAAAAGGAAATTCGGAATTCCGCTTTCGTCTATTTTGTTTGGCTGTGTGTGCTATCGCCAATTTTTTTCATGACCAAATATCGACTCCTTATCGACATCGGTTATCTCTTAGCCTCTCCCGCCTCCTCTTGGCCATGGTTTCAAAAACTTCGGAAATTTCGTATTGAACTCGCGGCATATTACGCACCTGTCGTCAATCAGTTTGCTATTGCTGCTGATTCAGTTTGGATCCAGTGTTTCTTCTTGCTGGCACGGTGGCACCTGGCTTGTACGATCTTCAGAGGATTAGCTTTACGGATGGTTCGATTTCCAAAAACTATGAGCAGCTGCAAGACTTACACGCGGACGATATTTTTCGTTTTGTTCTTACCCCTTTCTTCTCTCGCGCCATCTACCTGCCGCATGGTGACTAAGCGTTCTTTGCTCTTCGCCCTTCTTTTCTCTGAGGACCACGACGCATTCCTCGCATAAATGAGCACGAAGGCTTCCCTGACGTCTAGCTATTTTCTGGTACTTCCTCGTAACTCGTTCTGGGACCTTAGGCTCGTTCCAACCCAGAGAACCCGCCTTCCTACTGCTTATGGACTCTGATTCTCATGGGCTTGTCTGAAGGGGTAGCTTGGAGAAACCCCGCTTAATTAAAGCTGCGGAAATAAAAAGACAAGGAAATTCTGCGCTGACAGACGAGACCCAGACTTTACCCGCTTGATAAATATAACCCCACCTCCGTCCCGAGCACACCTTCTGCCAGCGGAACGCCTCAATGTGCAGCCCTTGAGACCGAGACTGATGCGCTTGGATATGCTCACATGGCGTCATCCACTGACTTCCAGTGCCATTCGGCGTGCAAATTCGCCTTTCTTATCGCTTGCTGCCCAAAAAAAAGCTTGTCCTTAGCATCGCACTATCCATCTCCGAGGCGATTTAGGGAAGTATTTCCAGGAATTTCCATGTGCAAAGGCGCATCGTTGATTATGAAGATGCCCGTTGCATACGCTCAAAGATATGACGCAGCACTCCTTCCCAGTTAAATCTCGGAGATTTTGTCTTGCCTGGCGTTTTAAAGAAAATCTTCAGGGGGTAAAATACCCAAACTCTTGCAGGCTTTAGCGCCACGGCTCAACCTTTTAAAAAGTAGGTTATGATCGCAGTCAACAGCGTCTAAACTTGAACGCTAACGCCTTTGATAGATCATGTCATTCCGAACTCTGGCAATCTGCGCTCTGCTTACGCTTCAGAGCCTAACTGGACTAGCCAGCCCCCTCGAAACGGTTCGTCTATCTTTGCACTTCGAACTCCCTTCGTTAGATTGACCAGAAATTGTAGACCTCTACCGAGGATCTCGTCAGGACTCCCAGCGGCCTCTTACCAAGGTCGAACGTCCACGCCGTTCCAGAAGGTGCACGAGTGCATCATACGGGAACTGAAGTTCGTCTTATTGGTGCTGACGGCTCCATCATCCACTCCGCCCCAGTCGCCACACGGGCCTCTAACCAGCCCAAATTCGCAGCCACGGAAACCAGCGTCGCTCCTCGCGCCTTGAGCTCCGGATACGTCGCGTACTCGTATTGGAAGAACGCTGGGAAGAGCAACATCGCGTCATTTTCCACATCATGGACTGTACCCCCGTTGCCGGTGAAGAAAGACGGCCAGATTCTCTACATATTCAACGCTCTCGTCCCCAACTCTTTCGACGGCATCTTCCAGCCAGTGCTGCAATTCGGCTATACCCCTGCTGGCGGAGGCAACTACTGGGCCGTCGCGTCATGGTACCTCATCGGCACTCACACTTATTACACCGCCCCGGCCCAGGTATCGGTAGGACAAAACCTCACTGGCGTTATGAAGTTTTTGAGCAGCAGTAAATCCGGGTCGACGACGACCTACCTGTGGAACTCCATCTTCACGGGTATCCCGAGCTCCTCGCTCACAATCGGGTCCGACGAGGTATTCAACTACGCGTACGAGGCCCTGGAGATATACACGGCGACTGGTCCGTCGGATTTGCCCATTGGCAACACGATGATGGCGAATATTAACATTACCACCCTCGACGGCGCGCATCCCGCTCTCAACTGGACTTCGGTCAGCGATTCGACGGACGGGTTCAATATGGATGTTGTCTCGAGCGCATCGACGAACGGGACGATGAGGATTACCTATGCTTGACAGGGTGTCAATAGCAGACATTGATAGGAAAAAGTAAAATTATTCAGGAACCGCCTTGATTCAATTTTCAATGTTCACTTGGGGCTCGTAATCGTGATTCATGAACCTGGAATGCCCTGACTGCTGGCACGAGACTTCTTTATGTGGCCTTAAATATAGTATCTGGCTTGTTTAAATTTTAAACGGATTTTATTGCGCGTCAGACTTCTTATTGTCATAAACTCTATATTGGGTTGAAATCCATCCAAAATTTAAACAATCTAGATACTATTTCCAAAGAATTTTAGCCTACCCTTAGTCGCGGCAGGCGACCGAAGCAGCCATAGCCGACCCCTTATTATTGTTAGCCGGCTAAAATTTTGCTAAAATAGTTTCTGGCTTGATTAAATTTTATGGAAATTTTAGCTGAGCGTACACATGGAGACAATGATAAAATTCATGTGCAATCAGATTTATCTAAAAATTCAACAAGTCAGATACTATTTTATCTACATTTTACTTTGCCTAAGAAACTCTCGTGCCAGCACTGCCTTGCAATTGAGGACTTGGAATCGAAACCATCGCTTTGGAACTTGAAGAGTCAAGACCCTGGCGAGAGTAAGCGGAGTCATTGTCCGGTAAACCGGTAACGGGCCGTTGGAGGTTTTGAACTCCGGTACTCCGCCATCGAAACAGGAATGTCCGATGACGACAACCCTTACTCTTGACCTCTCCCTCCTTCAAGTTCTTATCCTCTTGCACGTCCGCTATTTGCAAATGCAACGCAAATTTCCTGGACACTGGACAATTAGATACTAGAGACCTTCCTGGTACGTGGTAAAAGGACCTATGTAGATGACACATTCTAGATCCTCTGCTTTTTCATCCCACTTCCTTTCTCACCGCTTCCCAGGTCTTTACATCTGCCGCCTCGAGGCATCACCGTTCACGAAGCAACTTCTGTACACCCACCGTTTAATTTATGGGTCTTCTATCCATGTAGGCGGCGTTGAACATACGTCAGCTTCAGCACCAAAATCTCGTGCATGAGTTCTCACAAGGTCAAAGAGCGACGTTTGCAGGTTTCTAGCTGCCGGCCACCTCTGGACCTCCAGTCTCGACATAGACAGCACTTCACCCACCCAGATGTCTGTCCCTGTGACGAAGATCTACGTCGTACTCACTTCGTCACCAATTGGGGTCGTTGTCAGACGTAACTTCTGCCCCCCGCCTCCTTATCTTGGGCCACCGGTACTTCTTCATCTGGAACTGACACCGCGCCTACCTCATCATCTTTTGACAGCTTATTGCACTGTAACTCTCGCTGTCTAGACCGATCAGATACTACAGCTACGCGGATTTAGTTAGCGAATACTCGCACGCGATTTGGCAAGGACTGTCTACAACACATGGGCTTCCTTTTCCCTCCAAAGATATGCTTATGGTTCGAGATGTGTATTTATCTTCTCTCCGGTCAAGGATCCGATTTTGGAAATTTCAAGTTACTGCGACGCCCTCAGGCTGGCTGAGGTCGCTTAGACCTGGGCCTTTAAGTTCCCGCGTTTAACGATCTTAATTCGTCAGAACCAAATACGCAACCTTTGTACGTCATTTTCATTCTTGATACTCTCAGGCTGGTCAAAGCAGAGTATTCAAGCGATGCTCTAAAGTATCTTTTTGGCTCAATGTTACTATGTAGGACAATACCACGATTGATATCGAAGCTCCGAAGCGACTTGGCGCCACAGATGAGCTGGTTATGTCCTTACACAACAAGCCATATACGTCAGTTGAAGCTGGTTTAGACTTGGTTCACTCGGGGAGGGATATTTAGCACTGCATTGGCCGCTTCAGATCCGGATTTGAACGGAGAAGCTGCCTGAACTTGAGACCCATCGATTTGGTTCACACCCAAGTAATGTACCATTTTTAAGTTCATGTCATTTTTCGACTTTCTAACCAGTAAGCCGGTCAGGAACAACGACCGATCAGAGAAAAGTTGATATTTACCAGTAGATATAAATGCTCGCCAACAGGATCAGCGCAAGTTTTGATCACCTCTCCTCCGTTTCTCATGGCTGACAGCTAACCACCCGTAAATGCAGGTTTAATCACACAGAATGCATGATTCCTGTACGCCGTGAGGACTTGAAGCTGCCATCAATGCTCTCCAGATAAGATTAGAGCAGGCCTGGTGACCATTTCGAACCCTCGAAAGATCTATATATCTTGGCCTCCGCCCCAATTCCCAAACCCGAGCGCTTCATCTGGGCGGCACCCACTTCAACGACACTCTTGACGATAGCGATGTATTTCACTCTTCACCTTCTTGCAGCTTCTATTACGATTCCTGGTGCCCTGGCGACTGCTCTGTTCGCCCAGGTCGACATCAATGAAGTTCTCGGATTCGACGTCGGTCCAAACAATTTCTATAATGCTCGTACCCCTCCTTGGGAAGCTGGGGCCACTCCAGGTTGGTACTATGGACCTAATCCTGAGAAGCATCCAGAGCTGTGGACTTTGCACGATGTGAGTGCCGTGACGACTATCTTGCAATATTAAATTTAATGCCTACTCTCTACCGACATTGATAGGCGATGTGCAGACTCCTTGCGTACTACCCCGAGGCTTTACACTGTCCAGTATATAAGCCTAAGCCTGTCCCAAAGCCTACGACAACGACCAAGACCGTCACCACGACCTCTAAGACAACGAAGACCGTCACCGTTACAATCACTTCAACCCCGATCCCCTCCAATGGCTATACTGAGACGTTTGATAACATAACGGCTGCTGTCCAGGCAGATGACTTCATGACTTTTGGTCTTGTTGAAACTGTGGAAGGTACTAATCAAAAGAAAGGCCCGATTCTCCGTTGGTGCTGACTTCTGCAAAACAGACTGCCAAGCGATGTGCGACTCCGTTGCTGGATGTACCTTCGTCAATAGTGAGTGCATTCTTCCTTGAACCTTTTCTGTAAATGTTTATTCACATACATTGCAGCGTACCACGACGTCAACGGCAAGGTAATAATTCTGGAACTTCCCAGAGATGGCTTGCCTACTTAATTTCGTTTAGGGTGGGAGCCCCGACCTTACCTGTTCCCTGTTTAAATTTTGCCACACATCAGCCGATGCCGACAACAGAGGAGGACAGAGCCAGCCAGACGGGAGTTTGGACTTCATCATTGATAGCGATGGATGGTGCAAAGCTGGGAACTCTCCTCCGGCTACTAGTACTGCCAAGTCATCATCAAAGCCGACTTCGACCTCGTCGACGAAGACCACAGTGCACTCTTCTTCGACACCTTTGAAAAGCACCTCCACCTCGGCTGCGATAACAACAATGCTCTCTTCTTTGACTCCTTTGAAAAGCACCTCCACCTCGGCTGCGATAACATCATTGCTCTCTTCTTTGACTCCTTTGAAAAGCACCTCCACCTCGGCTGCGATAACATCATTGCTCTCTTCTTTGACTCCTTTGAAAAGCACCTCCACCTCGGCTGCGAAAACAACAGTGCTCTCTTCTTCGACTTCTTTCAAAATCATCTCCACGACTGCGACGACAATTTCGAAAGCCACTACCACGACGACCATCAAGGCCAGTTCGAGCACCAAAGCAACGCCGACTACCATAGCCAAATCAACGGCAAGCAGCAAAAAGCCAAGCCCTCCATCGCCAACACCACCAGGCGGCGTACCCCGTTTCCACCAATGTGGCGGTTCTGGCTTTAAAGGCCCCAAAGATTGGTGGGTCTCGTCGGCTCTGACCTAAAGCTTTATAATTAATTTTAATTGATAGTATCTCGCCTTTCAAATGCGTTGCGCAAAACCGTAAGTCCCACTACTCCCCGGGAGCTTAACAGGCATACTGATGCCATTTTTAGGCGAGTATTCTCAATGTGTATAGTAATGTTAGTGTCATCGTTTATTTCGTTGTGAGATTTACTGAAGGACGGTATAAGACCCATGGACTTGTAGCATTACTACGATCATCGAAGCAGTGAGAATGATCAGAATAACCTGTACATCGTTCCTAAATATTTGAGTGCAATCTAGCAATCAAGTAGCTCGTGCCATAACTGCGCCTGGACACTGTTTTCCGTTGACTTCCATCACCATCATCAGTGAAGTAATCTGCGAAACAAAATGGCGACCTACTACTCCGACGTCGACGCTTCCCCTAGAAGCTATGAGTTCCATCCCTCGTTGCCCGCATGACTCGCGAAGAGGACCATACGGTTCCTCATCTTCGATTCTGGTAACGACAATTTTACGGAGGCAGGGAAGTCTGTCGACTTCCTGCAGAAGATCGTGGTGTCAGGAGTATATATCTCTCCCAACGACTGAGCTTGACCACTCTCGATGAAGTTCTTCGAGGCTACGCGGCAATAACTGAGAATATCGGCAGTGGGATATCGATACATTGAAAGGTGACGAAGTTGAGTGCAAAGTTCGATGTTCCTCCCTCCTCCATTGAAGGCCATAGCAAGTGACTGCAAAGACCCACTATATTGTTCCAACAAAGAAGCTTCCTGTCCTACGGATAGTTTATGGATAGAGCCGATTGCAAGGTGCTCTAAACCTCGGTAATACGGATCTGGTTGTCGAAGGAGGGACTTCACAAATCGTTCTATGTCACTTATTTGACGAATGTTCACTGTTAAAGACACCAACGGGAGGTTGTAGGATGCTGCAAAGGGTTGTATTGTGGTGAACGTGATGGCGGAAATTTCCAGAGTTTGGAGATTTGGGAAGCAAGAGAGCATCCGGCAAAAGCAGTCTTGTGGCTGCATTACATTTTCTTGGGGTTTACCGAACCGGTCAAGGTAAACGGAAATAGACTTTAATTTCGGGCAGGAGCCACTGCCGAGTATCTTGAATTGATTGTCAGTAAACAAACAACTTCCTCCCCAGACCTCCAGGTAACGGAGGTTCTGCATGTTTTGAAGCGCATTGAAGAACCCATATGACACTTTTTTTGTTTCTTCCCCGTGGAACATGGCAGGAAATACAAAGATGCGAACGCATGAGGCCAGCCAAATGTCTTTAGGAGTAGTCGGTTTGATGAGGAACTGGAATGCACGGGGGAAGTTACAGCTGTCTCCACGTGGAATAATAACCGAGCGGAAGAGTATGTTTTGCGCGTATTGGGACCAGGCTTTGCACACGAGACTGCATGAGGAGAGTGTAGTATAATATTCTTGCAATGTTGTTGGCCGATCTTTGAAAATGCTGCTTTGCGATAAGGAGACGAGACGCAAGAGAAGACTAGGTGGGATATAAAGTTCGTCGAGTATCCGTAGGATCAGTTCAATTGCCAACATCCTTGTTTCTGAAGAGGGGTTTGGGAGAGGAAATGGGAGTTTGAAGCCAACAAAAGCTCCATGGTGATGTAGATGAATTGCTCTCTGACTAAGCTGAGGCTGAGAGCCGCCTTATCAGTTCTAGGTCAATTCTAAGGTCAGTTCTACTCGATCTAAGTAGCTGTGGTGTTTAATTCGACTGTCGTCTGTCAACACGAGTAGTCTTGCGTTCTGACGTTAGCTCGTTCACATGGCTTTGTGTGTTGTGAAACAAGCTAACTTAAACTATACTCCCATCACTAACTTACGCCTTGTCAGAAAGTATGAATAAGGCTGAGAGATTGCTCGAATAGAAACTCGTCCTAGCAACTTTCCTCGGTGAGTGCATCCCAACGGGAACTTACTCTCGACACCAAACGGCCTAGCTGCAGATGACATTCAATCAGAATCGATGTTTCGTCCACTAAGAACAACCTAAAAGAAACCAAGTGGCCCCCGACGAACCACTAATGACTAATGGCGAACTAAAAGGCAGTAGTTCAAAACCATCTGTATTACGGGTACGGCCGTTAAACCAACGGCCGTCAATGTTGCTTCCCAAACCAAAAAGGTACAGGTAAGGCAAAAAACGGCTTTCAACGGTGTTCTCTATATGGCCACCCCCAACCATACGCACACATGTTGGTTTACGATTACGATGCGCTGTGGCGTACCTTGGACACTAAAACCTAGTTTCAGACCAAGCAGAATCACCTTGAACTCACGGAAGGTCAGTAATTTCTCTAGAACTCTCGCAAATTGCCTCGGCAATAAGTGAAGAGGTGCAGTTCGAGTATATATAAATGCTAAACGAGGGCACGAGTTGATTATTTTCCATACTTTCTGATAACCGCTCCAGGAGTCTTTTCAATGTATTTTATCTTGAGTCTTAGTCTCTTCGCATCTCTGTCACGGATTGCGTATGGAGGTCTTATCAATGAAGAAAACCTGGTAGGCAACTCGACCTCAGATTTCGTAGTTATGCTTAAGATGTTCTCCCTTTCGCTTCTATGTCATGACAGAGCCTTGGCGACATTTCTAACAGGGGAGACAACAATTTGGAAAGCTTCATTTACGTCGGAAATGGGGATGTGGCTTCTTTAACTCGTCGTTCTAAGAAAAACCACCCTAGTGCGACTAAGGAGATAAAGCTGGTAAGAATATCCTCTGCCTAATAAGAATAGTGAAGAGATTTACGTCAAATTTCTCATAGTACCATGGTGCTTCCGTCCAAGCAGCTGAGTCAATCGTCAAAGGCGGAGCTTCCACTATTAGAACAAACGATAAGGCGGGTGAATTTACCGCACCCGGTTACTGTACGCCCTTGAAAGTCTAGAAAAAAAAACCTTTGACCCAAGCGCTCCTGCAGCTGGTTTTTATATGACAGATAGTCAAACAGCTGCCGCCCAGTATGCTTGCAACTACCTTGATCACAAAGGAACGGTTGGAGTTATAGGTATTATACCTCTGTAGTGTGTAAACTTCGTTGGCCGCTTACAGTTGAATTTTTCTAGAATTCCAATGGAATCCTAAGGGAATGAAGTGAGTAAATTTTTGTGACGTCAATATGCTTGCCAAATTTCTCTCAACCATAGAGTTCTCGAGCTGGACAATGACACTGAAGCACATCGGGACGTAGTCGAAAGTGTACGATTTGTTTTATTCCCTAAAATTCACTTCGGCTGACAGGTTGTTATTTTACGTAGTTTATGATTCAAAACACTGGTACCAACCCTGCTGACCTGGGAATGAAGCCTCCAGGCTTCAAAAGTAGCGACTACGATATGATTTCTGGTATTAAATTTCAAAAGCTTTCTCGTTTCCTGTTCTGACGCGTCTCAGGTCCCCATGCTGTTGCGGGCATTAAAGATCTGACTTCAAACTTTTGGTGTGTAAAAATTATTACGCTCGTATGTGCTAAGTGGCTGATCCGTCTACCTAGGCAATATGTAAGTTTAGCAGACAAATCGATTATCTTCCAAATTAAGTGTTAACTTTCAATAATACTCAGGCAATTACCAGGCCAAACGGAATAAATGGACTCAAGGCTCTTTCTCACAAGGACTTCGATTGCTCCAAGGTGCCCAAAGGAGATATACCATACGACGACGACTTCAAAAATGTCTGAAGGTGAGGCAAAGTCGGCACAAACGAGTCTTTCTCTCAAGTCACACTTGCGAGAAAACTGAGAAAAAAATCTAGCATTACGTAGTCGACTTTAAAAAATTGTCTCGGACTCATCTGACCTATGAAAATTTGAATTCCAATGAATGGACGCGTCTCTGAGCGCTTGCGGTCGCAATCTTTCCGATTACACCGTTTACGATTCAGAACATCAAGCTAAATTAGCTTGTTGTTCCCGAATACCACTCAACTACGTCACGCGGAGGCTGTACTACTCAGGTGCAATTGCAGTGTAAGGGAACATCCAAGAAGCCCTTATAATTAAGCGCCGACAGTCGACTGCCCGATGGCCGAGGTCCCGTGAGCCGTGCATCAAATAAGAGCAAATAAATGTTCTTTGATCAAAACGCCATCTTCATTCTGACCTCTTCTTCGCGTCTCTCAGCTCGAGAGCATTGCTACCACTCCGGTCTCCGTTGGTATCTCCTTGACGAGTTTGGCACTGATGTTCAAGCTCTCTCCTCGAATTCTTGAATGGAACCTCGGTTTATGGGGCGTCAAGTGAATATTGCCAACGCCGTATTCAGGGTCTAAGAGGAGGTAGAATGTCAGGCCGCCAATTACCCCTCTCGAAATCTTCCCAGGGAAAGGAAGAAAGTCATTGCTTTACAGGTGAGGAATACCCCGCACTCACACACCCAACAAGAATTTGTCGAACTAGCTATTGTCTCTTACTCTCTAGGACTCTCAATTGGTACCCTTCGGCTCGCTTTCCTGACCTATCAAAGACATTGTGCCAGCACTCAAACCCGCGTTTTCGACCTGTGTTTCGTGCAGTAGACCGATGTGTCGATTCCGGAAATCATATCGCGGAGGGAGGGAGTTTGGTACTGAATGTCAGAAGAAATGCTAGGTGTCTGGCGAGTCAGAATGTTTTGATTGACGATGACTGACCGAATTCAGGATGCCAGTATAGTTCCATCGACACTCTTATTGCGGCAACCTCACCGCAATCTCCTTTAGCGAGGACCTGGTTTGATGCCGGTTGTCTTGGCCATTACCTGGGCCAAACTGTGGTCATTTCTTCTCCGTCATTGTAACCGGTGGTGCCACAAATATTTTCTGGTCGGGCGGCCTCTTGCAGTCAAACTGGTACCGTCGTCGGGTATGATTCGTATGTCCTCTTTTGGTTCGTGGTCGAGGACGGATGGCCAACCAAAACTTTTAGCATACCACAGTCCTGACTCTTTGGCCTAGGCTTGTCACATGCTCGTCACCGCATGCTGCGTGTGGCCAATACGATGACGCTCCTCTCAATTTGCTGTCGAAGTTTACAAAAGACCTTGGGTTTCCTGAGAGGTGTCACCGCATTTCAGGCCTTTTCGCGATCCAGTCTTTCTAGAGGGTACTCTCCTAGAAAGCATGCATAATTCGCTTTGGCTAGTATGATGAACTGTGAGTAATGAGGAGAATACCGGAACCTGCGACACTGGCCTGCTTCTATCAAACAGTGATGGATTCGGAAATTCAGCTACTTGATGTTCCATAACTGGCAGCTTTTACAACGGAGGTAAGTCTGATGTTGGACGTTCGATATGTGTTTTTCTTTCCCGCCTCTTTTCCCAGTTCAGTATTCATAGAGCTATTTCTTGAATGTTGTCATGGTCGAGGTTCAAACATTGGACAATGAAATTTGTATGCAATATGATGGGTAAATTATGTATTATGCCAGATCCATCAGTCTCGATTCAGCATCCAAAAAGTCAAGAAATCCTTTGTAGGAGAAATTTATATCAGGTCGTCGACTTCTATTCACCGAACATGTGGTTATAACTTTCGAGGACGATACCAACACGGATCTTCAGTTGTTCCTATTACGTCTTTATAATGTTGAATCAGGTCCTTGTCATCAGCTAATTTCAACTCTTCAGCAGTGCGGTTCGCAGTTATGCCAATGCCAATACAAACCGAACCCTTCTCAAAGTCCACCCCAGTGAAAATTGAGCCGGGCAGCCTCTTCATGATCTCGTCGTGGGCTAATCGAAATTTCTGGAGGGGTTGTTTGTCCTCGCCAATCTTGTGGTATTCTGCCCACTGTACCAGTGGATTGAATCGAAGTGGCCATCCTAGAATGAAGAGCTTCACTTTGGCGGTGTCGTCACGGTTGCGTAGCCCAGGGCACACGTTTTTGCGTGGACCTTGTATAAGTTTAAGGTCGAGTTTGTCAACTGGAACGTCTTCGTCGGGATGAGACCTGTACAATACTTGGCTAGTGTAAGCCAGTGCTATTCGCATGGCAGGGACGAGTCCAGACCTTAATATTACTTCAAGTATGTTTGATTGCTTGTTGGAGTACAAAGATAGATTACTAAGTTGACAATATTTCAACTTTATTAGCGTATATACCTACATAAATGACCACAAAATATCACTCAAAAAGCACATCAAAGGTAGATAAAAAGTTTAGTGTCCACACCATCAAGAAACCACGCCAGCGTATTTGGCGGAATGCATCAGAAGAGGATCATCAATGGGTGCACGCTGGCAAGGGTGCGAGACCACGGAAGGCTGAGGTTGGCTGAGCACAACTGAGTTCCAAGAAGGCGTCGCGGGAGGGTCGACGCACGGCCGACGCGATGTAAACGCAAGCAGGTAGGCGTTGGATCCTGGCGGCGCGGGTGTGGGCGTAGGAATTGCGAATGAGCCTCGTGGTACGAAGGGCCAGGGGAGACGACGAGATTGCTGGGCTCGACGCCGAGGCATTGAGTCCATAAATAGGAGAGCGTGGGGCGGGTCCCCAGCGATCGCAAATGGCACCATACCATCACCACAGTACCTGCTACGGCATGCTCACCGTAACATGGCAGAGGACATGGGCGGTACTGGGACGAGGGGAGCAGTTGCTAGCCCTTCAAGTCGACCTCGGGGTGCGGACAGTTATGAAGAGAGGCTGTGTAAGCCATTGATTGTAAATGGGGCCGCGGCAGGGCGCGTCGGCTGCCCGTACGACGTTGGAAGGGCAAAGGTGGGCATTCGCGGGCACCCTGCAGCATCATGATGGCAGCATGCATGGCTTAGAGACTAGTACCTAGGTGCTCGCCGCGAAAAAGTAGGGCTTAGATTACTCGCTGCCCGTCGTAGTAAGAATTTAGGGTGTGCGTACCTGTTGGCTGACTTCCTAGCCGGCCTTTCTTCGCCTTCCTTGCCCTCTACGCCTGACATGGTACCGACACCAGTGACTCCATGTGTCCATGCAGATATTTTCCCAATCATTGTTGATGGTTTGCACCAGCCAAATCATCAGGACACGCGGATGCTGTTGAGGCTTTGCTATTGTGGTGACGATGGGCCATATAGGTGAACGCGGTCGATGGAGGAAGAGAAGAGCACGACGAAATCAACTCGAGCCGGCGATGTCGGAAAGAAGTTGCGACGCTTATGTAATTCCATCACGGAAGTTACCGGCGTCTTAAACGTCCCCTCATCGAATTTTGGCCTGGTCTGGAGATTATGTAAACGAGTCCTCCTTCGTCGGACTCGTAATCAAGAGGTGTCAGATCCACCGATCGCGGACGTCATTCCCACGGCATGAGGGTACCACCCTCATCCCAAAAGAGGGAATTTCGCACGGCTTGGCCTGACACGGCTTGATCTGCGGGGTTCGTCAGTTCGGTCATTAGGTAGCTCGTTGTTGTAGTCCACTCCCTTCATTGACGCATCGCGGAATGCATACACATCGTACATATCAACTTGGAGTATCCTCAGAATACAGATGTGTGTTATGAAGACCGTAAGTACCTTCCAAGGTACTTACTTGAGTACTTTCCACAGTAATCACGGTGATTCAGCGAGGGCAAGCTGCCACTTTTTCTTTACCTCACGGCCAAATTGCAGTCCCTTTATTTAATTAGCAGCACTTCCGAACTGGTATCAAGTATCTGCTCCTCAACGCTTAGGCCGACTTCTTTCATAATAATTTAAAACATCAATGCCAGGTTGAATGCCTTTGTTCTCAACTTCTCGCTCCGTTTTTACATGGAATTAGAATATTTAGTGATTTATACTTTTTAAAAAGGTACTTCATGGGTCATACAATGCAATGTGGAGACGCAGAATAACGTTCCAACGAATCCAATAAATGTTCGAAGACGATGGATGTCGAGCCGCCTGCAGCGGAGTTGGTTGAAATTGATGGGATTATTGCATGCCAATGAAATGCCGGTCTTCGGGTATCACCAGTTGTGGTTTGTTTTGAATGGATCTGACGTCCGTCATCTGTGGATCTGACACCTCTTGCTCGTAATCAGTCAAGGGGTGTCAGATCCACCGATCTCGGCCGTTGTTTACCTCTGTTGGGGGGCCCACCCTCGCATCTATTTAGGAAATCTCACACGTCCAGGGCTTTACCTCGACATCAAGTCAATCAACACAGCTTGGGCCGGCATCCCTACAGTGGTATTCCTCTCCTCGATCTTCGACGCGTTCTCATCCACGAACGCGTCTCTTGAGCTCGCAATATCTCTCTAGATAGGATAATGGTCAACATTCATTGTACTTACAAGTAGTATTTGTGTGCCAGAGTCCCAAATCAATCTTGGCCAGATTTCTTATGATTGTACATTATACAAAGAGTGAAGACACTGAAGAGCTTCTGTAAGCCTAACCAATTACAAGCCACAAGGACTGAATTGGGTTGAGTACTTGGAGAGAGTGGCACGGTTTCTATGCATTGTTCAAAATGCACCAGGAGACACAGTATTCAGCAGTGCCACCGCTTATCTAGCTGCCCATACCACGAGGGACTGATTTTCCTCCTCCTCTACAATGTGAATATTTACTTAATGATCTTGTTTGATTTTCGTTGCGGTTAGGACAAGTCGCGCATATAATATTACTATCAAAGGCTTGAGCAACGTAGATCGCCGAGAAGCCGTGAGCCTCGATTAGCGAAGTGCCGGCGTCTTGCCGTGTGTCGGGAATCACCGATCAGCCATCAACCTCCCGACGAGATCGGTGGATCTGACACCCCTTGTAATCAGTGCCGACCTGGATGCCTCTACAGATACGAACGCTCACGTCATAAGATGGCCGCGCAGGTCAAGTTTAGAACAAAGTGCGACTGATTGGGATTGGCAGTAAAAAAAAGAATTATTGTGCGACGTCACGCCAACGTGTCAGGCTTGTGTGCCCAAAAGGAGAAGCATTTATTGTCAACGACTTTTCCTTTTCCTCGTCAAAAGGCAAGGATAAGTGGCGAAAATTTGGGGTTTATCGATGAATTCCGACACTTGTTCTTGACCTTCGTATCTTCTCGCAATTTCGTCACATAAAATGTATTATTTAGTGCTGGACAATGAAATTTACTGCGACAACGGAGCAGAAAATACATGTATTAAAAGCCAAATTCATCAGTGTTGATTTTATTTCCGAAAAGCCAAGAAGGACTTTGTAGGAGAAATCAACGTCAGACTGCCGACTATTCGCCAAACTTACATACTATCAAATCCTTCGATAGAGATACCAACAAGGGTCTTCGCTGGTTCCGAGTTCGTTTTTGAAATGTTGAATAAGGTCCTTGTCATTTGCTACTTCCAACTCTTGGAGAGTGCGATTCGAAGTCATGACTATGGCGTGACATGCTATTTTGCTCGGGGCAGCTTCTTTGCAAGCTTCGTATGTGCTAAGCGAGATTGCCAGAGACGGTCTTCATTAAAGCCATAGTAATGGTCTGCCCACTGGGCAGCTGCTTCAAGTCAAAATGGCCATGCCAGTATGTAGTGCATCACTAGAGGTCCTTTGGTGGCATCACGGTTGCGTAGCCCTGGGCACACCTTTTTGTGTCGACCTTCTATGAGTTTTAGATCAAGTTTTTCGACCTCAATGATATCGTCAGGATTAGACCTGTTTGAATGTGTCTGGAGCAGGATTGGCAGAGAAAGAAGAAATATTTATCGTGTGACATGTCAGAACTGTGGGTCCAAAAGGAGAAAAGCAACGTTGTCGATAAGATTCCAACATTGTTCTTGACCTGCATGATTTTTGCTCGTTATGTGGTTACAAACGGCAGTATTATTGAGCATAGGTTTCATTAGTTACATCTCAGAGTAAAAGACCAAATCAAATACGGTGAACGAAATCGGAACCTTTCTCCTCAATCCTGAGCCAGGGTGAGCCTGTCCTCCAGCTCGTGAAAGTGAGGTTTTGAATCTTGCAATCTGCATCCGTATGATCGATGGAATTTTTATCCAGAACTCATGGATCGCTGACACAGATTCGGGACCCACAAGCCTGAGGCCAGGGCGGCAAGGACATCCATATTCAAGCCGCCACAACTTATCGGAGTTCTGTAGGGAAACCCTGGTATATTTCAACCTGTACTCGTGTAGTCAATAACTAGCACTGATAATACGCACCTTCTATAGGACTTGTCAACTCGAATAGGTCGTTTAGGAATTCTGTCAGTCAGATTCCGTCAAAATGGCCGCCGACGTGTCCGTCAAGAACGTCAAGAAAGAAGAAACAATCTCTACGAAAGGCCTAACGAATCATAAGACAAATGTTAGAAACTAGTAGGACGAATGGTTCGAACTAAACCCCGTATCGTCTTCCTTCACTCCCATTGACTATGTTTTGTACAATGCACTTCTAATTGCAAAGTATTTGGTACTCTAACGAGCAAAATCATGACCTAGAAAGAATATCAATGGCCGGAGACAGCAAGATACTACAGTAGGTGGTACATACCATGTGATGTAGATCAAGCGAAATTATTGCTATTTGCGGAAATGTTGGCGAAATGGGATTTTGATCCCAAATCAAAAAATCGGGAAATTCTGACATGGCACGCCGTGCGCGCCATAACATGATGAGATTTTAAGCTACGAGTACGAAATTAAGTGCGTTGTAATCGTAAGAAGCTACGCTACCAGAATATTCAAAAAAATCGGGGAAATGTGAGAATTAAATGAAAATGGTCAAACCTTGACCTTGGACAGCTTTCTCCGTGTATTTAGCTCAAAATACAATATTTGAATGAAAATTTTTACATTTCCGTAATCGCACAAGCGTCCCGGAAGTGCTGAGAAAAGAATTGAAACAAACGAGTCATTTTTAGCGAAGTTAGAGAATGCTGGTTCGGATGCTCGATGACATGGCACCGATTTCGGCGGTGTCAAGCATCGCTTTCGTTCCTAAAACATTAATAGATCACCCTTGTTATCATTTATCCTTTACTCTAGTGCCTTTAGAGAACCTTAGATACGCTGCCATTGCTGGAATGTAATGAATACAGGCCGAAATTTCCGCTACTAGTATATACTTGCAGGCATTAAAAAAAGGTGTATTCCTGAAGTTTAGGTGCAAAAACATTTGATATAACTAATCTAGACAGGTCTTTAGAGCAATTAAGAGATGAAACAAGTGTCAGAGTGCCGAAATTGGTGCCATGTCATCAAGCATCCGAACCGGCATTTTCTAACTTCGCTAAAAATGACTCGTTCGCATCAATTCTTTTTTCAGCACTTCAAGGTCGCTTGTGTGATTACGGAAATGTAAAAACTTTCATTGAAATATTGTATTTTGAGCTAAATACACGGAGAAAGCTGTCCAAGGTCAAGGTTGGACCATTTTCATTTAATTCTCATATTTCCCGGATTTTTTTTGATATTCTGGTAGCGTAGCTTCTTACGATTCCAACGCACTCAATCTCATACTCGTAGCTTAAAATCTCATCATGTTATGGCGCGCACGGCGTGCCATGTCAGAATTTCCCGATTTTTTGATTTGGGATCAAAATCCCATTTCGCCAACATTTCCGCAAATAGCTATAATGACGCGCTTTTCGAATATCGCATCACAATGTCGAGACGAAAGAACTTTAACAAGTTAAAATACGAACGAGAAGAAACTAGAAAACGCTGGAGTAATTTAATCTGTCCGAAGCAGTGTTGCTGAGGCTCGGAGACGCGTCGAGCAGTGCGGGAGCGCGTCGCATACAATGGCGAAAAGCAAGGGAAAGTCACAACGGGACGTCGAACACAAAAAACGCTGGCACACAGCCACTGATGGGATCAAAGTGGGCCTCCTTATCTAATCTGGATTCTGCCACACTGGTCACCGTGACTCACCGGCACCTGTCACTTTCAAGAACGTCGTCGTCTTCATCGCTCTCTTCAATAACCTTTGATTTTACCTCATTTTCAACGCGAGGACAAGCCTCTGTCTTCGAATCGTTTCAATACTTCAGATGCATTATCCGCAGGTCATGCAACATGCCACCCAGTTGAAAACCTCTGATCAAGTTTGAGTCTGCTCTAACTTTGTCTCGACCGTCCATTTCCGTTCGCTAAGAGACTTCAGATTGATTATAGGGCCGTGTACATGTTTGACAGTGCTCTAGTTCAATACCTTCCAGAATGATATTGGAAGAACAAGCAAGGGTATCAGCATCTTACTGAAATGGAGTCCTCGTTCTAAGGCGCCTCAAAACGCCGGTCTCAGTAGAGGTTGTTTCAGAGTTCAATCTCGATGAGTTTCTCTTATAAGTCTTCTTCCTGGTTTACAACTTACTTTGCAGCAATCGGACGTCCTCTTCCAGTCGACACCTACGCAGGCTCATTCGTACCTGTCTTAGCCCTCTTTCGATTTTATTTCTATGCCAATTGAATCGACATTAGATGCAAACCTTTCTTAACCTCAAGAAACGGACTGGCCATTCCAATCTAACACGGACCTGTAGTGCTAAAGGCAGCATTCGCCCAAATTCGGTCATTTCGGGCTTATGACGACGACTGCAGTCGACCGGGCTCCTTTCCTAGATGCCAAGAAGGCTGCCGTAGAAACTCTGGCTTGCTAGCCCTGCGTTCTAGCTTTTCTCAGCAAGGTGCTCTCCACCTCACACTCCCAGCTTTGTTCAACGACATTATACAGAGCAGAATCCACGATCGATCCCTATCAATCTAACACTCGATCAACAAATTCGGTGATCGCACTCACGTCTACTTCGTTGAGTCCCTGTGAGACAAAATTTCTATGTTCTGGACCTGCTCCCCACTGTTGTTCTCGTTCTTTCCTTTTTCTTTTCTCTGACTACGTCCTCGACTCGAGGCGAATAACACAACTTCGCGACCTAGCTCCCCTGTCGTGTACGCGGTCAATAATTCAACGGCTTTGGCCTCAGCGTTTTCGACTCCTTAATTTACTGTGCTACGACACGGCTTTACTGGAATTACTCTTCTGGACTCTTCTCCTTGGACCCGGGTCGGCCTAACTATCAAATTTCGAATAGCAGGTATACCCGGTTGTCATATTCCCTTCATTCCCTGCGTAAATCAGTGCAGCTGACGCAAAACAGGCCCTCAGGTCTGTATGTACTCTGTACCGAGTTTGGACACTTGCGTGCAAAACATCAATGCCGTGAATGAGGAATACCGATTTTTGTCAATCCCCACAATATTTTGATACCTGTTGAAATCCTGGAAAACGAGTTGTGACGTTACTGGACGCGCACTCGCCTTAATGTATCGGCTGTCGATCGGGATGAGAAAAATGGAGGATGGTTGAACCCCTGTTTAGGCGACTGGATACTCGCAGAGCTGCACTGGTCGGTGAGCGATTTTGAGAGGGTATATATCATTCGCTGAACCCGAGTATATGTATGTTCGGATCTCATGTCAAAATTCGGCGCTAGTTCCCCAGAACGAGCGAATGGGCTTGTTTGCAAGCAAGCGAAGACGTCGTCGGGATGTAGCCTGAGAGCGCACATGGTTTTGAACGACCACAATGAATGTTGAAAATGATGGCTATACTCTGATCTATGTCTTGTCGCAGTACCTGGACTAACAAACGACGATTAACATGAATAAGCTGCGGGCCAATGGTTCTTTAGGCGCTGTACACTAAGCGCCAAATGTGTCTTCAAAAACATTGTAGTCGCGGGGCTGAAGAGAAAGAATCCCTCCCTAACCACCAGTGGATTTCGAAAGTTTGCAAGCCATTCAAGAATAGCGCCTGACAGCAGTGCGGGGCACTCTGCGACTGCTCGACATCTATGCATTCACGATCGCGCCGAACCTGTAAGGCAATAATGTGTCGCCGATTGCCCATTTTACTCTTGGAAAACATATAACTCAGGGGATCTGCTCCTTGTTTCGGCTGGGTACAGGTGAGCAGTCAAAATCCGAGGGCCGCTGTATCTGCCACATCCTATGCCCGAAACTCTTCGGATCCGTGGTAACAACAATGTATGCCAAAGGACACATAAGCCGTCAAGAAATGATTTAGTATTCCATTTGTTTTAATGGACGGAACTTCCGAGTTAGATTAATCATCATTGCAGTTTGAAGTAGAGTCATATTTCACTGACCAGAGTACCTAGATACTGCTGTTACAGTGCAACCTAGCGCTGTTAGGTGTTTATCCCGACACAGCTCCCGCCTTCGTTGGCATGGGCCGGTGTTTTGATCGGGCAGCGCTGCCAAGGACAGGTAATTGACGTGCGCTTAGATGCGCCTTGGATATAAACAGACGCCAAGACTTGATGAATATCTTAATTGAGCGTCGCCGAAGGCGGTATTGCTACTACCCGGACCATGGGTAGACAATCTCGGTGCCTCAGAGCTAGTGCCTGGGGCGAGGGAGACGGACTCCGGGTCAGCTAGGTGGGAATCATTTTGTGACAAACATCGACTGTGCGGGGCTATTTTCAGGAATAAGCCTCACTGACGCAACGGAACAGGTAGATCTAAAAATATCTTCAAGACGCGTCTACCAAAGTTCTCGAGTATAAAGAGCATGGGTCCTCCAAGCTCAAAAATCAGAGTTCTATCTGCATTTCGGAGGTCAACATGTTCTCTTCTCTTGCCACCTACGCTCTCTTAGCCCTTACCATTTGCTCTGCAAATGCGTTTCCCCAGTATCAGTCGCTAGCTGGACTTACCAGGGATGAGTTGGACTCCGTCGTTCCGACGCTCCAGTACCAACCACCCCAGCCCCCACCTGGTCCATTGGCCGACGACTCGACCAAGTTGATCAATGATGCGGCACACCCTCACTTGCCACTCAAGCCAGGCGATATTCGTGGTCCCTGTCCCGCTCTCAACACTCTTGCGTCTCACGGAGTAAGTTCTCTTTTCAAAACATTCCTTGACTTCATTACTTACGGGATCTTCGAACAGTACCTCCCCCGTAATGGTATCGTTACCCCAGTACAAATTATTAATGCAGTTCAAGAGGGTGAGTACTCGACACTTCACATTGTCCATTGCCCGAATGTTAAATTTATATCACCGCCTTTACAGCTCTCAACTTGGACAACACTTTCGCTCGTTTCCTAGTTTTCTCTACTTTCCTTGTTAATGGAAACCCGATCACCAACCTTATGAGTATCGGAGGCGCGACCCCATTGACGGGCCCTAACCCACCCAAACCTGCCACCGTCGGAGGTCTTAATACCCACAATAACTGTGAAGGCGATACCAGCATGACCCGTGGTATGTATTCTTGCCTTCTTCATCGTTATTTTAGCTGAAGGAAGTCCAATAGATGATGCCTTCTTCGGTAACAACCACGACTTCGATGAGGCTCGCTTCCAGAATGTAATTTACCGTCCTCTTCCGTTAGTATTTCACTCACCGATCTCTAGTTCGTCAAATTCAGCAACAAGTACGGGGCTGGAAAGTACAACTTGACCGTCGCAACCGAACTCAGGCACTTCCTCCACCAAGACTCAATCTCTCGCAACCCCCAATTCTCCCTCGTCTCCCCACGTCTCTTCACTGCTTACGGAGAGTCCGTCTTCCCCATCAACTTCTTCATCGATGGACGCCAAACAGATGGTCAATTGGACCTCAACGTCGCGCGCGGTTTCTTCCAGCTCATGCAATTGCCACCCGATTTCCATCGCCACAATGGCTCGATCAGCAATGAGGGTTTCCTGACCGTCTACAACAAGTATCCTATCCAACCCGGAGGCAACACTCATGGTGTCAACACCTACAAGGCCGATCCCACCTCTCCTACTCTGTTCACGCCTTGCCAGCGCTACACTGATTTCGTGAACAAGAACATCAAGGCGTTGTACCCTCACCCGACTGGCCTTCTCCGCAAGTCGCTCAACACCAACTTGCAGTTCCTGTACGAGGCTACTATCGGGGACGGCTGCACCCAGGTCTTCCCTTACGGTAAAGATTAATAATTGCGCACTCTAATTATGCACTCGGCATTCGACATTCGTTTTTGTTAATAAAGCTCGGTTAATTGGGAATAATACATTAGTTCTCGGCTTGATGTAGCTTTTTGATTTCTGCCTATATACTTAACTATATATATCTGTTTGTTTCAAATTGCGTTTGGGTCAAATTGAGGTATCTGAGCTTGTGGTACAGGCGAAAGTTTCGATATTGCATTGCAATTTGAAATTGAGTCAAATACTCAGTAATGATAAATCAGCCCAAGCCAGACGTCCGTTCGAAAGATCGCAAAGTCACTGGATACAATCTCAACCGGACTAGATGTCTCTCGATGTATGGACATATAGATTCGCGTTGACTATTTTTAGTTCGGCAAGGCAGAATCTAATGACTGGGGCATTCATTTGCTTTAGAATATCAGGCCTGATATGTTTAACAAGCAATGATTGATGAATAGGCAGACGCGAAAATGACAGCTTAGGGACTCCTAATCGCGAAGACCGCCATGCGCTATAGTCCGGAGAACGGGAAAGGTTATAAGAGAATTGAGACTTTAGCTGATCATGAGCGCGTCTGTGGCAGGGATCGCGATCGCGTAGGCAAGGAACCTGTCACCAGTCACTGCCCAAGGACTGGCTTTTGGAATGGAGAGTAGGCCAAACAGGAGAGGAAGAGTGAAGGAGAGCCGTTCCGCGGATGCAGGCGGAGAGCTTATAGCAGTCGAAACCGAGTAACAGAGACAGTTGGGCGGGGAGACCTCTTCATACCGTTTTGTGGGTCCAGGTCACGGTGATTCGTCGACAACTAGGCCTGTGTACTCCGAAATGAGAAGTTTACAATTAGAAACAGCAGATTCTCGTAACCGTCGGGAATCAAATGCAAATTGCTGCGGCCAACTGGGGAGCTATTCCGGGAAATGACTGCAGCACCATGCGGGGGGGGAACTCTGGGTAGCTGGGTGGCGATGACAAGCGCTGTTCCTTCCATAATTAGCACTCAAGAAAGGAGCCGACGGCGGCAGGAGGCGCGCTGCAGGTTTCAGCCGTCAGTGCAGTTGAAATGGTGGAATGACGGGTTAGACAACGGGACACGTTGTTCCATCAACATGGTGTCGGTAATGAGAACCTACACTCCGCCTTAGGGATGGTTCATAAATGATCGAAGAAATTACCTTCTCATTTGTTCATCAGACACATTTTGATTTAATGATTAGTTTAGCGATTAGCCATCTCCCCTGTTCCAGCGCTTAGTAGTGTATAAAAGGCGCGTCATGACCGGCTCAATCGGCGGAGAAAGATTCAACATACCATGAGGCCCCCGTTATTCACCAAGGCTGAACATTACAAGCATAAATTACATACGAAATCGTCATCGGATCCGTTCGAGTATTATAGACTTGTAGCGAAGTGACAAAAACCGAGAAGAACGGCATTGGGCATGTCGAACTGATGGCCTCCGATAGGTAACAGGTTGTGAACTTTTCATTTCCGCATCGTCATGCTTCCAATTCAAAATGTCTTTCTTGTTGCACAGTCGACACATGAGAACGGATGAAAATGAGGGAAATTCGCACTAGTGAGAACTGATGACCTCCGATAGGTAACCAACGGTAGACATTTCATTTCCATAGATTGGCCTGCTTCCCATTCAAATTGCCTTTGTCGGTCGGTTACAGGCACGGAAATTGACTGTTCTGACTGAAGGTATAGATTGGTAAAGCTCGCATACATTCGTCACTGCTACCTAGCAGCCGACACCAGTCGTTTTATTGAACATATGAGCATAGGCCGATTTTAATAAGTCTGCAGCGCATGTTTCCAGCAGCAGGAGCACGTACAAAAAGCCATGTTATTCCGCAAATTTTCGCCTGTTGTAAATTATGCCAGTGACTCGGGATATCCAAACTTGCACCTCTTGAGTTGTCAATCATTCATCTTGGGGAACTCCCAACCACATCTTGTTTCCCTGTGTTCCCAGATTTCACTCGCCCACTCTAATTGTCCAAGTCTACTCGTATCACCCTTATGCTGTTCGTTTATAACTTCCAGCACCAACTGCGCACTGTTACGTCAGTTAAATAAAAGTCCTTTTCCTCTGGTAAAAACTCCTCGCAAAGTCGAAATAAAAGTACAAACGGCACCTCAAAAAAACAGCACTGCAAAAATTTGCACAACGACGGTAGCATAATCCAAGGCTTGTTAACACAAACTACATGCCAATATTTGAAAATAAAGATCTATATTCCTTGTCTAGGAGAGCTGGCCTCCCCAGCCGGTAAAAGAAGATCCGGTGGGCATGCAATAGGGGTTGGGTGTTGTTGTGGTCGTGCTTGGGGGTGCAAACGCGGGTGCATGTAGATCAGCATCAAGCGCCCTTTCTCGTGCCCGAAGACTAGCCAGCTGTCCCCTCAGCCCAAGCAGAATCACTCCATCGTCGAGATCGTGATGCGTAGTTCCTCCATCTATCCAACCTTCCGTACGAAGATTGACTTCACTAGAAACAAATTGTGCAAGTGTTTTCAGTTAGTATCGCTCGAAGTACATTGCGACGAATTACATCCCAAAAGCTTACATTTCGAGCGCTCGAATGTATTGGCGGAGGGCGGTCAACCTGCGTTCGGAGACCTCTGTGGATGCCATCCAGCGGTTTTCCCAGGTAAGCGCCATCCTCTCTCGCTCAGCATGGTACTCGTTCAAGCGGTTGTCATATTCGGCTTCGGATAGGTGAGCCATTTGACAAGACGTGCAATACGAGAATATGGGTTAAAGTGAAGGGGATGGCAGCCACGACGCGGAATTTATGCCTTAAACACTCTTCCAGGTTTTGCCTATTTGGATTCCGAGAAAGTTTGGTTACCAGTCTCGTCACTAAATTGTAACATGTAGCAGTTGAACCGCAGTGGAGAATTTTCGGCATTTGCAGCTTACACGAGGCTTTGGCGATGTTTTCCAATACATACGGGTAGCGCCGGGCACTAGCTTTGGGGCGTTGAGCTAATATAGAAGCACACTGCCCTCAGATCGGAAAGTGTTGAATTATACGTTCACAGACGATCCCTTCCCATGCTGTGTATGACCGTGTGTGTGTGAAATCAGTGCCCAACGACTTCTAGTCACTCCCAGGCCTCATAGTAGTGACTAGCAGTAAAGCGATATTGAGCCAGAAGAAGCAATGATGAAATCTCCTGCAGAAATTTACCTGAAATCGATGGCGTTGACGGATTTGCATTCGAAGGCGGAAGCAATAACACACGAGCACCATGTCCAATCGATTTGGGCATCCGTCCAAGAAGTAAATATGATCACATTTGCGGACACTCATCGATTATTAATTGTTCCTGCTTAGTTTTCGGAAGAAACCGATGATGGATCTCTAACCCAGAGGATTGGGATGATCTGAGCAATGAGGAAAAGAGGCTGATCAGAGGACCTTGCCAGAAAATAGCGGATCGATCAACGGTTTGGACGCTAACCCTCGTGGCCTAGCCGTCTGTTTATGGAATAAGTGAATTGATTCCTGTTTCGTAGTGTCGGATTGAGGAGTTTGGATAAATATTGACTTGGAGTGTGTCGATACCAAGTTCCAAAACTTAGCCCCCTCCTTCAAGTCGACTCCTTGATTAGCATCCGCACCGTTTAGCTCTTCTGAACCCCAAGTGTGTGTACTGGCTTGGCCTCTTAGACGTCGTGCTCACCTTCTCCGTTTTCGGCCCGCACACTTGATAGGTCATCTTTTAGACATGGTTCTGAATCTCGTTAAAGTTCATCAAGTTCCTGATAAGAGCTACAACATCACCGTCAACAATCGAAAGGACTCAACAACGCAGTTTCTCGCCCCGCAAGGGGACTCCTACCTTGAACGCTGTGGTTGGCTATCCTCTGGGAACTCCTGCACGAGCATCAGCGCCACTAACACTTTTGGACGTACCGCCGTGGTTCAGCTAGAAGATAGTGATTGGAAGCTTATTATTTCTGGAACAATCGTGGGTGGGAAGAAGGTGGTTTCGCTTAATGGAAGCAGAGACGTAGAGGCAAGCTTCACTCAGGATGGGCACTTAGTCTTAAAGTGTAACAGCGGCTACAGTTGGGGGCCTTACGATGGAAATGCGGTGACGGTGGGACTGGTTCCATTCATGTAATCAGAAGCTCTTGAAGCATCAATTGTACTCATATCGAGGAATTATTTGGCATTTTTGAAACTATTGAGACTGGCAAGAGTTAAGCGCTCAGCGCTCAGCAGTCGAGTTGGGTGGGGTTGATGTCGGCTCGCAATGTGCCGAAGATCAATATAGATCGATCAATGTCGGAGTTCAATTTCATTCTAAATCTAATATCATAAATGATAAAAACTTATTCCCGATTATAGCCCTACGGGCAATGCCTGGACTTCGGGCTCGGCAGACACATGGCTGGTGCAGGTGCAAATTTGAAACGTTCGTTTTCCGCCACTCGTCGCCAACTTTTGGTTGGCTCCTTGCAGTGTTGATCTAAAGCTGGGAGCACGAGATTGCCCAGAGGCTTCTCTACAGTTACATGATAACGGAGTTGCAAGTAAAGTCTGAGCTCAAGCGAGGCCAAGAAGTCACATCCACAAGAATCAAAAGTGCCGGACAATCCGGCGGACTGTTCGGCGGACTGTTTACCCTCTGGTAGGTTGTGACACCGCCGCCACCAAGTGACTACGCTCATCGTCCCCGACGCGTTCCTCGACGCGATCCCGACGCGACGAAATGTCCCCGACTCAGAGCGCCTTTCTAATCGCCCCGACGCGGCATTGTCCTCCCTGTTTTCCCGTCTTCCGTTGGTTCGTTCACGGGTAACCCAAATACGCCTTACAACTGAGCAGTGGACACTGCCCTTCCAATCCCCTAAGTTGCAAGCTTCAGCTTTGAGGCCTCCAGGCACTGCTTCTGAGATATGGGCACAACTTAGGGGATTGGAAGGGCAGTGTCCACTGCTCAGTTGTAAAGTTGTAAGGCGTATTTGGGTTACGCTTTGAGGCCTCCAGGCACTGCTTCTGAGATATGGGCACAACTTAGGGGATTGGAAAGGCAGTGTCCACTGCTCAGTTGTAAGGCGTATTTGGGTTACGCTTTGAGGCCTCCAGGCACTGCTTCTGAGATATGGGCATCTGGGCTTTTATTACAAATTTCATCGTGTTCTACATATTTTTCCCTCTGATGCCTTATTCATATAAAAAAACCCCAGGTTCTAGGTCGGTTCTGACGAGGTTCAAAGCTCAACAAAAGGTATTACTAAAGAAATTGTTTGGATAATAGTGATCTTCATTATACAATGCCCCTCCTAGCGCTGAGGATGATGTAGTTCCCGGGTTGTAACATTTAATTCAAGTTTAAACAGCTTAAAAAGTTTTAAACATGGTTTAAACCGTCTTAAACTTCTGTCACACCCACTGCCTTACAGTCTGTTGTCCGCCGGACTGTCCGCGGACGGTTCGGCGGACAGTCCGGCGCTTCTCGTTCCAGCGGATGTGATGCCCTCAGCGAGGCTGTGCTTTGGATGTCGGACTTTCAAGAATAAGGGAGAGATTGTCGGAGTTGGTAAAATCGCTCAATACGTCAAGAACCTGGACTTAGAAGTCCAGGCACACCTCAAATACGAAATATTTCGTCTAGGCATCCTTAAAAAAAAGGCGACTTCCCGTACAGCTTAGGAACCGGCTTGGCGAGTTGAAACTGAGTATTTGGCCAGCGATATCTCGCCCTTCTGAATCTGAACAAGAGCAGGAATGGGTTGCGTAGCCAAATACAAAACATTATTCTACATTGGTCGAAGAGCTTACGAACTAAAATCTACTTGGGTGGTGGATAATTTATTTGCATAGAACCACTCGTCGAGGATGGTGAAATGATGGACATAGATATACCATCAGTTGGATCACCGACTGCAGTCCAGGTGAGGGCTGGGGACTGGCCGTTCTGGGTAACGACATTGATAGCAGTCATCGCCGTCTGCCCAGCTGGCAAGCTAGAGGGAGACGATGCCGTGTAAATCTCCAACGCCTCATAAGCGTAGTCCAAGACCTCCGTGGTGGAGACGGTAAGCGACGAGTGCGTGATGCCAGTGAAGGCAGAATTCCACTTGTACGGGCTGGTCGTGGTATTGCGGGTCATGACGCCGTGGAGCATCTGCCCTGGCTGCACTTGGGTGAGGGGGCTGTAGTACGTGATCGACCCGATGATGTACCACGAGGCGACGGCCCAGTACGAGCCTCCACCAGCTGGCGAGACGCCGAATTGGAGGACGGGTTGGAGAATGGCATCGAGCGAGTCGGGGACGAGGGCGTTGAAGTAGTACAGCAGCTGGCCGCTCGTGCTGGCTGGATTCGCGGGGACAGCCCACGAGGTGGAGAAAGACGTGATGGGGCTTGTGCCGGTGTTCTTGGCGTACGCGTACGCGACGTACCCGGAACTCAACGCGCGGGGCGCGACGGTGGGCGGGACGACGGAGAGGCTGGATTTTCCGGAAGCGTGTTTGGTGATCGGAGCGGAGTGGAGGATGGAGCCGTCTGCGCCAATGAGTTGGACTAGGTCTGAGGTGTGGTGCACACGAGCGCCTTCGGGAACGGCGATAACATTCGACCTTGGTACGAGTCCACCGGGTGTCATGACGAGGTCATTTCCATCTGCAGCACGCTATGGAGGGTCCTGTCATAAGTGAAGCTGAATATACGGACGGATTGACAAACATTTTCAATGGGGCTAGCGAAGACGCTAAACACCCGAAGCGCAAGTATAGCGCAGGTCGCCAACGTTTTCAGCGACATGTCCTGTCCATCGCGTCGTCAGCACGATATAAAGGGTATCAATGACGTCGTACTTTTGTTGAGATAATGGTTTATAACGCGGAAAAGGAGTGACTTTTGACTCTTGAAAATCCCGTTTTTAAGAGAGCCGACGGGACAGAGAAACTCCGAGATAACGGAATGAAGAAGCGCTTGAATCACTCGCCTTCATTGCGCTAGGTCATGAGCAAAGCTCGGCACCCTGCAAGAAGTCACTCACCTCTAATATCCACGTTGCGCTGCCTATTAACAGCTAAACATCAGACAATAAGCGCATGAGCCACGGTTGCGCGTTATCAGTCTTGCGGAGCGGCCCAGATCTCCCTATTCAAACGGACCTATGAACCAAAAAAGCAGAATTAGATATTCATCCGGTCTGACCTGCTGAGCGTCAGAGTTATTTAAGGAAAGACGTTCAAGGTAGTGCCGACTTTAATGTGAATTGGGAATCTGCGGGGTTTTTCCACTTCATGATAGGGACCAGAATACGGCGCGAGTCATTTGAACGACAAGGAGTGGAAGAGCGATCCCAATGACGAGTTGAGTATCAAGCGAACTGGCGCGGTAGATTTGCAAAGTTCTCGGCCCTAGTTTCGAAGAGAGTCGTAGAAGTCACAACCGGTGAGATAAGCGGCAATGTAGATTAAGATTGTGTACTATACCATCCAATGAAAACCAGAGATTTAGTGAGCGATGACCTGCCGGAAGCCCGTACAGTGTAACGTCGATTTGAGGAAACCGATGAACAAATTGGCGGTGCGGAAAAAACATTTGCACATTGTCTTCCTGATGGCATTATAATCGTGCTTCCCTCGATTCTCTTGGCCTTCCGTCATCTCGATGTGAACCCATTCCGGCTAATCTGCTTCGTATATTTTTCAGGTCGAAAAAAGCCGAGAGTCTAGCTTTTGCTATCTTCACATAAAAGACTACGACCCGTTAAAAAAGACGACGAAAAGTGAACGACTACAGGATCATATGTTAAGCCTCATCGAACAGTAAGTAGAGTAATGAAGATTTCGACTCGGTACTTACCAACAGTTGGTTGGGTGTGGGCCAACTAGAAGATCCTATGGCGCGATCGCTGACGTGGCGACGTCTGATTTTCTCGGAATTGAAATACTGAAAACGAGATAAGAACACGGCAAAAATGAATAGGACGTGGCTAAATGAAACATTACCGAGGATTTTGCAGGGTCCGCCTTCGCAGTTCCGTCGATCTTCCGCTTTGACTCTGAGCCCAGAGGCCATCGAAAAATGGCCTGAAATATAAAGCAGAAGCACAATATAGACCCACGAGGTTGAAAACTTAGGAGCCAGGATCAATAGAGGTTGTACCAGTGCCGGGTTGTCGCTCGACGTGAAAAGCTGTGACTAGCGATAATCCATAGAACCGAATGGTTGACCTCCTGATCCATTTCTCCAGTTTAGGTTGTCAAAACCATACGCCAAGCTGAATCAGGTTTTAAAGCAGAAGTTTCTTTCGCAGAGGCTCAGCGAAAAGACGATAATGCGTCGAACATTCGTCGAACATAGTGGTAAGGGCGAAACAGGGTGTGACGGTTCGTCACGCTAGACAACATCACGCATTTGATCCGGAAGCCGGTACATATCCCGAGCCGTCCCACAGCGTACCGACCTCCCATGTCTTTACTTAGTAAGTATCGAATCTGACTGGTTGCGAGCGAAGCGAGCCAATCATTCTCTAAGGGTGAAACTGGCAGCCAAACAAGAACAAATCTTTTTCCGCAAAATGGGCGATTTTGCCATCGTGCGTTCCTGCCGTTATAGCTTCACGGTTTCTTCCTCTGGAGCTTTTAAACCTCCGGTAGTGGTACTCTATGTTATACTCTACAATAATGTGCAAAAAAATTCGGTGTTTTGTGTAGTCTTGCTCGTCCTGTGTCGGTATATATTTTTGATCTTGATAACACTGATAAGAAGTGATAAAGTGATAACTGTCTTCTGGCGGTTGATATTCATGGTATTTGGAGGCTTACTGTCTCTAAAACTATGATGTACAATTACCAGGCCACTAGGATGGCGAAGCGAGCCTTGCCCCCGCAGGTGGCGGATACGTAATAAGCCATTTCAGGATTGAGGCCCTCATTCTGAACTCAGAACTCAACAGTCATTCACGTGAACGATCACAAATGACTGTCGAGTTCTGAGTTCAGAACGAGGGCCTCAATCCTGAAATGGCTTACTTCAGGTACACAGATTAGATTAGATTAAAGAGCGGATCACATCAGCCATTTCGGTCGGACCGACGGCCAGTGAAACCCACAGCAACGCTAATTCGCATTTCTCAATCCATTTTTTTGCGAAATGGGGGAAGGATGGCATTTTTTGTCACTACCTCCAGGCCCCTGCTACCCAGAGTTCTTCTCGACAGTGCGTGTTGCAACAACTACAGGGAATGATGACTTACATACATGCTTGCCCGCAGCAGTTTGCCTTGATGCCCGACTTACGTCCCCTTTTGTTGTCCTAGGTCTATTGAAACGCACAGATCTCGTTATGAGCCCAAGTAGGCGACATGGACCTACAAATGGGATGAACTGTTTCGCCGCCCATTGACCCTGTCTCGCTTACTTTTACTCTTGCCTCGGGCCTGGCTCTCCTGATCGGATCGCAATCTCTGCCGTTCCTCGCAATCCTTGAGCATTCGTATTCCCGTCCATTCCGAGTCCGGACATTTGACACTGACTTGCTCGCGCACGCGATTCCGATCGCTAAAACGACTCATTGTAGGCAGGCATGTCAGATCGCTGCACTCCGGTCCTGATGAGCCCAAGTCCGGATTACTTTTATGCCCGGTCACTTAATTCCTTTACCTTAGGATTTCAAACCTTTCCCTGCTGGTGTGTTCTTTCAAGGTCTCTCTTTGGAATTTAGTTGTTCCGGGTTCTTAATTTTCTCGTCTCTCCATATACATCTTAGGCATTCTACTCAGCTTTGTTTCAACTGCCTATCGAATTGCCTTTGTTTAGGTTATCTTGCTTAGCATACTGGAGATCTGATTCGCTTTAAATAACGAAGAGCAGATGTATTATTGAGAAGGGATTCATATTTATCATAACTCGCAGGTAGGTCAACTCGAAGTCCCTCGTCACTCATGAAGTGCATCTGCCGACGTTCGAAATGCTCTGTCTACCGATTGAGTGACTATTGCACCTTTGTCGGATAGCAGATTAGGTTTCGCGTGAAATGGCTTTGTAGCAGTTACGGTCTACAGAAGTGCCAACGATTGCCGAGCGAAGTCAGGAACGATGTCACGACTAGACCTTGGGTAGACCGACTCTTATTTCGAATTCTGGCTTTCACACTGGATCAGAAATAAAGCGAAGGAAAGGGGTTTATATTAAAATAAATACAACGATTAAACGGTCTGCTCGACCATCCACAATTAACCGAGCCTTACTAACAAAAACGAGTGTCGAATACCGAGTGCATACTAATTAGAGTGCGCAATTATTAATCTTTACCGTAAGGGAAGACTTGGGTGCAGCCGTCCCCAATCGTAGCCTCGTACAAGAACTGCAGGTTGGTGTTGATGGACTTGCGAAGGAGGCCAGTTGGGTTGGGGTACAACGCTTTGATGTTCTTGTTCACGAAGTCGGTGTAGCGCTGGCAAGGCGTGAACAGTGTCGGCGAGGTGGGATCGGCCTTGTAGGTGTTGACACCATGAGTGTTGCCTCCGGGTTGGATAGGATACTTGTTGTAGACGGTCAGGAAACCTTCATTGCTGATCGATCCGTTGTGGCGATGGAAATCGGGTGGCAATTGCATGAGCTGGAAGAAACCGCGTGCGACGGTAAGGTCCAATTGACCATCCGTTTGTCGTCCATCGATGAAGAAGTTGATGGGGAAGACGGACTCTCCGTAAGCAGTGAAGAGACGTGGGGAGACGAGGGAGAATTGGGGGTTGCGGGAGATTGAGTCTTGGTGGAGGAAGTGCCTGAGTTCGGTTGCGACGGTCAAGTTGTACTTTCCAGCTCCGTACTTGTTGCTGAATTTGACGAGCTAGAAGGGATTTAGTCGATAAATAACAGAAGAAGGGGTTGGGGACTTACGTTTTGGAAGCGGCTCTCATCGAAGTCATGGTTGTTACCGAAATAGGCATCAGCTATTCCACCCTCTTTAGCTGGAATATTGACGAGGATAGCAAGAATACATACCACGGGTCATGCTGGTATCGCCTTCACAGTTGTTGTGGGTGTTGAGACCTCCGACGGTGGCGGGTTTGGGTGGGTTAGGCCCCGTCAATGGGGTCGCACCTCCAATGCTCATGAGGTTGGTGATTGGATTTCCATTGACGAGGAAGGTGGAGAAGACTAGGAAACGAGCGAAGGTGTTGTCCAAATTGAGAGCTGTCAAAGTATAAATCAATATTTGAGCAAAAGATACTATGCTGAGAGTACGAACCCTCTTGAACTGCATTGATGATTTGCACCGGGGTGACGATACCATTGCGGGGGAGATACTATTTGAGTGTTCTCGTAAGTCGCAAAGCCAACGAAACAATCAATAGTGGGACTTACCCCGTGAGATGCAAGAGTGTTGAGAGCGGGACAGGGGCCACGGATATCACCTGGCTTGAGTGGCAAGTGAGGGTGTGCCGCATCATTGATCAACTTGGTCGAGTCGTCAGCCAATGGACCAGGTGGGGGCTGGGGTGGTTGGTACTGGAGCGTCGGGACGACGGCGTCCAACTCATCCCGGGTAAGTCCAGCTAGCGACTGGTACTGGGGGAATGCATTTGCAGAGCAGATGGCGAGGGCTAAGAGAGCGTAGGTGGTAAGAGAAGAGAACATGTTGGAGGTAGAACTCTGAATTTTTCAGCATAGAGGACCATGCTCTTTATACTCGAAACCTTTCGTAGACGCGCCTGCGAGGTTATTTTTAGACATAGCCGCTCAGCTAGGCATGGGGAGCGCCGCGTAATCGTTGATTGGCACCGAATCCTGTCAGACTTCTGGCGCAGAGTTGATCAGGTACATCGAATTTGTAGCACTGAAGTTGTTACCTCCGACCATGCCTACAACGAATAGGGATACCCGGATTGTATCATCGATTCTCTGCTGACTTCTACATGCCGAGTATGCAGCATTTTCTCGGCCGTGAACCACAGGCACAGCAAACTCAAGCCGATTTCCCAGTGAGCTGAAGCTACAGGAATTAACATTGCAAAGTAGACGTCTGGCTAAAAAGCAATCTTGCAGCTCCTACACAAAAATGACTCAGAGGCAACCACAAAAGCCCTTGTGTAAACGTACTTGGAATTCTCCCTCATCCTGACCACTGGACCCTTGCGATCAAGCTCTAAAGGAGTAAATATTCCTACCATAAGATCATAATTTCGGCAATAGCAGGGATGGATACCACGATCGCTCGCTTGGGTTGACTGCTCACCTGTAGCCAGTCGAAACAAGGAGCACAACTCCTTGATAATGGGGTGTAGAACCCTTTGCTCCAAGATGTTTATATGAACGGTCGGTGAGATATCCATGGATGTCGAGCGCTGTTGTGAAATGGTTGCCTTACAAATTGTTCATCTCGACAGTGAACCGGCTTGATACCGAGCAGTCATTACCGAATCACCCCACAACGAAAGATGTAGTGTGTGATCTTGGACAAAAATTACCCACAAATTGAAACGAAGACAAGGATAAAACCACACCTCTTCTATCTCAATCCAGCCTGCGAAATCCGTAAAAAATTAATCGAAAACGGATCATATCAGCTTTAAATAATTGAGATTTATTCGAGTTTAAATGTGAGGAAGATACTGTGTCCAACTAATAGCTGAGTATGCTCCTAGTGGAAGGTTTCGTAGTGTAATGAAAGCCTCAACTAAAAGAGCAATGCGAGCAACGACGTACAGAGGAATTACAGCTATGAATATCCACCACATAACCACCAAACACTTTGAAAGTAAGACGAATGGTAGGTTGCTTCCCTGATTTGCGGTAGGAGGGCTATTAGAGAGTAGAAGGCGGATTAAAGATACAATACCCTGCCGAAGCAGGAAAATAAACGGAACACAAGAAATGATGATCGCTGAAATTCTCCACAGAAGCCTTTCCTGTCGCGATGGAAATACGAAGGACCAAGCAAGGCAGTGAATGAGACCGAAAAGGGAACTTAGAAGAGACACTGCAATATCGTACGCGACAACATTGGACGGGTTGATAGCTCCAGAGGCGAAAAACATTGGCGTTCGCAGGGGTTCGCCAGAATTATCGATATCAATGCCGCGCATGGCTTTTAGTCTTTGAAAAATGAACGCGAAGGCTCTGACTCTACGCAAACGAGAGCTCCGTGGACTTTTCTTTGCCGTTGCTGGCAGGAAAAAATGGGCTAAAGAAAGACTTAGTGAACTGGAAAGAACAACTAATTTGCGACGTACCATTGGATATACATTCAAGTGGTAGCCTTTGACCTTGAAGTGGGACCTGGAACAAATGACGCAGTCGCCGTTTCTAACAGTATTAACCCGTCGGAACCAAGGTCCATGCTTTGACGCGGAGACTCCACAATCGTGATGCTTTGAATGGGTAAATCTCGTCCTCGGGGCGGTCGACTTGGTTGAACTTTCTTAGGACGGGGTTTCGAACCCCTTAGCCGGTAAATACGCACACAACACGTCACATCGACTGGTTTGTGCCACCAGAGGAAGTACATGATTCCATTGAGGAGAGCGAATGCGACTGTGACGAGTTCAAGTTCGGTATGGCAAGGCCTTGTATTTTGCGTGAAATACATTGCGCAGCGAACCACGAGGTCTGAAGGATAGCCAAACCTTTCGAAAGTCCGTTGCCTTTACTTCGGTCTTCTATCTCCTTTTCTGAGATATCTGGAAATGCGATGTGGCCGTTCGAGAGTAGGTCGTAAAATTCGTCGGTAAGGATGACGGAAATGTCTTGATCTCCATCGGCCAGCATAAAACCCCCCATCTGAAGAAAATGTCCTTGGGCCATTGTCCACCCGTGCTCTGGGAACAAATTAGGTTCCGACGTTATCCTAAGTTCTCAAATTGTATGGCCTTACGCACCTCCATATATCTCAACCAAATCCCGGGCACCTTGCCACTGCCTCATCGCCCAAAATATGATCATTTCTGGGGCGATAACTGCCCACAGCATCAACTCGACGCGACATAATGCGACTCGAATCTTGCCTTCGGTTGGGTGTGGCAAATTGGGATGCACCGAGACCCACGTGCAAGCAAATATCGTCGCCAGGCAGCTCCAAAGGATATCCCAAGTCGATCTCTGGCTTGTAGAACTGAGTGGAAGTGAGGCACCAAGACTGGAGCCTGTAATACTTGTGCCCTTGGAAGAGAAAGAGTCAGAGAGAGGTGCCGCTAGGCCCTGGCACGTAGAGATGCATCCCAGCACCAGCACGAAAAGGATGAGCACCATGAAAGAAGGGGCATTTGTTGGCCTTCATGGTGAGGTCGAGGTTACAACAAAGAATTCCCATGGATAAACACAGCCACATTGTTGACAGGATCAGGAAAGCGGTGAAAAAGAGAGGTCCGTCAAGCACCGCCATCCAGTTTGATACCTGATTACCCTCCCAACAGCTCGCGTTGCACGGATTCGATCCTCTGGGTATCTAACTGTGAGGCAGGGAAGATCTATTTACTCAGCTGCAGTCTCAGTATTGCGAGGTTTAAGGTATGGATCACAAAGTATGTATGTGTGCCAACTCTAATCGCCTTTCCATGTTTCTCAGATATCTGGACCTATAGAGCTATATGTCTGAATTTTTTGAGGCACCATGTATTCTTAGGGAGTTCACGCATGACCCGTTTAAAACCCGGGTGTCCATGTGTGCTGTATCGATTCTTGATGCAGGGAAATTTATTTGGCAAGACCGAGCATGAACGATCTTGTTATCAGTCATGAACTTAACGGGAGCACGAGGGCTAAGTCGATTATACATTCGCAGACCTAATGATGAAGCTACTAATTCAAGCCTTTTTTAGGCCCTCACAGAAGGAGAATCTCCGCATCATTTCCATAAATGCCCATCTTGCAACTCATTGCCAAAATCCGTTGATGTCGCGACTTCTTTTTTTGTCGGCAATGGAAGAAAATCGTCGGCGATTTATTAGAATAATACTGGATGATAGTGTCGGGGATTGCAGAGGTCTTACGGCTCAAAGTCAACAGAAGCTATTATCTCGTGTCTGTCACTGGCACTCAAAGACAAATGCCCTTTCATAGTAATGATCTCGGAGATTTGTTTTCTTTATTTAAAGGAGGAGTTTCAATGACCAGAGCTTGCAGGACTTCCGACCTTTTACTGTGAGTGGCTGTATATCTTAAACTGAACAGCTACGATATAATAGATTTAGATTTCTACATCGACGATGTTCTGGGCGAGTTTGGCGGCATGCACCATCGTAGGATTTCAACTGCTCGGGGCCTTAGCCGGGCCAATTGATACTGTGTGTTATTTCATCAAATTTCTCATCGATTATTTCCAAACCCCATCGTTCTTTGAAGCGCGCCACAGACGCGGACGAGCTCGTGATGACGCCTGGTGGACTCATTCCGAAATCAAATGTTCACGCCGTTCCGCCTGGTGCCACCTTGCACCACACCCCAACTCAAGTACAGATTATAGGCGCGAATGGCACCATCCTCCACACTGCTCCAGTCTCCAAAGGGGCAAAGAAGATTAACATCGCCCCTACTACATCAGGTACCGCTCCGCGTGCCCTACAGTCGGGATACATCGCATTCGCATACTGGGAGAACACGGCAGCAAGCCAAATAACCTCTTTCACCACTGTTTGGCCTGTCCCGTCTACACCGACCACTTGGAGTGGCCAGCTGCTCTATTGGTTTAACGGTCTGGTTCCCGACTCATTCGACGCGATTCTGCAGCCCGTTTTGCAGTATGGCGTCTCGCCCGCAGGTGGAGGACAATATTACTCCGTCGCCTCCTGGTTTGTCGTCGGCCAGACGGCATACCACACTTCGCTTACCAGAGTGTCTGTCGGCCAGCAACTCACAGGTGTCATGAATCTCAATAGCGTCTCGAGCACCTACAACTGGAATTCGATCTTCACCGGAATTTCGGCCTCGTCGCTTAGTATTTCTACTTCGGAGGTATTGGATTGGGCGTATGAAGCATTGGAGATATATACGACGTCACTTCCCACCAATTTGCCAGCGGGACACACAGCTATGACCGGCATAAACATTGCGAATGGAGCTTCACACGTATCTGCAATTCCATGGGTAGCAACCAGTGACCCGGGAGATAAAGTCTTCATGTCTATTACATCTTCTTCGTCGACAAGTGGGGCTGTCCAAATTACTTATCCTCAGTAACGCGACTATTTCTCTTGCCCGCTATAGAGCATTCCTTGTATAGCGTACCTAGAATCATCTGATGCTGGGGAGTATACGAAGCCCTGAAGAACTGCCTTCTCCAAGCACGTTCGTCAAGTTGCATGAGCTGAATCCGTTGAAAGTAATGAACGGGTTGCATACCTCGAGAAGCAGGCGATGAAAAGTGCCATGAGAAAGGAAATATTGTCGGCAATACCCCGCCCGTCTGGCCTTCCGTTCACCAAATAAGAAACATAGGTGTTTAACAGAAAGTAAAGGTCTTTCGTTCTATTCATTCGTGTAATAATCATCCCCGATACTCCGCCCGAATTACCTCTCGGAGTTCTCGTTCCGATCTTATCTCGTCTTCCCTCGTCATTCCTTGTCATCCTCTCATTAAGTCTCATTCACACTCGTTCTAGTCCATTCTCGTATCTTTTCCCGCATCCAGTCCTATTCTAAACTCCACTAGTCAACCTCCAACCTCCTCCCTCTCTATTTATTATTTAAACCCCTCGTATTCTACGTAGCTACTCGTAGAATCAACACAGTGTATTGTTCCGTACTCGACAATCTACTCTAGCTTCCCTCCTTCCTGATTTATCCGCGCGTCCCTCCGGTCCAGTTCCCTTTCCGGTTACGGTTCATTACATTACCCCCTTCTTTTTCAGTGATATCTCTCTTGTGAGCCTTCTTGCAAATCATCTAGTCATCTGCAGTACTTCTCCTCGTCGCACTATGTCTCCCTCTTCTTGTCTCTCTCGAATCTCTCCCCCTCATCCCTCTCCTTGTCCTCTCTGTCTCTCTATCTCTCTCTCCCTCGTCTCCTCGCCTCTCTCCTCGTTCCTCTCCTCGTTCCTCTGTCCCTCTCCTCTCCTCGTTCCTCTCTCCTCATCCATCTCCGCGTCTCCCTTCCCTCTCCTCGCGCTTCTTCTTTCTTAGCGCTTACCTCCATCCTGGGCGCCTATTCATCCTCGTCAATCCTCTCCTCGAGTCGCTGAATTTTACGTATCCTAATGGCTAGCTCTCGCTTTCCTCCCTGGTTGTTTGCGACCTTGTTGGCCTTTCTAGGTTTCTCAATCGTTTCCTTTCCTTCGAATTCTGGCGATCGTCATTTCGTCGCCACTCTGGTCATCGCATTCAGCACTTCCAACGTTCTTTTCGCGCTCTTGTCTCATCCTCCAGTTCAAAGTGCGATTTCCTTGCTCAATACTTCGTGCACGCCATACCGCGCTCGTATTCCGTCTCTGCGTGGTTTCATTTCACGTTAAAATCGCACGACTCGCGCTGCATGTCGTCCTCGACACCTGCGCCTCTACAAACACATCCGATTCGCTCATCATTTCTAGATTGCATTCCGCCTCCACGTTCATCTCCGCACCTCCGAATCTGCCTCGAATTCTGGATTACTCAAGAAATACCGACGGAATGCTTCTCGTTCAATGTCTAGAAAGCTTCTGTTGAGCCATCATTTCATACTTTCATTTTATATCCCATTCCTTCATCCTGCACCTCGCTCCCAATCCACCCAACATTCCTTTTTATCTGATCATTTCCTTTCACCACGTTATTCCACCTGTCGAACGTCAATTGTTCCATTGCGTTTTCGGCATATTATTTGACCGTCAATTAACCGACAAAATTTGCATCCCTAACGACGTCTCCTCCCTCGACGTCGTGACTCAGCATCTCATTCAGCACCTTGCATCACCCAAACACGTCCATGCATATCTCAACTTGTAATGAACCGTAACCGGAAAGGGAACTGGACCGGAGGGACGCGCGGATAAATCAGGAAGGAGGGAAGCTAGAGTAGATTGTCGAGTACGGAACAATACACTGTGTTGATTCTACGAGTAGCTACGTAGAATACGAGGGGCTTAAATAATAAATAGAGAGGGAGGAGGTTGGAGGTTGACTAGTGGAGTTTAGAATAGGACTGGATGCGGGAAAAGATACGAGAATGGACTAGAACGAGTGTGAATGAGACTGAATGAGAGGATGACAAGGAATGACGAGGGAAGACGAGATAAGATCGGAACGAGAACTCCGAGAGGTAATTCGGGCGGAGTATCGGGGATGATTATTACAATTCGACCGTAAATTATATCTTTTATTAACTTTTCAACGTTTTTCAACGCTCGTTCCGTCCGCCCGATTACCCCACGTCGGAGCAATAATTTACAGGATCACGTGCTTCCAGTTTCAATTCCCGACCGCGACCATACCGCCACATCTGTCCTTTTCTCTCCTCCGCTATGCTAACAGTCACCTATCTTTATTTCCGCACAACGCCTGAGCCCATTGACTATTTCTCGTTTTACTGGGTAGCCCACGTATATTCATCTCGTAATTGGATGTCTTCCCCACCCCATCGGCGGTCCAGAAGAGGGCCAAGATTCAGCACTTCACGAAGGTGGCTGGGTGGTCGCCCCGGTTTCCAGTCTCAAGTCTGCGTTCCGTAATAGCATCTGCATTCGCAGGAACGACAGGCTATCACCTACCCCGGGAGAGACGCCGTTGTTGTGCTAATGCTGCAAACGCCGGGATATTCGAACCTTCCAGCAAAGGGCTCGCTTAGTCTGTGAGTTTTATTGCAAGAGAACTTAAATTATGATGGAATTGATGAGCTTACTCAAATTTTTCTGCCTAGGTTCACTGTAGTTTTTTCGAATAGGAAGTCAACGACCCCTGTCGAATTGGACGGTGAATCTGGTTTACGAACATTTTGACGAAGGGTACATAGGCGAGGACTCTATACCTCTTGAGGACTGGTTTGGAAAAGATGAAGAGGGCAGTGGGAAGCAGCGAGTGTATGAGCTTGACCTGCCTGAAAACACAGTATGTTTTTTTCCATTTGCACCAATTCTTAACCAATATCTTATCTCGTGCTCTTATCCGGTTCCGCTGAAGGAGGCCACTCGGCGTTGGCTGAGATGACGAGGAGGCGTAGGGACTGTGGATTAAAGCACGTAAACGATGTCATTGCGGTTGTTGCGTTGGAGTCCTGGTGCGATTGCCGGAGTGGCTGGATGGTACGTTCTGTTGTTTTATTTTTATTTTTTACTCGAGTATACCCGTTTGTTACGCGTTAGTTTTTATTTTCTCTCTCTCTTTCCTTCTAAATCTCAATTTCGGTCGTTAATTCGTGCTGAATTTCATTGGGCTTTCTCCTACTCTTATTTATTCTTCTCCTATCTTCGATTCAAAAGCTGAAGAATTCCCTCTAGCAACCTACACAGGCTGGTACACGGGTCTTCTCATAGCCTTCGCCTTCACTAAGAAACTTTTCCTTACCTGGGTCATCAGACACTCACGGAACCTTCTCTTCGTCGAGAAACATTTTTTTCCACTTCCTCCGCTCCAAGACTCCAACAACGGCTTCGAGGACAAACTCTCCGTGAACTTCCTCGTTGGATGGTACCTTCCACCTTCAGTAGCTGATCCGATGACATGGCAAGACAGGAGAGGAGACTGGGCTGTACGCTGTTGGAAACGAGGACCAGTAAGCGGAAGATGTAGGGAAGACAATGAAACAATTCGGAGATTGAAGTCGCACTGGCTGTGCCAGGCTGTCATTCAATTTCGGTACGGCTGGCCACTTTTCGCTTCCTTTCCGGTGCGAACTCATTCCGTTATTCAGTTATTACGATGAACTGCGTCAGCGGTTCTAGCGCTACTACCTCGCCAAGGACGACAACGACGACGTGCAGCAATCTCCTCGTTCTCAACGTGGGCACAGAAAGGACCCGAGAATCAAGGTGGTCGGCGTCGATCAATCAATCTATCTTAAGTCTCGAAGCTTCGTCTGTGTGTCCTAAAGAGGAGAATGCGAATGGAGTTCCAGTGGCAACAACACCACTGTGGACGTCGTGATGACCGTTGGAAACAAGGCGAGAAGAGAAGGCTCGATCCAAACCCGAGCTTCGGAGCCCTCCTCGGGTCCTATGCCGTTTTGAATGGGACTTTGTACACAACACGACTCAAGTGGATGTCGCGGGAGCACAGTGCTGCTGTCAACGCCGGCGGCGCTGCTGGAGTCGTTGATGAGAATGGGAAGACCAGCGACGACGACAGCCACTATGATGATGAGGTGTCCAAGTTGATTTCTAGTTGTCCAATCCACCCCTCCTTTCGACTGCTGGAAAGTTGAGCGCGCCTTCAACGTTCACAATTGCCCATTCTATCATCGCCCACATCTTGACTGAAGAAGCTCAATAGACCCCCATCGCCCTCTGTGCTTTGCCAGAACTTCTGGTTCAAAGTCTACACGCTCTCTTTTCACTCTCGCAGCAGAAAACTCGAACCATCCATTCGCCCCGATGACCCATACCGCCTCGTCGGTGGGCTGGACTTCCGTTTGCTCATCGTCGAGTCCGTCATAAGGCTCTGGATCCAGGACCACGAGTTTAGCATCGTACACTTGTATGGACAACGTCGAGCAGTACACTGGAGGTGCTCTGGGCTATCTTACGTTCAGCCTCGCAGGTTTGCCACAAGTCCCACTCGCTGGTGGACGTTAGGACTGGGCATACATTGCTGGAGAATAATTCACGGGCTCGGTAAGTATTCTTAATCAAATGTTTATTACATTCTTCAATAAGCTATCTTCAGGGGTGTAGCCTCAATCTATTCGGAGTACTGTGATTGACATGTCCAGTGAAATGGCGCGGAGGCTGTACTGGTCCACAATCCACAATTTGGACAAGTCATGACAGCGTGCATCGGAAGGCGAGTGCGTTCAGCGAGGGCTGGAGGGGTGGTTCACATACTAGTATTGATGACCGACGAACGCCGGTTTAATTTTTCATTATCATCCTTCAATGCATGTGCCGCTTGTTCTCTGTTTCATGCATTTATTCTTCCTTTTACATAGGCCCAGACCGTGTTTCGTCTGCAAATTGTGTATAGCTACGACTCAGGTCGGGTGTTTTTGGCATCAACCCTCTGCCTCACTTTTCCCCGTAGACGCTTTCTTGTTGGTGTCTTTGTTACCGGATACCACGATGGATGTCTGTCACCGTGGTCGTTCAGAATCACAAAAACATCCCTGTAATCCCCTTCTCTTCAAGAAATGTCAAGCAGGTGTCCGGAGAAGGAAGCCCGCCGCCATTAATTTTCGTCAGGGCCACGCGATTTTGAGAGTTCCATAGTAATGAAGTTTGTGTGAAACAGGGCTTGTCACATAGTTTAAAGGCAAGCAAATTAATCATGGCCAAAAGAGTGACTCACTGTCGAGAGAATTTGGCTCAATTTGCCGCTTTGCAGTTGGTTTTTATAGCCAGTCCTGCATGCCGAAAACTGCTGTATCGGTCTATAGGCAAGGCATATACTTCCTTCACGGCGCTAATTCTTGAGGTTGGTCTCTCATGACCTATCAATCCTAGAACATTGCCACTGATCCGTCTCAGTTCCTACATGAACGTTGTGATTAATGGCGCATTCTTTTCCAATAACTCAGTGATCCTGAACGACCTGTTCGGAGACTTTCAGAAAAGAACCACTGTCTACTCAAATCTTGACAAGCAGGACTCCGAGAGGAGCCGAATTGGACGGGTTTTACGGGCAAAGTTCGTAATTATAACATCTGAATATTGAATCGCTGACAGCTTATGATGGGCATCGCTTAGGTCGCTACGTTAGATATTTCGGTGACTTATACGACTTGCAGGTATTTAAAGAGCCGGATTACCGACAAGTAAAGAGAATAACCCAACCCGAATTTGAATCTCGAGAGTAAGTCGATAGGCAGCTGTGCATCAACAAAATCTCTGACCTGTCTTTTAGATAACACTTCGTTTGCTTATGTGGTTCAGAACACTCATGATATGCGCTATGCTGGGAGCGGGAATGCTCAGTGTACTAGCAGGGGTGATCGAATCCGTATGTTATTTTGAAACTTCCTCTCATTCCTTGTGCATTAACAAATCATTTTCTTCTATGACCTCCAGCGTCAGGATGTGGACGAACTCGTCAGAACTCCTGGAGGATTAATCCCAAAATCCAATGTTCACGCTGTTCCGGATGGTGCCAGAGTACACCATACCCCGACTCAGGTCCAGATCATAGGTGCTGATGGCTCGGTCCTCCATACCGCTCAAATTACGGGAAATGTCAAAAAGATAAACATTCCCCCTACCCTTTCAATCGCCTCTCCTCGTTCCTTACAGTCCGGATATATTGCCTTTTCTTACTGGCAGAACACGGCTGCAAGTCAAATAACCTCCTTCAAAACCATCTGGTCGGTCCCGTCTACACCTGCGAGCTGGGATGGTCAGCTCCTCTATTGGTTTAACGGTCTCGTACCCGACTCGTTCGACGCAATCCTTCAGCCCGTATTGCAGTACGGAGTTTCACCTGCTGGTGGAGGAGAATATTATTCCGTCGCGTCGTGGTTCGTAGTGGGCTCGAACGCGTACCATAGTTCCCTTACTACGGTATCAGTCGGGCAGCAACTCACTGGCGTGATGACACTCAACAGTGTCACGAGTACTTACAATGGAACTCGATCTTCACCGGAATTGCGATGTCGTCCTTCAGCGTCTCGACGTCTGAGGTGCTGGACTGGGCATATGAAGCATTGGAGATATACACGACAGCGTCTGCGTCTGATTTACCTACGGGACATACGTCGATGACAGGGATCAATATCGCGACAGGAAGTACCCACCCATCCTCGATTGGCTGGACCGCCGTTAGTGACTCGACAGATAGTGTCTTCATGTCTATTACGTCGACTTCGTCGACTAATGGGGCAGTAAAAATCACCTATCCTTCGTAGACGAATGTACTCTGAATGTCTAAACTATAATAATATTCGCTCCTGGTCACGAACCATACTAAGGTCAAAGACACTGCGTAATGCTGATAAGATATTCAATTATGGTGTCGTATGAGACAGAACACGCTACAAATATAACGTAGACTCTGGTGCTAGATCATACATTTACAGTCTGCGATTTAGACTTGGCTCCCTATTTTTTCGCTACCTTCATTGAAGTTGCTTCCATTTTGTGCCGACAAGGTTTCTGGGCCGTTGAGCGCAATATTGCCAGCCTCTATCCTCGTATCACCAAAAGATTCCCGTCCTCGAAAGCGCAGGTCCGTTAGGTGGTGAACGGTCGATTTGGCGTTGGGCTCGCGATGTGCGGAGAAATGGACGCGTGCGACCATGGCACATGGGGCAATTCCCTAACGAATTTCAGAATTCAAAAATGTGAATTAAGCGCTGGTCAACTTACTGCAATTGGAATCATCAAGGCAACAGCGTAATTATCCAGCGCGAATACGCTCGTAGAAGTACCCAGATTCGGAAGGAAGAGGGATACCGCCTGTATAATCATCATGATGGCGTATATTGCAGCTGACTGAACCAGGATCTCGATTATGTGCCAGAATTTTCCACCCGACGTGACAATCGCTGTGCTCTGGTGGTAAACGTGGTATATTCGGTATGCAATGAGAACTGTGGCAAGCAAGCTGGTTGCAGCCGATACAACATATGCGGCGGCCAGGGTATCGTTGATGGCGATTGTCTCCGTCAGTGATAATTTGAGTTTCTTGGCTAGTGGTGTAATTATGGAGGCGAAGAAGAGGACTGCGAGGAAAGCGAGATCTTTCTCAGCAGCGAAAAAACTAATTGGTTCCATCTCTCGACGTACCTATCTCTGAAACGAAGAGAAAGAGTAGAGCTCCAACCACGCGCAACGAACGATTCCAGGCGTAAAAACACCGCCATACCTACAAGGTTGAATCAAAATACAGCGACATAGAAATTATTGGTGGAAAGTCCACGCACCAGGAGGCCATCGGCAAGGACGGTTACAGCGGCCCCAATTATGTTAATCACAATTTGCACCCAGGCAGCAAAATTCGTCAAGGAAAGGAAGATGAGTTCCCGCGACTTTCCATTGAGGACAAATTCCCAGATAGTCAGGTACCATTGCAACCCGAATTCGAGAGAGGAAAGCAGATATTGCAAAGTGATGACGGCAACAATGAACCAGCGATGTTGCCCTTTCCTCGTCGCTGTAAATTTTGTAAGATTTTCACCTAGGGGTCTGCCCACATGAGAAATACGCACTATACAAATATAACGTGCCAAAGAAGACAATTGAATAAACGCCTAAGTTGTATTAATTACTCGCCTTCTCGAAAAAGCTCAGAACTTTAGCGAGCACCTACCCATTAATACAGCAAATAATATCGTAGAATTTAAAGAGCTGTCAATCCACGATTGCTGGAATGCAACGGGAGGGAGTTGGGGGTCTGCGCCAGCATCAGACATGATGAGCTCGTACAGTAAGGGTTCTGGGAGATTCTATCAATGCCTCAAGCTGTAGGTCTTAAATAACTGACTTGTACCTTAGAAACGGACAGTACTGGTTATTCTAAGCCCAAAGTCGTCTGACTTTTGGCGTTGATCATCTTTAGGGCGGGCGCGATTCTCTCACCACGTCGACTCCAAGGAAGATATCCGGGAATATTTTTAGCAGGCTTCGTGCTTGCACGACGCAGAAATATTGCCTCGAGTTTCGAAATCATTTCTATGACCGCACTAAGAATTAGGCATGGATACAAATTCCTCTCAGGTGTATGGTAGGGTATGTCGCTCAAAACCGGTTTCCAAATATTATGACCTATAATTGTAAGTCTACTTGATTGGCTTAACTGCTTAAGGACAGCGGAAATCAGCGACCGTAACATCGGCTCTTGTCAACAATTGGACAGTTGGATAAGGCTATGCATGATCGCTTTCCATTTCTATCCTTCCAGGATCCGGAACAGGTCGTCCTAGGATAAAAGATGCTGCTGCTGCTCGCACATAACGGTGGACAATCAACGGATCGCGGGAAAGATCAACTGTCGAAATGAATCACAAAACGCAACCCCTTATCAATCATATTTTCGGAGTACTTTTGGCATGAACCGTTGCTTCTGAATTCACCACAAACACACGAAATGTGGCTTTGGCAATCAGAAAAGGTGCACCCCAAAACCACGTCTGACGTGATGGTCTATCGTATATCAGCCGCAAACGAAGGTCGGGGGATATAATTGGTGAAGAAAGGATTTGACGTGAATAAGCCGAATCAGCGAGGCTATGAAATCATCTGATCAAAGTAAAGAATCTAGCCGTGCAGAGACAAAGTTCCAGGAGCATGCACGGGGAACAGTGGGCATTGCAAACTGATCAACTTTCCTTATATGTGCCGACCTCAAGGAGCGAACTCTGGTGGCACAAATAATAAAGGCATACCAGGCGATTTCAAGTAGATAGAAATATGCGTATGAAAGCAGATTTAGGGTCAGGTCACCTCTGATAGATCTTCCTGCTGTCACCGTAGGAGAAGGGACAGGGGTTTAAATAAGAGGAAGTGATGCAGGATGCAGAACATCCATTCAGATCACAGGCGGATAACGCAGCGAATTTAAAACTTATAGCCAGATTTCCTTCAAGATTGAACAATAGACCGCGCATTCACAGACGCTGAGGGTAGGGCTGATTAGGAGCATTGTCAACTGGAAGTAGCCATCAACAAGTGGGACAAGAGGGCGTCACAACACAGTAGTCGATGTAGGCCGGTCAAACTCGACCCCTTCGCCCTGGGAAATATGTCGTGTGACTCGAGGCCAAAATTATTTCTGCTCGACTGGCGCACTAGGTATGGGGTGTCCAGAGATTTATCGTCAACGGAAGCAACGGTGTTCAACACATGAATGTCTCAGAGGCGGTCCGATGCGCTCTCGCTTTCTGCTGCCCAGAAATACACTGGTGTTGCTCCAAAGCTAGTCGAATGCAGGACATTCTGCGATTTCCATGAGTCGTAGCCGACTGAACCAGGCGGCGATGGTAGGGGTACGGGAATAAAGAGGCATTTGTTATCTCCCCTCGGCTAGATAAGACTTTTACTGATGTGACTAATGTAACAATAACGTCACGTGCTACCTCTTTTTTCTTTTAGACTGTTGGTTTCCGGTTTTCTTGCTCAATTCGACCCACGTTTGAAAGCTGTCGCGCATGGTTGTCGACAAAGGCGAAGATATGGGTCAAGTAGACTCAAGTTACGATGCCGGGAAGAGTATTACTTTGAAGACCAGGACGGATTGTGACTGGATCAGACTGGTAGGACGTTCTTACCTGTCATTTTTTTGTTCTAAGTAAGGTTCCACATTTCTTGCAGGTATCTCGCCGTACGTTCCTTGTGTCCTATGTGCACGCTTTGAAGCTCACTGACAGTAGCATTTCATCAAAGTCTCGTACTCGGAAAATGACGGATAGCCAGCGAGTGGGATGCCCGGATTTTCTTGAACCGTTGGTATGTTCCCATGTACTCGAGCTTTTTACTACTCATCTCAACATGCATCAACTGCAGGTTGACGTTTTTGGAAAAGATCTATAAACAACTTGTAAGACCCATTCTCTTCTTCTTTCGGTTCTGCGATTGAAGTTTATGCTCGTTATCTCTTCATCGTTCCTAACAGCTCGACGAAGACGCCGATCGACAGTGTTCGCCTATCTCCCTTGCTCATTGCATCGGTTTTAAGTTTGAGCTACCGTGCAAATATCTGCGGATGAAGAGTGCGTCGTTGGGCATTGGGGGGTGAGTTTTGTAATTTTTTCGCTATTGTCATGTCCTTTTTGTACCCGAAATCTGACCTTTAAAACGTCTTACAGCCACTGTTCCGAACCCCCGAGAACTTGAAGTTAAAGATGCGGAGGCTTGAAATTTCGTACGTGCCCATAGTTATTGACTTGCACGATGCTCAAGCTTCTACTTCTCGTAACGCGCAGGTACTTATGCTCTTCTCTATACCCCCTCTTCGCATACGAGTCACAGATCTTCTGGTTACCACTAAGGAGGAAGTAAAAATTATAGTGGGACAATAAAAATAGACTTGTTTATTCTTCCGAGCATGGCGCTCGCCGCCGAAGTCTTCGGCGATAGATTCGTCTTGAAAATGGCTGACGGATTGGGCGTTGATATCAATGAGGCGCGATACCTTTGATCCTTATTGTGTCACGGCAATCTAGGCCAAAGCCGGTCAAAGCGACAACAAGGTGCATCCAAGCGACATTGGCGCTTGGGTATTGTGAAGCAATTGTCCGGATTTGGTAAGTCCTTTCGCGCCTTGATATACACATTGGCATTGACATTGGGTGTCAAGGCGTTGGTCGTATAAGTACTAGACAATTCCGACATGAAATCGGCCCCCTTTCTGTCCTCTCGTTATCTGAAAGCCCTAGCTTTAAATCCAGTTCTACTACGAGCACCAGCAATGTCTAAAAGCTCAAATACCCATGCATTTCACTCCACTCTATCCAAAAACATCTCGAGGAACGCTGACGTGCAAGCTTCTCGAGCCAAACAATCCTCTCCTCCTTTTCAGCGTAGCCAAAAGCAGTCCACTTTCCTCGACCATCTCAATGTGGCATCCAACGAGCACTCACCCCCAGCGACGGGACACCCCAAAAACACACTTCCGAAGCAAACTCGGACCGTCGGGACGGGCCAAACTGGAGACGACACTGGCTACTATGCAGACGACGACAGTAACAGAGATTCCAGCGAAAGCGAATCCGACGAGTATGACTCCGATTCGTCTGTCTCCTCGGAAGAACCGCCTCGCTCTACCGTCCCAGATCGCCCGACCAATCGATGTCGACGTGTGTCGAGCCAGACCTTCATGCAGGTTGGCGACTACGAAGCCTTCTCGCAGTCAGATGCTCCGAGGAATGGTTCAAGTTTTACGTCCTCAAGCGAAGGCGGTAGTACTGACACTGAACGATCCTCGACAACCTCCTAACCTACAAGATGACCTGGTCGCGATAATACTCCTCTAGTCAATATCTTCACTTTGTCTAATTTTGGATTGAAATTCATACATAATACTACCTCTAGTTATCTATAGAGACTACGACTTTGATGCGACCCAGGAGAACAGAATGGCAGAACCGCTAAATAGTTTGCTACATTCCCTTAGTGATACCAGTCAGCACAAGTCTAGAACGAAAATTTGCAGAGAAAATTATTCGACTCGAGCCTCGCCGTCCAGGCCAGCATTCTCGTATTCTGGAAAAGTTGAGAGCGTGGGTATTACTAATATAAGCACTCGCTGCGCCGCGGCATGACTCATCTATCACCGACCCCTTCCAAACTTGTTCTCTCTGATTCACATCTAGTCAATGCCTCTCGAGTTTCATTTCCTCACGACTACAAGGCATCTCTGACTCGATTCTGGGCATCGATGAAAGACGTCTCTGCTTCTTTGGGCCTTCCTCTCAGTACTGCAATTCTGGCGCTTTGAAACCTAAACTACTACATCAGTGCTACAAATCGCCTCCCTCAGCCGGTACCGGTAGTGTTTCTCAACAGCGCTGTCTGACTCGTCATACGCAGCTCTAGTCTATTTATCGAGCTGTAATATATGTTGAACAGAATGCCCTAACATCCCATTCCTCCCTGCCACTTTCAATGCCAATTAACCACCTGCCTTGAAACTTTGAGGAGTGCCGACGTCTCAAGTGCACCCACAACCCCGCCCAACAGCTCTCACTTCTGCTGCCGCCTCCAGCTCCGAAAATTCCTCACCTAATTTCTCTTTCTCCCCTGCTCGACAAGCGGCATCAACGATGTCAACCTCACAAACTGCACGAGTTGCACCGGAGCTACCTGGTCCGTATTCGTTCGATAGTACAGTTGTCTCTCCTGCGCTGCTGAGAGTGCAAGATATTGAGGCGGTTGTCAACTCTCGAGGTCGTGTGCGATCGAGCGCTCCATACCCTAGACACCCGGGTAAACATTCTAAACGAAACTCCAGACGGTCTTCGGCGCTGCGCTTACCTATGCCTCCCTCGCCTTTGAGCAGCTCATCATGCGGATTATGCGCCGCCCGAGGGGTGGTTAACGAAGTCTATATGACTCCCGTAGTGCTAAGCTATCTTCCACCAGCCCGCCACTCATTCGGCCCAATCTCCCAAGGCGGAACAGAACCCTTATCAAAGGTTCCATACATCTCTCTACGTCAAGAAACACGCACCCCTTCCTCTGACGTTTTTCTGGCAAAAAGTGTTGACAAACCCAATAACAACGACGATGAAGATTCAGGATGTCAATTCTTCGGACGATGGAGATTTGTGACCCGGATCGCGGACTTGCTTTCACCGACGTCGAAAAGTACGCCAAACCTTCTCTTGCAGCGGAAATGTTATGACGACAAGCACTTGCCGCCGCCCTCGTGACACTGAATATTGTCAGTAGTGCAAAATTTAAGTTAAGGCCTCTAAGCTTGCTTTATTGGATAAGAACTTCTAGCCTACTTTTTCTCTAATTAAGCCCAAGACTTCCTGCTTCGAGTGTATTTTTGTCTCTATCTAGAATATAGACTCGCATCGACGAGAAAGCTTCCATTTTATATCCGACTTTCCATAAGATAGAACGGCCTGATGTAGTGATTCTTCAGTACTTCTACAATAAATCAGCTTCCTTGGAACGTCTAACACCCTTCAAGTGACCACTTATATTGATCAGGAAATTAAGAACGCCCATCATGCTCAGTGAAAGGACGACACGTTCATTGGCATTTTTGTTATATCATGATAAAGAAGGTCGACTTTCTATGGAGTTTGAGAAACGTAATCGAATTATTTCAATTAAACGCCACTCTTCTTTTGCCGCTATGAGTAGATATCGAGCCTGGAGGGATGGGTACAAGAGGCAATACCTAGTCCGGACGCCGAAAATCAGCTAGACAGAACACGTCCTTATTGTGGAGTAGAGGATTTACCAATGGCTTCAGACTCGTATGATTTGTTCGCCCGAGCCTGTCCGCCAGGAAAGGCGTCAGGAAAGAACATCACGGTGAATTGCAATTAATTTCGAGCCCACAGTAACTTTTAATAAACTCTTGTCGGTCACGTTATCGAAGTGTAGGGTTCTGAAGCATCCTTCACGTTCTAGATAGTGTAGTGAATGAAAATGTAGTAAAATCAATTCAACAGCTTCTCAGCCAACCGCCGCTTTTTTACCTTTCGATTTAATCACCTCATACTAGAGGATAAAAACCACAAGCTGCTGACGTCGACGATACAGTCAACGTACCTTTCCACACCGACTATCAGCAACCATGTCGCTCACGTCTGGAAATTACACCATTACCACCAGGAGGGCAGGTTATCCTGTAGGACGTGACATTAACGAAGACAGTTCCCTTCGCCCAAAGAGGGTCGTCATTGTGGGTCCAAACGTTGCACGCCCTGTGGTACGCTTGATTTGATTTTTGCATTGAAATTACTAACAGAGTCGTAGTGGGCGATTGAGAGGTTGGATGACGGCACGTACACCATGGAGACCCGCCATGGATCTGCTGCGGATATTGAAGGCAAGCTATTCGCAGTCTTGCTCAATGCACCTGAGCCGACAAAGTGGAATATCCAACCACAATTCAATCACGGAAAAGACCTATACACGTAGGTTTAGGTAAATGACGTGGCCAAAGTGAGCGAAGACTTATTGCTGCACAGAATCGGCTCGGCCACTCGCAACAGGGTCGGGTGGAATATTCCGATGGAAAGCGAAAGGCTAGTTGGAGTACAGGTGTGTTCGTTTTAAATGGGTGGGAAAAATATAAATGTCGTCTTCGATATACTTTAGATTCAGGTAGGACCACTTGTAGGACTACCCACCATCCCCTCGCGGTACCCGACCAATGAGCTGTTTGAGATCACCAAGCTCGAATGAACGTTGTTTGAGAGGGATGATCTCCCTTCCCAAGTATGCTAGCTTTCCTTGTACCTCAGTGAAAGGCTAGTGCGTGTTTCTGGGATTAGAATAGTCTGGTGGTTGGACAATACATTTTGATCTCTCTTATCCAGTGCCAATCAGAGCTTTACCTTCGGAGTAATCTCGCATAACCAGGTACACAGAATTCTTATTCCCGGAGCGCCATATTTCTTGCCGAACACACCCTGCGAAACAGGTCTCTGCATTGAAACAGGCGCCTATATAGGCGCCGGGTTCACGGGAAAAAAACTCAAGTTATGTCCGCATTTCCTAGGCTAGTTACATTATAGAACTCGAACTTCTGTGAATTACCAGCTTAAACCGTGAATCCGATCACGGTAGCAGAGCAAGACACCCAGAATTGAGGCCTGAGGCTTTGGTTCCAATTTTGGCTTTCCCCGGTAGGACATGGATAAGGACTGAAAAATACCAGTCTAAGCGGGGCTTTACTAAAACAGTAGGAGCGTGCGCTTCATTCGAGAATAGGCCACTTTAAATTAGGCATAGGAAAGGAGGGAAAGCTGACAGGCGAAGACGAATTCTCGATGTCGAACGTGATAAATTGAAAGCGATGAATGTAGATTAAAAGTTCTTTTAGGTTGACGACGAGTTCGTATTCTACTAAACATATCATCCTGACTAACAACAGTCCTTTAGCTAGAACGGCAAAGTTTAATAATCCACAAATCTGGATGATATGCTCCCCCCAAAGAATCTTGGTCATTTTACAGACATTGAGAGTAGTAAGCTAATTTTTGTGCTCAGCGAAGTGGGCGTAGTGAAGAAAGGAATGTACTCACGATTTTGGAAAATGCAATGGAAAGGAGAGGCACTGACACAATTCTTCTCAAAAAAAATGATAAACAGATATTTTGGACAGGGCTCACCATTTAGTAGACCCTGAATACCCCATTCCGCCACATTGCGAGTAATGAGGAACAGCTGTTTGCGTTGGAGCAGGGGTGGTGGTTGTTTTCTTTGTGCTTGTAGTAGACGTTGTCTTGGTAGTTGTAGTAGATGTCGTCTTCGTAGTCGTCGTGGTCGTTGACTTCGAACTAGTTGAAGAACTGGTTGTAGAACTAGGTGTTGAACTCGTTGACGAAGAAGACGAAGTTGAACTGGTCGATGATAATGTGGTGGTAGTTGTTGTAGCATTCCCAACTTTGCACCACCCGTCGCTATTAATAATAAAATCTATGCTTCCGTCCGGCTGGCTCTGTCCACCTGCATTGTCGGCATCTGCAGCGGTATGGCAGAACTTAAAGAGCGAGCACGTGAGGTCTGTACTTCCGCCCTGATACGCGATGCATAAGCACCACGCGTATTTTACGGAATGATCGCGACATACCTTGCCGTTGACATCGTGGAAAGCTAAGTCAATTGTGAGCGGTCTCTTAAAAGGACACTGAAAAGGTATTAAAGCACTAACAATTGACGAATGTACACCCTGGAACGGAGTCGCACATTGCCTTACAGTCTATCCAGAAAGAAATTAAAATTAGGAAGGAAAGTAACAATGGTAAACCAGTCCTTACCATCTACCGTTTCAACGAGTCCAAAAGTCATAAAATCATCCGCTTGGACGGCGGCGGTAATATTATCGAATGTTTCAATATATCCGTCCGACGGCGCTGGAGCGACAGTGATAGTGACTGTAGCAGTTGTCGTTGTTGTTGATATAGTCGTGACCGTCGTAGTCGTTGTTGGAGTTGGCTTTGGCGGGTAGGTTGGAACAGGGCAATGCAACGCGTCTGGATAATACCAAAGGAGTCGGCACATCATCTGGTTGTCAGACCGATAAGGACACGAAAACATAATTAGAAAGAGCTTATGGCGCTCACGTCATGAAGGGTCCACAGGTCGGGGTATTTCTGTGGATTCGGCCCATAGTACCAGCCAGGAGTGGCACCAGCTACCCAAGGAGGGTTGGGAGCGTTGTAGAAGTTATCCGGACCGGCGTCAAACCCAAGAACGGCATTGATGTCAATTTGGGCGAACATTTCAGCCGCAAAGGCACCTGTGCAGGTGGCCAAAGCCAAAAAAAGGGGAAAGTAAATGCATGCCTTCCGGGCGGATATCTCAAAGGGAAGAGAGACTCGAGAGGGTCGAACTGAGAACTTGGGAATAATTGAGATGTTTTCTTATATACATCTGACCTCAACTTACAGAAACCCTTTCACGGTGTCAGTGGATGACATATGAAAGATGGATCCGCCCTAACCAAATGTTTTGATCGGTCAAAAAGATGTGTTTGCAGATTCAAACACTCACGGCGCACGCCCAGTAATATTTTTTGTGGGTAAAAGCGACCAATGTCCCCGCGACGGTGATCGCATGTCAATCATGAGAGTGGACACGAGAAAAACCTACGGTGAAAGCACTGACGAAGATGCATATGTAAACGCTCTAAACGATCATTCCATAAGAGCGGACATAGTTCTCAACTTAGTTGATATTCAAAAACGTCGGATTGTTGACAAGTCGTCAAATCCCATGGCCTGAATGACAGCTATTCTCGAAAAGAAGTACTGCTTGAAATTTTAAGCGACTATGCGACCTTCGGAGCACCGCGGGGACGGGAAATCTCGAAGAATGTCGCGTACCTCGTGTCCGACATCGTCAACGGTGACAGCCAAGGCCGATGATGAAGGATAAAATGTCGATGACGGATGGACGCAGTAAATTCAACCATTCCTATGAAAGCACCCTACAGAAAACATCACGGTAGGCAGTTATATCCATTACTAATTTAATCTTCTACAAAGCAAGCTCGAACCCGGAGACAATTGCTATGGACGTCAGGACAGGCTTGAAGATAAATTTTTGTTGATTAAATCGCTCGGTTGCTAATTTTAAGCCCACGGTACTTTGATGAGCCTATGACCTCCCAAGTCCGGCGTGTATCCGGAGGCCTTCTGTGAAACTAAATTGACAATGCCTCAATAAGAGAAGCCAAGGCTCAGGCGTCATATTAGGTTCAGGTCAACTTGAAGGGCAACGTGCTGGTATGGTCAGCAGCACTGGCCTTCTCTGCCATGATGTCCAAACCTCGTCGCCTTCTTTCTGAGGATTCCAGGGCTTGATTCCCCGAGTTTCACATCTCACATTCACTCCTTCATCATAACCGCCGCATGGAATGAAGACGGGCATTTATGATTGACAAATTGCTAATAATACGATGTATCGTTCCCGGCTTGAAGTAATTTCGGCCAATGCGGATAATCTGCTAAGAGAGCTTCATGATACGGGTGTGCCTTCAGTGGGGATAGTATTCGACACAGGCAAGTTTGTTTTGCTCTTCATTGCCATTTCCGTCCACAGTCCCTGTCCTCGAGTCGGAGTCTCCGCTCCTTGTTCCCCTGGAGCTAGCGAGACGGAAATCACTAAAACGGGATGTGATAAATACTCTTTGGCGTTAGCGACATTCAAAACCCATGAGCGCGGACGTAATTAGATCTTCAGGCCATGTGTTTGAATAACTATAGCCCAAACTTGAAACTTTACTGTCATAAGCTTTCTTGAGCGGCTTTCGAGAAATAGTGTTCTTCCAAAGCCTGCTTATCGATCTGATGGATTCCATAAAGCAATATTTTTATTTTTAAGGGGAAAATTGGTATACAACAAGAGCGACATTGCAAGAGAATATATAATCGAGGGAAAAATAGCTTGTGATCCAACTCTTTAAGAGCCGGGACTATTAACAGGGAAGGTTAAACCAGTGATGATCAAATAATCTGAAGATCTGCTTACATGGGGGGAACAGTGGGAGCAGGCCCAGTGCGGGTAGCAAGTTTCGGGAATGGCTGGGAATCGCACTGGCAGATCGAAAGGTAAGAAATGAAATTCTCTTCGAAAAAGAAGGCGAAGAACTTACGGCAACTTGGATATCGGCGCTTGTGAAGCTGGGTGGGATCTTGACAGTACCCTTCATAGCGACAGGAACTGGTACGACCTGAAGAAATAAAAAGGACCTGAATCAGAACTAAAACTATTGACGTCGAACAGAACTCACGTCAGAGCAGTCAATAAGGTTCTTCGTGTTCTGTCCCAGAACTTGCAGCTTCGCCATTGCGTTACCGAACTCGGTCATAATCCTGGTTTGGTCGTCTATGGGCAAGAATGATGTGTGAGCAATCGATCCTGTAGATTAACAGCGAGGTCCAACTAAAGGGTACATACTGATCATATCCTGCCAGAAACAGGCGGTCCTCGAGTCCTGGGAGATGGCAAAGTCGCTCTGGAGACGCATCTCGCCTGCGATGGGAGAAAGAACTTCTCCTGCTTGCTGCCCGGCACCAGGGAATAGGCGACCTTTCAGAAGGACCTCGAGGAAGAAGTTTCCATCACTGAATTATGAGGGAACAAAGTCAGCGACGTGTCAAGGGAATAAAGGAAATATCGTTTACAAGTGGTGTGGAGTAGAATCAAAGGGTGTTCCTGGAATGGTCTACGAGAAGATTAAAAAAGGGCGGTCGAACTCAGGGCATAAGTATGACATACGACGTCGACAACGTCCTATAATTAAGCTTAGTCAACCGCAGCAAGTTTCAATTCTGAATGTTCACGTACCGCAGCTGCAATAGTATGGGACGAGAGCAGAGCAACGACCTCCCGAGGGGAGAACCCGGCATCAGCGAATCGAGCAAGAATGGCGGTTACGGAGTCAGTGGGCTCCGGGACCGTCAGATCAGGTGCAGCAGCCTTTGGAGGTGGCCTTCCGAGGAAGAACTTGAGCCTCGGTGCGCCTGGGCAGTTGGCAGTGCCGACAGCTGCGGCGAGGTGGATGCTGTGGATGGAAAATTAAGGGTGATATTCATCGTCGACAAAGGGATGATGTACTGACAAATCACCAGCGCTTAATCCCGTCTGCAGGAAGAATGGGAATTGACTGTCGACGATGTCATCGATTCTATAGGGAAGATAGTCAGGGTACCGTTAGATAGAAAGAGGACATGTAATTTACCCTCCATTGGCATCTGAGAGTCGAATCAGTAAACTATACAAGTATATTAAAATTGGACAATTACGCACGGAAAGCAGTCTCTGTCTTGTTGAACACCAAAATAGAGCCGTCAGCACCTCCTCCCCTATTCATACCATGTCAGTTAAACGGTCAGAGCGACTCCGTATAAGAAGCGACTGACTTTCCGCCTAAGATAATACAAGCCAGTTAGAAACTGCTTCCTTGGTTCACAAAGCACGGCCGTACCTTTCAGTGAGAATCCAATGGCATCATGGAACGCAATTCGGAGAGCAGAATGGGCCTCTTCACCGCATTCAGCGCCGTCGAACAGACCCGCCTGTAAGGTATCAACAATAGGGAAAAGGGCTGTAAAAATTGTGCTGTTAACGGCGATACATGGGGAGAAAATAGAGGAGACACAGACCACAGCACGCCGCATTTGCAGTTACATGGCCCGTAGAGCAAGTTACGCGCTTTACAAGGCCTGCATTTGCGATCTGCGAGACTGCGAGCGCGACGGAGACGAAGAAATTGAGACGAGAGAAAGCCATTGCGGTGTGATCACCTGGAGAAGGTTATCAGAGAGGGAATACCTGAGTACTCTGAAGAAATTCAGCTCGATACGACCTGCATTTTATACCATTTCCCCCAGTTTTGAGATGGTATGCTCTGCCATACCTCGTCGCGTTGTTCTCAAAAACCAGAATTGAGGAACGTGAAAGTCGCCAAAAATAAAAATAAGCCGTGAGTCATGAATTTCCAAGAACACTGTCGAGAAGGCGTTGTCCGCTCAAAGTCCGCTGGCGGTTTGCTCGTAAATCCGTATTTTTTTCTCAATGGTCGACTCGACGCAATGGTTCAAACCCCGGCTATAGGTTTATCCGAGTTACCTACGGCGACGAAATGATGCAATTTTCAGGACGGGTCGGTCGGGAGGTACGGGGTATGTGGGGGCCGCTAAGGTAGCAATAAAGTGAAGAAATATTAGGACCAGTGCAATGGGTGCTTACCACACTCGCCCCATATTTTTTGGTTCAGTCGTCGAGTCGAGGAGATATGTGGGTCCCTCCGTGGTAGATTTAAAGGAACCGTTGTCAGCTGGGAGGACTACCCAATCCGAAAGCAAGGATTTGCGTACCATGAAAGGAATGGGTGTCTGTGATCGTCCCACAAAGAACACAGACGAACCGTTCCGTTGGGCAGAAGAGCAGAAGGAACGGTGGAGCAGAGTGATTTTGAATTTGCATCTCGGTCTAGCAGTTTCGTACACTTGCTTCCCGTTGCCCGGCAATTCAGAATACCATAGTACTGGTCAGTGTTAACACCTGAGGAACATCATGATACCCAGCAATGCACGATGGGATGGAACTCCGAGTCGCGAATTCGAAACAAATGCATTTCCTTGAAGTTCGTTGATCTAGATTCCAGGTGAGCTATCAAGGAGTCTCAGATGACCGTAGAATCCCACGCAGTTCTCAAATATATGGCTCTTATATGGATCGTATTCGAAGGAGTTCTGAAGCCAGTCACAGTTTGTTATCATTTGGTAGGAGATAATAAAGTCAAGCCTTCATTTGGCCCAAGGACGAGGTGAGTCACGGAAATCCATAAAATTTGTCAAAAACAGCTAAGATCCTCGACGTTGACAGTCATTTCAAAAGCGAACTAGCCACGTTGACTTTGAGCTTTGAAAATTCTGATGAGCGCGCCTCGAGAAAACGAATAAAAAATAGCACGTCCTACGTAGAATACTCCCATCTCCAAGTGTCATGGGCTTTGCTGACGCCTGGGGAATAAGAGGGACTGAACCTTTGATAGAAAAAATTGATCATCCTTTGCCTTCCAAATTCGACAAGTCAGTCATGAGCTAGAAGTTGCTCCTGCATCAAATAAAAAGGCACTGAGTTCTGAGATTTGATTGGCTGGCAGGGCGTTTGAGGGACGGAGAGTAGGAAGTCAGACAAACGAACGAGGGAGCTAGCTAGGGCCTGCATTCCGGTATCACGCCAAAGAAATATTGTCAGCAACGACGACAAAACACGAAGGAAACACTGACCGGCGTCATGATTTGGCTTTCTGGGATCATTGCCTCTCCCTTTGATTAAGACGCGCACGCTTAAAACCGAGTTAGAAGAGAAGAAAGCTGGGACTTCATTCCGTTTCGATGAAATCAATAAATGTTGAGCTGGTTGAGAGTTTTATGCTTGCTTCTGATTTCTAGATCGCTCCAGCCACCCAGTCTTGAGTCCCGATGCTTCTCGGATGCCCGAGTCCCGACCGATAAGATGTCCCAGTGGGAAGCGAGGTGTTATCGCAGTCAGATCTTCGTTACAGACAGACAGAGAAATCTATAGTCCGTCGAGATATACACCAGAACTCGAAGTTCCCTTAAGACAAACAGAAACGCCACCACCGAGACAACTTGAAGGCTTGATCAGATAGCAGCGGGCACTGGCCCTGTACTCGACAGCACTTCACGCTGAAGTAAAAAGGGCCAGTGAAAAAAAAAAAAAACAGTTGAAAACATCTGATAAAAAACCATAAAGCAGAAAGCAGCAGGAATCGAAGTTGAGGGTGTTCGACTTGCATTCGACTGCGGGACAAACCCTCTGAAAATGTTACGTCAGCCAAGCGATCCGCACCACGACCACGACCAGCACCACGACCAGCTCACCCTCGACATCATCGAGGGCTGGAACTAGCGGGTCTGGAGGTCGTCCTACCCCTCAATGGCGACGGTGCTCTATCGAACCTCCCTCTCGAGTCTCTACCTTGCTTTGAGCCCTTCCAACACGCCGCTTACCCCCAAAGACCTACCTTGAAACTCTCGAATGTCTCACTGAATCGCCACGTCATGGTGTTATGTGTGTATTTCCGCCGCTTTTTTAGAGGACTTGACTGACCATATGTCGCTGGGCAGTGCATCTCGTAGCCGCCGGTTGTCGGAACATAGTATCGTGCTCAAGAAATTCTTGAGCCTTCCAACTATTCTGTGCCTTGCGTACATCTCCTTTGTGGTGCTTCGCGGTGCTGGTGCCACCTTCTCGGGTTGCATCAAGCTGTTTTTCGGTTCAACCTTCTGTGGAATGGGATGAGGATCTGGACTCGGTCGGTTTTTTGATGATCACTAGGTGTGCTTGCCTGTTCCAAGTGTTTTTCTTGCGTTGACCCTTCCTCTAAGATTTCGTTAAGAACCCAACACAAACAAATTACAATTTACGTGGAACGTATTATTTGTACGTTGAGCAGTCCGCCCTATCTGATAATCACTCATGACGTCTCTCAGACTGTTCATGCACTTCAGTCTCTAAGAGCTTTTCCACATTTGGCTGCCGCTCTCGCTGTACACAGGACGTCGAGCTTCCTTTCATCGCCCCTTGCCCTGATTCCTGGGTAGTCGCCTGCGTTTCGAACCCATATCTCAGTACTGAAGCGGGCTAGTATATTGTCCTGGTCGATTTACTCGTCATCGCTTACGGCGGAATACCTGGACAGTGTGATTCTGCGATAGCCAATGTTGGACGACGCCAAGAACAGGCAGGGTTGAGACCTGCTTCTCCTCGGCGGCTTGCCTTCTGTGAGCTCATGTTGATGCCTCAATACACGGTCGTCTACCGGTCTGCAGAGATATTTCAGCAAAGTCACTCGAACGCGTCTATGGATCCGGAACGCTTCTAGCCTTTTTCCTCGCCAGTCGGCCTACTGCCCATGTCCGACGTGCGACCACCATTCCACCTATCGTCGACGACGCGCCGCAGGTTTCGATACCAGGTATTTTCACTGGCAATCCTCTCTCCATGTCTAAGCTCTGTACGCTGTCAAGCTACTATCAACGCTCGGCTCACGGCCTCCTCTCACGTTGAACGCCGCGTACGACCACCCCTCGTCACTTAACAATCTTTCAACGCAGCCGTCACCGGACGCTGAAGAACGCCGTGAAGAATTATCACTTTGATATCCGTTCAATTCTCTTCATGGGTTCCATGGTCGGTGCCAGCGGGTTGTAAGACCTCTCCCCCTTAGGCGGTCAATTGAAATTGGCGATGTGAGGATGCTGCTGCAACCGGGTGTCCAATGATGCTTAGGTGTGAGTTTCTTTTATCGATTCGTTTTTCTCTGTTCTGAGGTGGCTCCTGTAGGTCGATTGCGGTCGGGCTTTGCTATTCCCGCAATTGATTCGGCTTTGGATCGTGAACGCGGATTTGTTCTACCTTGCGCACTCCCAGGCCGCGTTCTTTCCCTGATCAATGACACGAAGACTACGACCTGAAGTTCTATTCTATCGGGCTGGATTGTCTTTAATCCCGTCAACAGAGTTTCCAGCTGGCGAATGGAACACGATGCTCGTAAACAGGTCTAGGCAATTTGCATACTCGTCCCCAGCTTCGGAACGTGGAACCCGCCCAGAACCTCAGTTGACACGGAAGCCCTCGTGGAAGCCCTCGTCGTCGATATTTTTGTGTACTTCCGAGGAACCGGAGGGTTGAATACTTCTCAATTAAACGAGACCAACGCCCATCGCTTTGCTGTCTATCCACTTCTACTACCCACTTATATAATTAAAGTGAGTAAAGTATTAGAACGACAATTCATGTTGAATTCTTTGCATAGCATAGCGGCTCATAAGATAAATCTACAGACCGTGTAACTGATCCGACGGATTGATAAGTGCTCTATTTTCTGTCAGGACCTAGACGGACCGATCGCGACTGACTGGATTGTTCTATGTTTATCTTGACCTCTGGTTCTTCCGATTCGGAAGGAGAAGCTGGCAGGCTAGACATAATGGCACAGTGCCCACGCGCCTCATGATACTCATGATGGAAGATACTGTAGAACGGTGCATGTTAAGAGACGGAGGAATCGGATTTGTTCGAAATCAATCAATGGGGGTGTACTTAGGTGCAAATCATAACTTAGCGCTGTCCCCTATTCGACTGATCATCCCCACTGGATAAAGAATGCCAATCTTTACTTGTTAAAACTCGTCCAGCTCTTCCGTGAGGAGGTGCAGCTCTCGTCCTTGTCGAGTCTCGATTCTCGAACAATTGCGACCGTGCCCCGATAATGTCGTAAGTTCGAGAAACGTTTCATAACGAACTCGCTGGAACTCAGAATGTTCTGGCGACAAACTATTTTTATCGAGGCACATTGAACAAACCCGACAGCCTTGGCATTCCTGCCGGACAACATAAGCGGGACCTACCATTCTAGGCATGACATTGCGGGGAAAGGAGGCCGAAATGGGCGCGCCTTGATCCCGGCAAATGGCATTTGCCCCCCACAGAGCCGCCATCCGACCGCAACTTGTCAGCGGTGGGCCCGGACTGTAAATCTGTGATGAATTACTTTCGCGAACGTCAGCTGATGATTTCTATCATTTTTAGCGAAGGGTCGAATGTCGTCACAGCTCGGTCGCCACAGAGTATTTAAACAAAGGACAGCTTGTTTGGAAGCTGTAAGGAAAAATGAAGCTCCTTTTCTTCCTCGCATCCCTCGTCGCCGCTTCCCAAGCACAGTTTGCCATCAACGCACCCAAGCCAGGGACTACACTCCAGCCTGGTAAGAGTGTGGGCGTTCAAGTCATCGTTCCCATTGACACCGTAAGTGGCATGTTCAGTTGACGCGTTGAGTCAATATTCACGCACCTCCAGAGCGCGTTTGCTGGGCAAGAGGAGGTCAGCCTCGTCGTTGGCATCGTCGGCTGTGGTACAGCCGCCTGCCCAGCCGCCTCCGCCGACCTGGGCGAAATCCTCTTCATTGGCAAATACCAGAGCCAGGGCGAATTCGGCACCACCCTGAACACGTTCGAGAACTTCACGTTCACCGTTCCCAGCGACATCTCTGGCAAGGCTTCAATCCAAGCCCAGCGTGTTTCGATACTCACACCCCCAGTACGTCCTTTTACGCGCTTTCGAGTGAGCTGGTAGTTGACTCTTTGAACAAGGGACACGCGCTCCCTGTGATTGAATATGCGAGTGTCGCCGTTCAAGTCGGCTCTGGCCCACCACCCTCTTCGTCATTGAACATCCACCCCAACGGCGATAACACGAAATGTGTCGGCATCCTAGGCGGCACCTACGCCAACGGCACCCCAGTTGACATGTACGTTATTGCTCCACTACTGGCTAAAGTTAGATGCTTAACAGTTTGTCCTGTCCAGCTTCGACTGCAACGCTTCCGCCTCCCAGAAGTGGACATTCAACGGCAACGCCATGACCTCCGTCAACCCCGCCGACAACTCCCAATGGTGCCTCGACGCTGGTGTTCAATCTTCTTGTACGTCCTTCTTCCTGTCCCTTCGCCTTTCGTAACTCGCCCTTACTCTTCCTTAATCAGGGGCCAACGGCGTGAAGATGAAGATCTGGCAGTGCTTCTCCAACCTGGCCCAACAAACATGGACGCCCGTCACCACGTCCGCGTCGGGCAATATCAAGCTCACCGCTGCCAACTTCTGCCTGGACCTTACGAACGGCAGCAAGACCAACCAGAATGTACTGCAGATCTGGACTTGCGGAGGTGGAAACGCGAATCAGATCTGGAGTGCAACCTCAGTATAAAATGGACTTGTTTTCGTGATGGACCAGTTCTCCTTTGACGTTTTAGCTTTCTTGTGGACCTGCACATCCCTACGCTACGTACATATTACCAAAATCGACGCGTTGCATGGACCTTTTCTACCTAAACTTCGTAGCAACTTTTTATTGCATATAATATTCATCCTTACGTTGGGTTCTTTTGTGTCCACCCACGTTACAATTTTGTCAGTTCGCGGTCAATTCATGAATGTTACGATCTTATCTTTGTCCCCGTCTGAGTTCGTTGTTGACCCACGCGTGCTACCATCCTTTGGCGTTGGCGCGATTGATTTAACGGCTTTTCACCCGAGAACGCGTATAAGACCGGACATAGCTGGTCTCATAATACTAAGACCATTTTCGAATTTAATTCACTGTAACGAATGTTCAATGGACACAGGACGTTGAAGTAGTGGCATGACTGGGGTCAAATTTTGGTTAATCAAAAATGGGTTGGTAGGAGCAGCCTGAATTCGAACGCAGGGCCTCTATTACACTCCGATGCTGTTGTACCCTCGTCCAAAAAAAATACAGAATCTTCCCTAACTCTGGACGTCGACCATATTCATTCTCTTGCGAGAATCATCACCGACTTTATTCCTTCAAGTTCTGGCCTCCATGTGCATGCTGAACGGACCGACAGCGCGCTGTCCCCGATCCCCGCTTTGTCCGCTTTGAAAGGGGAATGTCGGCTACCATGAGGGTGCGAAGCCAGCTCAGCGTCTGGACGCCGATCTTTCTAGCGGCAACTCCGGAAGCGCTATTCTCGACGGCGGGCTGGGTCGCGAACGTTTCCAAATTGGGGACACCATTTCTCGAAATAGGCCAGCTTGCCTTTCTCGGCTATTTTTATCGTGAATCCCGCACTCAGAAACCGGACCGATACTGTCGGAGTGGGATGAATGAAAATCCTTGGGTGGGCTGGTGACGGTGACGACCTGGCACAAGAAGCAAGGTCCACCTGGATTCACGGAGAATCATGCTACCACCTCTCTCTCTCCCCCGCCGTCCGCTTGCGACTTGTCATCGACTCGGATGCCATCGGTTAGGGCCACAGGAAGCCGACGTTGGGTAATTTTATGCGCTGCCGATTCTCCGACAAGTGCGACGGAATGTCGTTGCGACTGGGCTACCTTTAGGTATTTAAACGAAGGATGATTCCTCAAATTCTAACAACAAAAACAAAATGAACTTCCTCTTCGTCGTTGCCTCCCTCCTAGCCGCCGCTCAAGCCATTTCAATTGGCGCGCCTCAGCCTGGCGCTACAGTCCACGCTGGCCAGAGTGTGAGCGTTCAAGTGATCATTCCCATCAGCACCGTAAGTATCAGGCGTCGCTCTACATTTGAACTACCTGTTAATAAATTACCCAGAGCGCAGCAGCTGGCAGGGACGAAGTCAGCCTTGTAGTTGGCATTGTAGGCTGTGGATCGTCAGTCTGCCCAGCTCCGTCTACAGACCTGGGCGAGGTTCTTTTCATTGGACAATTCCAAGGCCAGGGCGTGATTGGAAACACCCTGAACGCTTTCCAGAACTTCACTTTCACTGTTCCTAGTGATTTACCATCTGGACCAGCTTCGATCCAAGTCCAGCATGCTTTCATAACCACCCCCCCAGTAAGTCTACGTGACTGGGTTTGAAATTTAATTATTGACGAGATGAATAGGGACACGGATTCCCTGGGTTTGAATATTCTAGTGTTGCAGTACAGGTCGCCTAGGGCATATCGTCATTGGACTCTTATCTTTCATCACTCTACTTCTATTCATGAGCAATTTTTCAATTTACCTATAATATTGCCCTCGAGCTTGCCGGTCATGATTACAAACCTGACCATTAATCTGGTTTCTACTCCCAACGGTGATCTTTTCAACTTGAATTCTTCGTTATCCATTTCGAGTCTCCAAGGCGACAAGGGCAATTTTGGCAGTAAGGGTTTTCTGAGTCATTCAACATAGACCGTGCCAAATGCCGGAGAAGTTCTTAACTTGTCAAAAGCTCCTCTTTTGTGACGAAGTCCATTGAGCTTCATTCCTCGGAGAATTCGACTTCGTACGAGCAAGAAACGTGCGAAAATAAGACGTCCTCCTAACTATTTATGTTCACTCAAAGTCTAATATTGAACGATGATTGCCAGTGAATAAAATACGAGTACTATTCGCTCCACAGCTTTCAAAATTGGTAATGAATCAACGTTTACGATCAAGAGGCAAGTTATTTACACTGACAAATGCACCACCAAATTGCCCATAACCGGGTTCAAGTATTTATCAGCGCGTTGATGATGGCTTATTAGCGAGCTTCCACTAAGGGGTTGATGAAACAGCGATCTGAATTTCTGAAGAGTATGTCTAAAACCACGGGGATCATGACCGTAATGATAAGCTCCATGCAAAATGGACAGTTGATTGAAGATTGATGTTAGAGGCGGCGGCGGAGGCGGCGCGCCACTCATCCTGACCTCCGGACCCTTATTTTTTGATCCCCATCAAGAAACCCCCACAGCCCGCCATTTTGGACCGTTTTTATAAACTGAATAGGCAATCTGGCTGCCAATTCTGTAGATAAGCTACATTCCCTTAAGTTCTGGGCCTTGGGTAGTAAGCGGCTGATCTCGTTGAGACCAAACTCAGCATTCTTAGCGTTCCTAAGATACATCAGAATGTTTCGTGGGGTATGTTGGTCCAGGCGACCGATAAACAACGCTCCAAGCCGTTTGTATCGGAAGCTGTGATGAGGACTCGGGATGGCGGGACACACGCACTACTCATAATCCACCGGCAGCTCATCGAGCTACGCACTTTATGAGCCGCTATTTGCAATTGATGACACATGGACCAGTATTCATCCCGAACTTAGCCGATTTTTGTCAAGTGTTACAGGATAGCTTCTGATAGTTTTTTATCATTCCCGAAAAGGGAGCATCCGATTTGTAACCCGTGACGGACTATTTAAACGGAGGACGTAGAAACTTAACATCGAAACAGAAATGAAGCTCTTTTTCATCCTTGCCTCCCTCTTCGCTGCCTCCCAAGCTCAGTTTTCCATCGGCGCACCTAAGGCTGGCGCTACTCTCCATGCCGGCCAAAAAGTGGACGTTCAAGTTATCGTTCCCGTCGACACAGTAAGATATCGATTATTGTACGACGTTGAGCCATTGATATAACGCTTTTCAGAGCGCAGAAGCTGGAGTAGAGGAAGTCAGTCTTGTAGTCGGCATTGTCGGGTGCGGAACAGCAGCCTGTCCAGCGCCGTCTGCAGACCTCGGTGAAATCCTCTTCATTGGCAAATATGCTAGACAGGGCATTATCGGAGACACGCTCAACCAATTCGAAAATTTCACCTTCACCGTTCCCAGTGATCTATCTGGGAAGGCTTCAGTTCAAGTCCAGCATGCATATGTCGTCACACCTCCAGTAAGTCTGATTAAAATCTGAACTCCTTGAACTATGTTGCTCACTTTACCCCAAGGGACATGCGCAGCCAGTTATTGAATACACTAACGTCGCAGTTCAAGTCAATTAAATGTATTTAGTGCTGGAATTTCACACCTTAGACTGGGTGCCACGGACTTTAGATTGATAACTTTTCTCTAGTCGTATAGATCCACCTTTTTCCAATCAATAATCTGTAATTTGCATAAAGCCTTGTGTCCAGTTCAGCGGTCATACTTAATTGACAACAATTCGTTACTCACTTTTTTCTTCCTTTTAAATTTTGGGGTCTCTTGTTAATTGTCTCCATCCTCTGCGAAGTGTTGTGCCACCAGTTGCGAGTTATCGATGAATGAAAGACAGTCTAGAATATCATGGAACCACGGTGGATTCGCCGAGAAAGGGTTTCAAAGAACTCCAACGAAAGAAATACTCTGTTCTAGCTCACATAGAATTACGATGACGAAGTGTGGGTGACATTGGATTGAGAAGGGGTGCCAGTATTTCCAACCGATATCCTTTGGTGAATAGTTTGGCAGAATAGGAGCGTGCGACGGTTGGTCACAAGGAATGTAGACCGGAGGTAGCAAAAGACCAGAAGGTCAATACAAAATCGGTAGACCCGAAAGGACAAAGGATTCAGAATACGATAGGAATAAACTCCAGCGGCGCTGAAAGAACCGCCACATGGTGAAGGCCCACTGTTTGATATAACAAAGCAAAGCGTTGCAGGTTTTATAGCAGAGAACATGACGAGGCGGTACCAGAATGGATATCAGTGTTGCCCGGAGAAAACTAAAGGAAAGGATGGGAGGAAAGAACAAAGCTGAGGGTTTTAGCCGGCGTACGATTTGTCCGTGAATTATTCCCGTTAGTCAATCACGGGACCAAGCTCGAGGAAAAAATAGAGCTTGACCTGTTTAACAGCATGAACAGCATGAGGGAACGAAGCTGCCAGTACACGTCGTAGATCTCAGACCTGGTATCCCGAGACTTTAGCCGTTCGTCATGTAGTAGCACATCCACATGTCTGAATCAGACTTTGCTACCTTCATCAGATATATCGTGAGCTAGAGTTGGAACCAAGGCAACTAGGACGAGATAAAGGATAGAAAGACGAACTGAACGTGAGCCAGGGGAGTACTTGCAGCCGGAAGCAGAGTAACTCCCATAGAAGAAATAGTCAGAACGCCGTTACTTGAAATCTAGCCCGATGTCGTTGGTGAGTGTTACAATCAAGCAATCGAAAAATAAAATGTTTTAGACCAAAAAAACATGACCGTATGACGAGCGCTGCCCAGGCTGCCCACTTCAACAACTCGGCAATCGTCATCACCTGAACCCACAAGGGCCGGCAGAAACGTTATCCTTGTCCTGAAGATAAATGGGGGGTATGTCATCTCGGGTGTCGAGTTTATGATCAATCATGAATTTGGACAGGTATCACAATTGGACAGGTATGGGTTGCCTGAGGTTTTTCCCTAGTAGGCTGCTTCTTCATCCTCGTTCCTTGCACAAGCTAAGATAGGCATGGCGGAGAAAGGAGAGTTGTCTATAGCTCACAAAAAGTTTATGGTTGAGGCATGGGTATGTTAACGCACTCCTGAAGTCTTGACGTGGTGAAAGCAGAAGAAATTTCATGTATCCCGGCAACCAGACTTTGCCCGTTGATTATAAGATAGTTTGGAACTCTGTTCGCGTGCGTAAGGCCTCGACTTCTTCTGACACAAATGGGGGTGAACTGGTACATTACACCCGACAACTGGAAAGTAGTTGATAAGAACTCTGGATTGACCATTGACCATGCACATACGAAGACACGACAAGGCCACCAATATAGGATCAAAAAGGTGATTTATAGTTGTGAAGTTTGATTGATTTGCAAAATCGGAGGAGAAACTGGCAGGAGGACGCAAATGCGATGACCAATTTGCAGGGGGCGACCACCGGAGCAATCCGAGAAATCAACTGGTGCAGTCGGGTCGTGCGACTCAGGGCTTGATCTGATGACGGCAATCCTCGGCTGCCCTCGTCGAGATTGAGTTCGAACACACACTGACTCTACATCACATTTTCAGAAATATAGCTCGTCTTTGGAAATTTTCGGCTTGCTAGATCTAGAAATGAAATATACCGTCAACGACTTATCTTGGTGCGATAATTCTCGAGTCACTTTTGAAGTTTGAACGCTGCTAGCGCTGCTGATTGTTATGGCCTTGCCAGAGCAGAGAAGTCTGCCACTGGCACTGAGTCAGCCTGTGTTCTGAAGGACAATTTTGTGGCGATATAAGAGGTTTTTCATAGTTTATTATCGTTAATGATAGTGGAGATAAATCTACCAAACCTACCACCACAATTACATGCGCCTTTAGTGTTGCTCCTGCGCCTAATGACCTTTCAAATTCTCGGTCCTCGTATCAACAACTTAAAGAATTGGATAGCATAAAGTCACATAATTATAGCAACTCTGATAATAAAGGTGCAGCCATTTATACCATCGAAGTATATACACACACACCAATGCATCACTATGCGAAAGTTGGCTGCAGCCGAGTAGGCCGACATCAGATCAAGCCCTGAGTCGCACGACCCGACTGCACCAGTTGATTTCTCGGATTGCTCCGGTGGTCGCCCCCTGCCAATTTGGACGCCCTGTTCATTTGTAAAGGACTCGACAGCCTTGACGTTTGGCATGAAAGAGTGAACATGAGCATAGATTGTTCCTAGGAAATCAGCCTACCCTCGAGGTTTTTGAATTGGCTATTGAAATCTCGCTGAAGATGTCGCCGTCGTTGTTGAACCAGAATTCCCAATCGGCGGAGTTGAACCAACAGTGGTCTTACATAAAAACAAATTTGTCACGTCATGTGATTTAAAACGCGACGCGTTGAGAACCGGAACACCAGGAAAGTTGGAACACCACTTTCTGGTATGCATTAACTTTTAAGGCGTGATTTCTCGTCTTTTCCGGGTCAAAATGTCAATGGTTTAGGTACGCGCTTCCTATCACTCACCATTCTAATCAAGTGCAGACATTTGTGTGATAGATCCGTGTGAGAAATCAAGCGCGCAAGGCGCGCCGCTGCAGCTGTAAAAGTACTACGTCACTCCTTGGCGGATTGTACCTTAAAACGAACGATAAACGGCAGAACCTGAGTTTTCGTTTTAGAGAGTTAATAGGACACGGGCATAGATTTCCGACTCATGGGAGGGTGTAAGTCAACGCTTTGCTATTGTTGGACACACCAATGTGACGTTCTTTTGCGGTTAACAGGACAGCAGCATGAAGATCGTGGGTTCTCGACTTCCCGGACTTACACCGAATCCATACTATCGCTTTACCTGCCGGTGACGGGTTTCGCAACTAAATATAATCCTACCCTCGTCTATATAATGAAGGTCAGTTTTCTTTTCAACCTCGGGCCCTAGGTTCACAACCCACATCCTCACAGTCTTTGAGAAAAATGGCGATCGCGAAATATATCTTCCTCGTGGCATCTACAGCGGTATGCTACTCTCGTGCTGGTACTCTGTCTGGCGGTTCACTGAACTTCTCATTAGTTCCATGCATACTCGTCTCCAATGCTGGATGTCCGGCAATCCACGACCCCTAGCCTTCCTACAGGTTGGGTGTCGTTCGGATGCTTCAGGTATTATGCATAACTTTCCTATGATCGAAATTAAATTGACACTAAATTTTATACCAGTGACATATCCTCCGCTCGCACACTGCGCATAGCGGCTTTCACGGACGTCACCAATATGACAATCGAATCCTGTATCACGTTCTGTACCCCAGCTGGCTACAATTTTGCCGGTGTAGAGTTTTCCAGAGTATGTGAATTCCTCGTAGATCCTCGTTTGAGCTATTGACTGAATGGCGTCTGACTCTGAATGATAAAATAGGAATGCTGTAAGAGCTTTCGGTTAAATTTATGGCATTCTGATATATCTAACAATTACTGTCAGATTGTGATAATGTCATTGAATCGCCCGCGGTTCCCATAGACAGCAGCAACTGCGCGATGCCCTGTACTGGAAACGCAAATGAAATTTGCGGTGGCTCAAATGCCATATCAGTTCTACAGCAGTGAGTTACGTCCCGAAAAGGAGGAACACAATGATAAGAGGTATCATTTCAGCGTAGCAATCTCTTCTATTGCGCCGTCTCCCACGTCGACATCTGCCACCAGTACAACTCCTACACCGACGCCCACGCCCACGCCGACCCAGCCTACAATCAAGCAAACTGTAGGCACGTTCCAGTATAAGGGTTGTTTCCAGTCAGTTTTTTTATTCTCGTGATTTTCTTTCTATCAAGATATGAATCTTCAATGTTATTTCTTAGAGATCGCCCAGCGAATCAACCTCGCGTTCTCGGGACCCAACTTACCATCTCCGGAGTGACTGCCGAAACCTGCACTGCAGCATGCAAGAATGCAGGTTTCGCACTTGCCGGATTGCAATTTGGGCAGGAGTGCTGTAAGCCCCTCTCTAAGATAACCCGGTAAATCAACTCATCAAACCCCTTTTCTTCTTATTATAAAGGGTGCGCGACCTATATGTCTCTAGTTTCCCCCTTGCCAGACTCGCAGTGCACCATGGTCTGCAACGCAGACACCACCGAGATCTGCGGGGGTCCGAATATCCTCGCGGTGTACCAAGATACGACGGCGACGCCTCTGAACCCCACGCAGTGCCTATCCAATGCGATCCTGTTCCCCGGAGCAGGAGGGGTTCCTGATTTCAATTTCAACCTCCAGATGGTGCCTTCGAGCGGCGTTGGCACTCCCATTTTGCTTGGAGCTATCTTCAGTGGTATTACGATACCTGTCAATCAGCAGTTGTTTGAACTTTCGGTATTTTTTATTTTGCTCTTTTGGTTGTGCGTGGTAGGGTGGACTGATAGGCTTCCGTGCGACAGGGAAATCTCGCTCAAACAGCCTCTGGGCATTTCTTCCGCCTGTCGGGTGGAGCGATCGGAGCGCCTGGTGGTTTCTCGTTAACGCCTGTTCCAGGAGGAGTGGTCCTCTTCGACTTCGTTTCCGGGTTCAGCACTACCATGTGTGCTGTGGTGAGAGAATTTATTTGAGATATACTGAAGGCCACTCTAACGTATCTCACTTTTACTTCCAGCCGAACCCAGTTGCTGCTTTCGGTCCATTTATTGGACCACCTGTGCTTTCTGTAAGCGGACACGCTGACCTCTGGGCGGCATGTGCGGATCCTTTGACGCCCATTTTCTCTCCAAATGCTACCAACGGAGTGTGCTCGAGCGTGTTACTGGAGATGGTTCCTCCTGTTTTCAATTAATAGGTAATTATGTAGATTGATGGCCTGTAGTCTAACACCCGGTAGAGAGCAGAAGTGGTCAGCGATTTTTTCAGGTTGTATATAGCAAGTGAAATTTTATGTTTAACTCAGAGATACGATTCTGTGCCAAGAAAGAGGGAGTTTCGAGTAACCGATCAGAGGATTAGGTCAGAAGGTACTAAGGAGTAGTGGAAGCGACATTGAATGCTCTGTGAATGCTTACGCTAATTCAAAACTGTAACAGCGTCGTGGTTCAGATTCAAATCACTAGTCTGCCTTTATTTAAAGGCGCATTCTGCGCCAGTGCATGCCGTGCGGCCACAGGGAATTTGTAGTTCGCAAGCCCGCGCCTCGCACCAGTATTCCCAGCCTAAGGATACTTATGAGGTTAAAACGCTGACGTTAATTCAAGCACAGAAGCCTGACTAACATTTGCACATCACCGCGCGCTATAGAAAGACAATGGAATATGTGAAACAACCTAGCAGATGGATACGTACGATAGAGTTCAAGGTGCTAACTTGGGACTAACCTCTTAAAGTATTGTCAGCGGGCCATGGTTATACCGTGCAGGCGGATATCTGTGTGCGTAATTAGTAAAGCTCCAATATGAACATCAGAAAAACTTCACTTGGCTTCAGGAAGTTAATGTAAAGAATATTCAAACTGACAGCCTTCCTCCGTCTGTCAAGGAGCCGGTAAACCACCACAAAATTATCAAAGACTTTACGTTTGATCACTACCAAGTATTGGGATCGACTAGTGTACGTCCAACACATCTACATGATCAAGGCTGTTCCTATAATTTAAAATGCTCGTGAGTCCTACATAAACGAGTCCCACAACTTCTCAGAGACAGCATCAAAGCTGAAGACACCAACTTACTTGTTTGACGTAGAAAGGTAAGCCTTTGTCGAGAAATTTCATATCCTCCTGACTAACCTTCGTGCGCAAAGACCATGAGCGACCAGTTCGATTGGAAAAAGCTCGCCGGTGACTGGTACAACCAGCTAGGCTCGAAAATGCAGTTGGTCCCCGACCCAACCGGCGGTCTCAATCGGAAATACAACTCCGCCGTCGGGAAAGCTGAGGATTTCTACGTCCTCACTGGGCGCTTCGATACTGCGCCACCAACGGACACTGGCGTGGGCGTCTCCCTCGGCTGGGTGGTGACATACCAGAACGCCAAGCTCAATGCACATTCCACTGCGGCCTGGAGCGGCCAATACTTCGAGGGCGAAGAGACGATCGTCACCCAGTGGCTGTTGACTTCGAGTACCACTCTGGCATCAGTTTGGAACTCCACCAATATTGGGAACGACACGTTTACTCGGAAGAAGCCTACCACTGCTGAGATTGAGGCGGTGAGAGCGTTAGGATTTGGTTCGCCGTATCCAGAACAGGTTTTCGCTGCGAGATACGCGTAAATCTCTGGCCTAGTCCTAGTAGTCAGCAGTCATCCGTTAGTATTGTCGAATAAATAACTCAGGTCTATTCCTTGTAAATTCCGTGAGCCTTGAACCTTTCAGTTAGTGCAGGCTTTTAGATTTGAGTCTAGCCTTCGCACTGAGAAGAGTATGAAATGGTATCTCACTTCCAAGCCCTAGCGCGATCAGGGATTAGACAAGAGCTTGAAGAGAACGGTTAATATCGTGTGAAGGTCCTCCGACTGGCCAACATTTGTACCATCAGCGCCACGTCCCAAACTTATTAACACTTGGGAACAATGTTTTGGTGGGAGAGAGGTCGTACCATTTGGAGGACCGATAGCGCGAAATGGATAGGCTCTTTTTAAGGTGTGAATCAATTTCGCCATGCAGACCGGCAAGAGCACGATTATTCCACGAAAGTCGTCAAAATACCAAAATTTCACCCGAGTATCAACATGAACGGAAGAAGTAAGGCAGAGTAGCACGAATTCAGAAGTTGGAGGAGTATGGTGTTCAGGAGAAGAGCTCGAGCTACAGATAATCGGGGGATTAGATTACAGTTCTTAAGCCAGGGGGTTATTACTTCAACAGGTACGCATACTCCCCGCCTTTTTCAAGGCCCTATATCCACCAAACGTCAGTAATTAGTCACAGCGCAAGTAAACCGAAAAAAGACAAGGAACACTTACTCTCTTATAGGCTGGCCTGTAGCCCCATAAACACAAACATGAACACCAAGAAAGACAGGAAAGCATTCAGAAAGCGTACCGCTCCTGTATCTTTTTCACATACTCCCTAATCCGCGGGCCCGCAAACTCCGGGGCTCTGTCGACGAAAATCTCAAGGGTGAACCCCATCATGTAGTCCGCCGACGTGAGCGTGTCACCACCTGCAAACCAGCCTTTGGTTTTTTCGAGGTGAGCTTCGACCTGTAGCGCTTGAATCAGATCTGAGACGCAGTGAAAGATGCTGGTCGACACGTACTAGTTTGCCATGTCTCTCCAGTTCCGGGACGTTCAGCCTTTGGTCGAGGCTGCTGAATAGGGGTTTTGCGATGGGCCGAATGAGAGAGGAGAGGTTTTGAGGGATCAGGCGGAATGAGAGCCTGCGGACGAGGATGGGCTGGAGGGAGCCTTCTGGGTAATGCGTATCTGTGTATATATGAGAGGTCAACGGAAGAGACCTAATAAGTAACGGAGAAAGCGACGCACAGTACAGGTTGTCCACCCATCCCGACTCCGGCACCTTCGCCTTTTCGCCTCCGTATTTCGCGATGAGGTACTCTATTCGAACTCTTCAGCATGCCGACAAGCTCTCTGGAAAAGTACTGCGATGAGACTCGCCGACGATAGCGCCGCTCTCTGCTAAAGTGACATCCCCATCCGTGATGACAGGAGACTTTCCCAAGGGGTGAACGTCGAGCAACTCTTTCGGCGCGAGCCTCTGCGGGGTCCTTTTGTACTTCTTTAGTTCGTAGGGTATTTCTAGTTCCTCCTGAAAATCTCAAGTGAGCAGTGGATTCAAGTGACACAGAAAACCCTGTGGATGGGTACCAGTAACCAGAGAATACGTTGGGACCGAGAGTTTTCAAGATGATGCACAGTCACCGTTGGTTTGACTGGCTGTGGCGGTAGTTCAGTAGTTGGCTGGGGGTCCTGAGACGAAGAATCTGCCATGTCGGAAAAGTGTTCAACGGACAGGATAGGGTGGAAATTGGGAAATGGTCGTCTGCGACTCGTCGTAGGTCGGCACCGGGCCGAAGGTAACCGAGTTCCCCGGCACGACTTTGGCGTTCAGACCAAACACGGGCAAACTGAATCTGTGCAAAGCCGAAGTCATTGCGATTCCTTGCCACTCGCCGTACTCATCAACTACCCAGTCGTTCGTTTCTTTATTCGATACAAGGATTACTACGACGTTATCTACCCTCTGCACGCGTCACCCCAACATCGCTACTTTGACTGCCACGCTTTGTGGTTTCGCGTAACCTTTGCGATCGTTTTTTTGACAATCGCTTTTCTGGGCTGTGGTGAAAGAACGACCAGTCGCGAGCTCGCAGGGAGTGCATATACTGAGGTTTATCGTGGTCGGTGCGTTATAGAGTTCATTGTTACATCCTATCTTATCAAGCGGGTGTTTGGGGCCTAGATCTTGCTGCAGCTATGGTCTGTTACGATGTCCTTGATCATGCGCCTCCGCCTCATGTTGTCCCATACCATCGACTAGCTAAAAACCCTGACGGGCCTGCGAACTTACGACCAGGTCCTTTGCACAGACGATGGGCGAACCGACGGGGCTGTACGACGGGGCCATCCCTGATAAGCGCAGTTTCACTAGAATCTGAGGCACCAGCCATGATATATGCGCCTGGTTTCCCGATTCCAGTGTGAAATGTTTCTTAATAAGGTTTGGCCCCGTCTATATATTCTCCCTGTTGCCCCACGTCGTGGCTGCTCATCGTTCTTTTCGACACCTCCTATGACACTGCTGAAGCTTTAGGCGTAGATGCTGCCAGGACCCCTAGATGTGCATTTGGACGTAGGTGCTGCTTTTAGATTTTCCTGCGTGCGTTGTGGATCGAGGCTACGGAATCTTGGTTGTGCTTGCTACGTAAACCAGTGAGGATTCGACAAGCCAGATTTCCTCCAGTCCCCCAGGAGAATCAGACTTTCCATCGTCCGTTTGGTTGACGCGCACTTCCATAGTTGTGCATGATGCAGTCTTCGCCTCCTCCCTCAGATACCGGTTCTTGCGGCTCATCACCGACTTCGACTTGTTAATTTCGCTTGGAAATCAGTTACGACGTTAAATTTTGCCTCACGTCGAGCCTCATTTCGTTCTTTACATCATCCTTCCTGTTCAAGCGCTCGATCCTGGAGCTAGGGTACTTAGCAACTCGCAAGGTAAACCTTGAGCCGAAGCCAAAATCCGTCTCTCATGGTAAACATGTCTGTTCCTTTCAAGTTCGTCTCGCAGTCGAGAAGATCTCGTTCCAGCTTACACGTTACCGGCTATAACACGCGAATGTAGGTCTACGACTCGAGTAGACATCCTCATCCGCGTCGTCGCCTACTTCATCCGAGCAAACTATTTTACGCCCTCGTTGACCGAGTTGTCTGCCTACAGCTCTGGCCTACATTGAACCCTCGAATCGAACTTAAAATCGTATCGGCATATTTGAAAATTCTCAACTTCCATACATCACTGTGAGTGTCTCTACCCTACCCGCCAGACCCATCTTTAACGTTTTAGCACCTTGGATCGACATGGTAAGATTATGTGCAAATGATGATCAACGAAAACCGCCATAAATCAAATGGTTGAAAATTGTGTCATCAAAATGGCTACAATAATTAACGTCAAAAGTAGGAAAGCCTTCGACCACTTTCAAGTATTATGCTCACCTGGGAATGACCCATGTTCTTTGTCTTGGGTCCACCTCAAATTGCATTCCTCGGTTTGACGGAGCTTGCACGCGACCTCGAATGTGTAAATCTCGTCCATCAAACACTTGAAAGTATGGCTCCAAGTACTATTGCGCACAAGATTGGGTTCCCCGATAAGTTCGGTACGTCGGGGTCGATGAATATAGGACAATGAACTGGCGTATAGAGGTTTCTTTTGATCGACGGTATATATTTGAATTGGAGTTGAAGGAAGGACGAGGGGATATTTATTGTCTTCGAGGGGTATGTTGAGACTTAGCTCGCATCGTTCCATTCCGTAATCGAGTGCTCTGAATTGAATAACAGTGGAAATCTAGGAAATCCTCTGAGACGAGATGTTAATGTTTCAAGAGTAGACTTGCCTCGGGTGTGGCCAGCATATCGGAAAGCTCAGGGTATACAGTCCCAATCGGAGTTTTCACTCCTTTTCGAGGCTTCGAGGATTCGTATGGCTTTGAGGCGTCGACTTGGGCCATTAGCATAGGGAAATTAACAAAACTGCTGGTGTTCGGTGAGGCCGTTGAATTTCGATGGATTTTATCCAGACCGATAAATTGGGATGGCCTTCTCAAGCTGTCTATATCCTCGCGACTTAGACCCCGGGAGGAGGGGAAACTCGTAAAAGATGGGAACCCATAAGCTCGTGAACTAGAGGTTGACAACAGGAGTATCGCGTTGAGTGCTGTGCAGATAGTGCATACGAGAATGGCCGTCCAATACAGTTTGTCGCTGCTACGATGTGATTTCTCTGAGTGGCCTGTATTATCATCGGTTGGCAATTGTTGGTAGTTCATAGAGCCTGACTTAGTGGTATGGACTTGTGGGATGGAAGTTAGACGTGTTCCAGTTGCTTGTAGATTTCGAAAGTCCGTTCAGGTCACACGTCTAACAGGGGACAAAGATGAGAAGACTGTCTCGCTCTTAGGATATTGAATCACTATTTCTTCTTCTGGGACATTCATATCCGTCAGTGAATAAACGGATGTTACCAGAACAGTGAAGCCCTTAGTATACACAGATCCTCTATGATTTTGGACTAGAAGCTCGCATATCGTATTGGAAGAACGGCCATGCATGCGGTTCCAAACTTCGCATCACCTCCGGGCCATACCGGTTAAAACCTCACCTCACCTCCTGAATACCTTCATCATTTAAATTGACCTGAGTATCGAATCCCGCGATGTACGGCTGGTGCCACTGTCGAGTAGTTGCCTTATTCGTCATTCGCTGTGGGCTATCTGCGTCCTTCGAGATACCACAAGACAAAAGCATTCGATTGACGTAAATTGACTAAGAGCCATCTCATTCTATGAACAAGGGAGGAAAGACCCCGGTAGAGTCCCACTCCTGCTTCAAAGCCCTGAGTCTTTCTTGACGTTCTTTTCCGCGATACCGATGTCCGATTGGTCCAAGTCTAGACCAGTTCTGATACGTTCGGTACTCATCGAGTTCTTGATCGCGTCGCACAAGCGCCATTACCTCCTGTTCCGCTCGCGATACTGCCTCATTAGAAGCTGGGTCCGAGTACCATGTAAGAAATTCCTAAATATGTCGCATCAGTGCCGAGCACAATTCCATCAAAAAGCAGAATTACCGCCCAGAGTTTGATATCACGATGACTGAATGCGGTTTCGTCGCCTGTCCGAGGAGGGTCATGCATGTTCCATTCAATCGCATAACCACTCGTCCTGGCGTCCGGAAATGTCTTCGTAAGCTCCTCGTATTTGGCCAGGACTTCCATCCATATTTCGGGTTTAAGTCCCTTGAGGCCAGCTCCTGAGAAACGTTTAAAGCCTCCTTTTACTCCAAATGCATCGCCGGCATCGTTGATTCTGGGATAGGAGACGTTCTTGCAAGTCGAAAATGGCCCGAGCGCTGTGAGCGGCTGATAGAAGCGCTCGGCGTCTGCCGCTTCTCCAAAAAAAATCGGTATAACGATTAGGGAGATTTCGAATGAAGGAGGTGGGGACGTGATAATGCATATGCCTGTTGTTGGCGCTTTGGTGTCGTCTATCAGTTTAGATAGCGTCTGAAAGACCGCATTCGCTGCAGACGCAGGGAAAATCATTACACCAGTCCATACGCTTCCGTCAGATGTTCCGAGGACGGATATTGGATACGCTTGCAAGGTGATTTCGGTAACAACCCCCAAGTATTGTCCTGCGCCTCTTAGTCCATACAGGAGCTCGGGATTGGAGACGGGAGAGACCTCGACCAATCGTCCGTCGGCGGTGACGACTTTTGCTGACATTATGTTATCAGAAGCAAATCCCATGATGCTTGAAAATGAGCTGAGTCCCCCGCCGAGAGCCATTGGAATGACACCAGCTGTGTTCGCCGTTCCGAGGGCTAGATACAAGCGCGTGGTTAGACCTGCTCGTTCGCGGAGAGACTTAAATACTTACGGAGACAAAGTTCGTGCTGCCAGGCGACATCGTTAGCCTGCTTCACGAGGGCCCCACTTTGGAGTGTAATTCGACGGGAATCTTGGTTGACAACAATATCTGTCAGTTGTCGAAGGTCAAGGACGAAACCCTCCTTTCCAATGGTCGACCATAAGCTATGACCTCCAGAACAGGGTACAAACGGGACGTTGTTCTCAACTGCTGCTTTCACCTGCGTAAGACAAGCTAAGTCAGGGTAATTTTTAAATGAAGGACACAGAATTACCGCCGCCACCACGTCGGCTTCAATTCCAGCGACCACGATTGCTCCAGGTGTTTTACGGTCAATGTCGCTCCATCGCAGAAGAAGGCTTTGGAACTCCCCACTTTCGTGCTCGATCCAAACCTTTGATTTCGGCGACAGGTTGCCTCGGAGTTGCTCGAGAAACAATTCTAGCATGTTGGTGGGTGACGAGGGGCAGTTAGGTTTGAGTGTACGTGTAGGGAGACAACGTAACGGTCAATGCAAACTTTTACTCGATATTCGACTCTTCTGAGCCTGACTCGTGCGAATCTGGCCAATTGGGGTTACATAAAAAGGGGATGGAAATTTCCGCCATTCCTGATTCCAACCTGATTCTTTTGATCCGGTCAGTCGACTTCTATTGTCTGTCCAATATCTTGTCGCATGCATCGTCGATTGCTGTAGACATGTTTTGGCATGGATGACTTCCGACCAGATCGAGGAGAAGAATGGATGCTTGCTACACATGGTATCGGCGTTCGGTCAGATGCAACGTGATGATACGAGTAATTTTTGAGTTATGCCTATTTGTCTCTGAATAGAAAACCCGTCACAGCCAACGAGGATATGCGTCCCACAAAAGAACGGAAACGGAAACGGTCAGCACTTGCTTTCGCTGACACCAAATCATGCACATTCCGTCACACTTTCTTCTGGGCATTTTCATCGCCTGCGCTGTATTTGTACGAGCGATGCCTCAAGACTCCTGCGGCCTTGGTTTGTCCGATACTTAAATCAATTTTACACGGGCTAACGTAGTTTTAGAGAATCCCTCTCATGATGGAGACTTTGATGTGGCAGAAACACGCTGCTTCGCCTAGCGTGCACAGAGGTAAATTTTCTGCTAAAATCTTATGGAAGATTGATGCTGATGATCGCTCAGTACCTACAATAATACAATTTAGAATGAACAGTTTTACGAGAATATTCCAATTCAAAGGATACAATCGATGTCAACGAATGAATATTTTAGCGTTACATCGTAAGAGCACATATCCTTCAGTTCCTGTAGACGGAGGATCTGTACTCAGCGTAATTTTTCTCTGCTGCGTCATAAACCTTTGTCCAATCCCTACATATTGTCCCGTACTGTTTGGATGCTTGAATATCGCGATTTTTTACAGATTCCAGTCGTGTATTTGCGTGGCATAAAAGCGATTGGCGTATATAGGATAAGCATCCTTGCAGTTCCGCCGTAGTTTGACGTGGTAAAGGCTTGAGGTATTCGCTGTGGTATATTTCCAAACACTTGAGTTGGTGAAAGAGGGCCACTGTAAATGCTAATAGGGCCGAGTCATCTGAGTTCGACAGATGAACAGTGTGGCCCCCAATTGGCATAAGAGCAGCATAATCCGCTTTGCCGTTTTCGTTTAACTCGTAACGTGCAGTGTCCGAGATAGTCATTGATACCAGGTTGCCTGGGTCGACACTAAACGCAAGGACGCCCTGTCGGCTATCTGGAAATTTTGTCAACACTGGTCTTTCATGAATACCGAAACTGTGCACCGTTTGAAGAAGTTTCGCCACGTAGCGGGGACGAGTGCAAACGTATCGAGAGAATTATAATGATAGCCAATGAGCTTATTATTGTGGAATATATAACTCTGACCATTGAAAGGGTTGTTGCGCTCACAAGGGGGTAGAAGGAACGAGTAAGGCGCTATCATCTAAGGCTCAAAGCATTCTAGAATCATGAAATAACCCATGCAGTAGTTGGAGATACAGACAAATAAATTGGACACGAGCCGTGTTCCCTTGATACATTACCCTTGTACAGGGGAGATTAGCCAGCCTGGTCCGATGACTGAACGCCGGATTTTACTGATTATTGATACGTGCAAATTCTATTAAAATAAAGTAGAGAAGAGGCCAAATCAATGCACGGAGATTAAGCCGCGGTGAACAATACAAATATCTAAGTACCAACGAAGCAGTGTTTTTGCTTGAAAGTGCCAGGAGAACAATAACGTATCTATATTTCGTGATCCGTTACCAAGGTCGTAGAGTGACCAATATTCAAAGTCTTCATCTTTAAACTCGACAAATTAGCCCCACTATTGGCCCGCCCATTTCTCGAGACTTCAAAGTTGAGATTAGTTACGGTGCTCTCTATCGTTCTGCGGTCCCAGGCCTTGTTCTGCGAGACCCGGAATATAATAAGTAACGGCGCGATGATCTTCCAAAGAAAAAAATGTCAAGACATGCGCAACACCTAGGATATCGTTGTTCACCTGCACGTTTGCCAGGGCAGAGAGAAAGACGTATTGGATGGGATGATTTATGGCAAATAAAATGATGAATATAATCGAAAATACGGCATACAGAGCGCAAGACTCCACCAGCATTGCTGCTACGCTGGTGTAGACAGAACTTTGTTGTTTTCCTAGGATTTTAAAGAGATCAGAATTGCTGTTCGGATAGGGTATATCCTGTCGTACCAAGGGCAAACTGAACCCTCTTCATGAAAGCCAACATGCGCCAAAGCATAAGCGCGGTGGAAATAACGGACATAGACACCGAAAGCACGAAATATGGCAAAGCAAATGCGATTTCACCGTTCGCCCATAATGAACCATCCGGAAATGACGTCTGTATAATGAACATAAAGCCCATTGCGAGGGACCCTAGATAGATTAGAGCTGGGAAAAACACTGCCAGTGCTTTATACGAGCTTCCAAGTCCTCGGAACAGAACTAACAAACGCCATAACTAAGAAGAAGCAACGTTAATGTCAATCGATCAACATTTCGGAGCAGTAAGCGGAAAATACCAGTAAAGCGTCTGATAGCCAGTTTGCGAGGACATAACTGACAGTGTTCACAATTCCAACTGGTGCGGAGAAAAGCACCAAGTTGTTGTAGAACGAGGGGCCACCGGGGAAATCGGCATGGTATATGTATGAGACCATCGTTGCCTGGGTAGTTGTCGCAATGTAAATGGAACCAGAGACAAACATCGCAGAAATGTAGCAGATTAAGAAAATAGATCGGCGTTTCTCGCTTTGATTGGTCACCATCTGCAACTTCAGGAAGTAGCAGCAGATTAGATAAAGGGTGACCATGATTCCGTAAGTCGTGGAAGCGATGGTCGTCGACGATACAAGGTTGACGCTATCCACAAATCGGTCGTCGGGGATAGTCGTAGTAGAATTATCAGACTCCATAGTGAAAAAAATCAAGGGATAGGAGGAATTTGGCGATCTTCCTGGTGAGCCGCTAATTTAAACGCTTTATCAGCTCGACTTCTGTTGCAAAATCGGTTAGTCGAAGAATTTATTTGGGTGACACTTGATGCAAGCTTGATGAGTTACTCTGGGTATGGATTATGTTCGGATAACCCGCGTTCAACGTTCAACGTTAACGCGTTAACCCTCCGAGTCATGTCAATGACTCCTAAAGCGATTTTGAAATGGACTTCGGAGAGATAACGACCATAAAACCCGACTCGAGTATGCGAACAGCGCTCGTGATGAGAACAGTGAAGCCTTGTGCCATGGTTCGATCAGGCATCATTGGATCCGAAAAGCAACCTGTAAAATTAGGGAAGTTGACTTCCATCCTTCGCTGTACATATCCAGATAAGAAGCAGATTAGACTACCTTGTTCCGTTTTCGAATTATCCTAGGGCGCCTTCCGACCGCATAAGCATCATGTTCAGGGGTTGCTAGCTAAGGGATGCCCCCGAATATATTTTCCAGGCCTGACCAGTTTTCTGAAGATGCTACGTAATTATCGTGCACTGTGGCCACCTGTATTTAGAAAGAAACTAGACTCGAATCCATTTGACCGTCCCAATCTTTCAACATGCTCGCTACCATTGTTCTCCTTGCATTTAGCTGTTCCTTCGGCCTTGCCGTCCACACCACAACGTTTGCATTGAACCCTCCAGCGGCACATGCAACTCCAACTGCTGGTTACAAAAATTTTACTGGCTCAAAGACAATCAAGCTTACTACCCAGACTCAAGTACCCGTCCTGCAGTTCAAACCTCTGGAACCTGCAGCTGATAATAAGAACATCAGCAATAATTCAGCTTTTGCGTCTGGATTTGGAACAAATTGTTGCGGATGGGGCGGTAAATTCGGGTGGTCGGGCACTGGCCAATCAGCCGCTACTATGGCGGGGAATTGCGGTCCAGGACTTATACTTTCCACGTTGGATTTAAATAAATGTCTTTCTTGGGACTCGAAGAGCGGGTGGATATCTTGCTCAACCGCGTAAGTCTCGATTACTTCACTCTTGCAGTCTTCTCAATACCACTCAGAGGCGGATTTCTGTCCAATTCTGCATCAGGTTGCCGAGTTTTTAATCCGCCAGGTGTATATGGATCGACATCGACAAATATCTTTGTTGCCTGCAACGGACCAGCAGCTAACACGGGATATGTCACTCAGTTGGATCTTAGTGCGTATTGCCATAATAAATACTATACTCGTAATAAGACTTTTAAACTTGCTACCTTATAGATGACTGTATAGGCGTGGATAGTTCTGGGAGATTAATTTGCTAATTGAACAACCTTGTTCCACGTTTTTTCAAAATCGCTTTTTTCCATTTAACATTCTCGCTCCCGACTGCAAGGCTTATTCAACTACTTGTGATGTAAAGTACAAGAACGATGTTCTATAAAGTCTCAAACGCATCTATGAGGAACTTACCACACAAAGTCAGGATGAAATGGTCGACGACTCCGTCGACGGAGGGGAAACTTAACTGCGATGCCCATTTTGAACGCGAGATATGGTGCAGTACTTAGGCTGAGTACTATAGATTGACCGTCACTTTCTTTTTAAATTTTGAGCATGTGCACCTGCAGGAATTCCCAAGGAATGAAGGACTTCCATTTTGGCAGAACTTTGGATTACCTTACGAATAGAGATATTAGTTTACCTTCAGCACAACCAAATGTATGTATATAGGCTCGGCTCTCAACAGGCAAGCAGAAAGCACACCTTGGGCACCAATTCTTCAGCTTCTCAAACATGGGCCTAAGGTTATTTCTTTTCCTCCACGCCATTTTAGCATTACCGCCCCCTCTCTACGCAAATTGGACAGGCTTTAACTTCACCTGTAACAGCTGGCAAGGAATTTTTGGGACGCTGGACGGTGCTTCAAGTACAGCACTAATGACTGCAACTTGTTCAAACCCGTCAGGACAGCAGATCACTTCTACCCTTGACCTGAACACTTGCTATGGGTATCCCACGCCTGGGACGGTCGTATACCCAAGGTACGTTGTCGCACAATGCAGTATAGAATATAAATTAATCCTCCTTGAATTTTCAATCTTGGCTTCGGGGATGTTCAACTCTTGCGTTATAATGAACGTCCCAAATTTTGTGACAAGGGACACAGGACAAGGGTCCGGTACAATCTTAAATGCTGCCTGTCCGTGTCCAGCAGGACATGCAGCAAATTGTGCACTTCTTGTAACCCTTGATCTAAGTGAGTGTTAACAAATTTGTGGGAGGCAGTCGCCTCGACCTTACCTCCATTGTGATTGACCACGACAAATTATTAGATGACAATGTAGGGAATAATAATGGGGTCCTTACGTGTGGTGGCTAACTACGGTCGAGTCATACTAAGTCCTGGAATGGAAAGGCGCTATGACATATTTCAGAGTAAAAAATTTCTTCCATGATTGATGTGCCCACAAGTCTATATAAGGAGCAAAAATATTCAGTTCGGTCTCTTTTCTAAACGCTATAATTGCTACCTGCTGCGTTGTGGTTGTCTCGCATAATTCCCCTTCTCTTTCAGGAGTAACATCAATTGTAGAACTTAATTTTAGATGGAACCCTCGCTGACAAGAGATGACTGATGCCAGGTCAGAATCGACACCATTCCTTTCAGCAGGGAGCTTATCTCACACCGAGGAATTACCCAGCGAATACCCCTCTAGACTGAAAGTAGTCACTGGCGAATTGAACTCATACCGCCCGATGGTTCTGACCGACTCCCAAATCATCAGTCAAACTTCGTCGTTGGACAGGCTCTGATTTGTGGCGGCGTCGAAGTTCATGAGTTATGACCAATAGTTTTATTAGTACTTCCCATTAGTCGGTATCGGACATGATGAGGTCAGCTTCTGCGAGTGCACGAACCTTCGAAATGATGTTACTCGTAGTCCGTCCACATCTGTATAATCGGATTCCCATGGACAATCGGACCACCTCTGAGTTTCGACTTGTTGCATCGCACAGCCATGAGACTTCATCAACTTGAAATTCGCCCTTGCCTCCTCTGCGCATTTTTGATATTTAATTTTCTCTCCGTATTTTATACTTTTCGGAGATTGCTTGATCTGAAAGGTGCTCAGTTGTCGGAAGACAGCGAAGAGTATTGACTAATGATTGAACAGAGCCACGCCATGTCGACAACGACTATCCTATTGAACTTCCTGTATCATTCGACAGGGTTTCGATGACTCTCCTACGCAATACAACTCGCTTCCAGATGGACCTCAAAAATCATATTTCTCGATTAGAATGGACCACCCTTTCCGATCACCCGTTTGTCGTTCACATTGGTGGCGATGGTCGAGCTTTCCAAGTTGCCCTCTTCCACCAACTTCACTGCGTACACGTTATGGAAGAAGCATTCCTTCGCGGGGAGTATCACGGTCTTAATGCACATCACATACAACACTGCCTAAATTATCTGCGACAGTTCATTCTATGCATGGCTGACGATAGCCTTGAGAATGGCGACTTCATGGAGACCTGGGAGGCTGCTGATAGAAACGGGGGAAACAAGGTTTGCAGAGATTGGTTGGGCGTTTCTTCTGCGGTGAAAAGTAATCTCAAGAGCTGGTTATATGTTAATGATTCGAGCAGTTTAGATTAACCGTAAACGAGTCGACTACGCAGGAGATGGATATTATTGATTAATATTGATTTTCCGTCAGCTGTTTTCTTGCTGCCTGAAGCTCTTGAGATTATCTGAAGCCCCACTGTAAACTTTCTCCCAATTTTGGCAGACCTTTCCCCACCCATGGACAGAGCCAGGGACCAAGTTCCACGTCAAGAAATCGCCTAATTCCAACTGATCGTCTGCGAAGCACAGGAAATGCTGTCGGAGGTAGTTGACACAATGCTGAAACAAACTTTACTTGAATCAATAACCCAGTAGTCAGAGAGTAGACGAACTTGAATATGCTTGGGCGTATAGGCGCCGGTCCCAGGATGCAGGAACTCGTATTCCATTGCGCGCAAGCAGTGTAGCTCATGGTATAATCTGGGGTAGTAGGGAGAATTAAAATTATTGACGATAGGAAATCTACAAGCTTCGCGTACGCGATTAAGAATACTCTCTTTTCAGAGCCTAGGTGCATCGTAAACGGGCCGGAATAAATCGACCTCCACTCTCTATTTGATATGTGGTCGGAGGCATTGAGTCGGAAATGTGTTCCTTCGAACAGTGTCATGGCCACACGTTCCATGTTATGAATCGGTGCCTCGATGGGATAGTCCTCGTCCTGGTAAGCTGCAATTTCGATGTCAAATATCACAATTTAAACAACAAAACACTGGGACTAACTTGAACTATGGGTCCATTTTTTACGCGATGTCAAGCTCAATAACGCCAGGAGTCCGTTAATAATAAGCAAGAGAAATAGGACCACGCCATTGTGCGAGCATGTATGACGGATGGCCATACCTATGCGGAAGTCGCGAACCGCAGGGATGAAATTTCCAATTGACGAAATGTGATTCGGGCCACGGTTACCACTACCAAACAGGACCAAACTATCAAGCCGACGTTTCTAATTCAAACCATAGCTCAGCTCCAGGCAATATACCAAACTTAGCAAACACGTAGTATAGCAGTATTACAACGTGCATACCAGGAATTGTGAACATCGGAATTCTCAATAAAATACCGACTTGGCAGATTGAGGCTTTCCTAAATTGGGCATGTCTCCGCCCGGCTTGGGCTTTAGCCGGAACTCTATATTTAGAACTTTGCGTTTGGACTTCGTCGGAGGCATTTTCAGACCAGAGAGTTCCGAAATTCAGAGACTCCGCCCCTCCACACTCTCCGCCCTCCACCTGTCCGGACGAAGTGGCTGACAAACACCGCGTCAGTCACCTCTCGTGATCGACGCGCGTGCCATGTCCTTCGACGCGACAATTTTGACTTCCCTCTCCATAGGAGGAATTACCCAAAACGCCTTGCCCATATCCACCCCGCCCATACAAATAAGGAGACCTTCCCCCGGCGGTCACTGTTCGGGACAGTTTACTGCACCACAAAGCCTCGTCAGGCGTCAAACGGCAGTCAGAGAGTCTCATAGGGTGCCCTTACCTCACTGTCGACCATCCCACACCCTTGCTCCCGTGTCTCTTGCCACACCTCGCCACACAAGCCCATGATAATTCGAACCTCGTCTTTCGGTCGAAGTATTTTGTCGTAAAATTAGCGCGAAGTTGCTGTCTGCCCTTCGTGGAGGTAATTGCACACCTCGCCTTGTAAAAAAAGCGCTCGAGCAATTTTAATTCCTTTCCTGCATTGCGGTACCAGGCATTTATTTAAACTTGGGTAAATGAGCTTATACAAAGCATACGATCATTGAGTAGTGCCTAAATCAAGCTTCAATACGCCGTGTGCCATCAGAGGAGTGGTACCAGAAAGCGGCGCGGAGGGGGGAGGTGACAGGTGTTAGTAAGCATGCAGTTCGGACGGTGTGGAGGGGCGGACAGTGTGGAGGGGCGGACTCTCGAATTACGGAACGTCCTCTTTCAGACAATGCCTCCGACGAAGTCCAAACGCAAAGTTGTGAAGAAATCCTTCTTTATGGCTCGCCAACCTTCCCTTTGTGATTCTGACAGCTGTAGACAATATCTGAGAACGAGGGAGGCTACCATCATAGATATTCAAGTTGCAAAACAACGAAGTCGATTAGGGGACTGGTTGGCGTGTAGGACCGGGAATACTTGTGATGCACATCAAACACGTATACACCAAGAGTATCGAGGGATTTCTTTGTCTATAAGTGGCTTTCTCAGTTTAGTAGATACTGTACATAGAAAGAAAATTGAATCACCAAACTGGTTTGCAACATCTAAGTGTAGATACGGAGGGGAAATCCCCATTACTGGAGGCGTTTTACAGCGCCGCGGCACCACTCTAGTAACATTTTTTGGTACTCAGGTTGTTGAATCTAAGCAAACGGATGGACTATCTCGGCGTTGACACAAGAAGCATCACGTACTAATGAATCGTGCATTCAGAGAATCAGAACTGAATTCAAAGCAGACTCGGGGAATGATGGGTACCGACGGGCATCTTTACAGTGCACATACAAGGAAGCGCGAAGGACACCAGTGGGCGAGTTCATCATCGGGCGGCAGGCATGGCAAATCAGTAGAAGGAAACTACTTGTTCTGATGCATCCTATTGCATTCATTGGAACAATCTTAGACCCACTGGCTCGGGTTATGACCAATCAGAATGAAGTCAGTCGAAAAAGGGTGGGTTAGAGCCTTCCTGAGTATCGCCTGGCATTTCGGGTCGGGATAAGCCCAGGTGCCAGTGGATTACAGAAGGCTTTAATCTTCTCCAGTGCAATTCCGGAGCGTTGACCCCCTGACTTGATATGCGGGCCAACACAGCGTTCGGCATTTACTCCACCTCGTCTCTCTTTGGAATCCATAATCCTGATCTACCTACGGGAAGCTTGTGGTCATCATGATTCATTGGTATGGAAAAATGGCGATGCCGAATCGCCGAATGTGGCTGGCATTGAAATAGCAACCAAATACTGACAAACTCAAGTTCATTCATCCCCCAGTGGTGCGTCACTGTGCTCAAAGCTTCATTTTATGGGTGTGCTGCAGTCATTTCTCGGCGCCCTTTCTACTCACGGCGACTACTAAGATTGTTCTTCGCGTTCTGCCCGATATCGCTAGCTTATCTTGGCCTGTTTTCTTCCGCATACAACGTCAGGCGGACGAATCGATCGGGTCTGCCATCGTATTTCAGATTCTGTGGTAAAAGGGCGCTGGTTTTGAGCATGAGGTGAGTACATACATCGAGTTTTGTCGTAATAAGCGTCGTTGTGAGCTTATCTTTGCAGTTTACCGAGGGAGGGTGTTTGATCCCTAGGCCCGCTGTTGTTCGAGCGATTCGACGAATACGTGGAGTCCTCATCCTCCAACCCCATCTTATTTCGCGTCTATCGACTCTCTAGAAACACAGATAAGCCGGCGGTCCTTCCCGCGGGAACCCCTGACAAGGCACCATGCGGACGCGATAACATGCCATCCAGACTGCACGACTAGGCTAACGTCTGCCACTATCGATTTACAAGAATCCGAGGGGATTAGGCAGGACGTACGGACTACGTATCCTCGATCCTACTCGAGCAATGTGATATCGTCGATTGTCTTCTCGACGACCGATTTTGTGGCTGCTATTCCGTATTTTTTTTTTTTTGAGGCATCCTGCGACTCTGGTGGCACTTTTTGAGGCTGATGCCATCGGCCATGATTACTTGTGGAGGGTGGCGATGGTGGCAGGATAGTTGTCTGAGCCTTTATCGCGCTTACCGTTTAAGGAGAAGAGGACGCGTCCCACAGCGATTGCCCGTCCGCCCGGTTGATTTGCACAGCTAGAGTCGTCTAAAGATTGCCACCCCATCTTTCTTCATGATCGGATGTTGACTTTAGCAGGTCGTTGCCCTCCTCTCGTAATTTGGACCCCTGAAGAAGCCCTTAACACGGTTGTTCAATCATGCGTCGGAGGACAGTTAAAACCCTTTCCTCGAGTTAGGAACGTCTATTCCTCTCGGGTTCATCTCACGTATATCCGACTTAGCATCGCTTTTCTTCCTCATCCATTTTACACTCTGCCCTCGTTGGTATCACTAGCATTCGCGGTGGCGTCGACAAGTAAGCCACGTCGTCCTCGTCCTCGTATTCTTTATCCCTACAAGCCATCTACGCCGACGTCGAACAGGATATGCCTGTGAGTGTCCAAATACCCCGAAGGCATGACCCACCATTCAATAATATTCGACTGTCGACGTCCATCCTAGTTCCACGACATGGTCTTCATGGAACTTTCCAACCCGACGGGTCGTTTTCTCCCAGAGAGACGCCTATTGACTACTCTGTACACGAAGAGGAATCTCCAGTAAGTCCAGACCGTCTTTTCACTATCACAGACCCCTAATCCGATATCACCTCAGCTTACATACTTACATTGGAAGCACTTTCGATTTGATAAACTCCATACAGTTCGAGCGCTCCCTTTCTCATCCTTTCCCAAATCATGATTCTACTCTCATAGAATCCCTCCCTTCCCTCCCTTCTCCTCGAGCGAGTTTAGCCACTTTTGGCCTTGTATCGATAGACGCTGTCGCGGACGCCTGGGAAGGTGAGTACGCAGAATTTACTCATCGATCTTCATATGATTCACGAGAATGCGAATGTTCTAACAATTACACCTAGTGCCGAGCAGAAGAATGCGGAAAATTGAGCCGGGATGGGCGGGCACACTCGTTGGCCACCATCGGGAGACAGCATGCTTGACCACCCCCTCCCGACCCGATGGGATAGGTAACCCTGACCTTGCCTATCTGTTTGAGTCTGGCAAAGCTCGCTGTGCATGTTGAGCAAAGGTCTGGAACGTGATGGCAGGGTTTGATTCGTCGCTGGACCGCGTCTGTCCACCGACACGGACAGGCTGCGGACTATCAAATCTGATCACTCTCGGCCTGCTCGGGCCAGAGTATATGACTGCGCCGCAGCTCTCGTCGTTCTTCCCACACCAGCTTTTGAGCTGTCCCTCAAGACTCCCAGTTCTTCGAAACTGTTGCATGCTATTCTTCTCTTTCTTCCGATTTCGGCTGTGAAGCTGACCTCGGGGGGGCCAACTTCGCCTTAAGCTTGAATAGTATGAGAAGACTTGGGGCTGTGCCTTGATGTCTGTCCTTCATATGCTTGCAAATCAGTCAATGAAGAGTTCTTTCGTCACCTGTTAGGTATTCTTACACTCTCAGAATGAAAATTTTGCGCTGAATAGAACATTCCGAAGTCTTACTGAATAACCTTTTCACAATTGACACTTTGTGGACGATGTTTTTGCATGAGAGCATTCCTGTTTCATGTTCCTCCACTCATATTTTTAGATTTTCGAGGCAGCTTCGATGTCGGCAAAGCTGTGTCAAAATGCTAATTGTTCATCTATTTCAGTCTCCTTCTCGGTGGGCAGTATTCATTCACTGCTTCTGAAGTATTAAGAGCCAACCACGACTTTTATCACCGACCGGCGGTACTTCAGCGCGGAAGATCAATCACGCCGAGGCGAATTCGAACTTCGAAGGGTAGATCAGCGCTGAGGGATCAAATGACTTAAAGTTCCCCACAGTGGGTGACTACACTTTCCTCTGTGTTTGTACCTTAACTCCTTCCTTACCCACCGCTCTGGGCAGCCGGCACGCATTCAATCGCGAAAAAGTTCTCGAGTTGATAGGATGGATACGAATACGCCAGAGGATCTACATGCACCTTTCGTTGGGTTTTTGGCGGGATCGGCGTGAGTTGTTTGCGTTCCCATCAAAGCAGATTCGCTAACTCCTTTCCGCTTCTAGGTTGTTTGGAGCCACCTTCCTCCAGACTTTCCAGTACTTTTCCAACTATTTCCACGACTCCAGACCTCGGAAGTTAACAGTAAGCCATTCGCGTGTTCTCTTCGCCGCGATTTACGTTATCTCACCCATCTGCTCCCAGATAATTACCGTTTTGTAAGTCTTGATCTTATCCCCACATCATCATACGCTGACATTGCTTATCCGGACTATAAATAGCCTTTTGGAGTCACTGCACTTCGTCTTTTCATCGATTTTGATGTACACCGAGTTCACAAGTTCTTCAAAGTATACACACGAGACGGTCGTCTGGTGAGTTCTTCTGTTCGAATTCGCTGAATTGCGGGATTCTAACGACGCTCTCTCGTTAAGGTGCCTGAAGGCAAGTTGATTCGAATGACTTAGAATCCGATTCTAACACTCGCGACCATCTTCCTCATTGTAATTTCTTAGATCATGGCTATAAGCAAGGTCTGAGCTTTAACTACGCGCTTCCCTTTCAAATTTTGATCCTTTCAAAGGGGTCCCTTATCATTTTTGTTCAAAGGTTCGGTTTCCTTCCTTTCTCTCCGTTTTTCGTAGGTATTAACACCAAAAATTTGGGATAGTTTCTACTTGAGGCTTATCTGGGTCTGTGAGTTGTCCATATGGCGACAGCCTTCACCCGATGTGTCCTGACATTCTCAAGTGGCGGGAAGTGTTCTTATCAAGGAGCAGCATTCCCGTGTTATTAAGGTTGGTCCACCGATGTCGAAACTGCGACGGGGCTGATACGCGTCTATACAGACGTTCTCAGTTATCACATTTCTCTACGCCGCGGGTATGAGGATTGTTTTGCGTCTTTGCTGTACCCTACCACGAGGCTGACCCATCTTTAACCTTTCTAGCACTCGGTGTCGGTGGGTATCTTTGCTCTGCAGCCTAGAATTGGTGGCAATCCTGACGATATTACCTGCGAAATAGGTATATCGATATATCTGTGAGCCTTTTTATTCTTGAACGATGCCCTGACCAATCTTGGCGTAGTGGACCAGTAGTGGCAATATTTAATTTCCCCGGCTCCTTGGAGGTAATACGAGAATCTTCGAGAATGGCATTTATTTAGTAACGTTTACTCTCCTTTTTGAAGAGGTTGATTTATATCGCCTTCGGATCCACGGCGGCCATCGACAGCTGCATTGCATTGATCCTCGCAGTTGTTCTCTTTTGTTCAAAGTCCCACTCTTCTGGTGCTATCCGGAGGTGAGAGTGGTCTTTCTGTTTGATAAAATTCAATGACAGAGCATAAAATAGCGCCTACACTGGCGGTGGCCCAGTAAATTACCTTGTCTTTTTTTTCGTTGGAACCGGGGTCTTAACGTCGTAAGCAGCAGAGACTTAACGTGTTAGACTGCATTTGCTCATTGAATCTCTTCTAAAAACCGTAGTGCGTTGGCAATCGTTCCTATTATCCTAGTCAGCAAAAGCAACATCCAAACTTTCAAGTTTCTTATATACCTAACATGCGGTCTCTCTAGTATTCCTTCAATCCGTCATCCGTGATGTACCTCTCTGTTGAATTCTGGGTACCAGGAAGTGAGTGGAAAATTCCCTCCCTTCAACCCTAGACTCTGCTTCTAACAGATTCGAAGTTTATGCCAATTTAATACTCGTATTGTAGGTATTTATCCATTCCTATTTCTTCGCGAACACCTGGTTGCGGTGGTTATTTAAATTATCCTCACATCTTCAATCGCAGATTTAACGCCAGAAAAAGGTTGAAAGAACGAATGAACCTTTCCGTAGACCTTCATATCCAGAGCTCTGTATTCTTTGGAGATGAACCACCAGTGGCTATTATTTCTCATCCAGCTCAAGAGAACTCCGTGAAAAGGCGTCTCGGGGAGGACGGAAGTGGAAAGCAAGAACGTACTATAAGCACCAGACCAGCTTCGACGCCAGTTTTATCACAAGCTTAAACTCCAAGTTGATGCCTAAAATTTTTGTGCAATTGGCAAAGGAAGGAATAAAGAAAGGCTCACCATATTGGTATTGTATTGGCAACCAAACGATTTTTGAACAACGCGTTACAATGGGCACATCTTATCTTATCATTCATGCTAATCCCAATCGAAAGCTACCGGGATATTCCGGATAAACTTGTCACGAGGTCACGTGTTTCGATGTGTCATCGTTCGCCGCTTGAAATTCAAATGTTATCCCTTCTTTCATTGACGGTCACCCGTTTCTATGTAATGCACACTCTTCAGGCGCATCGTTGTGACGAAGGTAAAGAATTCTGACTGGATGTTTTGGGGCTATACTTATTAGCAGGTATATCAGGAGGGAAAGGCGAACTTTGAAGTGTTTTGGTAAGCATATTACAAATTTTACGCTCCTGTGATTCTTGCTGGAATTTGATTGCTCCCAGTGTTTGCGTCTACTGTTCCAACCCGTTTCCTGAGACTTTTTTCAGGGAAAACTTAGTCCGCTTCCTCTCGGGGTTCCCTCATGTGGCTAGTTTCGTCCAGCACCACCCCGCTTCAGCCTATTGCCCGCCATCTTTGTCGAGACTCACGATTGTCGGGTCTATCCTTCACGTTGTATCTAACGACAGCTGTGATAATCTGGCTCACTCCCTGCTTAGCCCCAGGAGAACATGGCTGAGGCTGATAAGTAGCCACCACAATTCACGAACTTGATATTATATTTCGAAGCGTTTCAAGGATACTCATTTATCGGATTTCAAGAAAACCTATTCGCTTTCCCTCGTGACGATGACCCATGTAAGTTATTTTCCGAAGTTCTTGCCCCGAACTTCAAGCTGAATTTGGTTTTTATATCGTAGTATGAATCCCACTGTTGTCACGCACGGTCATGGGTAGATTTCAAACCCCCATGGCAGACAGTCATTGTACATCTTAAGTCTGTGACTGCACGGCCTATTCGACCATTAATCGACTTTCCTTCTTTCTTGCTCTCTTTCTCTCTCTGTGCTGTCACTCGGGTTTCTGGCACCGGCTTTTTGATCTTGATTCCAATTTATCCCGCTGCTGCTGCTTCTTGAGCAAGAATGCTTCAGAACATCTTGAGCCACATTCTTCAAATACGCGGTCCGTTAAGCCTTATCCCAGAACATATATTGTCAAGAACATGACACCTCCAGTCAGCTCTTGTGACCACTCGATGACTGAGCGGGTAGTGCGGTGCAGGAAAATATGTTTACCCGCGACTTCCTCTACATGGAGAGCGATCATGAGTCGTTCAAGAATGAATCTCGACGAGGTGTTCTACGCGTTCTTCTCTCTATGCTGCATTGCAGCAGAGATATATAAATCACCAATGATTCTTCTACTGCGACAGGTTCCCCACTGAATTGACGATGACCTTCGAGGGTATGGGGCCTTACTCCGGAAGACTATGGTTTACGGCTTTACTGCTGCTGTCAGCCATATCTGTTCTTGTAAAAACTGTTCACGCTTCTGCAACGTTTTCGCCGACCTCTATTTCTGCTGAACGAATCAACCGTATCCACTCAGACTCAGCATCTCTCCCGAATGTTGTGCCAGTCATCAAGCCCAGGAAAATCACTCCCGACGTTCAGTGGGACAAGTACAGTCTCATAGTGCGCGGTCAAAGAGTTTTTATATAGTGAGCAATCGATTTTCTGTCCTTGACTTACACTTCGTTTTCATATTTCGTCCATGGCTTTTCCTAGCTCTGGTGAATTCCACACCTTTCGTCTCCCAGTGCCGTCCCTCTGGCCAGATATCTTGCAGAAGATAAAGGCTGCGGGGTTCAATGCTATCAGCGTTTACACGCACATGGCCCAGATCAATCCCTCGCGAGGCGTCGTGGACTTTAACGGCTACCGTGCTCTTCAACCCTTGTTTGATGCTGCTAAGGAGTCTGGTCTGTGGATAATTCTTCGTCCTGGTAAGTCTTTAGCAATATTATAAGAATACGTTCAATTGATAGAACGTGTGTCGCTTGTTTGCCACAGGTCCGGTAAAAAATATAACCACTTCTTCTATCTGATGTTTTTTGACCGAAACCTCAGTACATCAATGCAGAGACATCAGCTGGAGGCATTTCGCACTGGATAACGACAGAAATTGCTGGCCAACCTCGGTCGAATGACACCGATTACAGAGCAGCGTGGCAGGACTACATTGCTGGTATCATCAAAGTTACAGTGCCTAACCAAATTTCGTCCGGAGGACCTGTGATTGGCAAGTCAATTTTTCTTCGGCTCTGAACTTCAATTTCTCATGATCTCAACAACCGAATCAGCTATCCAAGTCGGTGCGTTTGGGTCTTCATACCTGAATAAACAATCGGTCTGACGATCGGTGTCAGATAACGAATTCTCGCAAAGTCCAGATTTCCATGCAGCCTACTTCGCTGAGCTCGAGGAAGTGTATCACAATTCCCCGATCGATGTGCCTCTAACGTACAATGACCCTGGGATGGGATCCAGCTTTATCAATGGAACTTTAAGTGTACTTTTGCCGTCCTTTTTACCTTGTTTATGCAACGTTCTTCCTACAGGGTGCAGTCGACCTATATGGGTGCGTTCTTTCCAGTTTTCTGTTCCGCTCCTCATCACAGCTTGCTTAGTTTCGACGAATATCCTCAACGATACGACTGTACGCATCAGACGTGGAATCCGGCCCCGACCAATTACTATTCCTACCATATGCAAGTTAATCCCGAGAATCCGCAATTTATCCCGGGTAGGTATTTTTGTCTCCCTTACTCCGGAGGGCTGACATTGGCGTCACAAAGAATTTCAAAGTGGAGCTGGAGACTCTTGGGGTCTTACATCTCCAGGTGGGCGATTCTCTTGTTAATACTTGTCAGGGACTGGTTCGATTATTTCATAGGGTACGGTGGATGCAGACTATTAACAGGGCCCGACTTTCTCTCCGTATTCAACCTTGATCTATGGGCGAGTAACGCTAAGATGATTAACTTCTACATGTTTTACGGGTACGTTAATGTCAATCTTCCCATGTTAAGCGATTCATGTTAGCATTTCGTAGTGGAACGTCTTGGGGAGCGATTCCTTATCCAGGTATATACACTTCGTACGACTACGGTGCCACGGTGCGTTCAAGTTCAACTTCCCTCACGAAATTTCCCCCCAATGATGAAATTTGGCATGCTTCTACAGATCACGGAGTCGCGACAGCTGACCACAAAATATGACGAGATGAAACGACAGGGATTGTTCCTTCGCAGTTCCCCTGATTTCTACAAGACAGACTGGGTGGCGGACACAAATACCGGGCTGTCCATTTCAACGAATCCCGCTTCGTACATAACTGAGCTGAGGAATCCTGATACCCAAGCTGGATACTTTATTGCTCGTCAGACCAATTCGTCTTCGACGTAAGTGCGCTTGCATTTTTTTTAGCATTATGACGACGAGATTTCCTGCATAGTGACATCATAACCTTCAAGCTCAACGTTACTTCCTCTGCGGGTGCTCTGGAAATCCCCGTCGTGGCCTCGGCTATTACCATTGGCGGCCGTCAGTCCAAAGTCATAACAACTGACTTCAGTTTCGGGTCGGCTTCGAAAGTGCTCTACTCTACTGCCCAGATATTTTTCGCGGGAATTATTGATGGTCGGGATGTTCTCTTCCTACATGGGGACAGTAATCAGACTCACGAAACTGCCCTTGCACCTACCGGTACACAAAGCAAGGTCAAGCTGTCGACATCTAGCATCACCCGTTCAACCAAAGCTCCGGGGGTACCGCAAGGAGTCACAGTCGTTACCTTCTCGACGGGTATCAGGGGCCTTCTTACTGTCTGGGACTCGGACACGCAGCTGGTTTTATTCGCTGACACCGCCACCGCGGCGACGTTTTGGTCTCCTGTCATTGCAGGTAGATCCGCCGACCCCTTTAGAAATTTCTGGGGCATTGGAACAAACCAATCGATAATCGTTGGTGGTCCTTACCTTGTCCGTGATGCTAGCATTTCGGGTTCCACGCTCGCTTTGCGAGGAGATCTTCAAACAGGCGTGGAGCTTTATGTCATCGCGCCTAGAAGTGTGCAGACGATCACCTGGAATGGTGCCAGAGTTTCTATTGATCGCGGCGCGTCCTCAGCCATCACCTCAACGGGTGGGTTCGTCGGCCAACTGGAACTTAAGTCACCTCTATCACGCATTCAAGTACCCCAATTAAATGGTTGGAAATATCGCGATAGCTTGCCAGAGATTCAGCGTGGATTTGACGATAGTTCCTGGACCATCGCAGATCATACAACGACAAATATCCCTTTCCCCCCTTATTACAACGATGGCAGAATTTTGTATGGATGTGACTATGGCTTGTACGTGGCTGTCAATCTTCTAACAAAATTTGATATTCAATCAAATTTTTATAGCTGCGAGAATGTTGTTTTATGGCGAGGTCACTTTAAGGCGGCCGGCGAGGAAAAGAGCGTAAATTTATCTGTGAACGGGGGTCAACGTTTGTATCGCGTTCATAGACTCAAAACCTCTCTAATTCTACTTCTAGATTTCGCGGCCAGCGTTTGGCTAAACAACGTCTTCTTGGAGAGCTACACCATGTATGGGTCTCCTCTTGAGAATTCGGCATCAACTAACACTGCCGTAGCTCGAGCGCGGAGGAGTTTAACCAGACGTTTGTCTTCCCAGCTGGTGCAATCGCGAAAGGGAAAGACAACGTTATTACAGTGATTCAGGTTTGTTTTTTCGTAAGGACTGCAACTTCGTTTTCTAATCAGAATTCTTCCCGTAAGGACAACATGGGTTTGGATGAGAACGGATATAATCGTCAGTTCGTCAGTTCGTCAATTCATTACGCTCAGAAAATAACTTATTTCTCGTCCTTTCAAGCCGCAACTGTACTTAAGAGCCCTCGTGGGATCCGGGGATGCCAGCTAGATACTGGTGGACCTTTCACCGAGTGGAAAGTTCAAGGGAAGGTTGGTGGTTATACCAAGTATGTGTGCTGGTTTTTCAAAAGCTGGCGTGTCACTAACGATATGCTTGCGTTGCACTCAGTTTCCCAGACAAAGTTCGCGGTAAGCCTTTTGTCTTATTTATATTTGGCCTCTACCTCTACCTTACCACATAAACAGGTGTTCTTAATGAGGGAGGTCTGTTCGGAGAACGTAAAGGCTGGCACTTGCCTTCTTTTTCGACCTCAAACTGGGAATCACGACCACTTTCGGAGGGATTGCCAAATGGAGTCGGTGTCGGGTTTTTTGTCACTACATTCGATTTGAATGTTCAGGGTGTCGACGCTATGATGTCATTCACGTTTACAGAGCCGCCGGGCCAAGCGTACCGGGCGTTCCTGTTTGTGAATGGCTGGATGATGGGTAAACGAGTTGGTAATCTTGGGTAAGCGGGAATTATTTCTCGATGACTGATTTATCTTTATAAGGGGATATTGTAGACCTCAGGCCAAGTTCCCGGTGCATGAAGGCATTCTCAATTATCAGGGAAAGAAGTATGTAACTGGTGCTAGGAATGTTTTACAAGCGCCTCTGACAATTTACAGCACTGTCGCCATTGCAATTTGGTCTTTGTCAAATCAAACAGTGTCCCCAAATCTTGAGCTCGTCCTTGACGCCGTCGTTGATGGCGGTGTCGGGAATGTCGTCACGGAAAATCCTTCGTGGAGTCCAGTTGGACGAGAGTGAATCATTCGCAGATATATCAATTTTTTCAGCTGTATATCTTTGTCAATCATTAACGACATCTTGTAACATCTCCTTCCCTTTTAACCTTAAATAATCTTACCGGGTTTGCGTATGCTATTGTGACTGTCAGATTGACCTGGGCCGTGGGTCATTTCAAGAAATTCAATGATCCAATCACTACTCTACTGTGTAGGTTGACGTGTGTTAACCGGAATGAGCGCATACTGATTGGGTGCTGAGTTTCAGCATCGTAACGAGAGCTGACCATTACCAGACTCAGGAAGGTATCCATGACCATGAATAGGTCTGGAGTTATCTCGTCGTAATAAGATAGACCGTAACTTGTTCTCGGAAGAGTATTACTAACTTTGGAGTGACATGGGATCACTAGTGCGAAGCTGCACCGGACAAGCCTTTGGGATCCGAGGGCTTGAAACTTGCTTATCTGCCAAAAAAGAGGTGTAGAATATTTGTAATCTACTCTAGATTGTCAATCCATTTTCCTCCCATTGTAGATGTAGATATGTAGCTCGTTCTACAAGGAAGCAATACAGGAAGAGTCTTTTTATCTCACGTCTCGTGGTTAAACAACATATGCGAGGCAGATCCGGTGAAACCTGGGATAAAATTTATACAACAATAAAATATGATCGAGGCAGGAGGGATGTGGAAGCCGTCTCTTTTCAAGCGAGCTTTGCCATGATTCTCTCGTCGAACGAAGAGAATAGGAAACTTAGAATGTAGAGTCACTGGAAAGGCGCAGGTCATGAGTCCTAGTCCATCATGTCAGTGATGATCATCTTGTGTGTCGATCAGAAGATTGAAGGATTTGATCAGGTGTGGGTTTGGTATTACAACAGTTTCTTTCTGGTATTTAGAACAGCACCTCTCCCTTCGAGCTTGGAAACACTTTCTAACATCACTCTGCTTATAAAAATGCATATTTTGCTTATATTGACGGCTTTCATCTTCGGGACCATTGTCCACGCAATCCCAGCGAGCCCCAATGTGAAGGGCGATCCACCTATCCTCACCAAGAGTGTGAGAATTTTCATTTCGTCGTCTTAAGATGCCCGCCAGCTAAACAGAAGCGTCTTTTATGTAGACCTTTAGAACCGCGCCAGAAATTATTTTGAATACGGCCGTGGCAAACCACGGCCTCCATAGTCTCGTAGATAAGACTGCTACCCACATCGCAGCAACTTCTCCAGTTCCTCCAACAAGCTTAGAAAAACGCCAAGTGACCGACCCAATCATAGTGTTCTGCTCTGCAGCAGACTGCTCCGAGACTTGCGACGCCTTTACTCTTATTGGCGACCCGTTGAACACATGTTTTGAAGTAGCGCCGGATCCATTCATGTCGCTCTTTATCAGCAATCCTTCCGAGATCGCACTTTTGTTCCAAGTCGTTGTTGCCATAAATGGGATCTGCGATACGACAGCGCCCATTCCAGCAACAAACATTTGTTTCAATATCACCCCTTTCGGAGAAAGCTGGGCATTGCTGAGTACAGGAGATACATTTTGAAGTTTCGCCATTGGTTAGGACTCATCCGGAAATAGCATCATTAATTTGAAGCAAGCTTTCCGCTTACTAGCAATGAATGGTTTCTAAAAGCAAAAGGTCTTTTGGCACGGTTTTCTGTCTGTCCGATAAGAGTACCCTAGAGGTTGGCCCTCATATCTCCGGAACCAGATTTTCAGAGGTGTCATTTGACAAGTTCTTGATTATTAATTGGTTTTGATTTACAGACTTGCGAATTTCTCCCTTGAAGTTGAGGCACTGCAACTGCAACTGGATAGTATATGCCTTTCGCGCGCCTATTCTCTCAAATCCAGAGTCTGAAATGCTTCCCTCAATATATAGAGGCGCAAATCAGCCAGGTTCGAGTCAGGCTTCGATATAACTAATTTCACACCTCGGTTGAAAAGCAGATGGCCGACTTCTGCCCACACGACTCTGCATTATTTTTACGAAGTGAACTCATGCCAGTCGCGTTATGACGTGAGTAGTGAAAGTGAAAGGGAAGCCTGTCTATCCGGCTGTGATTGATAACAAAATCAGTTAGATCGAGAAGGTTACACTATGAGACAATCAATGTGCTGAGTGGATAAACGTTTGATACAAGTTTGCCTGCTGTGATTCTGAAATGGATGCGAGATTACAAAGATTATCTTATCTCCACACTCTTCTTTCAAACTCCGTCGGAGGATGCCACGCCAGTTCCGCTGTGATCCCGTCGACATCTTTTCTTCTGGGGAAGTACAACTTCTTTGCTTTGCATCCATCTTCTGCACAGGTACCACAGACGAAATTTCCTGACGATGATGTCTGTCTCTTTGTTTGGCTGGTCTTTACGCTACCCCCTCTCCAGGCTCTGGCGGATAGAAAACCTTGTTGAGAAGGAGTCTGCGTCAATATAAACCAAGAACGACACAATATACCAGCGACGTTTAGGACGGGCGAAACGTCAGAGTACGGTTCAACGCTATTTTATCTTGATTTACAGCTCTTTCTTATCATATTTCGCAGCTTACAAGTCGAATTTAAGTTCACAGCTGAGCCCTGGTAACCAAACCTAGAATCTAATCGTTAGAAGGTCAATCTTTCAAAGCTTGAGTTTCGTGTTACGGATTCACCCTTGGCCACCGACGAGTAATATCTTTAACAGAAAGAGCTGGTCTGGGTTCCAAGCAAGTGTCGAACTCTAGTCTTGATCAGGAGCTTAGCAACGGGCTATCATCTACTCTCTATTTCAAGCAGCTTGCGTTCTGCCCTCGACCGCTCGTCAAACGCCATGACTCATCACTTTTATTGGTTAAGGTTCAATTTTCCGACATAGCCTACAGCTTAGCCTGGTTGGGCATGGTTATGCGTCTGTCTTTGATAGAGCACTTTCACTCTCCTTCACTCATGATGAGAATTCTCGGCTCAGGCCCTTCTGTCCATGACCTTTTTCTTTCGATCACTATACTCGAGTATGTTCTGTAGAGAAGAGAGCTTCTTCAAAGGTTTCACCGACCTCCAACGCTTGACTGCCACGACGACTATCCAACCACACGTTGCACATGCTCCACATCTGCTCAACCAATGTCCGCCTTATGATCGTCGCTTCTGTGGATACTATTTTCGTGCAATTCGCCCTGTACTTCCTAAGAAACCGCCCTGCTGATACTTGACTACCTCGGCGGATACCTTCTACCGGTCCGTTGGAGGATATCTCTAACGTCTTCGCATTCCGCGAGCAAGTAATCAACGGACCGCTTCAGCCTAGACTATAAAGCGTTCTGGAGAGCAGTGTCCGCTCCCTCGACTTTGAAAGATGCGCTTCAGGCCAATGATCTTGGTATTTTGGTTCTTCTCGGTTTTTGCGGAAGGGTCTCTGGATCTGCCGACTCAAAAGCCTGGAAAGATTTCATGTTCCTTGGTGGCCAGTGGCGGAGATGATGCGCCCCAGTTTTTGAAAGCCGTCCAAGCTTGCTCGACAGTGACGATTCCGAAGGCCACGACCTTGAATATTCAAACAAGAATGGATATGACTGGCCTTCGAGACAAACATATTGCGAGTTCGATTTTCATGTTCGCAAGTGATCTTTTCCTGACACCTCATTTAACAGAGTCTTCAGGGTACTATCGAATTCAGCCCGAACATTCCATATTGGACTGGGGTGCGTTGGTTTATCCTCGTTGCTGGTAAACAAAAAACTGCTACTCACGCCGAATTTCCTTTCTTAGAATGCTTTCTTTATTCCTTTCCAGACGCAAGTCACTTTCTGGCTCCTAGGTGGGGAGAACCTTCTATTTGATGGTGGAGGCACGCTTGATGGCTCAGGTCAGGTAATATTATTGGCTTCTTTCACGCCAAAACGACTTATTAAGCACGCGCTCTTACGTAGGTCTGGTGGGACACCTTGTAAGCCCTCCTTCCTTGAATAAAATTACATACCCTGGAAGTCATCCTAATTGATAGCGCGGCAAATTCGTCACTCCTGCGTCCAATCACACTCACGATATTCCAAGCTAAAAATGTCCTGATTGAGAACATTCATATGATCAACAGTCCGGAGTGGCACAATCTCGTAAGTATGGTGGTTTACTTCCTCCAAAACCCGAATTGATTCGAGCAATTTTAGGTCAACGAAGGGCAAAACGTTGTTTATAACAACATCAATATTCATGCCGTCTCCAATTCCACGCTAGAGCTTCGAACACTGATGGGTGGAACGTCTATCGCAGCAAAGATTTCCTGATATACACTTCCGAGCTTACTTGATAACAGCTTCCCGTCTGGAAATACAACTTACTCATGCCAAAACGTGAATATAACTGGGAATTCAGCTTCTTTGTTCCCCACATGTAGCACTACCTAGGGTTCTAACAAGAATTTTTTGAACGGAACTTTCGTTACCGATTCTAAAGTTATCTAAGGGCAGCTCCGCTAGTACAATTGCGGGCGCACAATCTAGGTTTCCGTATAGGTTTCCATCCTTCGCTGCGCCACAGCGCACAGACAGGTATATCAGCAAGCACTGCGGTGTACGGGTTTGCGATGACGCGCGCAAGGAACGAGACCTGACTTAACATTCCTTTGCCCGCACGAACTACGGTGAGCATAGTCTAAACCAACCCAGGATGCGAGCTAAGATTCCTATAAATTGCCTTCGAAGTAGATACAGAACTACAAACTCTCAAGCTCCCTCACAACTTACAAACAACACCAGACTCCACCAAACCAATCGACTTATCAAGATGAAGTTTTCCATGATCACAGCAATCGTTGCCAGCGTTGCGGTTGTACTCGCCAGCCCAGCCATAGAGAGGCGTCAAGGTCGTCTGTGCTCTTCGGGGACTGCGCCCAACCCAGTCTGTTGTGCTACGGACATCCTCGGCGCCGCTACCCTTGATTGCGCTGCTCGTGAGTTCTTTCGTCCAATCTACTCGTTGATTTAAATTGAGAGGACGACGCTTATCCCAAATTTTCTAGCTCCTAACCCCATGCCCACTGATATTCCCAGCTTCAACGCTGCTTGTGCCAACGCGGGCCAACGACCTAGGTGCTGCTTGTTGGCACTCGTAAGTGAATGTTCCCTTTACTGGTTAGCGTTGAACTTCATTTGCTTGATAGGCTGGAGTGGGCGTTCTCTGCTCCGCTCCGACGATTTAACCTTCGGAGACAGAAAGAAGCGGTCTGGGCTGCGTCAGATATACGGCTTTAAAAAAACATAAGAAAAGAGAAGACAAAATAGGCGAATTTAGGGATTTGTGCCGTTAAATAATGTTACACCCAAGAGACCAGTGATGCTTTGACGCACCAGAATTTGTTCGAACGAATCCGCACTTAAGCTTCAAGGCTCCATAAGTGTGGTCTGACTACTCATGCACATGTTTCAACGTTTATGGTCCACTTTCCTTGACTAACGAAGACAGAACACCTGTCAAAATTAAGGCAAAGCAAATATCCGGTCAAACGATCTGGGAAAATGAAATCGGGGGCGAGAGGTCCAGACGGCACAACGTGCAAGTGCTTGCTGGGGTAAGATGTCAACTCGTCAAGGGCCGCACCTACAAACGAGGGAACGCACTTCAGGCGATGGCGCAGAAATGGTAGAGGAAAATTCTAGTCCCTCCCTCACAGGTATAGGCTTGCTCGTTAATCATGTGCATGAAATACAAAGACGATTCAACTGCGTAAGGTTCATAATCATGAAAAAGATACACTACCCTATCCCGTCGCCTCACACAACGGCATCGACCTCCTCCACCTTCTCATTATATGCATCCACAGACGACCGCTCAGTGATACTGTTGGCCCCAGGCAGCCCCATCGCGCTCGTATCGTACCCATTCGCCTCCAAGTACTCTCGGAACTTGAAACAAACGCGTAGTCAGTATTTCATCCAATAGTAGATTTCTGCCGGACAACAAAGCCACTAAGTGGCATTACGTACCTCGCGATCCTCAACGACCATGCCGTCTGTGTCGATTGGGGACACGAAGAAGTAGGTGACGAGGGCACTAAGTATCGCCATTCCTATACCAGAAAATAGGATGTTCGGCGGTAAGTTCTCACTGTGCTTAGTTAAGGGCGCTCACCACTTCCTACCCAGAATGGGCCGGTGTTACCCCTGGCGGTGTCTGGGCCACCGAACGCTATACACGAAAGGAAAGAAAAAAGCAAGAAAGGCAGATCAACGGTCTTGTCTCCGAGATGAACCTTGAATTTAGTACTTACCATCAATCATCGGCGGGAAACCTTCAATTCCATGAGCACACATAGATATCATGAGAAAGACAACGAAAAAGCAGCTCACTCCAAGTGCCTACAAACGCGCCAACCTTTCCAACAGCGGCAGCTATGCCGTAGAATTGGCCTCGGATAGCAGTTGGGCTCGTCTTTCCTGCCAATAGACCCGTGCAATTTCCTGGGCCTGATGAAGTTTGTACCACGCATCATTGTGAAGATTGTCAGGAAAGAAACTAGGAAGGAAAAGTGCGCGGGGCACGTACCGAATTCGCCAAATGTGAGGAAGATACCGTAGATAACCTGAGAGGAGTCAGCTCAGACGAGGCCTCGACCTTGGGTGAGAGGGCGCTTACAGCGAAAGCCGCGATATGGTTCGTGAGCCTTAGAAATAAAACAGGAATAGTAAGAAACCCGAAAAGCAGGAGGAATATGAAAATAAAAAAGTGTCTTTACCTCGTGTACAGTCCACTCATTACGAATCCAAAGAACGCTTGAATAAGGAGACCCGTAATCTGCACCGCTCGTCTGGATCAACACCGGTAGAACTTCCCCAGGAAAGAAAATACGCACCAGGGTATACTTCGGCCCTAAATAGTCCACCACGTACGCCCCCACGATCGTCCCAGGCATGTAGAACAAGCTGAGAAGGACGATGAGCGTCGGTAACAGTGTTGGCTCGAGTCCAGGCCCCTTCACTCACTTGATAACGACGGCCCATCCGAAGATGACGACCAACGAATCTGAGCCGCCTGTTACGCTGGTGTTTTGTAGAGTTAGGAAGCGTGGTCTGAGAAGGGGGAGAAGGGAGTCTTACCGGTCTAATATGATCGAAGAATATAAACCGAACTGAAAATTGGGTGAGCTGGGGCGCCGTCGGATTATGCGTGTGTGAGTCGACCCACGGGATAGCTGAAAAGGACAGTAAATAAGATCCAACTCAAAAAAAGGACGAAAAACGCACACAATAAAATCATAAAGGAACCTATGCAAAACCGCCCATCAAAAAATCATCTCAACCACACATATCCATCCCAAACTCACCAGATAAACGAAATGGCCGCCAACCTCGCCCAATACCTCCGAATGACGAGCATATACGGGATGCGCGCGTGCTTCATCGAGTCCTTCTTGTACCGCGTCGGCTCGTCCATGCTGAGCCGCCAGATAAAGACTGCGAGCGCGGGGACCATGCCGAGCCCGAGGGAGAGGCGCCAGACGGCGCGGAGGTGGTCGTTGCCGAATCTGGTTGGGAGGGGTTAGTGGGTTCTACCCAAGGGAGAGGGGAGGTGGGGATGGAGGGCTTACATCCAGAAAAGCACCAAGGGAACAAAAGAGGACACGACGAAACCGAAGTCGATCATGCAGTCTTGAGGTAGGAGGCATTAGTACCCCTGCAAGAGAGTAGACACACGGACTGGGAAACAATGAACTTACTAGTAGCAAGTGCGAACCAGCGGTGCTGCGCCTTCTTTGCGATCTCCGGCTCCTCTGACTGTTCGGACGCAGCGACGGAACCGCACGGGTATTCTGCGCCGACGCCTATACCGAGCAGGAAGCTGTTCATTTGAGGTGAATCAGATCAGTACGAGGCATTTTTGAATGAATGAAGAGCAAAAGAAAGGAGAGGAAAGTAAAGGAGAAGGAAAGGAACGAACCGCATAGCGCTGAGCATGCTCAACATCCCGTCAATACTCCCATGTGCACCGGACGAAGCTGCTGAGAGGCCAGAGAAGACGACTACGATTGCTGTTGCTGACATCTATAGTATAGCAGGGTGAATAAACAGTCCAACTTGCTGGGAGTAGAACGTACCATGCCGAATTTTCTTCCGAATTTATCAGACATGTACCCTTTCGCATGGAATATAAGCTAAAGACGTCATCAGTGGGTATGAGTCGGCTCACCGAAAAGGAGCATCCCAACGACTGTGCCCGCAAACGCGAGACTCGTGAGCGTGCGGCTGTAGTTCCGGTGGGTGAGTTTGTCCGCGCCGTATATGCGCGTTAAAACTGTACGTCGGGGCATTTTCAGCGATATTGCGGGATAAGACTGGGGAAAGCTTACTAGTGTTGACTGTTCGAATTCGAGTCGTTTTTGGACGATTAGAATTGCGTGGATGGATAGAATGAGAGGACGCACCGCTGCCGATGATGTTGTTCTGGTATCCTGTGGTATAGTTAGGTCAAATGCATAGACCGACGAGAGGATTGCGGAGAGACAAAGTGCTAACCATCAGAGAACAAGGCGGTCCCGCACCTGCGTAAAGATAATCGCACGAGCGCTCAGAGCTGCAGAAGAGTATGAGCAAGAGGAGAAAGGACTCACGCAAAAATGAGAGAAACGCGCTTGACGCGGTCCTTGAAAGACGTCTCTGCCATCTTTCTTCGCCTTCAACCTTGAGCCCGATAACAAAGGGAAAGAAGTCTGGATAGGCTCAAGGCCTTATCGATTTCTCCCTCCTTCCTTCTTATTCCTTCATCGCGACGTATATTTAGCCCATATCGCCTCGATGCCACCTTCTCCTCCCAAGCTTGACGTCTTGACGTCTTTCCCGCTACGAATAGGACTCCCTTCAAACCCGAAAGCTGATCGCCTAGCGCACGTTCGTCCCGGAATAGGTTGGTGTTGGTCCAACCAGCGAAACTATCCAGGGCGTATTAGGATAAGCACGGGTGGTCCATAACTGAATCAGTCAGCCTTTCGATTTCGCAAGCAGTTTCTGTCGTACACAAAGATAAAAAGTGTTCCTCCAGGTAATCTTTTTCGTTTATAGTGCTCTGTACATTCTGTTCTATTGTTAGTTACTTAGGGCATCCATTAAGGTGGTGGTAAAATTGGAGAACTCACGTCACCTGTTTTTCTCGCGTTGAAGGCCAAGGAACAGAGAATTGGTCGTTAATAACTCTGGGAGGTTGAAACCAAGTCACTTGGAGAATATAAGCGGGAAATACGGTGACTAGCTTGTAAGGGTAGGATCAAAGTTAAAAGTGATGGAGAGAGGGGGGAGGAGGGGTTTCGTGTCCGTCAACGGTTGTTTGTTACAGTTTTTGATGGCGGCCCGCCAGAGTGCATCCATGATCACTTCGCCTCGTACCTAGAAAATGCAACATGAAAACGACATAGAAGGTTCCGCGGCGAAGGAAGCAAGTTTTCAACACCAAACGATGCTTCGGCTGGGTGAAGTGGGAAATCGTGTTTGTCTCAACTTTTCTAGATCCGTCGAAATGTAAGGTGAGTCTACCCACCTTCTACGGAGCATTTTGCCTGAATAGCTGCTCTAGTACTTTTTCTTTTAAGAAGTCTTTAATTTCAGGGATTGTGCGCGTTTTGACGGTGCAAATTTTCGCGTTTCCGCCTTCAAGGCCGCCTGCACTTGTCGTTGTGCCCAGCAACATAGATCGGAGGAACATTGATCTTGTGTCATCTAGAAGCTCAAGCTCCTCCGTGGTAACTGTATTGCCCTTGACTATCCCACCTACTCATGACAACGTTCACTAGGAACTCGGGTACTGTGCTTAGTACTTGTATGGCATGCGTGCAGTTGTATTCATAAAGCAGCGTTTACTCATCGGCTGTGCATCTTGATGGCCGTGCGAGCGATTCATTGCTGTGTGCACATTCAACACTGTGGCATATACGGTGCTTTGCTGCCTTATGATTAGTTCATGGCTTGCTCACCCTTCCAAGTATTGCCTCCGCCATGAGCACACCTCTTTCTGGGATATGACCATTCGTCGTGATCCGCCTCCTATATCTCGAGTGCTATAAGTAGGGCTTATGGCCGTTTTTTATACTAGTGCCCACTCCCGCTCCTTCATAGGCGATCTTCCAGTCTCCTCCTCTGATGGGTATAAGGAGAGGCAGGCACGTCCACCAATATTTCGCCAGCTCATCCCCGGGTCGACCTAGGCGACCCAGCCTACCCAGGCAACCCAGTCTACCCAAGCAACCCAGCAGACACAGGAAACCTAGCCGACCCAGCGCCAACAAGTCACCACCATTTCCTCATACGTTCGGAGAAGCTCGCGAACAACGCGAGCGTTCCAGCAGCCATTGGGATACGAGTATCGGTGACCCTCCAACCTTGGCTCTAGAAGGTTTGTATCTATATATAAAGTTGAACATGGACGCGTGAGCGATAAGCATGTTGCACTTACCGTATTCCTTAGGAAACAGCTCCAATTTTATCGATGTCAATGTAAATACACCGCCGCTGTCCGACTTCGAGACTATTTTCGAACACGGCAGTGCCAGGCCAGTCGCGCCTTCACAGCACATGTTTGAGCAAGCTCGTGAGGTGTCCATCAGCGGTGGCGAGTTCTACAACATAGCGGGGAGCATGAGCATCGGTAAAAGCTTCCTTTTATTTAATACCTTCGGTAACATCATTATAATAGATGCTCGTCACTCGAAAGACGAGAGCGTACATTCCACGAACATCGCATACATGTCGCAGCAATACATTTCCAATCAAGTTGTGACTCCTGCGAACATTGACATCGTAGACTGGCCTGCCCAGGAATGTGAAAAAGGCAATGAACCGCCACTTGATACGACAGCCTGCTTGGGTGACAGTGAAACGGCGGATGAGAAAGTAGAGAGCGAAGAAGCTCTGAATGATAGCGCGTCATGTTCACCCTCAGAGGTCGAATTTCTGTCAGGACAAGACGAATCAGAAGTGAGAAAGTCGGAGCAATACGGCCTGACTGACATTACTTCTTCATCTGGCGCAAATGATTCCACCCAAGATGACGAATTTATTATCAATATACTTTCAAGGTTTGCAAAGGGAGAAAATGGTAATTTCCGCGCTTTCACATGTGTCGTGGTGGTGCTGTTGTTTTCATTCTCCCCTCATTCTCCCCAGACGATAGCGGCGCTATTGGGACTGGAGGATGCGCACCATCTGAAGCGGATACTTTCGCCTGCTTACCCCTTGATCTTCATCCCCGACTCGGAAGCGGACGAGGAATCCCTAATCCAGTTTATTCATCCATCGATTGCTGGCTTCTTCCTTGCCCGGACACGCTGCAAGGAGTACTTCATCAATGACGTCGCGGCGCACAGGATGCTGCTAGATAGGTGTACTCTGGTCATGGAGAAGGTTTACGGGGAAGGACGGAGATTGGACCATATTAGTAGAGGGTGGAGAGGCGCATATGTGTATGCGTGCCAGAACTGGGGGCGGCATCGGCGTGCTTCATTGAGGGCCAAGATGTAAGCTTGAAGTGGGACGAGAAGATTTGACTGCATCAGTCGTGGTAGAAGGAGAGCGAGCCGTTGGGATGGATCGCTTTTTTTTCTTCGCATATTCATCATACGGTCCGTTCCATTTGTCGCCATAAATAAGGACTTGGTAACTTACTATCATGCGAAGAGTTATTGGTGGCGCAGAAGATTACAGACAGACTATAGAATTGTAAATCAAGGCCGACGACACCGATCCACAGGCACAGCCGGATGCGCCAGCTCAGTTACTTGAAACAATGCAAAGGGATAGGGAAAGTCAACGAAGTTGGGCAGTCAAACACTATCGTGAGAGAGGTTAGAACCAGCAATCATCAGAAACTAAACACGTACGAAGACCATTTGAGAGCTATAACTGCACGAGCTGCTCAAGAGCTTGTGGGCAGGCGATGTTCGAAAGTACTAGTGATCACTGAGGAAAGGTGGTTGAGGGCGATGATCTGGTCCAATAAAATCAGGGTAAGATGTCCAAAATAATGGCGTTGTGCGAGAGACGAGGTTCGAAGACCAAACCACCGAGACCGACGATGGCGATGTAGATTACGTTGGAAAATGTTGCATTGAATGGTCCTGTGGGTTCTGATCAGGACCGAAAAGTCGAACGTAAGTTGATCATGAAGACAACGACATTGAGCCCGAAGCTAGAGTCAACAATAAGCCCGACGTAAGAACCACCAAGGCCGACGTTGGCGAGGTGGATCACGCTGGCGAAACGCGAGCAGGAACTATGAAGTCTCGACGGTCTTCGGAATCCAGGCACCGCGACGGCCCGGGGTTCCGGTAAGCCTAAGTCCCACCTCCTCCTCGTGCTCCTCCTCATATGATCTTGTCTTCCCGCACCGACCTCCTTTAGCAGTATCCGCATCTTCCACTTCCAAGGGCTGCGAAGCGAAAGCTTAAAAGCACACCGACTCGTCTGCGTGAGACAACGTTCGTATAGAAGACGTCCAGGAAAATGCGAGTGGGGGTGGAGAGGTCAATGAAGAGGTTGTCGACAACCAGCAGCGTGAAAGGTGAGGGTTTAGTAGGAGGCGAAACGAAACGAATGGAAGCATGTCAAGGGATGGACGGGGCAAAGTTGTCATCGCTGCCACACCGAGAATGACTGAGGTAGGGGCTTTCTGCTGAAGATAGAACCGGAGGTTCGTTCCAGCAGGTTCGAAGGCGCATACATTATGCAGGTTGGTCGGTTGGTCCATGGAATGCTAGGAAGTTCGTATTCTCTGTAAATGGCCAGCACGACGACTCGAGTATGAGAAGAGCAAGCGGTGTTTCCTTCATCCTAGCCTTTCCACACGTCGCTTTGGATCCGCTATCTCCACCGTTTTGTTCCACGACCCGACCCGCCTCGCCTGCCGCCACCAAACTCCTCCAATGCCCTCTTCACCTCGACTTGTCTCCTAAATATATGGCGGCTGGAAACAGGCAACCAAACCCATGCTACGCAAACACAGAGACAACTGGACCTGACGAGGATGATCGTGCCGCACCGTGAAGAATGGAGGTTCTGTGGCTAGAAAAACGAACATAGGAGAGGAAGAGGGAGGAAGATAGGCTGAAAGGTATCGATCCTGCGAGAGAGCTGGAGCTCCTTGTGCCTGGCTAGGGTTCGGAGGTCAGAGGCGCAGTTCCAGTGTTGAGGGATGAAAGGACGACTGGTGCGGTCCAAGGCGCATATAGTCGTCGATTCCGGTGGGAAAGTGGATGGAAAAGGACGTGAGAGGGGGGAAAGACTAGACGAAGTCGTTGAGTTACGGGCGAGTTGAAGCCTTCAGGTCTTCTGAGTAATCAACATTCAACGTTTGTGTGCTGCGCCGTACACCTTGTCCAGTGTTGAGGGAGGTAGAAGGAGGACGAGGAGTAAAGATTGAAGCGCATATCATCGTCCTGTGTCAGTCGAGATCAACTTGGGTGGAAGCCAAGCTGAGAAATTTCTGTCAGGAAACGAAAACGAGGAGGGAGGATAGTCAAACTCACAAAGACGATTTTCAGTAGTCAACACCTGCGGTCGTGATACCAGTGGCGGACCCCAGCTCGGCCGCGAGAAATGGAGCTCCAGTACTGCCCGCGATATCCTCTTTCGCAGCCCAACTCTTGTCCAGCGACTCGTCCAGTTCTTCTTCCCAACATCCCTCATCCCTCGTCTCAAATAGCAGCACAGCAGCGACAGTCGCAATTACAGTCCATCAACGACGCCAATGCCCGACAGCATACTCTTGGAGAAATTAGAAAGAGCGAGATCCCGTAGGAGTTCGTATGTTGCCAAATTCAGCGGCAGACGAGGCAAATCTCGGAGCCGTCCAACATTCATATCGAACATGGGGTTCGAAGCGAAGGCAAGATGAGCGTAAGAAACTTGACGTTTTTCCAGCAGATGGAGATTACGCTCAGTTCGGTTCTCGAACCACCGAGACCAACTCTGCCGAGGTAGATCGTCCTGACGTATGGAGATGAGGAAATTGGGTTTTTGAGACGCAACTTAGCAAATCCAGGCACCATCCACGGGCCGGTTTTTCCGGACTCCGCTTTGATGGTGAGAAACCCGCGTTGCTTTTCCTCCTTCTCGTGTAAGAATCAGCCTGCAACTTTAGTCTTCTATACAGACCGTTGAAAAATCGAAGCTGGATGGATGACATGGTGCACAGAGACGAAGGTGTCCCCGGCAGCAGTTGAAAGAGGAGAAGACGAGCTGGGAGTAACCAGGATCCGGAAAGTCGTCCTGTTGAAGGGCAAGGTAAGAGCCAAAAATGTCGAGAGTGGAGCCGAGGTCTGAGTCTTTTTCCCATTTACTATGGCTGACCAGGTATTCGGCGCACCCCACAAGTCGGCGTTACGCATTGAAGTAACAGGCAGCTTTATGCCGGAAGACGTAGACTCGTCCAACCAGAAATAGGACGGGCGAGATGAAAGTCAGTGCTCTGTGAGCAAGTGAGAGCATCACTGACGTCGTTCTGCACGCATTAGGGTGCTTAGGTGATAGCTGTCATTTGTTGCTCTTGTTCGGAAGGGTGTTGGTTACACACGCCTCAACGTTTCACCCCAAGGTATGCGTCCAGCTTAGTTGTGGTATGTAGGACTAAAGGCAGCTAATTTCTAGGAGAAAACAGTTGTGCAACATCGCCGTTTCTGAGAATAGGATTTTCGATTGAAGAATTGCTAAGTATGTTCATCCACAGCTACCCGAACTGCTGTGAAGTAACTCATTGTTAGAGATGTCCAATCCAACTCAAAACTTCGGAAAAACACTTACTGGCGGCGTACAAGACATCGCAGCACTCCTACCTCTCCTCGGCACTAATCAATGCGAGCAGCACGTCGGATCTGCTCTTGACAGCGGATATCTCTATGCTGCTGCTGCGCCTTTGTCAATCTTCGGGAGTCTTGGGATCGTCAAAGTCGGCCTTTCTGTTCTCATTTCCAGTATTTCCATCCCGAAAATCACCATTTCTTTCCGTTCTTTCACGATGAAGTTTTCTCAAGAAAAATGGTTAGGCGCTAGAACCCTCCACAATGCCGGTTTCAAACCTGCGGGGACCGTCGCTCCTCTGATGGCGATGGACGGCAAATGCCATAAGGCGGAGACACGGCTCATGCAGATCCTTGAGGAGAAGCACATTGACAACCCAAAGAATCTCTCAATTGAATGGAAATCCCGAGATTGGAACGTCTCGCTCATCTTATTCACCATGGTGGCGGCTTTTATTAGTGGAATTCCTTACATCGCTCTTCTTTTGCACGATTCCAAGTCCTCGTCGGTGCATAGACCGTGGATATTCCCCCTTCTTCGGACTGTCGGCAGTTGCCTCGCGTCTATTTGCTGTCAGTTTCTCATTCAAAGCCGCGTTGTTTCTCTCATGAAGAATCGGATTATCTTCATGGTCATGAATCGTGTTCTAATTGATGCCCTATCAAACCACAAGAAAGCAGTGATGGACGCTTGGCTCAAACAATATCTTCAATGGCATTCGGACCTTCCTGCTGAGCAATGTCTCTGGAGTCTTAAGCAATTCCTCTTGCCATCGTCCACCCACCCAATAGACAGCGCCAACAAACTGGAAGATCATCTTTCCGTCCCAATGTCGACATTTTCTTTTTCTAACCCTGAGGATATCGGCCGTCAATTACATGAACTGCATGACAACCACTTCCCCACTCCTGCTGTTGACCATGCTTTCACGCTTATTTCGTGGATATTCCTATGTCTCTCCCTTCCTGCTGCAGTTGCTGGGTATATAGGATGTTTCACATTGGTCAGCACCAGCCAGAAAAATGGACCTTTGATTTGGCTGGCACTCGAAGCTGCGCTGTCAATTATTCGGATTCTCGTTTGGGCATGGAACCCGAGTTGGGATGAAAAAACGGATATTACTGTGAAGCTAGAACTGACTGAGGACCAACCATTCGTCACTACCGAGAGAGACAGCGACATTATTGAATTCACAGACAATAATAGCCTTCCGTTGCTTCCTGAACGTCGATTTCTTGAGTGGATTACTCCCTTCACCGGTCCTCTTGAGCATTTTCAAAGTCTTGAAAATCTTTCATTATACTTCACACTCACAGCAAATTTTCCTGGGCAGAAATGTCTGTATATGACAGTCTTTGATGTCAACAAGCGAATTGCGGTCTCGTTTTTCCAGGAGAAAGGTGTATTGCAGTGTATTGACGCTACAGTAACTTGCAATCGCTTTTCCGGCGAAATGGAGGCTTTTTTGAACTCAAAGATTGGGGAGAAACATCTCTGGAGAACAAACAATGCCATGCTCTTTGATGCCTTAGCAGAGTATTACAAGTCCATAATGCAGTCCCTCAATAGGACTCGTCTCCGCTCTCGAGCACCGGACAACTCGCGATTAGATTTTCGGGACAAAAGCGGCGAGTTGCATACTGTTACGACAGCAGCCCTTCCATGGAAATGGAGCCTTCTTCCCAAACAGACTGAATCTGGTGGTCAACGTGATGACCAGGTCCCTGATCTTCCATCTCCGACTCAGCGCGACCGGTTATATCTCAGTCGGGGATTCGAGCACCATCTCAAAACTGAGCTGATCAAAAAATGGGCCAAATGGATTGTCACGAATATCAGCAGCATACGGAAGGATGTGCTAAATGACTGTCACCATGCTTTAGTAGATGCAGCTAGTGAGAAAGCAAAATGGGAGCTCACCGAAGTGGATTCCCAGTTGGCATGGGAGTTGACAAGGCGTGAACTGACCTTCGTTGTGTTGTCAATCACATTGGAGTTTGTTCTACGTGGGCGAATGGAGAAATGCATCGATATGGTCACCAACGAACAGGGGAATCGGGGGTTGAAGGAGTGGATGTTGTCTGAGTTCCTGATAGGACAGCGGAAGCGATTGGAAAAGGAAAGGGAGGAAACGAAGGAGAGGATGGAGAAGGAGATGACGGGTGCAAGTGACCGCGCTGAAAGAGAAGGGCGGCTGTGGAAGGATCAGACATGGTTCAATCCACAAGATCAGTGGGAGGCAGGACTGAATTTCATCGACAAACAATGGTTGGCTGGTATCGAAGGCGGATGTTCAGCTCTGGAGAATGCGGTGTCTGAACTTGACAGACTGGTCGAAAGGAATGAACTGCCAAAATGGGCGTACAGTGACAAGATGAAGACCCGGATGATCTGGGTGAATCAGGTCAAGGAACAATTTAAGCACTGGTGTCCTCAACACAAAAACGAAAAACTCGAGATGGATGCGACAATTAAACGCATTAGCCAAGCGGAAAGTTGGGCATTATATGAAGCTTACCGATATCCGAAACCAGATTCCTGCGTCACATACAAATTTGCGGATCTTAGTGCCTCTCAATCGATGGTGGCTCAGGTTGGAAGACTCTGCTTCCCAATTGCGTGTAGTTTGGGTAACAATCACGACCTAAATTTCATCTCCGATGTCATCAAGAACGGCACCACTCGCACTCTGACAAATGTGAATCCAACTCTAGTACATTCCATCCCCGAAAACAAGCACCTTCTCTATGTCGGTTCATCCAGTGGAGAACAGCCTAAGTTTGTTCTACAGAATCGAGATCGACAGTGGACAGAACTAAAGGAACAAAAGAGAAATTCTTCAACATTTTATTTCTCTCCAGATATTGTATATTCACACTACGTCGCCAACTCGAGGGAAGGGACGATTGCACACATATTTCTCTCCATCGTTACTCCATCTCGCCTCCGGCTGCGCTTGCTACATTGTCAAGAAAGGAACGTGTCTGTTTCTATTCAAGAAAACGGCAAGGAACTTCGCCGTATCGCTACTAATGAAATTCCAGAAAAACCTCGTTTGCAGGATATCCAGCTGGATCAGTTCGAGCGAGGGTGCCATGAGCTGGAGTTGGTCATTGTGGAAGGGATCTATTACCTCAGGGACATTCTTATTGAGTTCATCGACGATCCTCCGACACATTCTTCTATGGTAGCTTTTTAAATTCATCCAGAAACCTGTATAATCTCCTGAATTTATAGTGCTTTCTCTGCTCTTTGTCCTGAAAAACTTAGAAGGCCGTCGGACCTCTTAGATGCTTTGTCGTGTAGCAAATTGCAAGCATGAAGGGTTGCTCTCGAAAAAGACAGGTAAAACCTCTCTTCGTCTTTCAACCTGGTCGTCCAGCCCTCCATCCTTTCCCTCTTTATCAAGATACGTCGGCGGCAGGGGCATTAGGGTTGCTCAAAGTTGAGCCTATTCGGTTTCCTACTCGACTTCATTTTCGGGTCATTTTGGCGGGCAGCCCCGCCAAATTTCGTCAAGTAGGAAACCGAATATGAAGCAAATAGGAGCCAAAAATGGCCAACTTTGAACCCCCCCTCACGGTTTTTTGGAAAAATGAACCAAGTAGGAAAACTTCCTATTCCCTTTGTTTTTCGGCTCGCATTCGGCGGTCATCCCAACTCGCCAAGTCCGCTTCCCAGGTCGGTTAGCGTCAGGGAACCAGCTTGGCACTCCGAACAGAGCCGAATATTTAACCTTCACCCGTTCTCCTCCTGCCGCTTCCCTCCTATAATCACTATAACGCTCTATAATATTCAATAAATATCTTTTTTTTTACTAAAGTGGCTGGGTACATATAAGGTATTATTTAAAAGACAAAATGAACTTATTGAGGCGGAAAAACCCGCTGTGAGGTAGAGATACAAGCCAATTGATGGAAAGGACGGAGAATGAATGCTGCCGGAGGAATAGGAAAGTGAGTAGGAAGTCGAAAATGGCCATTTTTGCAAATAGCGACCCCAAGAGGTCATTTTCGTAAAAACATCCATTTTTCGGTTCCTAGTCGAGTTCCTACTTGGCTCATTTTTCAAGTAGGAAACCGAATAGGAGATCAAAAATGAAGCGAAAATGAGCCGAATAGGTGAACTTTGAGCGACCCTATTCAGTCATACGACCCGTGAGCATCCGCGAAATTTGTCAATAGGGCATCGCGACGGTGTCGAGCAATGAATTGGCCGGAAATCTAGGTCCATGCTTTCGGCCCTGGGACCGGACAGAAGTTGATGGAGCGTGGCACGCTCCTGCCCCCTCCTGCACGCCTGCACACCTGTGGCACACTAAAAGTGCTGTGCCCCGCCCTAGGGGTTTCAATTGGCACACAGAAGAAAGCTGGAAAGCGAACGCAGCCCACTTTAGCGGTAGTTTTGGCGAAATCGATTGCAAAACAACCCGCATATACTGACCCGGGTGCTCAGGGCAAACGTTTGGTACCGATGACGTGGTACAAACACCCAAATCAAAATTTGTGATTTGGATCTACAAACTCGAGAAGAAAGAGACCCAGAACGTTGAAATCGACATTTGGACCACCGAACGACAGGAACGAGGGAGATGGTCCTGAGAAAGGAGGGCGATAACTTGGTCCAGGGATTCAAAGGTAAGATGACCAAGACGAAAGCAATGGGTTAGGAAACAACGAAGACATAAAATTCAATCTATGAACCACCAAAAACGGTGATAGCAAGGAAGATTGCTCGACTCGTCTGCGTGAGACAACGTTCAAGTAGAAGGCGTCCACGAAAATGCGAGTGGGGGTCGTGGGGACGATGAAGAGGTCGTCGTCAACCGGCAGCGCCAAGGACGAGTGTTTTGTAGAAGGCTAAGAGAACACGAGTGGAAAGGAGGGACGGGAGCAAACACTTATCGGTAATGGTGTAGCGTTGCCATACAGAGAAAGACGGAGGTTTGCTGGGGGTAGGAGCGGAGGTTCGTGCCAGCAGGTTCGAAGGCGCATACAGTTCCGCTGGCTGGTCGACTGTTGAAAATGTTGAAACGTTGAGAAGTTCGTCTTCTCTGTAAATGACTAGCACGACGACTCAAGCTCGAGAAGGGCAAAAAGAGTCTCCTTCAAGCCGGCTTTCCCTCAGGAGTCCACGAGTGGTTTTCAGATCCGCTATCTCCACAGTTCGCTCCGTGACGCGTCCCGCCTCGCCTGCCACCACCAAACTCCTCCAGCTGTCCCCCCGTCTCCACCCCTCCTCTAAACGTCGCGACTGGAAACAGAGAACCAGATAATCCCGATTCTGTGTCCATCGCGAGAGCAAACTGGAACAAACGATGATGCAGTAGGAAGGTCAAGGGCAGGGAAGCAATAACGAGATGCTCGTCGTCATGCTGCAGCGCTGAGCGCGAAGGTTGGAGGTTGTGTAGCTAGAAAAATGAACGCAGGGAGAGAAGCGAGGTGGAAGGATGCGGCTAAGCTAGAAGGTTTCGACCCTGCGAGAGAGCTAGAGCTCTTCGTTCCTTCTGAGTGGCTAGGGTTCGGATGTAGGGTTGCTGGCATGCCCCACCAGGAGGATTGAAGCGCAGTTTTTGTTTCGAGGGATGAAAGGACGAGTGGTGTGGTATAAGGCGCATATAGTCGTCTAGGGAACGTGGCTGGAGAAGGAGTGAGAGAGCGGGAGAAGATTCGACGAAGAGTTGCAGGCGAGTTGCAGCCTTCAGGTCTTCTGAATAATCAACGTTCGACGTTTGTGTGCCGCACCGGACACTAGGCCCAGTGCTGAGGGAGGTAGAAGGAGGGTGATGAGGAAAGATTAAGGCGCATATAGTCACCCTCTCTCAGTCGAGATCGACTTGGGTGGAAGCCAAACTGAGGGATTTCGATCAGGAGACGAAAACGAAGAGGAAGAATAACTCACTAAGAGGTCGTGGTACCAGTGGCGGACCCCAGCTAGACCGCGAGAAATGGAGCTCCAGTAATGCCCGCGATATCCTCTTTCGCAGCCCGACTCTTGTCCGACGACTCATCCAGTTTTTCTTCCGAACATCTCTCGTCCATCGTCTCAATAGCAGCACAGCAGCGATAGTCGCAATTAAAGTCCATCAACGACGCCAATGCCCGACTCATCCATTAACTGGACCCAAATGTGTTCTTTTCGCAATCGTCGGCTGATTTCCCAGCGAGATGGCCATTTTCCGAGATTGTATAAGATGAGAGGGTCGCCTCGTTGGTCGTGGCGGGCATCAGTAGGATTCGCTCAGTGAACTCGACGTGAAGGCATTGTAAGTCGTAGCCTCGGCTCAATGGCCCCGTCAACTGCACAGTAGGACTTCAGTGAGACTATATCCTTGTCATACAAGAAACACCTACTGCGATGAACCATTCTCTGAAACAGAATGACCATATTGGACCTCATTGGACGTATCAGTGAAATCGAACGGTTGTAGGAGATCTAGAGGGAAAGGAGTGATACTGTAATCGATTGTCGTTGTTTGGTTTGAAAGCCAAAGACTTTCAGCTCCATGAAGTCCGTTCCTTGCTCTTCAGTCGTTCAACGACAAAAACAACTCCCTGTACTACCCGGCCGCCTGACTACACGCGCAGTGGCATACTCACCATTTGAGTCCGCCACTATTTTTTGAGACAGATATCGTTCAATTCGCCTAGCCACTCAACTCAAGGACACAAGAGAACACCCGTGTTGAATCCTCTTTTTGTTTGAAATTAAGTATTAAATCCATGTATCTGATTGTATCTGATCTTTGGCACAGCTCTCTCGCATCGCTCTAGTTCCGCAGCCGACTTGTAAATATCACTACCCGTTCTGCTTAAAGACAACAAAGACCACCGGTACCAACTGACGGGGTGATTGTGCACATAGGCCAGAAGAACCAAGGGTGGCACCGTCTTTTTCTCGTCACAGCTACGGACAGTTCTGGGGCGCTGATCGATCCAGCCCTATTGGTAGGAAAGTGAGCTTAACGGATGGCTAGCTATCACGGAGTTTCCCGCTGGTTATGATTTTTTTTCGAGTTTTGAGTTATCTCAGAACCGACGGCAAGGTACTTCTGTGATCTGTGTGATTGCGGTGGTGTTGTACTTCTCTATTCCACTGGTCTCCGTCACGGTTCCATCGACACTGCCTTCATTTTCGCAAACTAGGCCAGTCCAACTCTTGTAGCCGCCCTGGACACAGCTGTGTAAATTCGGCCCTCTCATCTGACGCCCTGCCGGTTCCAGGAGCTGCTTTCTGCGAACAGACTTTAAACTGCGGGCACACCGCCTTATCAACGTCGGGTTGCTCCCTGCTAGTGTCTATGAGGCTTGTGCGGCAGTCCAGGACGACAACGCGGTCCCTTCCAGGCATTTAATTACTGATAGTGCCCACGGCAATCTTCATTTCAAATGGAAAGTAAGTAAGCTTTTGAACGCCCCAGAATTGCCACCTTTCTTCGTCACTTATTTCACCATCACTAGTACCGGTTAGTACGGAGTTCTACGACCGAGCCTGCGGTTCGCAAAAGCCCAACGTGCTACGCGGTTTCAATGACGCCGCTATATCACAGTAATTTTTCTTTCCATTTTCAACACTGATCCCAGTACATTCAAACCCTCTCGCCTTCGAATCCTTAGACTATTACGCACCAAAGTGAGCCAGATTTTACTTTGTCTAACAGTGATTGGTATTGGTATAATTATCTTCATGGCACCGGAGGAATCCGGTTCTAGTCATTCTGAAAGCTCTACGCAACTAGGAAAAGAGGTTAACCATTGTACCCCAAAAAATTCGGCCAATGCAGCGTGATGGATGGATAGACTGAGCTTGATCGAAAGGTCATTGGAATTCACTACCATTTGCATCGAATGGAAGATGTATGAAGCTTTGCGCACCATTACTAACTGCCACTCTTCATGATCACGTCCGAGTAAACCGTTTGAAATCCTCAGGTTGGCTAAAATGTATAAAAGGTCATGAATTTCAGCGATGTTCTCCAACCAACTGAACACATTCTTCAATCGTCTCATCTGGTGTGTGCAAGCTCACTAGTACACTCTCGTCGGCATCCTCTGACGATTTTTTCTCTACAGTTAACTTGAACCAGCAACAATGTGTACGTATGGTCTAGCGTCGCCACTCGTTCAGCCTCGACGTTGTAAAAGGTATTCCCAAGCTGATGATGACCTTGTTTACTAGCTCTCGTCGGCAGTTTCACCATCACGAACCAGAACACCTTCACCGTCGATGTCGCCCTTCCCAACGGGACGACCCAGAACATCCCTTCCATGGGCAGCCTGACATTCTCCAGTTTCGGGACGTATACCGTTAAGCAAGCAAGTGCCTCTGGCACTTATTTCCAGCTTGTCTACACCGCTACTCGTCTCTTGTCCACCGGGACGGCTTCGGGAAATCTTACTGGAGACTTTGGAATCTACGCCTCGCTTCACTGAACAATTAGATACGTCGAGCAGTTGGAGTTCTTCGTTCTGGATTCATTTCCTTACTCCCTTGTTTTTTAGGAGGATATATGGATCATCTCTGCGACGTTTCTCAGCGCTAGATCCCCCTAAATTGATGTAGTATCGTCTTGGACTTAAGCTTGTACATGTGTGCTCTGTGAAAATCGTAGTTTGCCGTTTTTCAACTGTCGACTGCCATTTTTGCACACAAAAGGTCTTCTTAAGACTCGCCGATGATTAATGAGGCTAAGTTGGTACACTAAGTAATGGGCACATTGGTTCGGTCACTGAGTTCTCGCCGGAGTGTCGATATTTTTTGATTTGAATTGTCCTGATCACTGCCATCGCATTGTGCTCCTGAGACCCGTTCTAGCTTACCTCCACTCTGGATCAGGCTACAGCATAAATCTTGATCAAAAGTGACACCAGGATAGAGAAATGCACATACCAATCCATAGCTTTCCCAGGGGATCATTTGCAACAGAATTTTTCCCTCTTCTTCGAGTTGGGTTATACCTGGAGCTCTCCGTAATGCCGCTAGGTATGGAACAAAATCTTCGTCCACCGGATAGTACCCGATACCCGCGGTTACGGTCTTTAAATTCGGGAACATCTGATGCAAACGTCGAACAAGTTCAACCCAAGCGAAGCTTTCCAACTCGGCTTCCCTTATCTGTAAGGTTTCGCCAGATGGTTCAAAAATGAGTAAAACCTCTTTCAACGAGGGCGAATAAGATGGTAGACTGGAAAGCGATTTCCATACAGTCGAAATTGTTGGTGACATCCTCTCCCCTGCTCGCGAGATACGATCCAAGGTGATGACTCCAACATGCACAATGCGTACGTTATAACACTTTGATAAATCAACGGCTTCGTAATAAGGCAACGCCCCTGTACAAGTGTATCATGAAGACATGTTGCAGACTATTGAGAGGCTCACTTACTCATATCGGGATATGGGTCAGACAATTTAATGAAAATATGCTGAAGAGACGGCCCAACCAGTCGTATAAATCTTGAAACAAATGGAAGGTACGCCTCTCCATCTTGCCTCAAAATGGGGATGAGTCGGACTTGAAACGATTCAACCGTAATGTTAAGGCGGTTTGCGCCTAGTGGATCCCATACATCTTTGAACAGAAGCAACGATGTGCTGTCGAGTACCCTCAAGTGAATTTGGCGACGGAAGGTGGAGGAGTACTGTGAGAGATCAGGCATTGCCTCATCATCGAAGTCCAGGTTGTATAGTGTGATCGACTTTAAAGAGGGCTGGAGCCCAACAAAAAACTCCACAACGTCGATCGGTCCTGGTGAATTCCACTGAGTCAAGCTGCAAGTCCACGATGTTGGTCTGGAAGAAAAAGGTACGCATGTGAGGTGGGATGTGCGGCCACGATAGTGAAGTCAGTCGGAGCGTCTTCAAATTTGGCAAATTTGCTAGGATACGAGTGAAATTCTTGTTTGGAAGGTGCTTGTAACCTCTCGGAAGAAATAGCTTTTTAATGTGAATACACTCGATAGCCTTGGTGAGGCTTGTCCAAGGAGTCTCAAGGAGAGTGAGGAAGATTTCGAATTGTTTGTCACTGCCTTCATCGAATTCTAGATAAGAGAAGAGATGATGACGACTCCTGATTAGTGTTTGTCTGGATGCGAGACTCAAACGCAACAAAGTTGGTTTATCATTGTGAAGATGGTCGATAATCCGGTCTAAGAGCTCAGGCGCGAAATCGCCAATGGGAGTGATGTCGTTATCCCTGGACATTGAGAGCTTCTGAGGCGTTTTGAGGATCCTTCCAGCGAGTTTTTGGAGGACGGAAAAACTATACATGTAGACTGTGGTCTGGGAGTTACAGCAGCACCCTTATACATCCACCGGCTATATGCGACGGCTACGTGGGATTTTGCATGTACGGAAGTGACGAATCTCGGCATAAAGAAGGTCCCATTGGGATATCGAAAAATTACAATCCTCCCACACAGAGTATTGGCTCCCAAGCGCTTGCACACCAGAACAAATGTCACGACCCACAGGCCGTCGAATCAGGAAAACCAAAAAAAAACAACTAATTAAGCGGGCTGATTGAATTCTTTAACCTCAATGGGGACTTGATATTTCCATTGACCAAATCGATTGATAGGTCCGTAAACCACACAAGTTTTGCTGTGTACAATACACACATGAAGTTTACAGTACCTCCTGTTTTGTGCCTTTTCTGCCTTAGCCACTCATCAGTTTGACCGAACTGTCATTTCTGAAGAAATTTCGAAGTTAGGTCGGTTGTAACTATTGGGAGCTTTGGGCGGAAAAAGCCAAAGTTCGTCATCCGATAGCGAGTCGAGCCCAAATTTATTTTGCGGTAGGCCCTTTACAAACCTCGCAGAAAACCTTACGCCTTAAGAAAGCAGCCATGCGGAAAATATTGATCCACAGACACACAGAGCTATTTGTCGTTCTGTCACTTTTGAGGCCCCGCAGTAAAACAGCGACCCCAGACGCCTAGAGCCTCCACTATAAAGAGTGATGCTTCGTTATGAATATTCTTCAGGCTGGACCTCTCATAATATTTCCACTGTAGACAAATCACTGCCTTCACGATGCATCACAGTACTCTAGCGATCTTCTTCACTCTCCTTTTGCACCTCATATGCACTGCTGTCGGGGTCCCCATTAAATCGTCCCAGGTACGCCCTTCAGTTTGTCGTACCTTTTTTCCATCCCTGAGATTATCGTTCGAAAGCTTACCAAACGGAACCATGATTACCATACTGTGCAGCAAGCAGTACATGGTATAAGTCATAAAATTGGCTCTGGGACGAGTGGAGTTGTTTACGCCTTGAATCGCCCGTATCATGGACATGACGCTGTCATTAAAGTCATACACCCAGGTGAATCTGGCCATAGAGCCCCACATCCAGAGGTAGAGGCACAACACGTCCACCACGTCGGTCAACTGCTTGGACACGGGCGAGACCCACACACCGACACCCACTACCTAGTCATGAAAAACATGGGTGTCAGTTCTCAGCATTTAGGATTGACAGAGCAGCAAATAAACACACTCAACAACCAGGCAAATGCAAGATACGCTGCGAACCATGGCGTAGAAAACAGGTACGCATCCGTAGTCGATTTGGTCATTTGTCTTGTTCATGCCACTACAATTTTCAGAGATCAAAATGGGGGTAACTTTGTGTATCATTCGCGTAATGGTAACCTGCAAGCAGAGATAGTCGACTGGGCGAGAACGAGGCTCACTGGGACCCACCCCCAGGTGCAAGCGATGCCTATAGAGTCGGTTAGCGTTGACCGCAGTAATAAGTGTCCCACTTGTACAATAGTATAGTGGTTTTTCTCGCATGGGTACACTGGCTGTATCGAGGGAGGCGTAATGTCATCTAGGTCTTCTTGATAGGTTTTTGGTCGGCGTTCATATAGAGATTGATAGGAACTCACGGTAATCGTACTATATCCTAGCAAAACGTTAGAAAGCGCACAAAATTTAGGTCTGGAAGCTTACAGATTCCCTCAGAGGCCTTTGTTCAATTATAAAAAGGGATGACATGTAATACGAATTTTCCAAAAGTATAAATATACTAGTTACACACCAATAGCCTCTTGTATTGGAAACGCATCAACGCTAACGGGTTCAAAAAGAATAAATGCCTTGCCTATGTATGACATTAAAATATGGATCGCTTTGTGTATATACAAGAAAATACATTATACTAGTATTCTACTTACAAGCCCGGACCTACGTAACGACCCCCGAAGTCGTCGACAAACTAGCTTCATCCAAATCGCGTATAACGAAGTCCGTGAGCCGCTCAGAAAACGTGGTCTCCCCATGACAAAACAAACGCAGGTTCAGAAGAACCCGGCTGGCCAGAATAGAATGAAGGCAGCGCTCCATTGGTAGCATTACGAACTGGTACCCGACCTGTCAAGTGAATGGTAAATAGGTAACATGCCGATCAAGGAAATAAAAATAATGGCGACTTACAGGGAAGGTTACGATTCCGACGACGTTCAGAATCGACAGTACTAAGAAATCAATTATATCTAATGGCAAGGTATTGGTATATCTCAACTCACTGAATAGGTAGAAATAGTAAATTGCACCTGATCGTTGGATGAGTTAACACAGGGAAATTACCCTAGCTCACAAACACGCACCGTCTCGATATATTAGCTGAGATAGTCTCGAAGTCGACTTCCACGCATCTGAATGAGAGTGTGAACCCCTGCAAGCAGGAGATATTCGTTATATATGAACTTACTTATCCTAATCCCCATGAATGCGATTAACCCAAAAACAACTGGTGGAGTTGTAACGAGAAGATCAGGATCATAAATCCATTACGAGCTTTTGAACACACCTATATTCCAAATCATAAGCAGAAGAATGCACAAAAACAGATCAGTGTTGGCGCCGATAATGAAGCATCCCAAATATCCAGCGTATGGAGCCGTCCCGACTGCGAATAACGATGGATCAACGAAATTGAAAACGAGAATTTAAATGGAAAGGCATACGTTTGAGCGAGGAAAGAAAGCTTCCCTCAAACACGGCGATAGGGATCCAGACTCCACACCACAGAATAAGCAAGATTACTGTCAGAAGGCGATTCCGGTTCCACACCGCCCATGCGCGCAGCGTGAGGATAACTTCCGATTTCGAAAACCCGCGTCAGCATTTTTCGCGGTAACAAAAAGATAAAAACACGATGGATGGGATGGATGGAGATATTCCGTACGGCACGTACCTTCGGAAGTCGCGAACCCGACTACCGCCAGCCCTAATTCAGACCTCTATCAGCGACGAATGCCCACATCCCACAGATTGGCAAGACGAGATGGACTGACATCCGGAGGCTTTGATGAGTCGGGCGCATTCGTCTGGCCCCACGTTGATGCCGAGCTGATCTGGAGAGAAAGCTGCAGTCAGTAAGTGCGCTGAAGGGAATACTCGGACTCGGGCGTACAGTTTATAGTCAAATACACCGAGTCAATGAGGGGAAGATACCGTTGAAAAAGATAGAGTGCTTTCATGAAGTTCCAGTCTGCTCGCCATACGAGGTTGACCTCTTTGTCGAAGGTCAAGAGGATATCCCAGACGAGTAAAGTCGCAGCGGCGACTGGTAGGTTGTGCGTGAGTCAGGAGTTGGAATCATTTGGAAGTGGATATCTGGGAGAATTACCATCAAATTGCTGAACAAAGGAGGCGTCAGAACCGCTGGATTCGACACAGAACAAAATATATGCGTACCGCAGTCACTGTATGACTCTTTGCCAGAAAGATAATAAGCTCTGTCTTTGCATCGGTACTCATAGTCGAAGAAACGGACTTGCAGTTTCGGCCTCGATGTCAATTTCGGTTCGTGAGGTGCGTGCAAAGGCGGGAAAGCAAAGGTGTCCCAGCCTACGCGAATTTTGTGGTGCGCATTTTGAAGCAGGAACTCGAAAGGCGGCCGACGACAAACAGGGTTCGGGTGGGGTAGATTCAGAAAGTGCAGGGAAATGTATGCGTTGCCGCTGTCGTAAACGGTGACAGCAAGAAATGTATGAAAAGTGAGGGAGGCGGCGCAAAGGCCCCGAACGTGAACCCCACTCAGGAGAGTGACGCGAATCAAGAAGTTCGCATGCTGTGGAAGGGAGGTTGGAACTTAGCTAGCCCGAAGTGTGAGCTGGATGAAAAAATTAAGATGAAGTTGTTGAACTCACTGAAAGAGAAAAGCATCTTTTTCTTTCCGGCGGCACTCTTTCGATTTCGCCAAGACTCAAGCGCTTGCGGGCCCTGAGTGGAATCGATTGAATACGTCCATCAACTGCTCTCAGGCAACGAGGGTCTCTGTTGAGCGGAACCTGTGGACCCGTGGAAACAGAGTCGAGGCTCGAGGGTCCTCTTTTACTCGCAGGTCAGTCTATATCCGGCAGCTACACGAATGACGATTGGGTGCTCATATAGAATAGGTACAAAGACTCACACTGCCCCCGGTCAGACCGATTGCGTATATCAGAACCTCCGAAGTGTCGTGCTTCCCTTGGCGAATTTGACATCACAATTGAGTTGTTGAGTGGGAGGTCGGGAAATAGGAGCTGGATCGAGGGTGTAATGGAAAAGGCATTTGGTCGAGCTCAACGCGTCTGATACGAGAACAACAGACTTGTGGTCGATGAGAATGAAAGATAGAAGCATAAAGGGAGTGTTACTTAGAGAAACGCAATCACTGGGCTCCGAGATACAGCCTCAAATCAAACAAGAGTGCATCAAATATTCGAGGGTTGAAGTTCGAACAGAAAATATCGCAGTTGAGGTGGGAAAAGGTGATGCGGGTGTTCTCGAGTACAGCCACTGATTGACGGCATCTAATCTAATCTTAGGCCTAGCCACATCGTCTGGTCGTTTTCACAAGATTTTATAATGTGAATAAAAAAGAAGACGTTTAATACTTGAACCTGAAAATATTGGAAGACTGGTCAGCAAATGCAGCGCCAACGCCTCGCAGCGCGTCGTCGCGGTTCGATTTATGTACTCTAAATCACGTGGTCGCAGTTCCACCAAAAGAAAAAAAATTCTTTCATCGCAACCATCCATCACCACGTCTTGACCTTCCTGTACCTTACCTGGCACGTCCTCGGAAGTTACTGGAGCTTTGGTTTCCTCTTTCAGCACTCGGGAATCGGAGACTCGTGTTGGCACATGTGTTAGGGTTCACATATTCAACGGGAAATGAAACGGGTGCGCAATTGAACTGCTAGAGCGCTTAGCTTAACCCATCGTTTTGCAGTAGCCGAACTCTGGTCAATCCAGGTGCCACACTTCTATACACGAATCGCAAGTGATGAACTAACCATGCAAGCGTGGTTCTCCAAAATATGCACTCGTGTTGGTTCAAAATATCTCGTACAGCACGTTGACGAAGAGATTCTCGTAATGGCCGGATAGAACTTTGGCTCAAACCTAAAATCTGCCTCATGACAGCCTGCAGGTGTGCGATTCAAGCTCTCGGCCCAAGCAGACTACATATATTCCAAAGTGTCCTTCCCATACGTTCTTTCATCCTTTCCTCACCCACCAACGCGCGATGGAGGACATTATCAAGCGCTTTTCATCGATGATGCCAGAGACGATGTCTCAGATAGTGGCCGATGCTAAAAGCGCCTTCGAGCGCAACAATTATGCTCAGTCGGGTAGTATTTCGATTCTCCCTCCGCAACCAAAGGCTGCGGGATCGCTCCTCGATCCAAATGACATCGACATCACAGATCCAGCTCGCCGCGCAAGTTTCCTACAGTCCATCACCAACAGCTTATCCAAGCTTGAATATCCTCCGCCAGAGGTGCTCCCCTGTGCGAATGTGCAGGTCAATAAGTATACGTTTTGCAAAAAGCCGGGTGTGATGGCTTGCAGCGAGTGCAGGCTTGTTTCGTACTGTTCCAAGGTAGAGTTTGGTTCTTCTGGCTATTTCCATTTGCTCAAAAAGAACTAGGAGTGTCAGAAAGTGCATTGGAAGCTTCATAAAGGAGGTAAATCCCTGACATTCTTGCATCGACGCCGCTAACGAACGATTCCAATCCCTAGATTGTAAAAATTCCATGATGTCCGATTCTTGGATGCCAGCCTGGACTCGTGAAGGACGTCCTCCCTCGTTCATCACCGGCATGTCCTTGAAGGAAGAGTTTACTCAGAAGATGGTTGAAGGCTATTCCGTTGGGATGTCTTTGTACGTCGCAATTTTTTTACGATCATGCTACGATGCTGACCAGTTTTAGATGGGGAAATACACCCGCTATAGATTTAATAAACCTGCCGTCCAACGAAAAAGACGAAAAGGATTTTTCATTGGCCTTTGTCGGTCCGTCGCGTTGATTTCAACGACATGATCCTTCTCCTTACGCCTGATTGCTAGCCTCTGGTGACTTACGCCACGTTCTGCGCACAGTAAACGGTCTTTCGCCTACCTATTCAGGCTCGTTGACGATTCTACTCAACGACATGAATCCCGTTATCGTTTGCCGTAACATCGTCTTGCTTCTAATTCTGGGAAGCATCCCAGACAAAACCATCGCCGCCGACGTTGCCCTACACTTCTGGTATTCAGCATTTATGTCAATGGAGTATCGCCTTCAACTCGCTTCCATCATATCGAAATTCGTCCAGCAAACGAAACTTGAACAACCAGCACCACTCGGTCCGCACTCAACATATCTTGTCGCCTGCCTGAGGAGGCGATCCATCTGTTCCTCCAATTCATTTCTCAAAGCCTCACAGTCGACGGTGCGCAGACGGAATACGATCGTGTGAGGAAAGCACCTTCGCGGCGCGATTTTAGGGATCGGATGTACGCCAAGTTAAAGCCTTCGCATCGTGTCGCATTTCAGGAATACCGTCGATTTGGTATCGTCCTGCCTTTCGGTGCTATGAACGCCCATTTCAATCGTCCGAATCCCTCCCTATTTTCCCCTCTTGGGAGGTGGCTGCAAACGGATTACGCAGACCCACTCGAAGGATGGGAGTAAGTCGCCATTCCGTATCGTTTCTAAAACTTGGTTGTGTATCCCTTCAGTTCAAAGCAGGAAAAGCCCATGGCGCTCAATCTGAAGACATCTACGGGTGCCTCTACTTCTTCCTCTCAGACCAGCTGAAAACGTTCGCGCATCGCTTGAACACTCTTACGATCTCGTTCAGCCTTTCGGTGTCTGACGCGCGTCATCTCCCGGATGCGATTCGCAAGGGCTCAATCTCTAATTACGGCATCCCACCTTCCGTGAAGTTCGACCGAATCGAAGTGTCCAATATCGTGGATGAGAACTACGTCGGAGTGAAGGATGTCCTCCTCAAGTGGTCCCCGATGCTCGCCGAAGGCTCCACCGCCGCGATAGTTGGATATTTCATGAACTGGTTCACTATTCAAGAAGATGGTCGGGCGACAAATGCGAGCCGTGAAGCTTCTCAAGATATATTGCGACTAGTCATGGAGAAAAATATGGTAGGGCTCTTCGCCAAGTTCAAAATTTACGGAGCTGATTCAACTATTGTCGTGATATAGGTCAAAGGCCGCCCTTCACAATCTAGTACTTACGTCCAATTTTCCGTCTCCTGACTGGCATTAAAGCGAACTTTGTTTGGAATAGTGAAACATGAAAATGCACCGTATTTGATAATAGACGATATGGATGCCTTATACGAAAACTCAAAAGCCTTCTCCACATTTTTGAAGAAGCGCCGGCTTGACGACACCCTTCGAAGGGTAAAACTTCGGTTGAGAGAGAAACATACCATTGTCCCGCATGTACGTGACCTGATTTCCTTCAATTGAAACACTTTAATCGCCCTGCTGTATGGGCGTTTAGCGTATTCTAGCCCCGTTAGAAGGACCACCCACCGCTTTGCCGGTATTCCCAGATGATGAAAGTTGGTACTACCACGTCAGTCGTCAAATTATTGTTATATTCTGTTCATTGATATTGATGGCTACGCAGACGAAGTTAACCTCTTTTTCGTGGTCCGAACGCTACGTCGAGTTTACACGTTTTTGATAGTCTTAATGGCAGATATTGTCCAGTTGTGTCGAGACGGACAGTGTTTACTAGGTTCTTTCTTTTATTCAATTATTTCTTGAACCCAACCGTTCGGAAGATTAGGTCAACTTGTTAACCAGATATTGAACAAAGATAAGGTATTCGAAGGTCGAAATACGGCGGATTAAAGACTTCGACAAGATTGGCTAATGATCCCGGGGCCAAGTCCGAGCAGGTGTCCTAAGTTGAAGCTGTTGTTTAAATTTTGACACAATAAGAAATCTCACCCACAACCTAGACTCGCCTTCAATGACCGGCACGATGGCGGCTCGACGGGCTATTTTTATCCAAACCATGGCCGAGCATACTACGTACGCTCCCGGCCCATTGTGATCCTTAGAAATGGCGGCCACGGACGTTTACGGGAACGTGGAATCATAAAATGAGGCAAGGCGGCTTTTTGATGCCACCTTCTCGCTAACAAGTCTAACAAAATGCAACCCGGAATTCTGCAGTCCATTCGATCTCAACTCTCGACTGTTCCCCCTGTTGTCGTAGCGGATCTCACTGGCAAAACCGTCATTGTTACCGGTGCGAACATCGGTCTTGGCTTTGAGGCAGCAAAGCATTTTGCGCGTATGAACCCTGGGAAGCTCATACTTGCATGTAGAGATGAGAGGAAAGGTCAGGCGGCTTTAAATGGTGCGTTTTACTTCTTGTCCTGCCAAACGGCCAATTTACAGTAACCATACCCAACAATATTTAGATCTCAAAGAGGCCACAGGATGCACAACGGCCGAGTTGTGGCTCTTAGATCTTGCAAGCTTTGCCTCCGTAAAAGATTTTGGCGAAAGGTTCGAAAGAGAAGAGGGGCGTCTCGACATCCTCTTGGAGAACGCTGGGGTTAATGCCCCACCGGAAGACAGACTTCAATTCACAAACGACGGTTGGGAGACATGGTGAGGCCTTTGCGTTTAATTTACAATCCAAATTCACTTATACTCATTGACTTAGTATCCAAGTCAACCATCTTTCAACCTCCCTGCTTGGATTATTACGCCTTCCCCGTTTGCTTGAGACCGCACAGAAGTACGGTACAAACCCAAGATTGGTTGTCGTTTCAAGCGGACTGCATTATCGAGCCAAGTTTGAACAACGTCTGGTTGATGCACCAAACCCTTTCCAACTTTACGCACATCAAGACCATTTGGCTCAGCCGTAAGTGCGCCTCTCAGATTACAAACTTGAACAATATACTAACGACATAGTAATATTTATAAGATTACAGGGAAACAGATACTCTATCTCCAAATGTAAGTTTCTCGCATTGACCCACTATGAATCTCTCCGAATTACTCTGAGCCCTTCCCTCCAGTATTAAATATCCTTTTTGTGCGTGCTTTGAACGAGAGGTTGCACGGAAAGCCTGTCATCGTCAATAGTGTCCAACCCGGCTTCTGTTATTCTGCATTGCGCCGAGATCTCACCGGAATGCGCGCATTTCTAATCGGGCTTCTGGAGAAGGCTGTGGCCCGGGGTACGGAAGAAGGTAGCAGAATATCTGTCTGGGCAGCCGTCGGCGGCGAAGAGCAGAAGGACGAGTTGAGAGGGGCGTATATTTCGCTAATGGAGGTGCATGAGCCTAGCGATTATGTGATTGGTCGGGAGGGATCTTTGGCTCAAGAAAAACTATGGGTAAGCGAGAAATTCAACTTTGACATTTATACGAACTGACTGAGACGTAAAACAAGGAAAACCTCATCGAAGAACTCACCAAAGTCGAACCAAGAGTAGGAAACATTGTGAAGGAATATCTCCCCGAACCAGTGAAAAGCTAAATCCCTACGCTCCAATCCCATTTCTATTGGCTAGCTTTCTTCCGTTAAAAATTCTGAATCACTATTCCCCTCACTTGTTCCTGCCTGTCGGATAAACCCTAGTTCCTATTTTTTCCAACCGCCTCGGAGTCGGACTGTCGGACAGACACAAATCCTTCATCTTAGACTAAATTGAATAGTTTTATAGGACGTTGCGTCTACTTTGTTGATACAAATATGATGACTGGAGTAGTACTTACGACGACTAGTTACTGTACAGTTCACTCGGACTCTGCCAATCACATGCTACTTTGCTAGTCACATGCAGCGCGATTCTCACGGAACTGGCATCACGCTCGAGCTCTCTCGGTGTCCCCTTTAGTGCTCACAATGCCCAGCTCGATATTCGGTGGACAAACCTTGGTTACAGGAGGGAACTTTTACCAGCACAACATCCAAAACCACAACACTATTCTAAAGGGTGTGTCTGTTCGTGAAAAATGCTAAGATGTTCTGAATATGATATGTTAATAATACGTTGGTGTTTAGATCCATTCGACCGTCTACTCGAGACGGCTTCACCTGCGGGTTTTCACAACTCGAATGACCGCCGGGACCCTCCAAAATGTCATCCACAAACCAGGGTTGCCGTACTGGAGAGGATCATGAACTGGATTCGTGGCCTTGATCCAGAAACCCGTGATGCACTGATTATGTGGCTCTACGGCCCAGCAGGATCAGGAAAGTCAGCCATTGCACAGTCGATCTCTGAGATTTGCTACGAAAACCAGATCTTGGTAGCGAGCTACTTCTTCTCCAGAGCCGACGCCACCAGAAATCATGCTCGTTCACTCGTGGCGACATTGCGTACCAAACGTCGCTCTGCTTTCCAGGGATTCGGGACCGTATCACAGCTTCGATTCAGCACGATCCCCTTATATTTTCACGCTCGCTAGATGCTCAATTATTGGCCCTCGTAGTTCAACCATTGGAGGAGCACGTCGAGTCGGGATATTTCGAAAATCCAGCTGCCACTCGTGTGGTAGTCATTGATGGCCTCGATGAATGCGAGGATCGACCATCCCAACTCGAAATCCTAACTGCTATATCCAAAGCGCTCCAGATTCATCGTTTGCCCTTGATTTTTCTCATCTCCAGCCGCCCAGAGCATGACATTAGATCAGCTTTTGGCTTCGGGTACCTCAGTGAGATTTCAAATCGACTCCCCCTCGACGACGAATACCTTCCATCGGAGGACATTCGTCATTTTCTTCAAGATAAATTTGCTGAAATCAAGAACACCCATCCGTTTAGGATGCATATTCCACCAGCGTGGCCGTCTAACGATGTCTTAGAGGCGTTGGTCAGTAAATCTTCGGGTCAGTTCATCTATGCGTCGACCGTGATCAAATTCGTCGCCTCATCCCGTCACCGGCCACATCAGCGCTTAGATATCGTCATCGGCCTCAGCCCGGCTCGCCGTGAAGTGCCCTTTGCTGAACTCGATGCTTTATACAGGCATCTTTTATCGTCCGTCGAGGAACCTGAGTTGGTCATCCGTGTTCTTGCCCTTCATTTTCTGTCGCGAGTCCCCACAGTGCCTATCATCGAATGTGTGTTGTCGCTCAATGAAGGAGGTATAGCCGAAGTGTTATTTGATCTTACCTCTCTAGTTTCGGTCGAGGACTATGAAGGAGAGGATCGACAAATAATGTATGTTTATCATGCGTCTCTGCAGGATTTTCTCCTCGATCGGTCGAGATCGGCCGGTTTCTATATCAATGACCCGGCGTTTCGGGGAGAATTGGCACATCTATTGCTACGGTACCTTAAAGGTAAGTATTTCAGACTAAACTAAATGCGCGCCTTTAATGCTCGTATTAGAACAACAGACGCCGAGAACTTTGGATATCTGGGACCTGTTTGACCATCTGCACGATGCTGTACCTACCGAGGAGCTTCGTGACGACCTGACAAATTTTTCAATCGCGTCCGCTTTGCTTGAATGGAATCAATCAATGTATCCAGAGTTTTTTGATTCTATCAGGTCATGGGTACGTGCCGCATTTGCGCATTCGGTCGTCGATTTTCTGATATTCACAACCACGCAGAAATTGATGGTCTAATATCATATGATCATCAGCTCCACCTATTCGACTTTGCTCAAGGAATAATGGACAAAATGTATTCAACCCCGCGTTCGACTGCTTTGGTTTCCAGCGCTGGCGTCAAGACGAGCTTGACATCTTTTGTCGACGGGGCAGCGTTATTCAAATATGATGCCGCTCTTCAGGACTTGGATCAACTTTCATTTGTGTACAACGTCCGCCGGGAACGTCAGTACGGTGAATTTATTCTAGAATTCTTGAGAGACTCTAATCGATCTGGTACGTACGCATTGAATGGTGAAAGGTATGCAACAGCGGCAGTGTACTTCTTAAAGCACATAAGGAGACACACGGAACGGTTAGCCCCTTCCCAAGACACGATTAACAGGAAATACAAAAGACAGAAAAATACCCCCCACCTTTGGCGCACGACGATATCCAAAGCACGATTCTCCGAAGCGGCGCAAATTACGCGATGGCAAGCCCAGAAAAAGACGAGATTGACTATAAAGCTGGTTTATTCGGAGCGCGTCTTTCGCCTGGCATTGAAATGCCTAACGCATGTACTCCCCCGCTCTAATATTTCGGACAAGTTGATTTCGCTCGCCCGTCAACTAAAATTCGGGCCATTATCGCGGAAGGATATCCGCTGGAAAGGAGCCTTGAAGCGAGCGGTTACTCACTACTTCGCTAAGGTGGAACCAGGGGGTATTTCACACTAGCGAGATTGTAGGTTGCCATTCCAAATCTTTCCGTCTCTCGTCACTGAATGCCGTAAAACAGTATAGCTATTAATAGTTTTAGGTTGACGAACCTTCGTAACCCAATGCTCAAGAGTAAACTAGGAAACCAATTTATGACTTTGCTCTCTTATTTGACAGAAAGATTCTTTCACACAAAGTTTGTGGGACCTAGCTTGCCTTTTCCGATGAAGCCATTGAAGCTAAGCGCGCTAATCAGTTGAGTTGAGACATCGGATTCAGATATTCTAATTTTAGAATCTTCATCGACAAAGCATACGGCGAAGAATACGAAACCTCCTCCGACTTCGCCAGAGGCCAAGAGAGGCTGTCGACTTTTCATCTTCATTTTGCAGAGATCCCCTTAAGGGCCTCTAGTGGAGCGTATATGGGCAGGCTTTCTTGCACAATTTGAGCGATCTCTACTTTTTGGTGGCACAAAAAAAATCCAAGACCCATGTGAAACATGACGCTGGATCTTGATGAAAGGAGATTCGAGTCTACACTCTCTTCTTCTCTGAACCACCGCTTTTCGCCTCTCCTCGCCTCTTTTCGTCCTTACTTCAAATGGCGCCTCCCCAAGGTGAGCTCTAGATGGCTTCAAAACTGTCTGAAGACTCACAATACACAACGGGCAGGTCACGCAAAAGAAGCGGATAACCGTCCCTTCGTCCCTTCAATACGAAGCTTCCTTTATGCCATTACCTTCTTCCTCATATTCTGCCTCAGTACGTATCTAGATTTTGCACGCAAGGCTTAAGTATGGCTAATTGGCAAGGTATGGACCTGTAGCCTGCGCCGAACTCGGTCTCGTATCACAACAAATTCATAAATATGGACGATTTGCGGAAAACTACGCGTCGTTGCAGTACAAGAACGTCCTAGGACTACTCCTGTGCGGGGTCATCATATCTCTACTCGTCTGTCTGACCCACTTCCTCATACCAATCGGATGTATGTTGTCCTACACTACTTTTCGTAATTCCGAGCTGACTTCAAGCTAAAGTCCTCATATTCTTTTCCCTGATTCTCGTGATCTTTTTCGGCGTTGGCGGCGGTGTTATCCGGACGGCTACTCCCTATCGAGGGACGAGCTGCAATAGAACAGTCGGAAGTTATCCCCTAGCGTGGCAGCCCTATGCTCACGAATGCAGTCGGGTTGTAGCTATCGAGGCTCTCGCATGGACATTGTGTACGTTGCTCGGCTTGTGCTCATTTTCTTTATATTGACCGTTCCAACTCAGTCGCTCTGTACTTTTTCGTTATTTTCGGGTCGCTTGGATACCTGTTCCGGATCACATTGAGGCCCACACCAGGAGGACTCTACGGATCTCCCACCCGCGCGGTCGTTTAGATACTATCCTTTATTTGGAGTGGTGTCTCCGCGTAGGGCCTTATTTTCGCTCCCTGCGACATAGTCTGTTCCGTCTTATGACTCTTAAGGCTGCCATCGTATTCTCTATTTCACATTAAATGCAGATTTTTAGCACCAAATGATATGTATTCACTGATTTAGGCATCTAGTCTCCACGAAGATGAAGCATGATTCATGAGTATCCATATACACGAAGACCTGAACTCCAATTTGAAGCCATGCCCGGTCTCTCCTTTCAGTTGCATGGAACGGTTGATGACGCGATCGGAGACGGGCCGGAAATACCATCCAATCGCATCGCTTCCAAAAACGGATCAAAGTCTTTGATCCGATGATCGCCCACCACTTTTCACTCGTTCCAATATATATACATACTTGAGAAAGACGCCAATAACTGGTTGAATATTCCCATTCAAAATATCTTTGATTCTACTAATCCGCCTCAACCTCAGGAGTAGTTTGGAATAGACACTACGATTGAAATATTCACGAGCGATGGGTGGTGGTTTTACCGCCGCAGAATCGAGAATCTTCGTTGCAAGAGCCGTAGTGCCTGTTGAGGCTGTCTCCTGTTTCTTTGTCCGATTTATTGATCCACTCGCGATAAGCCTTTGCATCCTTTTTTGCATCCTTTCGCTGCTGATCTCCGATCTTCTTTTCCTCCTCTTTAAGTTCTGGACAGCACGACCACTGAGTTCGGTACTCGCCAGAGGAGTTTGGGTCGTCTTTCTTCGCGTATAGCCCCGGGACACAGCTGTAAGGGTGGACGACGAATCCAAAGTCTTCGAATTTGTCGTCATGGCAAAGTTGCTGGTTAAAATTCTTCCTCTTCTCGCTGGTTTTTTCTTCTTCTGCGGTCAGCGAGGTACAACAGTCCCATAGACCGTTTGCTTTGAGTTTAGGAGTGTTGAACTTGCCAGTGGTACAAGCAGGTTGTTTCCCCAGAATCCGCTTCCCCATGCACCGTCCGTGATCGGTGTCTTTTTCGTGCTTATCATGTATTCTCTGCCTTTCGTGGGCTGTCAGCTTCTTTTCTTCTTCTGTGAGGTGATCGCAGCAGTCCCAGTGTTGGCCATCGAACCTCGGTTGCCTGTCTTTGTTAGGACAAGGGTTGTGTTCAAGGATCCATTTATGGCCTCCGCACTGCTGGTTTTTGTTGGCTACCTCACCAGATGTAGGGGAGCCGATGACGATGGGACTGAGCCCAATTACGATAACGAACAGGAAAGGAACAAATGCGTGCTTCATTGAAGCAGGTCTGTATCGTAGTTAGCTACAGTTATCAACGCCAATAAAGCTAAACATACTGCTCAGAATTTTGACTGAAAGCGGGCTTGCCTCGTTGACGCGGTTGCACTGTAAGAGGAGGATCGCTGGTCTGTGAGTACCGTACGCGGATAGCAGTGATTTATAGTCCGTCTCATTGAGACGCGTGTCAGGATTTGAGTGCTCTAACGGAGTGATTCGGGGATTGGACGATTATTTAGTTAACCTTCTAGGTGCGCATGTAAGACGTAGCAACACAATAACAAACTGACAGCTTTGTTTTTCGGCACCGCAGACACCACGATATGTCGAGGCGAACGTCGCAGGCGCACATAGGTAAGGTACACATACCCGACACACTCGTTCTGTAGAACGTTTACAGTGTGCCGAGGGTGTCGGAACTGTCGAATTCGACAGACGGTGTCGGGGTATCTATAGGGTGGCGGCGGCGGAATGGGGGGTAGGGATCGGCGAGTGGGGTGGGGAGGCAGGTAGGTGATGCCGGTTGGGTTGCAGGAGCAGGTGGGGGGTGGGCGGGTTAGAATGGCAGGAATGGCAGCACCTCCACGGCGGGTATTGGATGGGATGCTGGGGAGGGAAAATAGTGTCGCCGGTGGGTAGGGATGGGATGGCGAGTAGGGCGAGAGCCGCCGCGGGAACCAAAGCGGCGAATTGGAATGGGGGGGTTAAATGGCGACAAAATTTGTCGCTGGGATCGTGCGGCCTCGGTATATAAATAATAAAATTAATTGGTAATAAAATTTGACAGCGGATGGCGGGGTGGGGAATCGCGCGGGATGGGGCGGTGAAATTTGATTGGGGAATTGATTGGCGATAAAATTTGACGCCGGGCGACGGGGTGGGGAATCACACGGGAACCAAAATGGAAAATCGAATTTGTCGCCGAAATGTAGGGTGGGGAATCACACGGAATGGCAGTGGCAAAATAGGATGGGGGGATTCGTCGCCGGACGGCGGGGTGAGAAACAGCGCGGGATGGGGGCGGCGAAATTGGATGGGGAATTAATTGGCAGATAAATTTGTCGCCAAAATGTGGGGTGGGGAATCGCACGGGATGGCAGCGGCGAAATTGGATTGGGTATTAATTGGCGAAAAAATTTGTTGCCGGACGGCGTGGCGGGAGATTGCATTGGCGCCGGGATCGGGGTGGCAAAATTGGATGGGGGGATTAATTGGCAATAAAATTTGTCACTGGATAGCAGGTGGGGAATCACATGGGATGGGGACGGCAATATTAGATAGGGGATCAATTGGCGACAAATTTTGTTCCCGATTGGGTGGGGAATCAGGCAGCCTCGGCGTGTAAATAATAAAATAAAAAGCCTCAGCGTGATAAGAATAAAAAGGGTGTGGCATTATTTTATTCTGGCTTCGGCGTATTTGAAAACTGGCTACGGCGAGGGTTCGGGATTGGCTGTCAGGTAAATTTGAGTTCTCTCGGGATAATCTGGCACGAACGAATGGCGTCTGACTGGCGCTTAATTTCGGCTTTTGGAATATTTGAAAAAAATGGTGACGGCGAGGGTTAAAAAATGAGATAGATGAGCTTGCAGGACTACATAGAGAGGGGGGAAGTAATTGGGATTGTCAGAGAAATGGGAATTGTCTCGGGATGAGCTGGCATGAATGAATACATGGTATCTCGGCGTCACTTAATTTTGGCTTCGGGATGTTTGAAAAAATGGCCATGGCGTGGGTTTGAAATGAAAAGGAATGAGTAAGGGGTAGAAATTAGGATAAATGTGTCGCCGGGATAACGTGGAGAGAGAAAAATATTTGGAATTGATTGGCAGGAAAATTGACATTGTCTCGGGATTACCTGGCATAAACGAATGGCGTCTCGGCATCGCTTAATTTCGGCTTCGGGATATTTGAAAAATGGCCATGGCAAGGGTCAGAAATTGAGAGGAATGGGTTTTCGAGACATTTGGAGAGTTGGAATTGTAAATAAAATGGGCACTCTCTCGGCATTAGCTGGCATGACTAAATGGCGTCTCAGCGGCGGCTAATTTCGGCTTCGGGATATTTGAAAATGTAGCCACGGCGACTCATCAGTGAGGATGACTGTAAATCAAGATAGACGGGTTTTCAGTATTACATGGAAAGGTGGAAAATATCCGGGATTAGCAGGTAGAAAGGCCATGGTCTCGGCGAGTACAGTGGCCTCTCGGCGTCGTCTCGGCGTCGTTTAATTCCGGCTTTGTGGCATTAAAAATCGCTATTGCAAAGGTTACAAAATAATATATTCAACTTTTCAGCCAGGGAATGGCAGTTATAACCTGTAGGTTTCTTGCCGCCCACTTGTACTTGCAAACCGCTCGGGTTTACCTGTCAAAACGAGCAAAAGGATTGAGAAATGAATCAGATAGAGCTTATTTTGACGAATTTCGCATAATCTCAATCATTTCTTCATTAATAAAAGAGTTCTTGGGCCAGGTCACCTCAATCAACTCATCCATGCAATATAACATTGATGTCACCTTGTTGGCTATTGCTCAAATATTTGAACAGGCCACTCATTGAAAGAACTTTGTTGCACTCCATAAGCTTCACTGTGAATTCACCGACTACAAAGAACTCTTGAACAAAGGGAGACTCCAAAAACTTATAGGAGAGCAGCAGTTTCAAGCACTGTTCAAGTCCCTGACAATGTGAGTCTTCCGCATCAAAAAGGGAGTCTTTCAACGAATTGTGTTGTGAATTTTATTGCTGGGTATATCAAATTTATCAAAGAGAAAGGTAAATGCTTGCCTCTTGCTTTCTTATTATTGTCCTGAGGCGTAGGTGATGTGAACATCACAAAGCCTCCTACTCATTTCTTATAAGAACCTCTGTAGCCAAGCAGCCACTCAGCATTTCCAGTTATTAAGAATACTGGTCTGCTCTGGTATTGGATTCATTCTGAAGGTTAAGGGGATAATGATATTTTCATCTACAGATCATGGGGATTACCCGAACAATTGAATGAATTTCTCTAAGATTCATTGAAATCAGCTTTATATCTTTCATTTCTCTTCAGTTTTTTATGCTTTTGGGCTCGTTTCGACAGGGGAACTGAAGCAGAGATAGGTTTGGGTATGCAAAAAGATAGAGGCAGCTTATCCATGCCAATTTGCAGCCGTAAAACCGTTCGAAACATGCTCAAGAACATGTTTTTCGGCTCAGAAATGAATCAGATTTTGTGAAATTCATCGAAATCAGCTTTATCTCATTCATTTCTGGGTCGTTTTGAGTGTTTTTGGGCTTGTTTTGAATGTTAAACCTGCGCGGTTCAAGGGTACAGGCAGGTGGAAAGATACCCGCAGGTTCTACTTGCAATTCCCGACCTGAAAAGCTGGAATCTTAAGGGTTAAGCCATTATTGTAGCTGTTTTTAATGCCACAAAGCCGAAATTAGTTGACGCTGAGACGCCATTATTTGGCGCCATAATGCCGAGATCAGGCCAATTATACCTGGTGATCCCGGGAAATTTCCCCTCTATGTAATCTCACAAACCAATCTATCTCAATCCCTACCAATTGCTCTAGCTGTTTTCAAATATCCCAAAGCCGAGACGCCGAGACAATGGCCTGTCTACATGGTAATCCCGAGTTAATTTCCCCTCTCTATGTAATTCCACAAACCCTGCTATCTCAATTCCCAATCCTCGCCGACAACACCGCCGTAGATATCCCGAAGTCAAAATTACGCGCCGCCGAGGTGCCATTCATGGATGCCAAGTAATCCTGAGACAATGCCAATTTGTCTGCCAATCAATCCCGAATATTTTCCTCTGCACATAATCCTGCCAACCTATTTATCTTGATTTACAACCCCTCTGTAGCCATTTTTTCAATATGCCGAAGCCAGACTAAAATCATGCCAAGACTGTTTTATTTGATTATTTTCACGCCGAGGCCGCACAATCCCTCACCCCGCCGTCCAGCAACAAATTTCATTGCCAAATAATGTCCCCATCTGATTCGCCAGTTTGGTTCCCGTGCAATTCTCTCCCCACCCCTCCGTCCGGCGTCAAATTGCCATTTTAGTTCTCACGCGACCCCCACCCTGCTGTCCGGCGACGAATTTTATTGCAAATAATCACCCCCACATTTGATTTGCCATTTTGGTTCCCGTGCAATTTCCCACCCCTTCATCCAGCGTCAGATTTTATCACCAAAAATCCCCACATCCGCTTCGCCATTTTGTTCCCGCGCGACCCCCACCCCGCCATTCGGCGACGAATTTTATTGCCAAATAATCCCACATCCGATTCGCCGTTTTGGTTCCCACCTGATTTCCCACCCCGTCGCCCGGCGTCAAATTTTATCGCCAATTAATTCCCCCAATACAATTTTGCTGCCGCATCCCGTGTGATCCTCATCCCGCTATCCGGCGTCAAATTTGTCGCCATTTATTTCTGCCATCAAATTTCACCGTTCCCATCCCGCGGGATCCCCACGTCTGGCATCAAAATTTATTTCCAATTAATTTTATTAGTTACATGCCGAGGCCGCACAATCCCAGTGACAAATTTTGTTGCCTTTTAACCCCCTTTTCCAATTCGCCGTTTTGGTTCCCACGGCGGCTCCCGCACAACTCTATTCCGCCCATATAATCTCGCCGTTTCCATCCCGCGCAATTCCCCACCCGCCATCCGGCGACAAAATTCCCCCGCCCGCCGCCCAGCAAGAAAATTTATTACTATTTATTCCGCCCATATAATCTCGCCGTTTCCATCCCGTGCGCTGCCCAAACCCGCCATCCGGCGCCAAATTTATTGCCATTTATACCCCATCCATTTTCGCCACCCATCCCGTGTGATCCCCCACCCCGCCGTCCGGCGACCAAATTTGTCGCCATTTCACCCCCCCATTCCAATTCGCCGCTTTGGTTCCCGCGGCGGCTCTCGCCCTACTCGCCATCCCATCCCCCCCCTACCGGCGACACAATTTTCCCTCGCCGGCATCCCATCCAATACCCGCCATTGAGGTGCTACCATTCCCGCCATTCTAACCCACCCCATCCCACCTGCTCCCCCAACCCAACCGGCATCACCTACCTGCCCCCCCCCCACTCGCCGATCCCTACCCCCCATCCCGCCGCCGCTACCCTATAGGTACCCCGACACTGTCTGTCGAATTCGACAGTTCCGACACCCTCGGCACACTGTAAACGTTCTACAGAACGAGTGTGTCGGGTATGTGTACCTTACCTATGTGAAGGTATGGTCTGTTTACTCAATAACTCGGACGTGCAGACTCCAGCCGTTACGCCACTAGGCTAGTCGTCAATTTTGGGTTATTCCCGTAATGTCGAATAATAAACTGTTCAGTCAAGCTAAGCCTGGGTGACAGTCCCTCAGCAGAATTGAAATTATTCCTGCTTGCTCCTGTCGCTCAATTTAATACCCCAGATCCATAAAAAGTTAAACCTCGAATCTGAACTCGTGTACATGGTTTTGAATGAAGTGCTTTCTTCAAGTACAACTTTAGCGGGGGGCTTGAACAATCGAACCTCGAATTAAATTTGCTCTTCAGTAGTGATTCCATTCTGAGCTCTTCACCTCTTTATGCCCTTCTCTTATTTAAATGTCTAGAGGGTTACACTAACGGATTTGTGGCAACACCGCACGCTACCCCTAAGAAAGAAAAAAGTCGGTCGACACCCCAAGCACTGTCAATGCAACGTGCTAACAACTATGAATTCTCTTCGCTTTTACCAGTGCTATTAGCGTAAGGTAGAAAAGGATCCCCTTCTCCACGTCTAGCTGCGCAATTTACCAGCTAAGCAGACAACCGCCTTAGGAGCCCTAGTCTTATGCTATATGCATGCAGGTCACTACGAAGATAATTTATTCTTTAATGATTGTCGCAGTTTCTGCGCAGGCGAACTTCCACGCTCATGTGAGCTTGATGTGCGAAGTTCAGGTTGGCTTCACAACTCACCTTTGATTCAATACCACCTCCCCTCCGACCTCTCAGAACGACGTCACTGGATTATCCACTTCTTTCTGCAAGCCGAACAATGTCGATACTGTCATTTCCAAGGCGGAGCTTCATTGCAGCGACTTGCACCCAAATTGTAGGGTGTAGGGGGAAGTCACTGCGTTTAGTGTCAACGCTAGAAACGCGGTCTCAAGGCAGTCGACGTGCGTCCAAATTTTGAGTGATTTCTTGACAGTATGGGTATCGAGACTTTGAATAATAGGCAAGCTCTCGAAGAGGCTCTATTGACGTTTAGTACGACGGCCAAAAACTCGAAATGTTTTGCGGTGTTGAGCCGCTGCGACCGCGCTACGGCGAAGGCTGCCTGGAACCAAGGCGGTGAACTGATGTTGAGTTGCACTGTATATTCAAATAACATTCGTTGGTGTACGTATTAGATAAGAAAGTTCGAAAGCCACCTTTCAATCCGACTTGGCGCTGAATGCTGAACGACCCACATTCTTCGGAGAATAAGTAAGTACATTGTTCCGTCGACGGATCAAAAATGCTGATTCGGGAGCAAGGGCGTCAAGGTTTCGCGCATACACGAACCCGTTAGTTGGATAGGTCGTAGTATTGGAACTATACTCGTAGAGGTCTTCTTAGTTGACGGCTAGTGTAACAGGAAGATGTTTGTACCGTTATATCACCGCTCAAGAACATGTCTACCGCATTCAGCGATTTATACAACTCTGACGTGCCAGCTCGGCTTGGCTGTGCGGCTTCGGGTTAAGAGTGTGTCGGCCTTGGGTAACGCAAGAACGCATTATTTGAGTATTCTCGTCATCGTTCTCGACAACCACCGACTGATCCACAAAAAATATACTCGACAGCTCTCCACGTCGCACATGGCTAGGGAAAAAAAGTTTATTTTAATTTATTTTAATTCCCTCCAGGGGATAACGATAACCAATAATAATAAAGTACAGGTGCACAAAGGCGATTGACTATATTGCGTACTCTTGAATGCTTAAATTGGAAAAGTCGGGGAGGGGTTCAATTAAATATGCATCAGGAATGTCATACTGTCGAAGCACTTTGGGACAGCTCGACATCCTTATCTCGACTCTGGTAAACGGACTTGGAACCAGCCTTTTGGTCGGAGAACTCCATCCGCGAGGTTACATCGTGCACAGTTGTGTCCGACCAAGCCCTGCCCATCGAAACCCTGATTATGATCGCCTGTGGGCAAATAATCTGGGAGATTTGTGCGTTTAGGTTTACAGTCTCGTGCAAATAATTACTAGCAGCTCACATCTAACGCAGCCATGATACTGCTGAGCGGAATCGCTACAACGTCGCCTCCTGTTGTCGCGTTGGCAATGACGAACGCGAGATTGCCAACTGCCAATGGGATAGCGGACTCGACAATGATCGCGACGATTCCTGTGTAGTCCGAGGAAAAGTTCATTTGACGAGAGACGTAGAGGATTCGCCCGACGAGAAGCCCGGTGAGGATGATCATAAGGGTGGTGGCTATGGAGATCCAAGGAACGGCGAAATTTGTTGTCGCAAAGAATGACGTCTCCGGGATGGCCGTAGACACGATGAAAAATATGCCCATCACTGCAAATAACATTAGACGACTCAAAAATAATTCAGAATCATGAGTTAAAGTGTACTTACCGACCTCAGCAATAAATAAGAGAACAGGAAGGCACATAAGACGCCAGGTCGCGTTCCAGATAGTATAACAGCGGTAAAGCTTGGCGGCAGAAGTCAGCAATTATTGCACCAAATATGACGCAAAGACCTACTAATAATGCGTCCGTCAGTGCAAGAGAAACTACGCCGCACACAACGTTCAACACTCCCCACCAGCTACTACTGGCAGCAGCGAAATACCCCATAGGCCCTCCAGGGAAATCCCGATGATCAATCCACATGAACTCCTGGGTAACCCCATTCGTAGCAACCATAAGCGTGAAGAAGAACAGCTGGACGAAGCTGAACCCAATGAAGAGGTTCTTCTTGCTCGTGGTCAGGGTGTTTGTGTGCTTCAAGAGGTGCCATGTGTGGAACACCATGTAGATGTCGAATCCTGTGTTTTTTTTTTGTATCAAGCAGAGTTCGGGGATGTACTTGTCTGTGTGATACTTACCATAAGCGATGGTGGCAAAGTTGTTGCCTATCCAGATGGAGCGCTCAATTGGGAGGGTAGACATCTCGGTTCTCGAAGCAGAGCTTATCGAATTGGGGACTGTGCCTTGCACTTTATATCCTCGAAATAAGAAAGAAAGTCTTACCCGTTTTATCTGCTCTTGATTCGACGCTTGCAGTGATGAACGCCCTGAGATTTAGCATTAGGTGTCATCATCAATTAATAAACCGTTCCCAATGGATTGGATGAAACGATTCAATGCGACAAAATAGAGCCGAGTTGGAATTAGCACGACCTTTTACCATTTAACTGGATTCGAACGTTTTTGACCACGGCTGGTTGTAAGGTTCCCATACCTCATACCGTCCCATCGTCTTCTCTCAACTCCGATTACTTCTCTTAAAGCCAAGCCTTCCGGCGCGGGAGATTTAGGCGGAACTGTTTATCCCCTCCCACAGTTAATTAACGCCCCGTTCTTCTTAAATTGTGCGGAATACCTTGCAGACAAGCCGACTACGAGCAATAAGTTACCTCGCACGAATTGAAATCGCAGTCTTTGTAGCGATCAAAGAGATAAACATCTGGCGTTGAATTTCGTCCCATCACGTACCAACCTCTCTTTCCCTTGGACAAACGTTCCTGAGGCTTTTTTCTGTCACCAGAACTGCCATTCGAGTATTTTTATGAGCGCAGTGGAAGAACTTCCTGTGCTTTTTTGAACCAAAAAGGCATCAGGCACAAGCTTCACGATGCAGATCACGCGGATCATTTGTTAAATTCCGTTCCTCTGTGTATGTGGTTCCGTTAATGTCGATCGCAGTCATTTTGCAGTGGTCAGGAGTATTCACCACACTAGAATAATGTAGGGCTGACAGAAGTGTTGCCCGCTGACAACGAAAAATTCTACAACATGCAGAATGCAATTACGACTAGAAAATTTTGCACAGCGCATTTAATCATGTCATTTTCCTCATAATTATAATCAACGCCTTTGTTTTTTCTTGGGATTAAAATTTATCTGATAGTGTCACTAACGGTCGGTGATATCATTACTAAAAGCCTAGCTGCCTTGTGTATCAGCCTTTCACGTTGTTCTGATAAATTGCGTCTTAGGCATTTCATTCCAGTAACAATGAGAAATATCACGTCTTTCCCCTCGACTTTCATTCTAAATCAACGCCAGTTCCACCCATAAATACCCCTGCCCCATCCCAGCCCAATCGAAAATACTCTATACCCCCAGGTCCGCGGGTATAATCCATCAAATCTCCGTAATCCCTTTCCGAGTTCTCAGCAACAGAACCGCCGATCAGGGGGGCCTGATGACAGATTAGCAGACTGTGCGAGTGATGCTCGATCGAGGCTTATATTCAGACTATTTTCGAATTGGGTTAGATTTCTCCCGTGCTTCAAATATGAGCAGAATTAATTGACCCGAGGTCCGGTCAAAGATAGCTCGTTCTGGATGTGGAACCCAGACTAGAGTACGTGGCGAGAGATTGAATTGGACCCTAGGACTTAGAGTAGGCATGGGTACTCTCCATTAAATTTCGCACCGGGTGCAGATGGACGAACGGCGGATAGATGGACAGAGTTTCCAGTAGCTACCGTTGCATACACATTTTACCAGAATAAAAATTCGCAGGTTGACACACTGAGTGGGAAGACCTGGACCGGAACTTAATTAGAAATGACCCAATCCATGCCGTGTAATGAGAGTCGGGGATGATCTTAGTATTGGGATGAAAGGGCCGTGGAGCGAGATGAGTAGTCGCAATTTCATCAGAGAGCTTCCTAAGGGTTTTGGCGATGAAGAGGATATATAGAGTAGATAGCGGAAGGGACGAAAGCCTGTTGACGACCTCTAGGCTCCAGCGCGCCAGGCAGCAGCGGAGCATTTCTGAAGTCTGAAGACGTAGAAAGAGTTCCAAGTTCCAACGGAACAAAATTCAAGCGGAGCTTCGGCATAACCCTTCCCATCACGGATTTCCTTCCGTCTCTCAATGTCCCACTCACCATCAACGACGTTCTGGGGGCTTCCTTTTACATGTGAATCCTGCTCTCAATGCTACCATCGACGACTCTTGCTCCCCTTTTCGAGTGCTCGAAACCCTGGTGTGTGCGTGGCTCACGAAGAGATAACCCCGCCACCACCCGACGAACAGAATGCTATGAGCTTAGGCTACGGGTAAGCAATCCCTTCTCGTTCTACTCAAGAAACTTACCTATTCGCATTCTTCACCAGTTTTAATGGGCCGTCTATGTGGAACCAATAGAATGCCGCTTGGGAGTTTATATGGTCGACCATAACGGACTACTCCTGATCATCAACCTGCCCGAGTCGTTCTTCTCACAGTCCCGCCCACAAGGACCTCCGCCTTCTGGCAAGTCTGTGAGTAATGTAGGCCCTCAGGTGCATCTTCGCTCCTTACACAGCTTAGGTTGCAGCTAGGAGAATTCTGCCCACTACTCAATAGTAAAACATCAGCCGACTCCCCCTGCCTATTCCTGCTCTCAACGACTCCATTTCCTTCCAAATACGACATGTCAAGACCAGTTGCTGTATAATCGACCTGAAACTTGTATCCGCAGTGACGTTGCTCTCGGTACCGCCACCGACGTGTCGAAGGCAGAGAGAAGGAGGGTGTTGGGATACGAGTAGGGCTCGGACGTGGATATCGAACCAGAGATGGGATTGGAGGGTGGAGACGGAGTGTCGTGTAGCAACGATCGTCCTCGTGAGGGTAGATATTGCCGGTGCTTCTCGAGCTCCAGTCGTCGTGTTGGCGATTTGCGGTGAAGACGAGCTCCAAACCATTCAGATTGAGACAGGCTCGACTGTCGCGGTTTTCAAACACTACCTTGTACGACTATCATTATTTCTACCCTCCTTTGACTTGCTAACCGAAGAACACAGGCTCAGGACTCAAAAGTAATTTGTCGTATTCCTGAATCGCAGGTATATGTGTATCAATGCACGCCCTCCACCCTCCGCTCAGCCTCAACCCACAAACCGTTCTCCTTCCCAATGACCACACCCTACAAAATTTGGCCATTCTGGGGTACAGTTGCTCGAGCCCATCTTTCAACTTGGTTCCCACCGACGTTCGTCTGGGGTCGGTATTTCTTCACACTGCTGCATTAGGACGGCCTCTTCATCATTCTCCACATCCTTGCTTGCACCCAAACCTCATGGATGTCTTCAACATGAACGTTTGATCTTCGTTCCACCAATGCTGTGCTCTTGTGCACTCGAACCGCAGCTCTTGGGATATGAAGTCGTTGTTCGAAGGGATGAGAGGTGGAATGCAAGGCAGGGGTGGGTGTATGCGCATGAAGAGGTGGATTGGGTGGAAGATTCTACGGTCAGAGTTCTCGAGGAGACTTCACGAGGAGGACGAGAAAGAAGACGGGGACAAGGCAGCGTGTCCTGGACCTGCCGGTCACACCGGCCCGCCGTGGTGCCTGGATTTGCAAGGATGATTTCGCTTTCTCGAAAATCAATTTCCTCCCGTCCATCCTTCAGGACGACCTACCTCGATATCGTCGGCCTTGGTGGTTTGCATATTGGGCTTCGTGTACCCGCCGTCTCTAGGCCAGACGTCGACCTCTTGGGGGTCGTATTTCATTCAACTTCTACGTTGTTTTCATTACCTCAACTCTCTTTCTCGACACGAACATTCTCGATATTGTCTTCTGCAGTTGTTCAAGCGTTAGGGATCACTTTCCTAAACCCTTCTCGCTCGAGTTTCGCGATCCTGTGACCGATTTGCCTTTGGGAGTTGCACCACGTCATCAGGTTGAACCGCCGCCTCAAGCTCTTGTTTGGCATAGATAACTGTAGCTACGATCGATTTTCGTGCGTATTTACTTGCCTTCCTCGCCGCTTTTCCTAACCATCCCTCCAGGATTTTCTCGTCAAATCATTTTCGAAGCTTCTCAACTTGCGCGTCCAAATGCTTGTCCTGCCAATCTAGTCTTGCGACTCTACTTTTGGTCAAGGCCTGTATAGACGAAAGTGCGTTGGGAATGGAACAGCGAAGGTCCGGTGGAGGAGGACGGAGGACTGCCCATTTCAGCTAAGGTGTGTATACTGAGGTTTTCATATTAGTATTTTTCTCATTGGTTTTCAGGTTTTGGAGGCTTGGTTGCCCTCGCCTTTCCATTTCCTCTAATTTTGGCGTTCTGTTAGTTACGAACGAACCTACGAGCAGACCCACCTGCAACTCAATCTTTGAAATTCGCATGCGACAGTCGTTACGAACGAACCTACGAGCAGACCCACCTGCAACTCGATCTTTGAAATTCGCATGCGACAGTCCCGCTCGTACTACTACCTATCAGCGACTTCACTTCGAGTGCTCGAACTTATTGCATCATATCTTTCAATGATCACTGACTGGCCACCTCGTCGATTTTCGAATATTTATTCCCTTCTTTCACTGGATTGTACGTTACATATGCCAGTACTGCGCCGACAGACATATGCCTGCCACGTGTCGCGGAAGGACCACACAATCCAACCATATCTTCAGAGTGTGCTCCTTGAGCTCGGCTCTTCGACGTCGTTCATTATTTTGCACGGTTTCTCGGAAACATTACTGTGAGTACGACTACGGTTACACCTTCTCTTTCTTCTGCTAATCGAATTGAAATCTGCCAGCTTCGGCCGCGACCGAGTGCGAATTTGTTCAGTATTGGGTGTTCGATGAATTGATGCGTCTTAGACGTTTCCTGCACCACCTCCTCCATGCGAGAAATCCATCTTCGTTCCTCCTTGCACGACACAGGCTATTGGCTCCAGCTTATTCGTAATATGACGACTTCCATCTCGATCTTCCCTTCCTTTCCTTTCCACGTTGGCATTTCAAACCATGAATCCCTCGTCCTTCGCGAAGCTGGAATACGAGGAGCTCGTCATTTTATCGACCGTTCTCGGATTGTCATTGGCGTGTTCCGCTCGAACTTATCTGAGCCAGTTTGCAGTGCATTTTGGCACTAGCTTCACCACTCTGCGGACCTTCGAAGACTCAAGCGTGGTTGGAAGTGGTTGGAAGCTGGTGGCTTTGCAGGCTGGTTCTGTGGACTTCAGGCTCAAGTCCACGTCTCCAAACAATGAGGAGGAGGATACAGCTCCGGTCGCTGCCGGGATCCCGGGCCGAAACGGTGCCTGGATTCCGGAATCCTTCAAAACCATCTTTGTTTCCTGCTCGCGTTTCGTCAGCGTAATCCACCTCGCCAGCGTCGACCTTGGAGGTTCGTACATCGAACTTCGTGTGGCCTTCGTTTTCTGGTTCAGCGACCTCATCTTGGGGTTTATTTTTCATTCACTTTCTCGGTCCTTGTCATTTCCCTCATCCTCCACCTTCAGCGAAATCCATCTTGCAATCGTCGGCCATGGTGGCTCAACGGTGTAATTCAACATTTTTAATCCTTTTCTTTAGTGTTTGAAGCTCCATCGTTTCATTCGTGTACGACCACATTCACAGCGTCGTCACTCAAAGATTCACTTTCAAACATAAATTTGAGAAAGTACACATTTTCCCGGATGAATTAGAAGGCTACAAAGAAATTACTACGGCAAGGGGTGTAGTGTTCATATTCCTGGTATCTTCCTCCTCATGATCATCTGCGTCTTGTATTTCACTGGGCTCAGGATCTGTATCTGCATCTGCATCCTTTCCCATGGTTGTTAGAGTGTTGCCATCCTCGTCCATGGAAGAAAGTGTCGGTGCATCGTTGAAGAACTCGATGAGAATGTCCCTTAGGAAGTAAACCCCTGTCACAACGACCAATTCCAGTTCATGCCTCCCTTGCTCCAACTCGTCCAACTCGAAATTTTGCAATTGGGGTTTTTGCGCAATTTCATTGGTGGAGATGTGGCGAAGTTCCTTTCCGTTCTCTTGGATAGAAACAGATGTGTTAAACTCTTGATAATGTAGCAGACTTAGTCGGAGGCGCGATGTGGTAATGAGGGAGAGAAATATGTGTGCAATTGTTCCTTTCCTCCACTGGGTGACGAAGTGTGAGCGTACAGCATCTGGAGAGTAATAAAATGTTGAAGAATTCCTCTTTTGTTCCTTTTGTTCAGTCCACCATCGATCCCGATTCCGTCGAACAAACTCGGGCTGTTCTCCGGATCCATTGGATGAACCAATATGGAGAAGGTTCTTGTTTTCAGGGATGAAATGAACTAGAGTTGGACCCACTGTTACGGAGCGAGTTGTGCCATTCTTCATGACATCAGAGATGAGATTTAGGTCGAAGCTGTGAAAAGTACATGCAGTTGGAAAGCAAAGCCTTCCCACCTCCCACTCAGAGATTCCAAGATCCGCAAATTTGTATGTGACTTTCAAATTTGGCTTTGGATATTGGTAAGCTTTCTCCAATAGTTTACTTTCCGCATTAATAATGCGTTCAATTGTTGCATCCATCTCGAGTCGTTCACTTTCACGTTGAGGGTTCCAGTGCTCGAATCGTTGCCTGAACTGCTCCGTAAAAGCAAGCCGAAGCATCATCTTGTAACTGTATGCCAGTGGTCTATTCTTTTTGACTAGTCCGTCAATTTCAGAAACCACATTCCTTAGCGCTAAACGTCCCACTTCAATACCTGCCAACCATTGTGCGTCAATGAACTTCAGTCCATCCTCCCATTGGTCCTGAGGATTGAACCCTTCTTGCTCCCTCCATGGCCGACCCTCTTTTTCAGCACATTCACTTGCTCTCTTCATCTCCTTCTCCATCCTCTCCTTTGTTTCCTCCCTTTCCTTCTCCAAACGCTTCCGTCGTCCAATCAGAAACTCGGACAACATCCACTCCTTTAACCGCCCGTTCTCCTGTTTTGTGGCGACCATACCAATACAATTATCCATTCTTTTACGTAGAATGCCCTCTAATTTGATTGACGACGTGACAAGAGCCAATTCGCGCTTTGTCCACTCAAATGCCAACTGAATATCCAGCTCAATAAGCTCCCATTGTGCTTCCTCACTAGTTGCAGCTTCTAAAGCGTGATGACAGTCATACCAAGCGTCTGACCGTATGCCACCCATATCCTCAACAATCCACTCACTCCAATTTCTTATTAGCTCAGTCTTGAGATGGTGCTCATATCCCCGATCGAGATATAACTGGTCATGCTTAGTTGGAGCCGGAAGACCTAAGATGTAACCCCCATGCCGAATATTGGATTCAGTCCGTTTGGGAAGAAGACTCCATTTCCATGGAAGGGTTGCCGTTGTAAGAGCAGGAGGATACTCTCTGTTCACTTTAAGATCCGGTTGCGAATTTTCCAGTGCTCGAGAGTGAAGATTGAGGGCCTGCGTTATGGACTTGTAATATGTTGCTAGAGCGCCAAAGAGTGTAGCATTGTTTGTTCTCCAGGGATGTTTCTCACCAATCGACGACTGCAAAAATGCCTCCATTTCGCTTGCGATGCGATTACACGTTACATTAGCATCAATGTACTTCAATCCACCATTTTCCTGCAGAAGTGTGACCGCAATTCGCTTGTTGATATCAAAGACTGTCATGTACAGACGTTTCTGCCTAGGGACATTTGCTGTGAGTGTGAAGTACAAAGCAAGATTTTCAGGACTCTGAAATTGCTCAAGAGGGCCAGTGAAGGGAGTGATCCACTCAAGGAATCGGCGTTCAGGAACCAAGGGAAGGGTATTATTGCCTGTCGACTCGATAACCTTGAACTCTTTCTCGGTAGTGACAAGCGGCTCATCCTTGGTTAGTTCCAGCTTTACAGTCACATCCGTTTTTTCGTCCCAACTAGGGTTCCATGCCCAAACTAGAATTCGAATGATCGACAGCGCGGCTTCGAGTCCCAGCCAAACTAATGTACCATTGTCCTGGCTGTTGCTGACCAATGTGAAGCATCCAATATATCCAGCTACCGCGGCAGGAATGGACAGACAGAGAATTATCCAGGAGATAAGCATGAAGGCATGGTCAAAAGTGGGAGAGGGGAAGTGTTTGTTATGCAGCTCATGTAATTGACGAATGATGTTCTCAGGATTAGAAAACGAAAGTCTTAACATTGCGATAGAAATATGGTGTTCCGATTTGTTGGTGCTTTCCATTGGTTGTGTGAATGAAGGGGAGAGAAACTGCTCAAGGCTCCAGAGAGATTGCTCAGCAGGAAAATCCACATCCCATAGAAGATAATGTCCGAGCCAAGAGTCCATCTTGTTGTTATTGTCCTTTGATAAATCATCAATTAGGACACTATCCATGACCATGAAGATGATTCGATTCTTCATGAGAGAAATGACGCGGGATTGAATAAGGAACTGACAGCATACAGCGGTGAGGGAACTGCCGACAGTCCGAAGAAGAGGGAATATCCACGGTGTATGCACCAACGTGGGCTTTGAATTCGGCAAAAGAAGAGCGATGTAAGGGGTACCACTAATAACGGCCGCAATGACGGTGAACAAGATAAGCGAAACGTTCCAATGTTGGGATTTCCACTCAATCGAGAGTTTCCGTGGATTGTCGATGTGCTTCTCCTCAAGTATGTGCATGAGCCGCGTCTCTGCCTTATAGCGTTTCCCATCTATCGCTATAAGGGGAGTGACAGTCCCCGCAGGTTTGAATCCGGCATTGTGGAGCATTCTAGCTCCTAGCCATTTTTCTTGAGAGAACTTTACAGCGAATGGACGTAAAGAAATGGTGATTTTCGGGATGGAAATACAGGAAATGAGGACGGAAATGCCGACTTTGACGATACCAAGGCTCCCGAAGATCGACAGAGGCGCAGCTGCAGCGTAGAGATATCCGCCGTCGAGAGCGGATCCGACATGCTGCTCGCATTGATCAGTACCGAGCAGAGGTAGAAGGGCTGCGATGTCTTGTATGCCCCCAGTAATTGTTGCTCCGACGTTTTGAGTTGGACTGGACATCTGGTCTGGTAGTGAGTTACGGCAGGGCAGTTCTTGTTAGAAAAGCGCACCAAGAAAAATGTTAGTTGTATTCTCAGAAACGGTGATGTTGTACGACTGTATTTTCCTAGAAATTAGCCAGCTTTAGTCGCACGTACCACAATTGAGTCGAACGCATACCTGGCAGTGAGAGGTTAAGGCGAGAGGTGTGTCAGCAACGTCCTTTCGAGCAAGCGCTGGCAGGCCTCGCCTGTGCTTCGTGGCAGAACTCGACACATGTTAGTGACGGGACGGATAATCGACGTTCATTAGCTCATTGCGAACTAGTTCTGCGCGTCGTTGCGTAGATTGCTTTGATCTGCTTTTCTGGAACCTTCATTTCATAACATTGAAAGTCTTGCGTCGGCTCCAAATAGCGCTGTCTGAGTAGATCTGAAGAAATACTGTTTCTTGAGAAAACGAAATCAGTTTCATTCTGATCGTATCTGTACAAATCGGCTATGGACTGTATTCTCGGTATTCGATAGAGACCCGAAATGCAAATTGGTCAACTAAGCTGGAGAACCCGGGAACTAAGCGTGAAAGACAAGAATAAACGAAGAATACTCACCTCAATACCAGGAGGCCGGCACGTTGTGATCCATTAACACAGCCATGAAGTGACTGCATGCATGTATATGTAAAAAATTCATATAAAAAACTAAAATGGCGTACTTCTCGTGTTTCGTTAAGGATAAGATACTCGTGAATAGAATTGGGCTGGAAACGGCGCATTAGTGAGAGGTTGGTTCCTTGGTATTTAGAGAAGACTTACGCTCAGTCCGAGAAAATGACCCAGGGAAACGAATCTACTCTAATAAGCGCTCACAGAAACGACACTTAACTTTATCATGGGCTCCAGAAATAATTGAAGCGAACGGGTTAAGAGGGAATGACTACATGTGGGCGATCAGGGTATACGGGTCAAAATAACCAAAAAAAAATAAAATCGGGTGTTGTAAACACGACAGATGTCAGTGCCTCTGACGGGGATTGGCACGCGAAGTAACTGCGTGGTCTCGATCAGGATGCGTAGGCAGTATATCTTGCGGTAGATCACTGCGAAAATCAGTTTCCCCATCGAGACGGAAGATTTTAGTGGGCTTTCTCGACGACGTTCTTGCCCGCCGCCTCTAGGAGAAATCCAGACAAGTTCAGCACAACACTGGTTCCTGCACATCATTACCCGGAGCTGACGCCCATCTCTGTCAGAGTTTCTCTGTGACTTCCCAGGTTCCAAGCCCGTCCGCCCGCCGCCCTATCCAGCTGGAGAGATAGATAGGTCGATCTGCTTCGAGTTTCGATCGCCACTGTTCCTCGCACATCCCGACAGACCGACCGTCTGCAGTCTGCAGTGTTCTGGAACGTGGAATGATATCAAACCGAGGTGTACATTCATATTGAGCTGGCACGGTTGGTCCAAGGAGGTCAACGACGCTATTGCTCCTTGTCAAGAAAGGCGAACAGGGGAAGGCCAGCTGCTCCTCGTCGCCCGTCGCGCAAATTCAAGACGGTGGGAAGCAGGTCGGGGCGTAGGCGCATATACTGTAGTAAGAGCCCTTCCAGTACTCCATCGGGTATAACTTAAGCGATGGGTGGGGGTCGTGGAGAAGGTGGAGGAATGGTGCCGAATAGTCAATGTGAGGAAAGTTGTCGAAGAGCACCACGAAGTAGGGGATAAACCGGGCGATAGCACTTCTCCCCCAGATCGGAGGAGCTCGGCGAATGGGCAAGGACAGGTAGTGTATGAACATCATGGAAATGGTGGCAGGCATCACACCAGGGAGGCGGTCGAGGGTCGGCGGGGAATCCATTCCTCCTGCAGAACCTAAGACGAGTGAGGAGGTAAATACAGCATTACGAGTAGGGCGGAGATAACGCACGAACTGCGATAGACTCCTGCTAGACATGTAGAAACCACGAGAAGAGCAGTGATCTTAAGCATGATGCCTCCAATAAATAGCTTCAGAGCGATCACTGGCAGCGCATCAAACTTGGACTTCATAGAAAGAATGTAACCCAAAAAGACATACCTCATCTCATTGTATATCCTCCTATAGAAAGCCTTGCTACATTCCAAAGACAATGTACATGTGTAATTGATGTTTGCTTGCGGTTTTTTGATAAGGATGATCCCAGCCGGGAAGACCAACATTAAAGCGGCGCTTCGGCATATACAATTTTTTCCCATCCCTGGGATTGACCCTTCCTGTCCGTCTCCCGCTCACCATCAACGACGTTCTGCAGGATTATTCTGTACGAGGGAACCGTGTTTGCAACGCTATCTACGGCCACTCTTGCTCATTTCTCAACTACTTGGAGCTGTAATGTTGGAATTATGGGCTGTTTGCCAGCTGTATGCGTGGGGCCAGTAGCGATAACCTCCAGCCCGCTGCTTCGCCATCCGACGAACAGAGTCCAAGTACGAGCTTCAGACGACGGGTATGTAATGCATTTTCGTTTTCCTTCAGAGGTTTACTCACTCGCTTTCCTTGCTCTAGTTTCCATGAGCTATCTACGTTGAACTAAGAATCACCGTCTGGGAATGCTCCCCTTGGCTCCGTCAGGACTACTCTTCCGACCATCGACCTGCGCGACTTCTCGGGTGTTAACCGGCACCCGGTTTCAGAGCTTTCTTCGTCCCAACCCACGACGACATCCAGATCCGTGAGTTAAGTAGGCTTGCATGTCTTCGATTGCTACTTATCTCGGACTCGTTTTAGGTCGTAACTACTTGGGGACTTCTGTCAACGAACTCGCATTCCATTCGTTCTCCCGACGACACCTTTTCCTTCAAACCACGACGTACCAAGCTCCAGAGCCGCTGAAGTGAGAGCGACGTGGGATTTGCATCCGCAGTTCAGTGGTGATGCTCTCGGTACCGCCGCGGACGTGTCTTGGGGGAGAGAAAAAGCGGATGCTGGGGTAGAGCCGACAGATATAGACACAGAGAAGGGACTGGAGGTGAAGCCTTGAAGGGTCACGCTGGGACTCGTGTTCGTGTGTGGAGCTGTTGCTGGTTCTTCGCAAGCTTAAGTCGCAGTGCTGAAGATGTGCGAAGACGAACTCCAAACCGTTCAGACCGAGATAGGCTCGACGGTCGCGGTTTTCGACTACTATGAGGTACGACCATGTCTGTTTCTCAAATTCCTTTGACCTTCTAAGTTCTAACAGAAGACCCTCAGACACGGTACTCAACCCGCTATCATAACCCGACCTCACAAAGATGGCAGGTATATGCGCACCAATCCACACCGTCCGCCCTCTGCTCAGCCTCAACACGGAAACCCTACTCCCCCCCGGCGACCACACCCTACAAGTCGTTCCATTCTGGGCACGGTCGTCCACAGTAACATCACATGTTGCTCATTGCATCTCTCAACTTCGTTCCCACCGACGTCCGTCTTTCTGGTATTCCTTCACGCTGCCTCATGACGACGGCCTCCTCCTCATCCTCCTTTCCTTCGCTTGCACACGTACCCCACGGACGCCTTCGACTTGAACTTCGTTCCACCAGTTTGCTGGGCTTTCGTGCACTCAGTCATGGTGCTTTTGGAGTATGAGGTAGTTGTTTGAAGGAATCGGCGATGGAAGGGCAGATGTATGCGCGTAAAAAGGCGGATTTTGAGAAAGATTCTACCCTGGCGGAGTTCACGAGGAGGACGAAAAAGAGGAAGAGGAGAGGGAAACGTTTCGTGGCCCTGCCGGCCCCACCGGCCCGCTGCGGTGCCTGAATCTGCAAGGCTGTTTTCATCTTCACGTCCTCGAAAACCAATTTCCTCCCAGTCATTCGTCAGGGCGACCCACCTCTATATTCTCGGCCTTTGTGCTTCGCCCATTGAACTTCGTGTACCCGCCGTTTCTAGGTCGAGCGTGGAGTTCTTGGAGGTCGTATATCATTCAACTTCGTTGTTGTTTTCGTCACCAGGAACTCTCCTTCTCAACGCGACCTTCCTCGACATCGTCGTCCAGGGTTCTTCAAGCGTTAGGGTTCACTTTTCTGTACCCTTCTCGCTCGAGTTTTTCGGTTCAAATGCCAATTTGCTTACAACTATCGCACACGTCATGACTTTGCACCGTCGCCTCAAGCTCCTCGACAGCTTCGACAACCAGTCCAACAGTCGAGTTTCGTGCGTGTTTGCTTCCTTGATTCGCCGCTTTTCATAACCATCTCTCCAGTATTTTCTAGCCTAGTTCATTTTCGAAGCTTCTCAACCTGGCGTCCGAATGCTCGCCATTGCTCATTTGGTCATACGACTCTGATTTTGGTCAAACGTGTTGAGTTTTTATGGACGAATGCGTGGTGGGAATGCGACAGCGCTAGCTCGAGGAGGAGGATGGAGGACTGATGGAGGATGGACCATCGTTGGCTATGACGGTGTGCACACTTAACTTTCCATACTAGGTATTTTGCTCATTGATTCTCAGATCTCGGAGGCCTGGTTGCCCTCGCCTGCCGGCCCACTTGCTCCAAGTTTGTCGGTGTCTTCAATTACAAGTGGACCTTTGGTCTTCATATGCGACAGCCCAGCTCGGACCACCATCCATCCTCAATAGTGGTCCGCGGTTCGAGCTTATTGTGTCATATCTCCAACGACCAGACCGACCGCTTCGGATATTTTTGATTCTTTGGTTCCATTTCTTCGCTGGACTGCATGCTATCCGAGTACTGCGCCTAAGTACAGACGTACGCTTGCCACGTGTCGTGGAAAGACCGCGCAATCGGGTCATATCTTCAGAGTCCGCTCCTCGAGCTTGGCTCTTCGTCGTCGTCGACTCTGCTCGGTTTCTCAGAAACATCATTGTGAGTACAATTACGATTTCACGTTGTATTTCATCTCTTGATCGAATTGAAAACAGTAGCGTCTTCCGCGACACATTGCGAATTTGTCGAACAATGGTTGTTGGATGAATATACGCATCTTAGAAACTCTTACATCACGATATTCACATCCTCCACACAAGAAATCCGTATGCATTCCTCCTAGTACGATACAGACTATTGGCATCAGCTCATTCGTAATACGACGACTTCCATTCTCGACCTTCCATTCCCTTCCTTTCCACCCACGTTCGCATTTCAAACCACAAAACGAAACCTTCATCCTTCGCGAAGCTGGACTACGAAAAACTTGTCGTTTTATCGACCAATTCTCGGATTGTCATGAAAGGAAGTGTTCCGCTCGAACTTCTCTGAGCCAGTGCTCAAATGCACTGCAAACTAGTTCCACCACTCTGCGAGCCTTCGAGGACTTAAATGCCGCAGGAAGTGGTCGGTTGGAGCTTGCGAAGAAGTGGTGATTCTTCAGTGGGCTTCAGGCGTAGGTCCATGTCTCCACACGAAAAGGCAGGTTCGGTCGTTGCCGGAACTTCCGGGCCGAAACGGTGCCTGGATTCCGGAGGTCTTCGAAACCATCTCAATTTCCTGCTCGCGTTTCGTCAGCGTAATCCACCTCGCCAGCGTCGGCCTTGGTGGTTCGTACATCGAACTTCGTGTGGCCTTCGTTTCCTGGCTCAGCGACCTCATCTTGGGGTTCATTGTTCATCTACTTTCTTCGTCGACGTCATTTCCCTCGGCCGCCTGCTACAATTTATCCTTCAGCGAAATCTATCTCGCCGTCGTAGGCCTTGGTTTTTTACACATTGGACTTGGTGTCGCTTTCGTATCCTGGCCGAACGCCAGCATTTAGGGTGTCATCTTACCTTACGCTCAGCGGACCTTGGCTTTGCCCTCGACTTACCCCTCTCAGGATGATGTTCCTCATTATTATCGGTCTTGAAGTTTCAACCGTCGAAGTCGATATTCTCAAATCTTTTCTCCGGTGTTTGAAGCTCCATCGACTCATTCGCGTACGACCGCACTCACCACGTCATAACACGAAGATTCACTTTCAAACATTGCCTCAAGGTCTAAAGTTGCTCGTCCAGCTATACCTGTGAACTTGTCTTGGTATGCGTTCCCTTGTCGGTGATTGCTGCTTCTAACCTCCCTCAAGATAGCCTCCGACGACCTAATTTTTGTCGACTTTGAAGATCCTCCGATGCCAAAGGGTAAAATACTCGGACCATTACTCCCAATGCTCTCAGTTCGGTATTTTCTATCCTTCAACCCGCTCGTTTAAGCTTGTGGTTGGCAAGAACTTCTATTTCTATATCGTAATTGCAATGACTTCGAGCTTAAATTTATAATGCTGATTCTTTGAACACAGGCAATATTGTTGCGGAAGGGACCACAATGATCCGAAAGTTTTCAACATAATGAGATCATCAAATGAAGTAAACGTGGAATGAGTATATTTGTTTCTGGATGAAGTGGAAAGGCTAGGAAGAAGGGCCAACATTTTCGACAGCAATGGGCACTGTATTGGCATTCTAGGTGTCTTCCTCCACATTTGTGTCTTATATTCCACTTGGCTCAGTGTCTGCATCTCCATGCTCTCCTATGGTTCACCGTCGTCCTTGTCCACAGAAGTCGGTGTTTCATCGACGAACTCGACAATAATGTCCCTTAGGTAATAATTACTCTCTCCGACTCCGACAACGACCAATGCCAGCTCATGTCTCCCTTGCTCAAACTGGTCTAACTCAAAATCCTGCAATCGGGGATTTTCTGGAATTTCTTTGGTGTCGATGTGGCGAAGTACGTTGCCTTTCTCTTGAATGGAAAGAGACATGCCAAATCTTTGATAATGTAGCAAGCGCAGCTTGAGGCGGGATGGGGTAATGATGGACAGGAATATGTGTGCAATTTCCCCTTCATCCCACTTCACGACGAAGTGTAAACGTACACAACGTGGAGAGAAATAAAATGTTGACGAATTGCTTTTTTGTCCCTTTTGTTCCGTCCACCATCGATCCCGATTCTGTAAAACAAACTCTGGCTGTTCTTTTCTGGTTGAACCGACATAGAGAAGGTGCTTGTTTTCGGGGATGGAATGAACTATATTTGCACTCACACCCATCACTGAGCGAGTAGTGCCATTCTTGATGACATCTGAGATGATATCAGGGTCGTCGCAGCTGATGAAATCACACACAATGGGGAACCAGAGACTTCCAACCCTCGGCAGGCTCAGCTTGGGGATGTAAAGAGTTACAAATTTGCGAAAGACCTCTGGATCTGGCTTTGGATATCAGTAAGCTATATCCAATCCCTCACTTTCCACATTGCCAATGCGGACAACTGTCGCCTCCATTTCGAGTCGTTCATTTTTGCGTTCAGGACCAAAATGCTTGACTCGTTGCGCGACATGCTGTACAGATATACGCCTGCCAGCGGGAATGGTGTATTCCAATCTCCACGGATCATGCTTTTTGATCAGTTCGTCAAGGTCAGATTCTGCATTCTCCAGTGCTGAATGTTTGCCTTCAATTCCAGCTAACCATTGTTTGTCAATGAACTTCAGTCCAGCATCCCACGATTTCTGAGGATTGAAAAAAAGCTGATCCCTCCACAACCGTCCCTCCCTTTCAGAACGTTCGCCTGCTTCTTTCATTTCCTTCTTCATCCTCTCCTTTGCTTCTTCCCTTTCCGTCGCCAGTCGCTTCTGCTGTCCAATCAAAAACTCAGACCACATCCAATCCTTCAACCGCCCATTTCCCTGTTTGTTGGTAACCTGGTCAATGCATTTCTCCATTCGTTTACGTAGAATGCCTTCTAATGCAAATGACGACAAAACGAGGTTCAGCTCACGCCTTGTCCACTCGCATGCCAGCTGAGAATCCACTTCGGTGAGCTCCCATTTTGCTTTCTCACTAGCTGCATCTTCCAAAGCATGGTGACAGTCGTTTAGCACGTCTTCCCGTATGCTGGCCATGTTAACAACAATCCATTCGGCCCAATTGTTAATCAGCTCAGTTTTGAAATGGTTCTCGGATCCGCGATTGAGATATAACCGTTCATGCAGAGTTAGAGATGGAAGACCCAAGACCTGATTAGACTGGTTTCCATGTCGATTATCAGATTCGGATTGTTGGGGAAGAAGGCTCCATTTCTGTGGAAGTGTCGCTGTTGTGTGAGATCTGCCTTTTATGTTATGATCTGGTTGTGAGTTGTCTGGTGCTTGAGAGTGGAAATGCACCCGATTGAGGGCGCGCATTATGGACTTGTAATATTCTGCTAGGCCATCAAAGAGCACGGCATCGTTTGTTGTCCAGGGCTGTTTCTCACCAATTGCTGACCCCAAAAAAGCCTCCATTTCGCTAGCAATGCTATTGCATGTTACAGTAGTGTTGATGTGCCTCAATATATGTTCATCCTGCAGGAGTGTAACTGCAATGCGTTTGTTGATATCCAAGACTGTCATGTACAAACATTTATGCCAATTGGTAGGGCCACGCCGTGCAGTGAGCGTGAAATACAACGCAAGATTTTCGAGCCTTTGAAACTGGTCAAGAGGACCAGTGAAAGGAGTAATCCATTCTAGGAATCGGCGTTCAGGCATCAGTGGAAGGGTATTGTTGCCTGTCAACTTGATCACTTCGACATGTTTTTCGGTAGTGACAAATGGATGGTCCTCAGTTAGTTCCAGCTTCACGGTGACATCGGATTTTTCATCCCAATTGGGATTCCATGCCCAAATAAAAATTCGAATGATTGACAATGCGGCTTCAAGTCCCAGCCAAATTAATGGTCCATTACCCTGACTGTTGCTAACTAATGTGAAGCATCCAATATATCCAGCTACTGCAGCTGGAAGGGAAAGAAACAAGATTATCCATGAGACAAGTGTGAAGGTGCGGTCAAAAGTAGGAGTGGAGAAGTGTTTTTCATGGAGCTCCTTTAATTGATTACTCAGATCGTGAGGATTGGATAAAGAAATTGTCGGAATTGGAATAGCTACATGAGGTTCTGATTGGTTGGTACTTTCTGGCGTCGGTTGAGTGGACAGTGGCGGAAGAAACCACTTGAGGCTCCTCAGACATTGCTCAGCAGGAAGGTCCTCATCCCATCGAAGAGTTTGTTTGAGCCAAACATCAATGTCGACTTTATTGTGCTTTGATAAGTCACCAATAAGGACACGATTCATGACCGAAAAGATGATGCGATTCTTCATCAGATAAATGACGCGGGATTGAATGAGGAACTGACAGCAAACAGCCGCAAAGCAACTGCCGACACTACGAAGAAGAGGGAATATCCATGGCGTATGTACCAGCGAGGGCTTGGAATTCCGTAAAAGAAGAGAGATGTAAGGGGTTCCACTGATCACAGCTGCAACCACGGCGAATAAGACAAGCGAGAGGTTCCAATCTCGAGATTTCCATTCAATCGAGAGTTTCTCTGGGTCGTCGATATGCTTCTCCTCAAGGATTTGCATGAGTCGCGTCTCTGCCCTATAGCGTTTCCCATCCATAGCTATCAGAGGAGCAACGGACCCTGCAGGTTTAAAACCGGCATTGTGGAGCGTTCTAGCGCCTAGCCATTTTTCTTGAGAGAACTTCACAGTGAATGGACGTAAAGATAAGTTGATTTTTGGGATGGAAATACAGGAAATCAGGACGGAAATACCGGCTTTGACAATACCAAGGCTCCCAAAGATAGACAAAGGCGCCGCTGCAGCGTAGAGATATCCACTGTCGAGAGAGGATCCGACGTGCTGCTCGCATTGATCAGTGCCGAGGAGGGGTAGGAGAGCTGCGATGTCTTGTATGCCCCCCGTAAGTGTTTTTCCGACGCCCTGAGTTGGATTGGACATTTCTGATAACGAGTTACTTCGCGGAAGTTCTGGTAGATCTCGGTGAACGTACCAAGAAATTCCACGATCGAAAATCCTATTCTCAGAAACGAAGATGTTGTACGACTGTTTCTCCTAGAAATTAACTGGCTTCAATCGTGCGTACTACAATTGAGCTGGACGCATACCTTACTACCTTGTGGTGAGAGGTTGAGCGCCAATGCCCTTCCTAATGACAAATGAGGGTTAGCAGTGATCACCTGAGACCAAAGCGGTGCAGAACTGTCAACGACTCTCCAACTTGCTCGTAATGCACCGACTTTCCAATCGCCCATCCTCATCCTTCTGCTTTCTACGAATAGTGCTCGTGAGAGATGGTAAGAGTCTCGACTCCCCGTCTCGATCATACACCGTGAAAGCCTTAGCAATTCGACTCGCAATCATTTTCCAATATCGTCTACCAAGACGGCAGAGATATACGCATTTCAACCCCTCTCTGCCCTCCGCTGGGCCTCAACACGAAAACTTTACACCCTCATAGTGCTGCACTCCAACCCAAGAATATTTGTCATTTCGGAGCACGCACGACTTGGTGGTATCACAATGCCATCCTCGACTGCCCACCGACGGCTGTCTTGCCAGTGGTCCCTCGCACTGCTGCATAACGATGGCCTCCTCTTCGTCCTCTCTGCCCCCGCTCCTACCTCCTAGTCGAACGTCGCTTAAGCCAGTTCGAAGTGCGTTCGTGCACTGCGTTCCAAGTTCCAACCAAGTTTCAACCGGTTCGCAGCTCTTAGAACCCGACGTCATTGTCGGATGGGGTCAGCGGAGTAAGATAAGCAAGTACAATTGTAGCCGTGCCAGTCAATGAGTGCATGTTTGGATTTTGTAGGTGAAAAAATGCGGGAGGAGAGCAAGGAGGAGAGGAGATAAAGTAGGAGATAAATCCTAGGCTGGTTACCGGAACTGCTGGCCCGCTGCTCTGACTGGATTCGCAAGTTGGTTTTTCGAACCGATTTCCAACTCTCCATGCCTCTGGACAATCCACCTCGCCAACGTCGATCTTGGTGGTTCACGCATCGGACCTCGAGTAGCGGCACTCTCCTGGCCCAACGTCGAGTTCTTGGAGGTCATATTGCCGTCGATTTCCCTTGTCTTTCCATCAATCTCGACCTCTCTCCTTCAATACGATCTCCTTGGATATCGTTGGCCTGGGTGGATTAGACCTCAATACCAATGTTCTCGGTCTTATCCTTTCGTCTCTGATGTTCGACGGCCACGTCGCTCTCAACTGTGTCCACCACGTCACCATTCCAAATCTCGACAACGCCTGACATTCCCATGTTGATTTTTCAACGATTTTGTTTTCCTCTTCCACACTGGATCATACGGTGCCACTAGCAGAAAGAGGAAGATGAATCTGTGCCGGAAGTCGGAGACTGAGGAGAAGCAGGTGAAGTTCAGCGAAGTTCCTCCACCCACGCCGTGTTGGAGACTATCACCCGAGAAGCGATGGCGAGATGGGCATGGAAATGGGAAGATGCAGCCGATGCTATGGCTGCGGATACGTCGACGAGAAGGCGTGGTTTTCGGACTAGAGCTTACATCCACCAGTGACGTCGAGGAGGAGACGAGTTCTATGGGGAGAATGGCCTACTTATGTTGGTTTGAACACCGAATTCCTGCTTGGTGTTTAGCGGAACGTCCTTTGGGTTTGGGCAAAGGTGAATTGGGTCCGACGTCATCTTCGTCCATGATCTGTAGGTGTCGTGTTGTCTCAGCTCTTCTGGGTTGAGCAGCGAAGGTCGTGTAGGAGTCGAATGAGAGACGGGCCTAAGAACCGAGGAGGTTGAGCAACATTTTGGGCTGAAGATGGAGGCGTAGCTGGTACCCATCGGGCTCGACGTTGTCGTAAGTGTGGTCTCACCTACTCAATTTTCGTCTCCTGACTAAAGTAATCCAGCTTCGTCCCGCAACCGAGTGCAAACTCGTCCAAAGTCGGGTATCGGACGAATATATGCGTCCTTGAAACCATCCTCACCAACATTCCTTCGCTTCCTGGGCACGAGAAACCCACCTCCATTCCTCTGAGCTTGGCTCGACATCGCCGTTATTATCATCATGACTCAGCAAGAGTTCTCGACAACGTCGTCGTAAGTGCGATTACTTACGACTGCTCAAATTTCATCTCCTGACCTAAAGCTTGCAGCTTCTTCCTCCGATGACCGAGTGCAAACTTGTTGAATATTACATGTCAGAGAATTTTATGCGTCTTCAGAACTTCTCAGACCACCGTACTGCCACTTGCTTCGCACGAGAAACCCTCCTGGTGCGGCTGGATGGTTATCTTCATCCAGCTCGCTCGTAATACGTCGACTCCTATCTCGGCCTTCCTTCCTTCCTTGGCACCAAGTTCGCATTGCCGGTTCTTCGCGCCGCTGCAAGGCGAGGAGTTTCTCTTCGTTCTCTCCACCTGTGCTCGCCTCATCGACGTTTTCAGCTCAAACCCGTCAACACTGAAGAGGTGGATGCTGCCGGAACTCCGGGCCGCGGTTGTGCCTGCCTGGATTGTTTTTCGTGTCCTCGAAGAACAATTTCCAGCTCTTCATACCTCAAGACGATCCATCTCGCCGTCGTCGGCCTTGGCGCTCCGCATGTCAAGCTTTGTGTACCCGCCGTCTCTAGGCTCAACGTCGACCTCTCGGGGGCCAAATTACACTCGACTTCCAGGATCTTCTCCATCCCACTCCCACTCCATTCCTCCGTCAACTTTCCTCGATATCGTCAGTCTTGGCCGTTCAAGCCTCGCAGTTAACCTGTATATACTCTCCTAGCTCGAGTTTCGCGGTTCAGTGGCCCAGCTCGCTTTCTCTATGCGCCACGTCATTGATTTGAACTGTTGCCTCAAGTTCTTCGACATCATAGACGAGCGTCCCTACACTCGATTTTGACAGCGAAACAGGCAGTCGGAAGGAGGACCGAGGACCGAGGACCGACAGTGTCGGCTATGATGGTACATATACTAAGCTCCTCATAATCGGCGTTTTTCTAATCGACTTTAAGATGGCTTCACATTTGACTTGAGTGTTAGTGGACGTATGAGCAGGCACATCTGCGGCTCAAACTTCGATCTTCGTGTGTGACAGTCTCTGCTCGACTCACCATCCATCCAATCCTCAACATTAGTCCGAGGTTCGAACTCATTGTGCCATATCTCGGAATGATCATCTCCTCGATGATTTTCGAATGCTGTAGTCCCTTCTTCCACTGGACTATATACTATACCTACGTTCTCAGCGTCTCCTTGAAAGACCCGCCATTGAGGCACTGTTCGGCGACAAGGGTATTGTGAGTACGAGTACGATTACACCTATGTCACCTTCTAATCGAAAGCCACTTAGCTTCGTCACTCGACCAAATGCGAATTTGTCCAACATTAGATATGAGACGCCCACTCGACTGTATGCGCCTCGAAAGCTTCCCGTAACGGCATCGCCTCACCTCCTTTGCACGAAAATCCTATCTGCATTCTTTCTAGTGCAACACGACGGCACATCGCCCATGATTGTTGGGCATTCCAGATTGGGCCCTGCTTATTCGTAACACGAAGACTTTCATGCCTTTCATTCCTATCCACCCACGTCCGCATTACCAGCTACGAAACCCTCATTCTTGGCGCTTGCAGACGAAAAAGTGCTCCTCTTTGTGCTTTCCATCACTGCTCGCATCTTCATCGATGCTTTCTACTCGGACAACTCTCAGCCAGTTCGCAATGCATTCGGGCACTGGTTTCTCCACTTCGCAGCCTTCGAAGACTCAAGCGCTGGTGGAAGGGCTGGGTTTGGGCAGGCGGGGCAGGAGGTCAATTTCAGACTGTTCTGAAGCTGGAGTCCGCGTCCACAGTCAAGAGAAAGGCGTGCTTGGATGCAGCCGGAACCCCGGGCCGCGACTGTGCCTGGATTCCGAATCCCTTCAAAACTATCATAATTTTTTGCTCGCCTTTCTTCAGCATAGTCCCCCTCGTCATCGCCGGCCTTGGTGGTCCAAACATCGAACTTCGTGTAGCCACCTTCTCTAAGCCCTATCTCGTCATCTTGGGGGTCAACTTACCTTCAATTCCCGGGACCTCGTCATTTCCTTCGACCTATTCCTACCCTCGATCCTCCAGCGAAATCTGCCTCGCCATCGTCGGCCTTGATGTTTTACGCATCAAACTTGCTGTGACTTTTGCCTCTTGGCGCAATGTCAACATCTAGGAGGTCACCTTACCTTCAACTGCCCGGAACCTATGATTACTCTAGACTTCCTTTTTTTCAGGACGATCGTCCTCGTTATTGTCGGCCTTGATGTTTTAAAGGTAGAAGTCATCACTCTCAGCCTCTTTCCTCCGTGTTTGGAGCGCCGTCGACCAATTCGCCTATGGCTATGGTCGCTACGTCATAGCTCAAATTCAACCAATACTTCAAGTTCTTAGGCAGCTCGCGTAGCTATACTTGCGAATTGGTCTTCGTAAGTGTTTTTTCATTCACGAGTGCTGATGCTAATCTCTCTCAACATAGCCGCTGACTGTCCTGTTTTTGTCGACCCTCAACATCCTCAATGGTTTCTTCATCCACCCTTGGCTTGCTGCCATCCCTTCTACTTCAAGTAATCGATCTGGCGCATTCGATTACGCCTGCAGCTCAATGTCGTCGGCCTTCACTTGACAAATGAGCAGCGAACAGCCTTATGGTCCAGAGAAATGGACGTCCTCCAACTGTTGAGGCATTCGCTGCTAACTGGCGACGCATGCACGGCATGGAGTCTTACCGCCAGCGCATATCACGTCGCCCATAGGCTGAACTAAGAATTTGGGTCAACATGCCGTTTTGTGCAGGTCTGAGGTCTTGTCAACCAAAAGCTTAAGGGTCGGTGCCGAAGTTTCGAAATCAGTCGAGGGCTGATCCCTATGTACGATTCCTTCTTACTATTTGAAGAGCATCAAGCTGAGCATTATACATTAGTGAATTTTGTGCACATATGGATTAGGAATGATATATAGCCAAATTACGTTGAGTAAAGTAACGACTCCATCAATGGTAATCTTCAGAATGTAATGGTGACATCTCGCGGCCTGCCTCGCGAAGGTTAAATAGGACTCGGTTGGCCAAGATATTTGACATCGCGAGTGCGAAACCAGTCGAAGAATCGATCAACGGTGGCTGTGGGATTGTCAGAGTACATTCAAAACTTGAAAACATTCACTGCGGCTCACCGGTTCGAACCTCAGGGAGAGAATGCAAGCGAGATAAGTCAATCCAATACTGCGGCAATTAATGGGTCTCGATGTCAGCACGGGAAGGGAAGTAAGAGGCAAATCCACATACATAAGAAAATAAAGGACCGAATCTCGAACGAGGATCTCCACCAAGCTCTGGCCACGATGAAAAACCGAGCCCTTCATCTTCGCCTCCTGAACCCCTCTAACCAGAGCCAAAACACACAACACACCATCAAACACCATCAGCGGCGTATAAAACAGGTATATCCGCGGGTTCTCGCTCGAAGACACACACGAGTCCTGTCCAGCGAACGACACGACGGAAATGACGAACTGGGAGAGGTCGTCGGCCATTATCCAGGCGGATAGCGCGGACTGGATGATGTAGGCCGTAAGCATGAATGCGAGGATTTTTTTGTTACCCAGATAAAGGGCGTATATTCTTAATTGGAGGATTGCTATTGTGTATGTGAGAATGCGAGGGTGCAAGTTTGGTTGGTTGGAAGATTTACCTTGGGCGAGAAGAGAGGCGGTTAGGCCTGTCCATCCTTCCCAATGTAGGTAGTGCCAACCTGAAGATACATCAAGATTCTACTGATCAATAGCGGACCTGAGACTTACAGCTAGAGAATGTTACGAAAGGCAGAAATTTAGTGAGTCGAAACCTCTTGATAGACATCCTTACAACTGGACGCATAGTGTTAGTTCCTGTTGAAGTGAAGAGGAACATCGGGTGTCAAAACTCACTGAATCTGTGAGGCCAGTCGTAAAGAACGCTATACTTGACATTTAGTGCGTCGTCTTTTCCGTTGAATTGGAATGTTTTTCACCATAGGAGCTGAATCTAAATGTCGCTTGTTAAACAAAAATACCAAATTTACGGGTAATAAAACGTACATAGCAGCGCATAACATGTAATACCGATTCTGACCAATGTTTTCAACGAATGCAACAACAAAGCAAGAACGAACACACACCATAAAAAATAAAATGTTCGTCATGGACAACTTGCTGTTCTAGATAGCTTTCCATGAAGGTAGTTGAAGCGATGAACGGATTGAAAATTTACCCAAATTAATTCTATCTTTCGTCTCCGTCAATTGAAGGAGACGTTTGAGAAATGAGGGATTTACCGTACCTCCTTGTCTATTGTTATGACTGGCACGAACTTCAGCAACGTCACCACCGAAATAAAACCGTCAGCAACTAACCGTAATCGTATAGGATTACCGAATTTGAGGCCGCTAGAAGTAGTCGAGAAAATTATAAGCGGAGTGTCATTAGCAGAACGCAAGAGCTTACTTCGTGCAAAGCGCGTGACTTGAGTTCCACGAAACGCGCCAAGAAAAAAGGGAGAGACGACCACGACACCATTTTGAGCCATCGTAAGGTTCGAGGACGAGGAGAAATGCAATATAAATGGCGCTTTTATCGTTCGCTGCTGATCAGACTTTGGACGTTTGGGTAATGCTTGGCTATGACAAACAGAGCCTGTACGCGATGCATTCGGGATTGTCCTCGGGATCTGTCAATGGCGACAGGTTTGCTGTGTGGTTGAATGGTTTTAGCTGCCAGATCATGGGAGAATAGAAGCCTTCGCTCACAAGATGACATGTTGAATCGCCTTCCTGAACCTGGGTCCACTATTAACGGAGAGGAATTCCACTGCGCAGGTGAGGCTAGTTCGAACAAAGTTGAGATGTCCAATTTGAATTTGTAAATGCGAATTCGAGATCGCTGAAGCTCGCGGCGAGTAGCAGGAGATCGTCGAAGAGAAGTGTTCATTTGATTATTCCTTTCCAGTGTTCTGAGGATTTTCAGCGAATCACAAAACGTCCAACTCATTGTCTAAACTGTTCCTTCATGATGGGGTTTCGGAAGAGGATACGTCAGACATCCATAGTGCACAGCATCTTCCTGGTGTCCGGTCACGTAGGGCCAGCCACATCCGACGACACATCCCTGCCTACGAATTCGAGTATACGAGAACATCCTGCTACAGTTCTCGGCTCATCAAATGTTGTTTTTCAAAAGGTAAGATAACCAACAATTTACATACCCGGCATGGTCTGGGGTGAGAGTCGCGTTCGTTGTCCAGCGACCCACGTTCTTGTCAGTCACTGTGCTGGGTGTGGAGAAAGACCCAAGGGACATGCACGTAGGTGTTGCTTTTCGGCAGAGAGAGCTGTCGAGCGACATTGGGTGTGGCGAATTTGTTCTTGATGACGGTGATGAAGAAAGGTGGGGCGGGTTCCCACGCGAATGTTCAGTTGGACCACATCAACGACGATCAAGTCCAACGCTCAGTGCTCAACTTCGAATTCGACTTCATGGAAAATATGCATACGTCGATGACTCGATGCCAGATTTCCAATTGTCCTAGTCATTTGGAGTAATTAATATGTTATTTACGTTCATATAAACCTTCTAGCTATACAAGTAGTGTACTAGTTAGTAGGCATAAATTCTATATGCGTTGTACAACGAAATTATTAATGAAAAAAAATAAAAAATCGCTTTCGTGCCATTCAGACTTCAGTTCAAATTGCTACGCTCAATAGTAAACTCGGTAACGTGGGCGGAAGCAACAGATGGGGAAACCTGTCGTGTTTCTAAGAGCCTGCCTTCTTCAGACAAAGTCACGACTCACGACCAAGTCGGAGTGCCCCACCAGAAAGGCTCAAAACAGGTCGTGCCGCATCCTTGCAGTGCCTAATAAGATAAATGGGTAAAGGTTGGGCACGTGAATGGGTGAAAATCAAGGGAAGAATGGAGAGAAGAGCACAGCCGGAATGTCGGTTTGGGTGATAAGATAAACGAGGATGGAGGCTAGAAAGTTAGAAGAAAAAATTGGAAGGCCCAAGGAGACAAGACACCACGTGGATGAGAGGAGAGGAAAAACAGAGATGAAAGTGATATTAGACGGCGAAAGAGAACGAAATGAAGGAGAAGAGTCAAAGGAAGAAATGATCAACTCCCGAGGCAGAACACCTCGCGAGTGGACGATCGTGGAAATTCAAAGCCAAGAGTCTGGACAGCACCCCGCCGCCGTGGTGTTAGGATGTGCTCCTTCCTTACCACCGCACTCGGGCCAGAGCCAAGCTCCAATACTCCGAATGGTAACAACGGGGGAACCGAAGCCCAGATGCACCAGCAGCGTGAGCGTGAGCGGCAGAGTGATTATATGGCGTTTCCGGCAGCAGGGATGATGTGATAAACGAGGAACGAGGAGGGAAGGGAGCGAGCCTAAGGAATAAGAAAAGGGAGATTAACGGACATCCGCAGATTTCTCGAACCACCGCATCACACGAGAAGGCGGTAGCTGCGACGGGCCACATTCCAAGGTGAAAGGTAGAAAAAGGAAATAGGACGAAGGAGAAAAGTCGCGAAGGATCAACATAACAAAAAGCAAAGAATGAAGGTGAATGGAATTGACGTACGGGGGAAGAATAAAGCAGATGTCTCAGACAAAAAGGTAACGATCGCCTGAGGAAGAAATGTGTCAAGACAAAAAGAAACCAAAGAGCTGAAAAACTACAGACCTGAGACTTGTTAACGCGACCAGCCGTCCTCCTGTCGGGGAATCTTTCCATCCCTTGTGTTAAGGTCGTCTACCGCCGCCTTTTGCACCCACTGCTGGGGTCTAACTATTTTGACGAGAGTCAAAATGCCTGGGCACGTCGCTTGACTTTTGTTTTGTCATTTTGCCGTCCTATGGTCCCCTCAATTGTCAGGACAAAATGTCGAAGCAAAATCCAAGCGACATGACTCACCCTTTTGCCCGCCGGCAAAAGTTCCCGACCTCAGCAGTGACCGGGGTACTGGTGTAATCGATACGAGAAATACTGTAGTATTTCGAATTGTTCGGCCGGGGGTGTGACCTGGGACAAGTTGGACGAAATTTTTGTCTCGACCATGCAGGACATGACCTGTGACATCGGCCAAACTTTCGGCCGAAAGGCGGGGCGTAAGCCCCGCGAAGCGCTCGGAAAGCTCTTATTTACGGAGCCGTCGTCGGCCATCTGCCTTGTGACGCAGGACAAGCGACCGATTTCGGCCACGTCCACTGGGCTTGTGACCTGTGACGGCCGAACAATTCGAAATACTACAGTACTGCAGGTCATGTTTTGAGTGGAAGTTGATTTGTGATTAGATTTGAGCTCGACAACCGATAATGTATCATCTATCCTGGTTCTCGCTCTCAGTACGACGCACAGAGACAACACTTAACAGGTCTGTCTACGCTGTTCAGCGTTTCAAGATGCGGTTGACCGAGAGGAAGGACACCCAATGAGCCTTAATGCCAAAAGCGGAGATAGGCATGGGCGGGAAGCTTGGGGTCGCTATGGAGCTCGGGAGGTGAATATGCGAACGGAACGTGTCGCGCGCGTGTGGTGTTAGTCAAGGCGGGTGTATGTGCCATACCATGCGTCAGGGCAAGCCAGCGAAGTCGGCAGGCGCGGTTCCCTGATTTGGGTCTCTGCTAGCTCCTGAGTCCTGTCAAGAGAGGTAATAAATGAGCTATCAGTTATATGACCGATGGAATCCTGGAAGCAGGGTAAGAAGGACGTACTTTGAGTGCAAGATACTACGTAGATGAGCTTTAATTCTTGCTCAGGTTGAAGTGGCGGTTCCGGATTGACGACGTTGACGAAAATCAACAGAGCAGAAATCGCAAGGTGTATCAGTATACTGGGTAAGAGAGAGAGATGAGACCTGCCGAGAATGGCTCCCGGTGCCGGCTTGGCAGCTTCCGCATTCCCGGGCTAGCCTACGCTAGCTCGGCTTCTTCTCGGCCCCAGCCAGGCTTTGCCGTCGCCCCGAAGGGTGCAGTAAAAATGTGAGGAATGTCGTCCAAAATTGGACGTATAAATAAAAGGGGAACGAATTAATGAAGCTTGAAAAATGTGTCTGCCAGTCGCCATTACTCAAGCGCTCAAAGTTCTTTCATTTCGCAGCTGCATTGAATTTTTTCAACCGTTCAATGACGCGATTTGTTGAGATTGTTCTAAATTGGCCATTATACACCATCTACTTGGGGATTGCCAATTTGAGCGCTGAGCGCCGAATAGTCATTTACCACAAAACCAAACTTCCAAGGCATAGGTCACGGTCGCTTCGGGCAGCGCCCTCTTCCCCACACACTCCGCTTTCCTTTCATGCATCACTAGCGGTCCCTAATCCGCTCAAACTCTGGTAATTCTAAGTTCGTGTTCTATTTGATTGTTGTTCTCTAATTGTCTTTCCTTCCGCTGATCTGTAAGGGGCTGTCTGTCTCCGTGCAGACCTTGTTCCCATTAACGTCAGGATATTAATAACCAGTCATGGCGAAAATAGTACTCGCATGGACGTCCGTCTGTGTGAAACTTTTGGTGAGGCAGTACGCCTGTCATACCTTCTGAGTTCTGACTCGGGGCCAAGAAATCAACTTCGTCTCAACAATGACTTCCCCTGAAGCAACGCTCCCTCTGAAGCTACTCGCGCTAGGTAAATGTGTAATTCTATATGCTCTCGCGGATCGTGTCACTAACGAGGGAACACTGAACAGATGGCGGTGGTATTCGTGGCCTTTCGGAACTGCTCGTCATCAAAGAAGTGATGCACAGGCTGATGTTCGAGGAGAACGCGGAACGGAAGAAAAACGGTGAAGAGCTTCTCAGCGTACTCCCGAAGCCGTGCGATTACTTTGATCTGATTGGGGGCACTAGTACTGGAGGGTGCGCCGCCGCCTTAATATACCGAGTGTCATTTTACTTATGTTTTAAACAAATTTCAAATTATAGGATAATTGCTTTGATGCTTGGGCGGCTTCGGATGGAGGTAGACACCGCAATCGGGTTCTACGACGATCTGGCGAAACAAGTCTTCTCCGATAAGAAGCGCTGGGGAGACGGGAAATTTAAAGCGAAAAATCTGGAAGACGCTATCAAATCTGTGGTGGAGTTCTCAATAGGCAATCCCGAAGCGCTGTTGTTAGAAGACGATCAATCGGCAATGTGTCGAACGTGTGTACTTAATCTCTTCGATCTACATGCATTTACGATTACTAATGATACTCATTAGCTTTGTCTGCGCCAAGAACGCCTACAACATGAACGCGAACATTCCGGTTCTTTTCAGGACATACGAGTCTCGTAAATCACATTCAAACTGCAAAATTTGGGAGGCCGCCCGAGCAACGTCTGCCGCACCTACATTCTTTAAGCATATTGAAATTGGCCGCGGTCAGCCTTTTATCGACGGGGGACTCGGCCGCAACAATCCCAGTCAGGTGGTGCTGGAAGAAGCTCGGGATATATTTGGCGCTCGTCAAATTGGGTGCTTGGTGAGCATCGGTACCGGAAAGGCAAAGGTAACCGACATCAAGAAGCCTGGTTTTTTGCAGCAGATCATGCCAACTGATGTCGTCGACGCGCTTATGGGCATTGCCACGGACTGCGAGAATACACACCAAGACATGCTGCGTCACTTTGCTGGCTTGCCCAACACCTATTTTCGACTAAATGTCGAGCAGGGAATGCAAGAAATAAATTTTTCTGAAACAGAGAAACTGAGCAACGTAGAAGCCCATACTGCAAACTATTTGGCAGACAGAGAAGTCGAGCCAAAGCTTGCCCAGTTGGTTAGCACTATCAGAGTCCCGAAAGGGCAGCTTCCACTTGAGCAACTAAGTGCGGACAAATCTCTCTCATAAATTTTCACTTTAATTTATTTCATTGCTCTAGTTTCTCCTCGACCGCCAGTGGATCTGGTTGAGCAAGTCATCAGACATAAACGTTGCCCACCTCCAGTAGCATCATTCACAGGACGAATCCAAATTCTTAATAAGATGCAAAATTATTTTAAGTCAGCTTCTGATTATCAACGTATCTTTGTCTTGCATGGTCTTGGAGGTTCTGGAAAAAGCCAACTTGCTTTCAAATTTGTAAAAGAGTCTACATGGTATGGTTTTACTACCTATAAATTTATAATTTTTAAATGACAATGTTCTTTTCAATATCAGCTTTTCCAATGTTTTCTACATTGATGCAACCAATGAACAAACTCTCCAAGCAGATCTCACAGCCATTATTCCTGAAGATCTTGAGCAATCAGCTACTGAAAGTCTTAATTGGCTTGCCAACCAACACAATAGCAATTGGCTGCTTGTATTTGACAATGCTGATGATGTCAACTTGCAGCTAAAAAGATTCTTTCCTTACTGTGAGTTTGGAAATATTCTGATTACAACACGTAATCAAGAACTTTGTGGACTCTCTGGGAACAATGGGGAAGAAAAAGTTTCTGGGATGGATCAAGAAGATGCTACAAACTTGCTCTTATATCGGGCTCGGGCAGAACAGAACAACCAAAATAAGGAATTGGCAGAGGCAATAGTACAGGTAATTTGTTTGTTACTATGAAATGGTTTAGAACTAATGCATATTTTAGGACCTCTATTGCTTTGCTTTGGCTGTCTCCCAAGCAGGTGCTTACATTTACTGCCATTCATCATTACACCAATATCAAGAACTCTATCGCCGTTATCGTTACGAGTCCTATTTATAGGGCTCGTTCTTTTATCGTTTGACCCACCCAAATTTTTGGCCTGCGTTACGCCCCATCATCCGGCGAATGCCGACACCGCCTTCTTTTTCCCACATTCCCTGCCTTCCCTCCCAGCATCGGTTCATCCTCCTGCTACTTCATCTTCCATCCCCGACCTGCCTTACATGTGCCCCCCATGGTTCCAGTGCCGCTGCTCTTCACCAACTCGCCCGTTAACCCTGCAGGCCGCCTCACTCACTCTTGCAATGTCTCAATTTCTATATGTTTTCCTTGCTCAATGCGCGTGTTACTTTAATTTTTGGCTACGCCCATCTTCCACAACGAATGCAATCACAACCGCAGGTCCTCCTCATCACACCAACTTGCCTGCTAGCTCGATAGCCCAGCGATGTCCTGTATTGCTGGTGGTAACAACGTCCCTATCCACACGGGCCTCTTTGGGTCAGAAGAACAAGCCTGAAAGCTGGAGACAAAGAAATGGTAAGCACACCTCCTTGAAATCGAAGTCTCAAAAACTTACTAACTTTTATATCATTCACTGCTCTGTATTCCTGGGGACATGGCCCCGTCCCTTCAGACTCACATGAATGTTGGACTGGACAAGCAGGTTCACTATGTATGATACAGCGACCACGTTATGTCCGGCTCTATGTCTCATTGCCCCTGCCTCCCCATGCTAATACCTACCTTATCCCCCTGCTTGGCTCCGATGTACGCCCATGACACAATACGTTGAAACGAGTCGGGTAAGTATTTCTTTCACCCTCGCCCGCGTTGATCGCCCACTCTCAGTCTTCGCCTTTTTTCCTTGTCCCCCTTGTATCGGTCCCCAGCCTCATGCTTCATCAAACTGAGGACAATATGTGTCTGCAGTACCTTTCCTAATTGAATGTTGTACATATCCTATCCGATGTCCATGTAACGTACCATTAATTGTAAAATTTGCCAATCATACACTCTACCTTGTCCATTGTCCTGTTTGCATGCTCGAGTTTTTATCAGTATAATGTAACACTTTTCTTCAATCTTAATATCTATCAGTGCTTTAAATGACGACATTTATTTTCTTGTTTGAAATTTGTTGTTCAATGATGTCATTGAACCCAAAAAAAAATTTAGTTGGTATTACTATACCGTACCCTCAGTCCACCTTATCAATCCCAGTACCCTTCTTCACCGAAGCCTCCTCACCGGTTGCCCTCGCCTCTGTTTCTCTATCGTCAATTTCCATTCGAGTAAACTTGGCTCGAGTAGCTGATATCTCCTCTTCGTAATAACCTACGCGACGCTTCAAAGTCAACTTCGGTACTTCTGTACCCTTGATCTTCGACGATATCTTCTGGACGGCGGCTGCCTGCAAATCCTTTTGTCAGATCATTACTAATTTCGCAACATGGTTAGCGACAAACTTGTGAAAGCGACCCATCCAAAAGAGTGATACTCCGCAGTGTCATTGATGTTTTCAATTTCCTTTCGCGAAGGGGCAAGAGCGTAAATGAAACTTGCACTTCCACAATATCGCCTACTTGAAATATCACTGGCGATGCCGAGATGAATCTGACAACGGTTTTGGTATGTCTCGATTGTGATTGGGGAATTGCAGCTTTACTTACCGAGAATCCCCTCTGTTTACAAGGCGTTCATAGTAGTAGACCTGGTTGTCTTCGGTGTGGATATACCCTCCCGCTGCCGCCTTGCTAAGACTGCCTTCCGGGTCGATTTCGCCTGTTAGGGCTATCCCTATTGCACCCAATGCTTCGTTTTTCGGCGTGAAATACCTGTTCGACATTTCGACGGCTGCATCCCCGTCAAAGGTCGTAAACGTTGAGCATTCTTGGAGTCGATCTGCTCCGACAATCCGCCCGAATAGAGCATGAACCTCTGCAATATTAGACCCAACTAGGTCAAAAATCGTGTCACCGAATGCCGTAAGTGCTACACTTTGCCGAACATATTTTATCTGCTTGCTACCAGGGCTAGCGGTCTGTTAACCATCATCGTCAATGACATAGAGTCTGAAAACGTGCCTAATACGCTCTCGGAAAGGCGGAAGGTCCGCCTTGCAGATAATTCCTTGGAGCGACGCGACAACTTCTTCGGGAGGGCCTGTATCTTCTGGGGCAGGCATGTAGACCAGGCGCCAAAGCGCACCAACTTGTACGGCCGTATAGCACCCTCGATGCAAGGTGTCCTATAATATGTCTTGTAAGTCTTCCTTTTGTATGTGATTGGAATATTGACTTACGCCAAACATTTTTGCGACCTGAAGGCCGCTATGAACGTTTTCCATCCTCTGCTGCGTTGCCTGTCTTAGTGCCATCACTGAAATCGATCAGTAATCCGTCTTGGTTCAAGCTAAGAACCTGCTTACCAGCTTTCTCTTTATTGTAGAACGGATCCATACTCGACACCGAAATCGACCACTGTGAGGACAAGAGTAGGGAAGATGTTTGGGATGAACCTCGCTCATACAGGATTGTACTCCCAAATAACAATGTTGCCGTTGCTGCTTTCACTCGACGCTTCACTCCATGCCATTTTAACTATTCGCGGATGGCTATATTTGGTATCCCCGGAGGCCTTCATTCAACTTATGTTTATCTCAAAGTCTCTCCTACCTTTGAATTTTTATTTCTTTCACAACATGGTGGATTCCAAGAAACTTCAAGTTATCCTGCTTTTTCTTTCAACTGTAATAAAATTTAGGTGATGTTTCTTCAGAAATCTTGGCACAGGAAAACCAGGGAAATAGAATCCATGCCTTCGAGCAACATCCGCTTAGACGCATCTCTCATAGTTCTCTTCTACTCTAGTGAAGTCACATTGAAGCAACATCCGCCTTTGCTCTGCGCCGGCCACCAAGGGATGTCAAATAGAATTGAAATACATTCAACTTCGGTCAATACTCTCCAAATCTAGTAAAATGAGCGGCCTTTCCCCCGTTTCCTTCCCTCGGTTTCTGCACAGTTACTCAGTCGTTGAACCAATCCGATCTGCTTCCTTCGGCCGATCGACCTTTCCCATCCTTTTTTTTTTCTGACTCTATAAAAGACGTGCCCACTTTCGCTCTCGAAAATCCCCCTCCCATATCCTGCTCAACCTTGAATTTACATCACCTCACAACATGCCCAACAAACGCGCTTCCAAGTCTCGTCGCTCGTCCGTCGTCTTTCGTCCTTCGTCCTCCTTCAACCTTACTCATTGTCCAACATTTCTAGGGCCACACCCGAAAGCCAAGCTTCCATCCGCTCTCCTTCTCCAGTCACGTCCGTGCCCCACGTTCTTTATTTCTCTCCAATTTGACAATTTTTTTGGCTAGCATGACTTCAAAAAAACGGCCCGCCCCTGCCATTAGTGAAGACGACTCTAGCGTCGTGTAAGTTTTTCCCCATAGTTGGCCATTATTTGTCACGACTTATGCCTCTATCGCAGCGAAATTTCCCCTCCTCCTCCTAAGAAGAGGGTCAAAAAGGCTGCCCCTGGTTCACCCGGCTTCGACACCTTACCAGCAGTGTCCATAACTGCCAAGTCTGTTTTCTTCCATGCCTTTTTGAATGTTTCTTGACCGTCTACAGGTCGCCAAACAAGTCTTCCAGCTCAGTCGGAAAGCGCCTCACATTTGGCTCAATCAAGTATGCTTTTCATGTCTTTCATTGTTTCTTAGCTCATACCTAATCATCCCAGGCCCGATGCTGAAAGCTTTAAAGAGAGTGAACCCTCAGCTGCCGTTGGAAGTGGTAACAAGAGGATGTAAGTACCTATATGGATCGCCTTTTGCAACTGACCCCCATCATTTTATCTAGTCGCAAGCTATCGGCCAAGGCTGCTTATATGGCAGAAAATTCAGAAGACAATGCTTCCGATTCCGAAACCATGTAAGTCACAGTCCAAGTCAGATGTTTTTCTGTCGTTTACATCTTCTATTCCATAGGTTGGCTTCGTCGCCAAAGAAAACCTTTACCCCGTCCAAAGCCATACCTACTTCTTCCCCGTCCAGCATTCGATCACAAAAGCCCAAACTTCAACCAATTAGTCCACGCAATGCCAATGCTTCTTCTAACGAAGATGACGATCAGGAACGCACACCAAAAGTTAAAGCGTGAGTGTCTTCATTGATCATTGCTATGAAGATACTCAGTTATATTACTTAGTTCCATCAAACTCGAGCCCAAAGGTTCTGCTCTGCTCGAACGTCTTGAGGCCGCCTTTGAGTCTGAATCAGAGGCTGCGTGAGTATTGTTTGAACTTTGGCTCGCCATTGATCTTTAACTATTAATATCAGTGCGCCCACTCCAACTCAGAACAGGAAATCGACTTCGACCAGGAAATTGAAACATGTCGTCCCATCTGATGATGAAGATTCTGAGCCAATCTCGAGTATTGTCCAACGCAAGAAGGGCTCTCACTCTACGATGGCTTCTGCACGTTCTGCAGAGAGCAAGCAGTCTATCCAGCCATCTTCTCAAAGGTCGCAGAAGTCAGTGGTTCTCTGATGCTCCTCATTTTCCCTTACTTATAGTTCCATCAGAACTCCTATCCGTGTTCGTCAGTCGCCCAAAGATGTGCAATGCAGCGGAGATTCGGATGTCGCCTCCAATGAGGAAAGCGCCTCATCGGACAATTTACCAAGATACCCAATCCTCAGTGCGAAGAAGACTACAAAAAAGCCTATGAAAACGGGGCAGAAAGAGTATGTTCTACGTTCGATTTCTTTTATGTATATCTCAATTTCGAAAAGCACGCCCACCAAAAAAGAAACGACTAGGCAAGTCAAGCAAGAGAAGGCGAGGTCGAATAGTCCAATTTGGGACATTGAAAAAGAAGACTCTTCGTAGGCCGGTTTATTTTTTTTCAGTCAACTGTGCTAATTCTCATCTAGTAAACCAACAAAGGCGGGTCAAACATCTCAAAAGGACAAGGCCAGCGAATCTTCCGACGAGCTCGAAGAGTTGCCGTATGTTTTATTTCCTCATCTCTTTCTCACCTGACACTGTCTCGATAACAGACCCTTCCAACTTCTTCCCTACAGCGACAAGCTGCAGTCTCCACTCGTCTTGTTAGATAGTGACGCCGTGCTCGAAGTGCTGGAAGGCACGACCAAAATGTATGTAACGTTTGTTTTAATCTTTTGACTTGTTATGTTTTTCTAATTTAGAACCAGGTCCTTCAAGGCGGCTCTCGACTTCGTTTGTTTAGGCCCGTTCATGAATTTGGCGCGGGTACCTCTTAATGCTGTTGACGTCCGATACCAGCGCCTTATCATCCCCGGACAAAGAAGCCCTGCCGTGGCTTTATTGAGCGGCTGCGTAGTTTCTTGCAATCTCGTCGATCCAAAGCAATCCACTCGCGAAAACGTCGGAGATTCCAGGAGTATCGGCATGACCCCCTTCTCCGCCCAATACGAGCGCTATGTCGCGTATATCGCCTCTAAGTTTGCTTTCAAGTCCTCAGCAAATGGTCCCATCTACGACTCCTCTGCCCTTCAATTTAGCACTAGAAAAGAAGGCGCGAACGATCAGGGCATCTACAGTAAGTCTGTTCATTGACCTCAGTCTTTCAATCCTTTCATGCTTCATTTCAGGCGAACCCGGTACACCATCTGCCCCTAGCAAGTTCCACAGCAAGCGTGCAAATACTCAAGACTTTTCTGAAGAGTGGTACTCGAAGGCATTCCCATTAGTCTTGTCATTCACTGACAAGGGTAAGAACACCTTACTTACCGTTTATCTGCGCTTACACTCCCTTCATTGCCTATTTACGACCTCCGCGAGACCGAGTTTCGCTTCCATAAAGAAGACTTTGACGAGCTTCAAAACTATCCCCTGTACCGCTCTAGGGGATCTAAGGCATCCCTGAAGGACCTTCCAGTCAATTCCCTTGTCACAGTCGGACATACGGTTGCTTGGTTCAAGGCAGACGGGAGGACACTCCTCATTCTGAATGTTCACTTTGTTCTTTTCCATGGCCCACTTCCCGAGTAAATTTCTTAGCCTTCTAGTAGAATCTTGGACTTCAAATTATTTTACGTGCATGTGAATACAACTTTCGTTTGGTAGCTATTGCGGTTGCCATATCTCCGTCCGTATCTCTGAGCAAACATTATTACTGAGAGTAATGCCTTTTCTGATAGATTAGGCTTTTGAACCTTCGTTACCACTGCTGATAATGACATGTGAGGCTATGGTCTACAATGTTAAAATGGAACTTACGACCCCGAGTCAACCTGACCCTTCTGCACTTCTGTAGTGCAGTGATTCTCTAAGGTACCTTGACGCCTGTTGTTAGCCCCGTGTCCTGGTTGTGCTGAGGCTTCACAGTGAGTTGTGAAGCTTCCTACATGGGAACAAGCGCCAGCAAAGGAAATAGTCGCGTTTTCTTCAAGTAAACCTTCCCTAGGCGTGAATATTATCATTATGTTTGACGAGCTTGCCCCGTTGTCTCTATGATCGACGTGATGCATGCCGAAGTTGCTGCTGCACTGTGCGTGGTTGTCAGACATCGCTTTGAGAGAGATGAAGGGAAGGAAGAATAAATTAACGATGACATACCATCGTTTGTTTCAGAAATCGTTCTACTATGACATCATGGCACACTCTCAAAAATCTATATATATATCATAGCTACTCCTAACGTGCTTGTTTTCTTGTCCTGCCAATCTGTCCTTTTAGAAATCCAGAGCCATTACGCCCACCCGCGGGTATTACACAACAGTCTCGATGCCTTATCGGCCACCTCCGACGACTGTACAGTTGTCGATTAACATTATTCCCATGCCTGTGGTTGAAGAGGTCAGTTACACTGCAAGGGCGAAGACGTGGATCTGGACCAACCTTTCATCAAGATGAATTTGCAACCAAACATCTTCATACCCTCTCTTCAGGCAAAGTTCATTGTCAGCATCCTCAAAGCTGCTGAAAAGTTGGATTTGTCTGCTTTCATTCTATCCAAATTCAAGGAAGATAAACGTATGTTCACATTCTTGTCGCAGTTACAATTTACTCAACGATGTAAGGACAGTCGCCGACATATTGGCTAAGGTTGAGCAAGAAGTAAATGACGGAAATGCAGGCCAATTCCAGCTTGACCTCAATGATGCGATCTCCAACTTCAAGTTGGTACATCGTCGTTTGCTAGAGGTTGAAAACGTGGAGGAGTCAAGAGAAAAAGCGGAAGAGTCAACAGGTAAGTCATACCGCTTAATCCCTACATCGGAGCTACTGTTTTGGGTTCATATTTCCGACACTACAATGACTGTAGGTTCTGGGTCCACTGAGTTAACAATGCAAGTCAATCAGTACGTTAACTCACAGGAACAATCCTTGTCGACGTCAAATAGGTCAGACCTTTCAGAGGACATTGTCATTGGTATGTCAACTTTGAATTTATTCATTGAAAGCCCACATTAATGCTGGCTTGTTCAGACTTCGACAGGTATCTTGAGATGTTTTGCAACTGCGAAGGAACATATGGACTGGACGGTGAGGGTCAGGTACAGCACTGGATTGAAGGTTGCCAAGTGGAAGATCTAAGGCCAGCTCATCGCCAGCATGATGAATATTAGTTTGAGTGTAGTATTTGTTACCTAGTGGCATGCACTTGAATTGCGCAATTCCATGACCAAAGGCATTTCCAGATCGGTTGAGAGTTCAACTATCTTGCCGAATTAAAGATTTCCTATTGAGGTCTTAACGGACAAACCCGACGGCTATACAGTTGGCCATTTTAACTTATTCCCATACTTGCAACTAGTAGGACAACTTTGCCGCCCACAACTGCACACTACACCAATCGTAAAGCACTTCTTCAGAATGAACAACCAAAGTTGCATCCAAGAGTCGCCTCCTTTGCCACCTAAGAGTCAAGTTCATAAAATTGTTGCGATCCTGGTGGTTATGAATGAAATGGGCCTGTCAAGATTTTTAATTCCTGAAGTTTGTGGGTCTAACAGTACGAACTTACTTTTTTATACGCTGTCCACGACACTCTGAATTTGTATTCCTGGCAGTACAAGATTTGGTCGCATTTGTTACAAAACAAGTGGATGAGGGAAAAGCAGGAACAGTCGATCTCAAGCTCGCAGACGCCATCGAGGCCTTCAATGATGTATGTCTACATCTCCTCGATTCAGATAATTTTCAAGATGCAATTCAACCTTGTAAGTTTCCCATTTGAAACTTCGATCTTATAATTTAACCTGTTCAATTTCATTCCCAGTCATTGCTTTTGCCACCGAAGTAGAGAGTAACAAATAACGAAATGAAGTCGCTTGTTGCATGTGATATGGTTTTCTAGCTGTAGATAGCTGTTCTACCTCTATGTCCTTCTCAAGTAAATATATTCAAGCCTTGAATTATTCATGGTTCTGATTTCAAAGAGGTACCGACAAGAAAGCCTGCTAGTTACTACTCCAATATCGTGCTAATCACATTCGAAATCAAACAGTCAAGGTCCCGATAGTCGTGGAATCCGTCCCCGAAGATAAAATTGCCTTGACTTCAGCCTCGATCGAGGAAAGGATCTTGTAATCGTCACTGTTCCGATTTGTTAGAACATGTCCTGCAAGATACCTTTGTGACCATTGCTGGATGTCAGACTTTGTAATGCGACTGTTTTTCCTGACACCAAGAACATGTGTATGGATATTATGTGCTGCTTTCCAGACATCGCTGAGGAAAAGGACCTCAGGTCCAATGTAGTTTGTAAGTTCACGAACGAGCCACGCTTGCGATTGATATTTTTGGGCATCCGGAAAATCGAGCCATCTTTGGAGAATAGAAGAAGCTAGAGCCAATGTGGAGGCTTTGTTGACAGTTACATAGCGTCTCTTGCCTTGTTTGTGCTCGAAAACAGCCTCATTAGGTTGGAAGAATGGGAGAACGTCTGATGCGTCCAAACGAATATAGGAAGGTTGAGTTTCGAGCATGACTTCCACCCGCCGAAGTAGACATCCCACTTCACTTGATGGATCGTAACGACCTCGTTCATATGCGTCTTCCAAGAGTTCGTCAAGCCATTCCCAAATGGTCATATTGATTAATAGAAGTTGCCTTTGTCGGAGCGAGACGGCCAGATTCGAAGTGCATCGTTCAACAGAAAAACTTCGAAAGATTGACCAGAGTTCTCGGGCCCCCGTTACGACGTGTTGGTGAAGAATTTGCTCAATTTTCCCTAAATTCATGCACTGCAACGAATCTGCCTCGACTCCATCAGCGATCGCACGGACCGTCCTGAGCACTTTTTCGAGACGATTGGAGGAAAAGTTGACTAGAATTTTAGGGCCATATGCTATGTAAAATTTAGTCAGACCCTGCATTCGGTGTTGAGACTTGTAAATACTCACTTGTACCTTTAGTCAGCTGCCGAGTCTGCCTCCTCGTTACCACTGCGGTACAATGATCTGGTTAATGAACATTTCAACCGTATGTCTCATTATCCTATGATACACCATCGCGAACCTGTCGGAGTACAAACTTCGGCTACTTCTTCTGTCCTCAACGGTACGACATCCCGAAGCAAATTTTCTATGCCCTGCATTTCGACGTCATCGTTATCATCGCATTCGACCTCACAATTCACATAGATTTGAGTGTCCTCGTCGCCTTGTGTATTATGCAGAACCTTGGCCTTTTTACGAATTTTTGGTCCAATGTTTTCTGTTGGTATAACATAATAAGCATTTGCCGAATTCAAAGAAATTAAGACATTACTTGATGGGTTAGGCCGTTTCTTAATGTTATTGTTTTTTTCCTTCCGGGCCATCTTAACAGCCGCTATGATGCAGGTAAGCCATCACGTTTGCACAAGACTGAAGCTCAAGATAGCGTACACTTTCGTGCCTGAACTACGATTCGGCCACCTATGATCGCCTCATCCTCCAGGCCATCCGCAACAGCACACACAGGTATCCCTTCTTTCGCCTTTGAGAGCTGTTTGGACCATTCAGTAGTTGCCTCTTGGAGTGTCAGATTATTGTAAGGGATGTCAGTCATGGAGTCAGAGTTGCATAAGAGCGCTAACTCCTTAGGCGGTAGATCTTGAGGATATTTGACGCCTAATTCAGCGAGAAGCGGAGCGTAATCTTTGCCGATTTGGACATCATCACCCGACCAGCCAGGGCCGAGGTCCCAATCGTCGGCTGCAATACGCTTGTTCTCCACAACGACGGAAACGAGCTTCATCGCCAACGACTTATCCACACGTGGTAGCATTCCAGGGGGCAGTTGTTGTGCAAAATAAACAATTGCTTGCGTAAGAAGACGGTTGAAATGCGTCAGATGAGCTTTAGCCGACAAGAGAGAACCGCCATCCGCTGCCCAGGTTGCTTGGGTGCAGTGTCCCTGTTCCGATAGATGGTGAGATCTTCAAGAAAATATTAGTGGTCAGTCAATGCTGATAAGCTAGCGCTTACGATGGGTTTCGCATCTCAATTCCAACTCTGAAGGGCGTGCCATCGGGTAATGCGGCAAGCGCCACGGAATCTTGGGCATTTATGATCTGGGTAGGCGGATATGCAATCAGGGTGAGACGATAAGATATCGGGTCGCCTTCTTTCAAAGCCTTTTTGTACCGCGCTGAACTACCTCCGTGGAAGTGAAGGCCTGAGAAGAAGATTGTAGAAAACTCCTCCATCTCCCACGCGATTCCAAAGTCAAGAACATTGAAAAACTCTTCTTCAACGTCTGGATGAGGTTCGCTAAGGATTGTCATTGCTGTGGGAGGAACTGCATTATCTCCAGCATCCAGATGAGGAGATCCAAAGACTCCAAGAGACCCATCCAATTTTTGAGCTACACATGTCCCAGAAATCAACTATAGCTATAGCTTCTAAATGGTTAGACTTACTAGATTCTTTGTTAATAGCCGCCGCAATGTTGAGCTGCATACCAGCCCAAGCAACATTCTCATCCACGCCTACAGGTGGTAGGGCGGTGACTTCTGCCTGCTGACGAAGATTCCCCAGCAATCCTGGCGGACCTTTTCCAACCCCTTTTACTGCTGCTCGCGCTCCAATCTTTCAAAGATATAAGTGTGGTTAGTATGGTGAGGCACACAACTCATTCTCTACTCACCTTGACAATGTTGAAGCGCATTTGAGCGTCCTCATCCTTTGCAAGGTGACAAACTTTTCCTTGTGAGCCTGGAGCGCTCATGACCTTTTGCGCCTGAATAGTGGTTGCAAGTTGATAGCAACGAGGCCCTTTCTTGATGTTGACCGCCCGGTCATGTCGCTCGAATTGAATCCCTCCGCTATACGTGTCACCAATCTTCACCGCTTTAGTACTGGTGACCAGTTCGGGAGGGCCTTTGATATCACCGCAGAGCACCTCATAATCAGTTACTTCCTGCTCATCTAGCTCCTTTCTGTAGTTTGACTATAAGAAAACGGCGGCGACGAAAGATAAGAAGAGAAAACGAACCTTGAGCGTGCCCACGAGACAAGACGATCGTCCTCAGGCCTCCCTGACCCAAACCGGTCGCGCAAGATAAAGTAGTCGTTGTTTTGGGGTCGAAGGATAACAAAACCTAGTGAGAGCATTGAGAAAGGTTCATTCAAAGAATTATAAGAAAGCACCTTTAGATTTCAACTGCTGGCGATTATTCGGTAACTCCATATTCGCTGCCGCTACAAATAACTTCGTCATTGCTTTCTTAGAAAGGTCCAATACACCGATGTAGAGTTTCCCGTGAGATTTCCGAACTAACAAATGTTCGTCCACCTCATAGACAACGGGAAGAAGAGGATGCCTTCCAGGAAGTTTGACAAGCCGACCACCAGCTGGAGGCGGAACTTCTGTGCAGGTCTCTGGTCCTTCCACAGGTGTTTGCGTCACGGAAGTCGAACTTGAGCGTATACTTGTTTTTGCCTGGGTTTGCCTTCGTTGCGCTCTTGCAGGCAACGCCGCGAACCTCCTGCTTTCGTTGTCACCCTGCCCATTGTCATTAGGAGAGCCGTGCTGCCTGAGCGCCCGCGCCGCCGAGCGTGTTAATCTATCAGATTGAAGTAGAGTGTTCATTATTCGGTCTGTAGAAAAATAAGAAAGAAAGGAAGAAATGTTTAAGATGATGACATCGCCAGCGCGTTTCAGAAATAAGGCTCACCATGATGTCATAGGTTCTCGGCTTACTGCAAGCGGAAGCTGCAATCGACGGTTAAGATCGACGGAAACTGATATAAAGAGGTGATACGTACTATTGTTGCTTCGATGCAAAGGTCGTGCCAGTCCGTCTGGTCAATGTTCCTTCGATAACGTCTTGTTGTGAGTAAACTCGAATCACGTATCCGCACGCGTTTAAACCATCCATCGCCATCCGTTTCCTAAGACGTTCTATTAGCTTTTACACCTTCGGCGGTCTTCCTGGATTGGATCTTGCGAGAAGCGCTTCGAATTCGCCCTTCCAGTCGTATGTGTTCAAGTTCTTTCGTGTCGTCTTTGGAGCCTCAGCATGCTCACCAACCTCAAGACATTGCCTGAGTATTGGGCAGAGTACGAACACGAAGACATCCAAATCAATCAACCAGAAGACATTGCCTCCGTTTTGATGACGCTGGACGCTCGCAAGGCGAACTGTTCGATGGGCGGGACAGCAACAGCAAGTCACAGGCCTCAATGCGTCACAAGCCATCACAACGGCCTCTCTTAAAAACAAACCCATACAACTCGCCGCCTATTTTCGAACTCAACGTTCATTTATAGCTCGTCCACGCTGACGTCTGTGTTTGATTCGGAAAACATCTGAACAACCGCAACGTCTTTCTCAACTGTTCAACAGCATCGAATGCTCGAATTCCAGCTAGCAACTATTCAGACGCCGGTTGTTGATTCGGAAACTTTCTGAACAACATTTTGACGATTGTATCTTGATTTGCAGGTTTCGTGGCGGGAAGAGGCTTAATCTTGAGAGATCCGTTTGCAGCTCAGGGATGTCTGCGTCTATGAAAGTGCCCAGGACGTTATGGTGAGTAATTATCTACCGTACTTACGACGATGAATGCTAATTAACACAAATAGTGACGATGACAAACGGCATGGACGTGCGCAAATCGTGAATGGGGATATTTTTTACTCGCCCAATTGCACCAGAGAGCTCGCAAGTATTCCCCAACGCGATTCGCACAACATTCTTCTTCCCAAGCCTGACCCAAACAACATTCGTGCCCCAAGGAACTTCAGCGCAGTCAGTCTCGCAGATTATCAGTCTCCTCAATGGTGGAGCATTCCGTTCGGTTGGGTGGCCTTCGTACCAAAACAACCAGACTTTTTAGGACCTATCCTAGGCACGCTGCATCGACTACCCCATCGTAAGGAGCTATGCTTTGAAGAAGGACTGGGCTATTCAATGCCCAAAGACATTTTGACGATGTGGCGGCATCTGGAACTGGATATTATACACGCCGTTGGACTGCTGGCTGTTCATACCGGGTCATCCCCTCTTCTTCCAGCGTATCCTGCTGTCTTCGGTTATCGGCATCGTCATAAAACATGGCGCGCGGCCCTCATTGCCTTTAAAAGATCCAGAGATTGGTTAGTTATGTGGATCAGCGTCCTAGCGTACCTCATTGCTGTGGCCGATACCGAGACCTCTGCCCGAAAGGATTACCCTTTACTTGCGCTCACCGATTGGTATTCACATTTCGTGAAAACTGGCTGTTCGGAGTCATGGCTGGAGGGTTTAACCTCGTCCTCCATGATATGTGATTTTACTCTTTGGGCGGAAAGAACTGGAACCTTTGTGTCGTTAGTGGAATTGTGGCAGGACAATAGGTTGCCTAGGGTTGAATGGTTATGCGCATTTGGTATTCCTAACTGGTACAAGTGGAATCCCGAGTGGTCAAAGGATCCGAAATATCAATCGTATGCGCCCTTACCTCACCAATTGCAGGATATGTTTGACGGCGTTCCTCCTTGGATTTCAGCCAACCGGGATCCCATGCAAACTCACGAATCTGGTCTTTCTCGTATGAACGAGCCCCGTCCTTCTGAAAATGATTGTTCTTCGAGTAAACCGATAACTTGGGCTGAATTCAAAGCGCAGAGAGATCGGATAAATGCTCAGAGGGAACGGGTGGAGACGAAGCAGCAACGCAATGAACGGCTAGCCCGTGCGAGAACTAGGGGCACGACAACTGCTAAGGTCTTTGAGTGGCTTGAAGACAACCAAGGAAATCCGGTTCGAACGTTAGTCCCTCAGTGGTCGAACCAAATAACGCTCAGAAACTGGAGGAACGACACTCTCTATGATGCATTTTGGCACGAATGGGATTGCTGTGAGGATATTAGTGGAGGTCATGGTGACGATGACGACGTCGAAGATGACTGTAGTAGTAATGCCGGCAATTCGTATGATTTACAGTCTGACTATGCATTTGACTTCGAAGGCGACTCCGTCGAAATTCAGGACAATAGCTGGGCGCACAATTCGCGCCCTCTTGAATCCTCAATTCAATACGAAGACAAAGATTTAAGTTCCGCGTCGTATGACAGCAATGTTGAAGCTGCGACCGATGATTATCCGGATAATTTAGCGAGAGAAATTTTGAATGTACTACGGCTACACTTTGGTTATACGGGGTTACTTCCACCAGGTGCTACCTGCTCTATCGATGATGAGAAGAACCAGAAAAAATTCCTGAGAGTGATTGGCATACGCTGGGTCCCACGCGCTGCTCTTGTCTTTGATAGGAAACCGATACAGGCGGCCTATGATTTCATCCAACGACTACAGTCCAAGGCCAACATTCTTACAGATGAATGGGACCTCAGCAAAGAACACCGGGAGTCTATCTATTTGTCCAATAGAATGGCCTGCATTCGGTTGCTCGAAGTCAAGCCCTGTGAACACAATCAACGCAAGTTTACTTGGTATATGTTTGATTTCGGGTCAGCCAGAACCAAGAAGTGGATGTTTACTGTTACGTCGGCTGCTGTTGCATTAACAGTTTGCCGCATGGACAACACTTATACTGATTCGGACCTCGCTGTCTATTTCCTGCAATGCGGGATGTCATTTAGGACAATGCAGTTATCGTCTTCACTTTCGCGAGCGCCTTATTCTGCAAAGTCTGTCACCCAGCGGTCCTCTCGAGCGCATGGCTATTCTTTTCTAATTGATGATTTTACCACCTTCGAAATGCGCACACAATCATTCCTCAAAATGAATCGGCGTGCGCGAGCTGCATGCATGATTGGCGGGGTAACTTGGAGGGTTGCTTGTTCTATTGTAGACTGGAATAGTGTGCTTAGCGGTCCATCTGGCTGGTCTCCTAATTGCTGCGAATACGTGATTGGAATTGAAGCGACCAGTCGTTTGGAATATGCTGATGATGCATTGACTCAAAATGAGGTCACCGCTTTATCTGGGATGTATTATGTCCTAACAGGTATTCCATACTCTAATGTTTACTCAGTGTATGTCTTAATACTTTTCTTTTTAGGAAAAGGTGAACAGTACGAGAATCCATCCTGGTATCCAACACCTGACACCTTCTCTGGCTCTGGCTATGATTATGGGTATTGGGCGGAGAGTTGCGAGAAGGAATTTGAAGGGTGGCTTAGAAAAGGCTCGAAGCCAGCATCAGCAGACCTTCCAGACGTGCCAATGCGAAGACCTATCAACAAGGTGCACTGGGTGGCTAATTTGAAAGGCTCAGCTGAATTGCGTCGCGCTCGTGCGAGGGTTGAACAGCTAGCAAAGGACATTATTCAGTCTTTATAATCAGGCGTTCGTTCAAATCGGTCGATAGTTCATAGCACAGATAGAGGCCTTAATTATGCATTTATTTTGTAATATAATTTTTTTGGCATTCATTAACTACAAGTTTCTGTGACTAACGTTGAAGTTCAACGTCCTTGATATTAGCTGCCTCGCAGGATCCATCTCCATTTGAAACTCAGCACGAAACTCTCACGTTCAAAATCAACCACTCGAACCTCACGGTCTTTCGTTGACTTCAACTGTTTATCGGTACTACAATGCTGCTCTCGAGATCTTTTTACCTTCTACTCGCTGTCGTCACTTCGTCTAATGCTCCCTTTCAAATTCAATCAGGTTTGACTCCGCCCACACCGACTATTGACGTTTGGCTTACGTGCCTTTGTTTTCGCTCAGTTGGGTCATTTCAACTACAGAAACCGCAAAACTATTGCCCGTTACCAACAATTGAACCAGGTATGTATAGCTTTTCATTACTCACTTGCCTTGTGTTATTTACCATATCTCTGTTCAGGCCTAAATACTTCCTGGTTCCCCACTGCAAGGTTCTCGTTGTTGGCGCTAGAGTTGGAGACCAACAGTGCGTATATTGCCTATTTTTTAAGTTCTGCTCACTGACGTCCTGTCATTTGAATGGATTGGATTAGGCTTTCAAGCTAGGAATATTCCAACACTTCCTACTTCCTTGAATGGGCAAAATCTACAAACAAACGGTATGTGCCTTGTTTTTTTCTACCATTTCCGTGACTGTTTACCGATGATTCGTTTAGGCTCGAGTAACACGACTGTGAGGTGTTCATCTAGGAGTTCTATGTTGATGGGTGTACAAAGCTTTGGTTTGTTTTCCTTTTTTTCTCCTGGCAATATTCTCTAACTGTTTCATCCAACTAGTAGATATTGAAATTACTCAGGGTATAATGTTAGATATCCCTACTTTGGCCAATGATCAAAGTGTACCTGTATCTGCACATTCCCATGAAATGTGTAACTGTCATACTGCTTTCCAATCGTATGGAATAACCTTGCATGAACCAAATATTTTGTTTCCGCATTTATTTGAATCAACATTTCCTGGCACTGTTGAACGTGAAGTTAAGAAAATCAATCAACTGATATTCATCCCACTGAAGAAAATTATACAGCCTTGTCTATCTTTTATAGAACGCTTGATATTTCAAATGTATAATGCATTGATAGAGTGGTATGTCACATCATTCAGACGAAAAGTCGGTATTCGTACAATATATTTGTTTCTTACCCGAAACACTTATCGAAGGCATGATTTTGTCATTGCTATGGCTAAGTTGCATGCTACTGGCTATATGTCTGATGTCAGTTATCTGCCCCGTTTTCTTTACTCATGGCTCTGGAAGCATCGCCATTTCAAGTATCAGTCACAAAGACGATTTAGAAATGGTAGAAAATTCTGTTCTGCTCTTTATGTGAGACCCTTTGTGCTGCAGCCTTCAAATCTGTCAAATTTCATTCCAAAAAAAACCAAAAAACAGCGTGGTGGTCAACGCCAATCTTTTTTGTTTACATATGAGACTCTTGAACCATACTTTCTGACTGATAAGGAAAAAATTCCAACTTCTTCTCAATTTCAATATGTTGACCATGTCAATGATGTTGGAATTTTATCATATCCACCAGATCAGTATATTTACACAAATATTCCTATTGGATACCTATTTCAAACAATTCCTGTAACAAAGGCTAGAAAAATTGCTTCTACACATGGAATATCTGCTGGGTCACGCTGCAATTCTGGTGAGCTTCTTGTGTCTACTGCTGGTCATTCATGTAATGTCTGTGCAACCCATCTAAGCATTTTCTGTATAAAAAAAAACAGCACTGAACAGGCTCGTGACCGAATGAAAGAATATCGAAAAAGAAAAACTACTGACAAGAAAACATATCAGCCAAAGTTGGATAGAAAGGTGCCAATAAAACAAAGCAGTAATAGCACTGAGTTGAACATACCATTTCCTCCTGATCCCCTGGATAAAAATCTTGCACATAAAATTCTTTCCAGTGCTTGCAATCGTATGTTGCCTAAAAATATTGAGGAAGCTGGTTGTGCTGTTTGTGGTAAATTGACCCCCAAGAAAAATATGAGCCGCTTAAAAAATATAAAAAATCAACTTCATGTGCTGACTGCTCCAGGTGTTACAAGGATTGAGAGAAAGAATAACAAGAGTCCTGCACGAGAATATACTGGTCCTGTACTTGATTATTCTTGTAAGTTTGTATGTGAAAATTGTCGAAGTTCTATACGAAATGGAAAAGTTCCACGTCTTGCTCTTGCAAATGGACTATGGCTAGGAAAAGTACCAGATGAATTGAAATCTCTTCGTTTTGTTGAGAAACTTCTTATTGCTAAAGTCCGACACACCTGTTCATATGTCAAAGTTGCATCAGGAATGCGAAAAATGAAAGCAAATATTGTTGCATTTGAATCACCTATTCCAAAAATTTATAGTATTCTTCCACCACCTCGTGAAGACATGGATGATGTTTTAGCAATATTGTTTACTGGTCCATGTAAGCCTACATCAGAAGATTTAAATCGAACACCATTTCTTGTACGCCGAAACCATGTTGCAAAAGCTCTTCATTGGCTAAAATTGAATCACTCTGACTATTTTGATATTGAAATATCCACTGAAAATTTAAATCAGTATAGCGAAGACTTGCCTCCAGTTTCAATTGAATATCGTGAAGCTCAAACTAATAAAGTTGCAGAGGGAACTAGTGTATTTGATAATGATATTGAAGATGGAGCAGAAGAAGGAGACTGTCCTTTTTCAGTCCATGGCCTTACAGGTGAAACACTAGATACTATGTCAACAAATAAAATCAAAGCCATGGCTATACGACATTTGAATAATGGAGGTAAAATGCTTGCTGTTGGTCACAGTGATAAATTTGAATCTATGTGGAACAATCCACAATTATATCCTCAAATGTTTCCTTGGTTATTTCCTTATGGATTAGGTGGAATTGGATCTACAAAACTTTCAGACACAGCTCACAAGCGGCATTTATTAATGTATCATGATAAAAGATTTCAAGTTGATATTAATTTTCCATTTGTTGCTTTTAGTCATGAACAAATAAAAGCAAGTACAACACAGAGTTTTCTGTTAGTTGATCAACGTCGCTTCAGAGACATTACTCAAAGATTATTAAACTTAGATCAAGGTGTTTTAAATGAACTTGTATTAAAAATGGAAAAAGGTGAGCATATTAAACCTGAATCAGATGCAGAAAAGGCATGTTTCCAGGTAATCAAAGATCTTGATCATGTTGCTGGCAAAATGCATGGGTCAACAACAAGCAAAAAATATATGCGAAATGAAATCTGGTCTTTAATTAATTATATTGGTGCACCATCATGGTATATTACTTTATCACCAGCTGACATTCAACACCCATTATGCATTTATTTTGCAGATACAAAAGAAGAGTTTAAACCTGATTTTCTACCTTATGATCAGAGAGTAAGATTAGTTTGTAAAAATCCAGTTGCAGGTGCTCGCTTTTTTCATTTTGTCATTGAAAGCTTTATTACAGATGTTCTTGGAATAGATGCCAAACATCGTGGACTTTATGGTGATACTGAAGCATATTATGGAACTGTTGAACAGCAAGGACGTCTAACATTGCATTTACATATGCTGCTTTGGATTAAAGGCTGCCTAAATCCAAAAGAAATGCGAGATAAAATCATTAATGGCAACTCAGAATGGCATAAAAAGATAATCAACTATCTTGAAAGTTGTTATACTGGAGATTTTCAGACTGGAAGTAAAGAAGAAGTCACTAAAATAGTTGCTGAAAATTCAAAACTAGAAGGCTACTGTGATCCTACACAAACAATTCCTGAGTCACCCCCACAGGAATGTAAAAAAATTCATAGAGAAGTGGATGAAAATTGCAAGTCCTGTCAACAAAGCAATACATGGTGGGGAAAATTCAAAAATATTGTAGATGACTTGATATTAAAGTCAAATGTACATAGTTGTGAAAGAGGTCTTAAAAAAGATGGTACCCGACGAAAAAATAAATCCTTTGCTGGTTGTAGAGACAATAAATGGAATCAATGTAAAGCACGTTTTCCTAGAGCTATTATCAAAGAATCCTCTATTGATGAAACTGGTGCTATTCATCTTAAAAAGCAAGAAGCATGGATCAATACATTTACTCCTATTGTTACATATCTTTATAAATGCAATACAGATGTAACAAGTCTTTCTTCTGGAACAGCAATTAAGGGTGTAGTTTTATATATTTCTGATTACATTACAAAATCAACTTTAAAGACCCATACAATCTTTGATTCTATTAAGTCTGTTTTTCATAAAAGTAGTGAGATGATTGGTGGTTCACTTCCTTCACAAGAAAAAGCTCGCCGAATCATGACAAAGGTTGTAAATTTGTTAAGTGCAAAGGCAGAAATGGGTGCTCCAATGATTTGTATGTATTTATTAGGCAATCCAGATCACTATACAAACTATTCATTTGTACCCTTTTACTGGCAGTCATTTGTTACAGAAGCACGGAAAGATGTTGAAGCTTCCAAAATGGAAGAAGTTCAAAAAATAGCTCTTATTAAAAGAAAAGGCAAGATTTTTGGTCTTTCACCTGTATATGATTATATTTACCGCTCACCTTCACTTGAAAATATCTGCCTTTATGACTGGGTTCAATGCTATGAAAGAAAAAAGGCAAAAAAAGAAAAAGTTGTTGATACAATGGATAATATTAGCCCTGATATAATTGAGACTGAAGCTGCTGATATAAGTAATATTTCTCTAGAATCAAATTTTGAAGAAGATGCTGATAATAATGAGTCAAAATTATCTAGTAAAAATATTTTTTCGATTTACTTCAAATCATCCACTACATGATTCTCATGCTTCAAATTATATTGTTAATCATGAAAAACGCATTCCTAATTTTATTGGAGCTACTCTTCCTCGGTGTGATCAAGGTGATAGAAATTATTACTGTTCAACAATGCTTACTCTTTTTAAACCATGGCGAAAAGGACATGACTTAAAACCAAATGACTCTGAATCATGGGATGAATGTTTTAATAATCATATATTTACAAGTCAGCAAGAAAAACTAATGAAAAACTTTAATATTAAATATGAATGCCTTGATGCTAGAGATGATTATCGTGCACAACTTAAAAAAGGCATTAATAAATCATTGATAGGAAGCTGGGAATTATTACAAGGAGATGATGCTGAAGAAATAAACAATGAAAATACTATTCCAGATCCAAATATTGAGTATGATGATCTTCCATATGATCCCAATGCCAATGGAAAAAATCATTTTCTTCGCTTAAAAAACTTAAGCATGGTACGTATGATTATGGAAAATCTTGGCTGGACAAATCCACTGAGTATTGATCCAAGAAATAGTCAAAATATATTTAAACCAGATTTAATTTTATCTGGACCTCAATGGGCTGAACAAGTTGAAAAAAAAAAACAGAATATATATGATAAACGGAATCAGCACAATATGGCAAATAGATCCACTGAAAAGTCATCCAGTCAAATATTTAATCCAGAATCAAAAGCTTCAAATTTAGTCAAGATTGTTGATAGATCATACCTAGAAAAAAACTTTAATATGGGTGAAAATAAAAAACAAGCTGATGAAACAGTTGCCAAATTTGAATTGAATACAGAACAAGAAAAGGCATTTCGTATCATTTCAAATCATGCAGTAAGCCAACAGCCTGAACAATTAAAAATGTATCTTGGTGGTATGGGTGGCACAGGAAAATCTAGAGTAATAGAAGCACTTTCAGAGTTTTTTTTAGTTCGCAATGAAGCACATCGTTTTATTATTGTAGCACCAACTGGTACAGCTGCTGCTTTATTAGGTGGAAATACTTATCATTTTATGTTTGGTATATACGATTTTATTAATGAAACAGGACTATCAAAAATTAAATCTCGATTATCTGGTGTAGACTATGTATTTTTTGATGAAGTCTCTATGCTGTCTGCAAGAGATTTATACCGTATTAGTAGTCAGTTATCCTTGGTGCTAAATACACCTGACATGGCATTTGGTGGCCTTAATATGGTTTTTTCAGGTGATTTTGCTCAACTTCCACCTGCAGTTGGAGGTGAAAATGTTTCTTTATATTCCAGATCCATTGGAGCAATTGCAAGTAACAAAAAATCACAAGAAGAATCTATTGGAAAGGCTCTATGGCATCAAATTACAACAGTAGTTATTCTTAGAGAAAATATGAGACAAAAAAATCAAACACCTCAAGATGATCAACTACGGTCTGCTCTTGAAAATATGCGATATAAAGCTTGTACTCCTGAAAATATTAGTTTTTTAAGAACACTAATATCATCAAATCTCCCAGGTCGTTCATCAGTCTGTGATAAAAAATTCCGAGATGTTTCAATTATAACTGCTAGGAATTTACACAAAGATGAAATAAATCGTCTTGGTGCTTTAAGATTTGCACAAGAAACTGGTCAGACTTTAATGGATTTTTATTCTGAAGATTCATGTAATGTTAACTCTAAAGACACTGAAAGCAAATCTACAACAAGACTCAGAGAAATTACACCTGAAATACAAAATGGCTTATGGTCTCAACCACCCTCCTGCAACAACAAAAATATTGCAGGTAAATTAAGTTTATGTATTGGTTTACCTGTAATGATTCGAAATAATTATGCAACTGAACTCTGTATGACCAGAGGCCAAGAAGGTTTTGTTTTTGGTTGGCAGTCAAAAATAGGAAAACAAGGTCAAATTGTTCTTGATACTTTGTTTATAAAGCTAAAAAAACCACCTTCACTTGTAAAATTTGATGGACTTCCTGAAAATGTTGTTCCTATTCATTCTACATCTAATAATATTTCTGTACAGCTTCCAGATGACAGAAAAGTACTCATATCCCGTACACAAGTTGAAGTACTTGTCAACTTTGCTATGACAGATTTTGCTTCTCAAGGTAAAACACGTCCTGAAAATGTTGCAGATCTAAATAACTTACAAACACATCAGGCATACTATACTGCTCTCTCACGAAGTTCCACAGCTAATGGTACATTAATTTTACAAGGATTTGATTCCAAAAAAATTACTGGTGGCTGCTCCGGTGCATTACGACAAGAATTTCGAGAGCTAGAAATCTTAGATGAAATTACAACACTAAGATATAATACAAAGCTATCAGTAAAAGTACATGGTGATACTCGTAACATTTTAATCAAAACCTTTAGAGAGACAAAAGGTCAGCAATATGTTCCAAAATCAGTTCATCCAGCTATTCGATGGTCAAAACGTGATCCACTCCATGAATCTGAAATAATAGATATTAAGTCAATAAATTTACATAAATTCAACAAAAAACGAAAATTTGTAGTTGATGCCTCTATGTCTCCTGTATTAACTGAAAAGAATTCCAAGTCTAAAACTGAAGACAAACAACCAGCTTTAAAAAAAATTTGTCTTAATCAAATGCCAGTACAGAGTGGCAATCATTATGTAAATCCTCAAGGCTTTATTTGGAGCAATAATAGTTGTGCATATGATACTACTTTTACTCTTTTTTTTAATCTTTGGTGTTCTAATAAAGACTTATGGACTGAAGAATTACAAGCCCTTGGAAATCCATTTATGTCTGATCTGGTAAATGGATTTATAAATATTGACCTGAATTTAAAAACTTTAGAAAGAGTTAGGGATGATTTACGGAGAAAACTAGATGTTTTTTTCCCAAACATCTTACAGTTTGGTCAATTTGTTGCTCTAGATGAACTTTTTAAAATAATGGTTGGATCTGATACTCCTGTTCGAACAGCTTCATATATATGTAATAACAATCACATTCGGCGAATAAATAATCATTTGAACTATCTTGTATTGGCTGGAGGAAAACAATATCCATCTATATCATCTTGGGCATTAATGTCTAATGAAGAAACAAATCAAATTTGTCATAGATGTAGCCTTGAGGTTTTCTTGAAGTATAAGTTTTTAATTTTGCCTTCTGTATTAGGTTTTGATTTTTCTGGTCATAATTTAATTATTGATCATGAAATACAGATACCTTACAATGCAGTACTTCATAGATTTAGACTAGCAGGTGTGATATATTTTGGTCATGCTCATTTCTGTGCACGTGTTGTTCTTCCAGATGGTCAGGTTTGGTTTAATGATGGTGCTACAACTGGTAGGAATATGATTTACCAGGGTTTATTAACTAATAATCCACCAGATTTGTCTACTTGTGATAATAAACAGGCTGTTTTGGCATTTTATGTAATAGTATAAAAAAAAAAAGGACTCGTATATGCCATGCGACAAGCAATGGCCGACAAAACAAGTGATAAATTGTTACAGAATAAGGAGCTTCAAGATCGAGACCCTTATGAATATGCAGTTTATACAACATGGAGGCTGAGTTATGATAAACTTGATGCACCAGCAAGATCCTTACTGCACATTTTTTCATTCCTACATCATGAAGGAATTTCAGCACAAATGTTTGAAAATGCAGTAGAGTCTGACGAAGAGCTAGAAGACTTGGAACTGCAGAATGAAGTAATCCAGTTATTAGACCAGCTAGGAAAACAAGGTCCAGATTGGTCTTGGGACTTTGGGCAGATTATCAAGCACCTTGGGTTGTACTCGCTCATTGAATATGACCATCAAAATAACACCTATAGCATCCATCCACTGGTGCAACACTGGGGTCACACTACCATAGAAGAAGGCAGACAGATCATACAGAGATGTGTACTTGGTATTATTGCCCTATCAACTTCAAGTCTTGAGACATCTACCAAAGAAGAGTTCAAATATGGACGCACACTCCTGCAACATATTTCCAATTCCAGAGCCTCAGTCAATCTAGAAGAAATTGATCTATTCATTCTGGATCGTCTGGGAAAGATCTATAATGATCAGGGGTTCTCAACTGATGCAGAGGCTTTGTGGGTAGTGGCTTTGGAAAGGCGAAAGCACACTCATGGAATTGATCATGAAGATACAATTCAGAATATGGAGGATCTTGCATTTTCTTACTGGAACCAAGGACGTTGGAAAGATGCAGAAATGCTCCAGGTGTTGGTGACAGAGAAGAAAAGGCAGAGATTTGGAGACAATCATCCTGATACTCTTACCTGCATGGACTGTCTTGCAACTATATTAGGAAGACAGATGCGATGGGCAGAAACAGAGAAACTCCAGATTGCAGTCATTGAAAAGAGGAAGCAAATTCTTGGAAATGACCACCTTGACACACTCACAAGCATTGACAATCTTGCAACTACATATGGCTGCCAGGAGCAATGGAAAAAGGCAGAGCCACTCCAGATTTTAGTATTGGAGAAGATGAAGGAGCTCTTTGGACATGATCATCCAGACACCCTGCAAAGCATAAAAAATCTTGCAATGACATACGAAAACCTTGGACAGTTGGCAAAGGCAGAAAAACTTGTGGTGGAGGTGGTGGAGAAGAGCAAGGAGATATTTGGAAATGATCATCCTCGCACTCTCACCAGCATATCATCTCTTGCAACTTTATACTCAGAACAGGGGCACTTGTCAAAGGCAGAAATACTCCAGGTTACAGTTATGGAAAAGAGGAAGCAGATACTTGGAAATAATCATCCTGACACCCTTGATATCATGAAAAACCTTGCATCTACATACTGTGAGCAAGGGCGGTTAACAGCAGCAGAAGAGCTTGCATTGGCGGTGATAAAGGAGAGGAAACAGATGCTGGGAGATGATCATCCAAGTACTCTCCATATCATGACAAATCTTGCAAACATCTATAGTGGCCAAGGTCGACATAAAGAAGCAGAAGCCCTTGATATGGATGTGATAGAGAAGCAAAAGAGGATATTAGGAGAAGATCATCCAGATACCCTTCTGAGCATGTCAAATCTTGCAGGTACTTATCAAAAAAATGGACAGTTGGCAGAGGCAGAGGTACTTCAGGAGGTAATATTGGAGAAGTCAAAGCAGGTGCTTGGTTATCATCATCCTAACACCCTCAAGTACATGAGAAATCTTGGAATCACATATGGAATGCAAGGCCGTGAGGTAGAAGCATGGGCACTCTATGCAGCAATGAGGGAAAATGCAGCAGAAGCAGGTGTGGACCTTCAATATTACTTGTAGTTACCAAGTTTCTGGATGCATTATTTCCAGTGCAATCCAGCTAGGATTTGCCATGCTGTGGCATTGTATGTTGAATGAAACTGAAAACAGTTTGAAGGTACAGATTGAGAAAGCCATCAGGCTTAAATTGGGACTGCGCCTTTCGGATTAAACGACGTGTAAGAGAACGAAGATTTAATCCAATGGATTGGATAGAGCGGCGAACTGGGAAGAACAGCCGCTGGAATAATCAAGCACTATCCGATGAGCGGAGGCGTCTCCAAGTCCGCGATAGGGTAGGCGGCACTCACAGAGACGTGCAAGTTTGAGCGATAATGACCCATCATTCTCGCAGCAGGGGACTTCGAAGACTATACATGGCGGCGTGAACGAGAAAGACGTTAGACGTAAGCTATTCAATAAGATCGTGCAGGATCTAGAAGTTAGAACGTAGGAACGAGAGTTTGTCAAGCGTCTATGGATTTCTTCAAAAGACCGAAATGTCGCGAATGGATTCCGGTTTTGGGAGTTCGTTTGTTCATACGAATTGTCCATTCGCGAAATGACGAGATTAGTACGCAGTCTGGACGGTACTGCTACGTAGACTCGTGACTTCCCTTCGACTATACCAGGAAACGACAGAGCAACTCAGATTACAAGATTGAAGTGCGAACCAACTTAAAGTCCTCGCAAAAGACGATACCGATATTGAGGTTGCCGACGACGCTGGCGATGAGGCATGCAACGACAACCGTCAACGTTGACCAGTGCAGGTGTTATCAAAGGTCGAGCAGGAACCGTTAAGAATTAAGGAGGACGATATGGTTAATTCGAGAGATACGAAGGAGCTGTGTTTTGGACGGTCCGTCAGCACGGATTCCTGGCGATGAAGCCTAGACTTCTGTCGTGCGCATACGTGGACACGAGGCACACAATGAGGCACACCGGAACCTGGAGAAAAGCCAGCGGGAAGACGACCTCCAGATTCCGAGGTGAAATAGACGAACAAGATGTGCATAGGGAGAGCTCCAGCCTCTCAGATTAATCGAAACGTCGGCTCGAAGCATTCGCTAGCAATTAAAACGGAGCGCAATCCTGAATGAATTTTGTGTATCTATGAGAGAAACGACATCAAACAAGAGCTGTTGGCGATGTCTCAGTCATTGTGGTCGTTCTCGTTGTCGAAATGGAAGGTACGGAGCGTACAGTACAATGCCCATCAGGGGACAACACCAAGACGAAAGACCCAAGACGGCGTCGTCCTGCTCTTCTGGAATCTTTCAACCACAAGCTGTAAAAGTTTCTGGGTGCATGCGCGGTCTTTAGGTCTCATTTTTACGGGGAGATTGTGGATGAAGCTGGAGGTTACAGAATGGGAGGAGAAAAAACAACAGATGTCAATAAATGGTGGCACGACGCTTCGGTGTCTTCCATCATCGCCGCGCTGCACAACCTCTATGCTCTTTTCATCGCTCTTTCGTTGTCTCTCGTCGTCTAACAGCTATAGTACCGAGAACCCGAATAGATCTCGAACTCAGCGACACATGATCCCCCAATTTCTGCCTTATTTTGCCGCTTTTATCATGTAAGTCTTTGAGCTGTTTTTTTCAACAGGATTGACATCTCTCTTTTGACTTGACAGGTTGATATAGAAATGCGGACCCACATACAAGAAATCTACGACTGGTCTGTAAGTTTATCCTTGAATAGTACGCAATACGTGCGTCCAGTCTTTTTCTCTATTTTCAGAGTGTGCTGACGTGCTTTTTGTGTCTATAAAGTCTTTCGTTTTCATGGTTCCGTCAGCCATATCCATGTAAAGCATTCAACCCTCGGTGTCTCACTGTCTTGAACCCTCTATATTACGGGATTTAGGGCTAGGTTCGGCTCTGGGAAGCCCAGGATGTAGATGCGGCGGGTTGGGTTGGACTCCGACCTCGCAGCTGACCCTACGCCACTTCTCGGGATTGGAGGGCAGAGCTGCTGGGACTGGAAAGGATGATATAAGAGAGAGGGAAGGTCGACAAGTACAGGTCGAGCTGGAAGTCAGCCACGAATGGAGCCATCGATCTCGAAACTTTTACTGTGAGTACCAACATACTTGCTCTTGTTTCGCTTTCCTGATTTACCCCTAGCTTCGTTCAACTAGGGTCGATGATCATGTAGAGGGCATGAATGAAGCATGAATGGCGCCTCCTTGCTTGTCTCATTGGACGACGTCTATCTGGCCCATCGTCTTCCTTTGCTTTTCTTGTAGGGCCCCACTCACGGACCCCGAATCGTTCCAGTATCGACCAGCCTGCACCGACGACGCACATATGCGCCTACCGATCCCACATTGTCATCTACTCCACCGCCTCGACACAGGCGCTTCGCCATTTTCATTGGAGAATGGCTGCGACTTGTCCCTATCTGCAAACGTTGGACAATCCCAAGGCGTCAGCGACACCGGTCAACGATTGGTACCCCATTCCTTCCTCTCCATCCAAGTTCGTCTTTCTGCCTTCAAAACCTCCATCCTTCAAGCGATGGATCGATATCCCTTATCGTCGTCTCATCAATTCGTTATCGGTTTCAGCATACCCCCTGGTGTGAGAGCTCGATACGAAGCGGCTGTTCGATACCATTATCTGCACACATTGCTACACACGAGTCGGCCAGCTGGCTCGTAGGATAACGACTCTCCTCCTGTTTACCCTTCGAGTTACTTCCGCCTTTGTTCGCTTTGCCTTTGACAAAGCCTCGTGCTTGCACGCTGCGTGGCGATCCCAACATCATTTTCGTCGATGTATGCACCCTCGTCGGCTTGAACGTTGTTTTGTGCGGACGACTCGCTGCTATTTATAAGCCCCAGCTTTAAACCTTTGGAAGATGAAGAGGCAGTCGGTGCGGAAGCGTACGAGGAGGGCGAAGAAGTGGAGGAAACGGCCTGGGCTTACCGGGACCCCGGGCCGCTCTTGTGCCTGGATTTCGAAGGGCGTCGAAACCATCATAATCCTGCTTGCCTTCCTTCAGGGTAATCCACCTCGTCATCGTCGGTCTTCGTGGATCGCCCATCGAACTTGGCTTAGCCTCCCTCTCCGAGCTCAATGTCGCCGTTCTAGGGGTCACCTTACCTTCGACGTCTCGCTCCTTGTTATCAGGCTCGATCTCATCCTGCCCTCTATCTTTCAAGGAAATCCTCCTCGCCATCGTCGGTCCTGGCGGTTTTCACGTCAAGCTTTTTGGAACCTTCGTCTCCTGGCTCAATGTCGACATCTTTGGCGTCATCTTACCTTTGACTCCACGCACTTTTGTCCTCGCCCCCGACTTCGCTTCCTCGAGATGATCTTCGTTATTGTCAGCTTTGGTGCTTCAAACATCGAAACCGATGAACCTGGTCCTTTCTTCGTCGATTGGCTATCCAGCGGTTAGTTCGCGTTCAATTAGTCGCACCACGTCATCATGTTGAACTGTCGCTCCAAGTTCCTAGGCACCTTGGAGGACTATACTTATCAATCCCTCGTCCCAGCCCTAAAGGTTACAGGGTCAATGCCTTTTCGTCCTCAAAACCAAACTCGAACTCAGAACAGGAAACGCGCCGCATACACAGCCCCACCCTTACCAAACTTGCCTCAACCAAATATGCCTCAACGGTCCACGCAGTCCACGCCATCTCCCAAATTGTCCATGTCGGCGTCGTTCTCTGGGTTAGTGTCAGCGGGCTCCTATCCGAGCTTGACTCTCTTACTCTCTTGTTCGTCCCCGCGCGGAGCTAGACTTGCGTTCCCATCCTCAATCCCGAGGAAGTCAATGTCGATCCCAGCTTCAACTTCGATGCTCAAGTCAACGTTCGAGCAGAGCACGAAGATAGGATTTCCCTCTGGATCTGGTGGTACTGGTACTCGAGTAGAACGTGCGGTGAAGGCAGAGGAGAACGTGTTCAGGCGGTAATGACCGAAAACCCATACCAGCGTCCCCTAATGCCGCCTTTAAAGCCGTTGACTTCCGCGAACGGAAATGCCAACACAACGTCAACGACGACCATAGGCACCTCGTTAACGAGACACCCCTCTCTCTCATATCTTCTCTTCCATTCACGCCTCAGGTACCTTCGACGCTGCTCACAAAAATGGTTGCGGGTGGTACACCCGTCCCTCTGGACCTCGCAGGCTCGCCTGCATCAGGAGCGGCTGCGGGTGCAGCTGCACCTGTCACATTTTTTGCTCTCACAGCAAAAGGACCTCGACTCAATTGACGATTGCCCGACTTAGCTCTCTGCGACGCTCGGCTGCCCTTGTCCGCCTTGCACTCGTGGCTTGCCGCTGAAGCTAAGCTTTTCATGCCTTGCTTCTCCCATTACCCTTTCCGACCGGTGTTTTTGGATTACATCTTGGCGTTCTGCTTCATTTCTTTCAAACAAGGTCGAATATTTTCCAGGCTTTTTTACGTGACTAATTGGATCCGGTCAGACACTACGTAGCAGTCGACTAACTATCTACATTCCTCCGAGTCTGTCAGTATTCATTTCTCTTCACGAGCACCATTTTCTGGGTTTAGCTGTAAGTGATACAAATCCCATCTGTCCAGTCTCTTTTCCTCTTTACCTTTCGCTTTTTTGAGCTTTGTTTACATGCTTTTCATTTTCATGTAGACACCGGTGTTGCTGGTAGAGGCGGAGGTGTACATGTGCTGGCGATATCGATGAAGAGGAAAAGCACCGTGACGAAGTGGAGGCCGCCCACACCACGAGATCGTCTCCAGGGGTTGTGAGGACGACACCTGTTTCGAACCCGTTTTCTGGATCGGCTGATGCGAATGCGGCTAATGGAATGCCAGAACATCTGGCTATGCCGCCTGGGCTCACATCGGCTCATGGGCGAACCTTCCCGTATCGTCGTCGTCTTCCTCGATTGCTGCCTCCGCGAATCGAACTTCCAAGACGACGACAACTACTCTAGTACAAGCACCTGCCTATCTGACGCCTCCCTCATGTCTCCTCTTCTGCTATCGCCTTCGGTGCCTTCGACTCCGCTGACGCTGACGCAGCGGTTCGCGGGAGGTGGACCCGCACCTCAGAACCTCGCAGGCTTATCTGGAGTACGTCTTCCTCTCGGACTTTAGGAGCTTGTGTTTGTCAGTGAACCCTACTCTCCCCAATTTACGCATTTCTGCATTTATGCAGACCCGCCTCTGAATGCTCAATCTTTTTTCTTCGGTCATTCGGGGTTGAAACAATTTGACGAATGGATCGTCGCTGCCAGTGGGGATGTGGCTGCCTGCACCGGGCGGTGGTTGTGGTTCTGGCTTTCGCTGGTCGTTCATTCTCGTCAAGTAGGATGTATTTCTCGATACCGCGTTTGAGGTGATGAAGGGATAACTTGAATTCGGGCATGATTGGGTCAGAAGGAATTGGTATGATATGTAATCATCCATTTTGATTTAAAAAATTGAATACAATGTGTATGGGGCAGGTAAGGGTGTCAATTGACGTCCAAACACACCGTACAGTCGTTAATAATCCACACCGTGCGTTGAGGCAACAGATACACCGTGCATCATGTTCCTGTGGCATTTTAGCACAGTGACACCAGATCGACGAAGGAAAAGAAAAAAATAGCGCGGTGACACCGGATTTCACCTAGACTATCCTAGGTCTTGTAGAGAATAAGATATGTTAAAATTTAGTTCCTGCTGACCAAATTTTGTTACTGTGAGTAGCGTAGATTGTGATGGAAAAATGGTGCCTGCCACTCTAAATACCGATATCTCAAATATCCGGCTGAGCTGCACCATTTATTTTCATGATTAATTTGGTATGGACCCACCAAATGCAACGGAATTGTGAAATTCGGTGTAGGTAAACTAAATTTAGTGATCTAGTAAATGCAGTGTGTTTGAGCTAATAAAACGGAATCGGACTAGAAATCTTGTAAGGCTGTACCAGATAATAGAAATCTGTAAATGTGGTGAAGTCACACCGAATTCAGGAGCTTTGCCGACATCTGGTGAGCATAAACAAAATTATCATCAGAGACAGATTCGGTCGCAGTGCACCATAATTCCTAAATCAAATGGATCCGGTTTCATTGCACCATAATTTCTCAATTCAGTGAATCCGGTCAACTTGAACTATATTGATTCTGTCCTAGGAAATTAGGTGAGTATGTACAAGATTTTAACAGCCTAATTTTTAGTTAAAGCACACCAACTGTCTAAATTTCGGGCGGCGCGTTTTAATTGCCGCAGGCTTAGGATTAATTGTTTGCTACTCGCTTGCTACTCGTTTGCTACCTGTTTGCTACCCGACGCTGATAAAATTACCGGCGTGGGACTACGAGCGCCTTCCGCTGTTCGGCCCTTTGTGCTCATCGCTCCCAACGATGAGCGCACCTATTTCACTGTTTCCACTGTGATTCATGCGCTTTTTTGTGTAAACTTCACTAAATGTATATATAGAACTATTAATGATTTTACTGAATACTTTGTTCGCGTTCAAGTGTAATGACAAGTGTGTTCCCCCGGAGTACCTTCTAGGCGGTTCCTGCTTTGAATCACTCCAACTTGGGTAGCTAAAGAGGTATTTAAGACATTTAAATTTATAATGAACTTATCAGAAGGTCTTGAGTATTATAGAAGCTTCATAGAGAACAATATCAGGCCAATGGTGGAGGGGGAGGAGGAGCACATGCGTTCTTTCGCTTCCTTGTAAATCCCCTCAAGATATTTGCATGTCTGGATCATATTAGATATGATTTTAAGGGTGTACGCAAAGTTTCCGGGCAAGGAAGCGACCGGAGGATGCATGGTAAGAGTATTGGTGTGTGGTGAAAGTGTGATAGAATACCTACATTCCAGTGCATCCAAGCCAAACCCCGCGGCCAAAAAATGTTAAATAGCCTTTAATAAAATGTCCTAACCGAAATTAAAAGGGTATATACATGGACAATGGGCCAGCATGGGTGTATGACTGGGGAGAGAGATGACCTTACTACTCATGACTCAGGCAACGAATTCCAAATATTCCTTCGCTTTTAGACTTTCCTAGATGGCATAAATTAGATTCATGAGTTAAATTAAGAGCGCCTCAATGATAATATGGAGAAACGAGGATGGGTGTTACCTCATTACCATCCACCAGAAATAACACTAACTCAGCCTGAAATTTGAGTGTCCAATGCTGCAGAACGTTTATAAACGCCACATAGTTCAAATATATGCATCTGTAGCGCCTATATATTCAAGAAAAGGCCGTTGTGAGGAAATAGCACAGGTGCTAAAATTTCACTGTATTTCGGGCATTATACCGCGAATAACGCGAATAAAAATAATATAAAGACAGATTCCGAAAGGTATTTACCGTAGTATTCCAATGCAAAAAACCGTTTGAGATTTGACGCGGTATGAGAAAAGTTATTCGACGATTTGTCACAAAAATAAGGAAATTGATCCGTTGAGCCAAAGTGTATAATTTTGCACTTTATGTAGCGCGGCTTTCTGCACACGATCTAGGTACATATTCCTAAATAACTTTTCTCATACCGCGTCAAATCTCAAACGGTTTTTTGCATTGGAATACTACGGTAAATACCTTTCGGAATCTGTCTTTATATTATTTTTATTCGCGTTATTCGCGGTATAATGCCCGAAATACAGTGAAATTTTAGCACCTGTGCTATTTTCCTCACAACGGCCTTTTCTTTGAATATATAGGCGCTACAGATGCATATATTTGAACTATGTGGCGTTTATAAACGTTCTGCAGCATTGGACACTCAAATTTCAGGCTGAGTTAGTGTTATTTCTGGTGGATGGTAATGAGGTAACACCCATCCTCGTTTCTCCATATTATCATTGAGGCGCTCTTAATTTAACTCATGAATCTAATTTATGCCATCTAGGAAAGTCTAAAAGCGAAGGAATATTTGGAATTCGTTGCCTGAGTCATGAGTAGTAAGGTCATCTCTCTCCCCAGTCATACACCCATGCTGGCCCATTGTCCATGTATATACCCTTTTAATTTCGGTTAGGACATTTTATTAAAGGCTATTTAACATTTTTTGGCCGCGGGGTTTGGCTTGGATGCACTGGAATGTAGGTATTCTATCACACTTTCACCACACACCAATACTCTTACCATGCATCCTCCGGTCGCTTCCTTGCCCGGAAAATTTGCGTACACCCTTCAAATAATATCTAATATGATTTGGAAATGTAAATATCTTGAGGGGATTTGCAAGGAAGCGAAAGGACACATGTGCTCCTCCTCCCCCTCTACTATTGTCCTCTATGAAGCCTCTATAATACTTACGGCCTTTATTCATTAGTCTGAGGAATTTATTCAATGGTACTTATATAAAAAATGCCTAAAACGCGGTAAAAGAGGTGAAATACATACACCCATCGTATGAAGCGACGAGCGCAAAGGGCCGGCCCGAACAGCGAGAGGCGCTCCTAATCCCACGCCAGTAACATGTGTCACGTTGGCATTGAGCGGCATGTAACGAGCGGCTTAATGTACTATCTTATCTCCTATTAGATCAGATGTAAGGTGCGTGTCCGAGTATATGAGAATGCGGGATTCGGAGCAACATAGCTATTTCTTGTAGTTCGCTTTTCTGGTGCGCCGTAGCTAGATTAATACAGTTCCCGAAAGCTGTTATTATTGAACCAGATTTCCTAAAATGATCCTAATTTAGTTCAGGTCAGCCAGATTCAATCAATTGGGTCGTTGTGGTCTGTTACAACTAGAATATTAAACCCGCTGCTTGAATTGGTTTGAGTTCACTGCATTTTAAAATTCACATCTAATCTAGTTGCAGCCTACTGAAATTTCACCGTCATATAAATTGGTCTGTGGTTACTGGATTTGAGAGTTTGTGGTGAATTCGGTTCAACCCCACCAGATTTTGGTACCATGAGCAATTCCGGTTGGACTCGACTGGATTTTAGAGTTTGTGGCGAATTCAGTTAAAACCCACCGGATTTGGTACCACAAGTAATTCAGGTTGGACTCAACTGGATTTGAGAATGTGTGACGAATTCGGTGCAAGCTCACCAGATTTTGGTACCGTGAACAATTCTGGTTGGACTCGACTGAATTTGTTGAGTCATGTAATTTGGTGCTGCAGGACATTGATTTTGAGTCTGGTTGTGTTTCGGTTTGCATTTACAATATTTCTGTCTCACTTTAAAATTCAGTCCTCGCATCACTGGAGTTAGTCTTCAATAAAATGGTCACTGCCAACCACTTCAGGTAGGTGAGGTTAGCTTAGGCCGCTACAGACTATTCAGCTGAGGTCTTATGAAATTCAGTTCAAGTGAACAACTTTCTGTACGTCTACGTAGCAAAGGATAGCTAATTTTGCAAGTAGGAACCAAAATCTACATCTAAAGTACGATATCTGGTACACAGGCGCTGTTTTACACAGGGATGCCTTATAAATTATGCGTCGAGTCAATGTACGGTGTGGGGTTGTCAGCACCGCACGGTGTGTGACTGGGTATAATGCGTGGTGCGTTATGATGTCCTTGACACATGCAACTTATGCGATGTGTATACAGGAGGATTATACATACTCGTAAAACGCTACCAATCGCGAAATCGGAACCGTGGAAGTAGACTAAGACGGGCTCGAGTTTTGCGGTAGTGATAAGTCCGATATGCGATTAAAGCGCATACGAGCAAAAGGCCAAACCCAGTTACGCATTTCAAAAGAAAAAAAGCCGTACCATCATCGGCACTCTGCTCGCCCGCGGCTTGGACTTGATAGTATACCCGAATCGGGACGCCGAGAAAGACGATGAGCAAGGAGAGAGAGCCTGCGCGCCTGAGGGCGAGTAGGGGAGGTGCTATTCGTGATGAGGAGATCAGTGAGGACTCGGAGCACAGGGGAAAGGAGAGGAAAGCAAGAGACGACTTGTGATTGTGACGTACTTAACAACGAAATCGGCAACATTTGCACCTGGAATTTGACGAGCACATAAAAAATGGGGGTTGTGACAACGACGAAAAGCAGGTACACGCTTGAGGAAAGTGCGAACTGGTGTATTTTGTCGATCGGCGTTGGGGGGATAGCCATGGTGAGAGTCCCGTGTGTGGGTCCGGGTCCGTCGACGCCCCAGAGGGCGAAGATCATTAGCTTATTCGCGAATATGAATAAGGAGGAGAAGGTTAGGGTGAGCGTTATTCTAGTGCCTGTTGAGAGATAAGAAATAAGAGAGAGATGGGGTGCTTAGTTGGATTTTGAACATGCGTCTTGGGATTTAGGAGCGTGCTTACCGAGGAGGAGGACTTCTGAATAGTCATACATGAAAAATGGAGCCCATTTTCCTGACGAGTTGTATTCGTATAACCCAAGAATATAGAGGCTAGAGTTACGATAAATAATGCTATCGGTCTCAAAATAAAAAATCACGCACAAAGCACCCATCAAAACACCTACGAACCAATCCATCCAGGTGGCCGCAGTCGACTCTCCTCGGTATGTCAGCGCCGCTTTCGTCGTTCCAAAAACGATAGCAGAAATACTGACAATGAGCCGGTATAGGGTGACCGGGGGGTGGAAGGACGTTAGGGTGTATATTGTGCCGATCTCGTCGAAGCGGTAGTTGGGCTGGGGGATGCCGAATAGGCCGAGGGTGCTCCAGAGAATGTTCGTACAGTCCCAGGAGAAGAACCATGTCGTCGATTTGTGTTTTGTGGTTGGTTTTCCGGAGTCGTAGTCACTGGCGAAATGGAAGCTTTAGATAAGATGTATTAGCGTCAGATAAGAATAGGATCTCGGGAAAGGAAGATCGAAAGAGACGCACAGGAGGACCAGGCACACGCCCAGGATCCACTCCAACGTAACTGGGACCACAGTAGCACCATCCAGAGTCGATTTTGTTTTAGCTGCACCCAATATTGTCGTCGTCAGGAGCACGCTCAAACGGTATGGGGTGATCGTCGGGTGCCAGTCGGAGTGGTAGCTTCGAGGGAGGCGGAGTCCGCGTTGGGATCTGGCTTGTTCGAGGCGCAGACGGTCTGCTTTGTGCTCCATGTGCGCATGCAGGCCTCAGTGGCCGTATGGGTTGAGTTGGGAGATGACATGAAGAAAGTTGTTTTGGACGATCTTTTGAAGAACGAAATGGCTGTGTCCAAGCTGTGTTGAGGAATAATAGGGTCGCTCAAAGTTCACCTATTCGGCTCATTTTCGCTTCATTTTTGATCTCCTACTATCCCATTCCAGGAGTTTGACCGTTCCCGGAGTTTGACCACTTCGATTTCCTCAGTCAATTCTTACCGTACCATCACAAAAATTGGCATACGTACTCTAGTATGCTCCGCCAATAAAGTTATCCGAAAAAATTTGGAGTTTTACGACTGCATGTTGCAAAACTGAGGAATGGTGATTTTGATTACGTTCAGAGACCCAAAGTATAGGAATGTAGCCTTAGATCCTGATCGATCGCGAGGTCCTCATCCCATGAAATTTGGAAGTATTATTTGAGGTATTGGTGCGATCCTAAATACAAAATTTTACGTTCAGAAGAGTATTATATCTTTCAGAACTTGAGGAATAGTCGTTTTGCGGTTTTGGAAAGTGACACTTCGTGACAGATTCCCTGGGAATCAGGGCAAACCAGACGAAAAAGTAGCGGTGATTTGTTGTGACACTGCCGTTACAGAGCGGTCAATCTCTAGGAACCTTCGACTTTTGAGCACCGGAACGGCTCCGCTGTAGCCTCTCTCCAACTTTCTCTGAAAAAAATTTGATATTCGTGTAGAGACCAAAATGTCGCATGTCGTGGTCAAATTTCAGGACAGGATGGTAAGTGGTTGCATAGCAATTCGGGAAATAGTGAGAAATTGGTCAAACTCCTGGAATGGGATAGTATTCGGTTTCCGAGTTTGTAGTCCCCTGTTACATCTCGATCCGTTATGTAAGTTCGCCTAACTATAACGGGTAAGTCGGGACATCGCCTTTTCGCGTTATTCGGCTTAGAAAATAGGCGCGTGAACTTTTCCGGAGGCGCCTCTCGGTACGCAATACGGTGCATTGCGTTGTAGTTATACCGCTGAGTGTAGATTGTGGCCTCCTCAAAATAGCGAAGACGTCGAATAATCATGTAATTATTTAGTAGATTACTCATAAATTGCGTAGAACCTGAAAATAACACCCACAGTTGAGTGCTCGGCTTAATTTGAAGGAACAAAGATGGAATAGCCAACTTGCATTTGCAAAATAACCACTGGAGACAGCAGATGAAGGACACGAGCACGATGGAAGTCAGAAAAAAATTATATGGGCTGGCGATCGGACTGTACAGTAGCTACAACGATTCGCCCTCCTAATCTAATCTACATGAACGCCGTGACCGGCACCCGAACCACTGATCCACCGCGGAGCCTTTGCGTAAAAATGTAAAATAAAATAAATAAGATAAAGCTATAGATAATGACACCGCAATCAATAATATATCACAGGATTTTGTGTCTTTTAACGAAGGGAATCTTTCATTTTATTAAATTTTCAACGGATTGGGGACAACAGCCCACGGGGCGAGCAGCCGTGCATCCGGTGAAATCAACCCACCCCATGAGGTCGTGAGAGTTTCCCAGGTCACACTTCGTCACACCTGTATTCTCAAATCGAGTCGGCGCGACTTGACGCGACGCGGTACAGTTGATTCAACATTTGTGACTGCTTAGCGCTTAGCGCTGAAGATTTTTTAAATTTAAAATATCAAAAAAATGCAACAGCCAGCTCCTTTTTAACTATTTTTGAAGCTAGTCCTGAAATACGTCTACACACTTGCATACTACAAGTCTCCGTGACTCGGATATTAACACTAAGTCCCCTGGATGTTTTTTTTTTCAAGAATAATTGCAATATCTGAGGTTCCCGATACCAGAGGATATTTACAGGATGGCAATGTTGTGCACTTTCAGATGTACTCCGAGTCAAAGAAAGAAACCAAACGCTACAGAAGCCTGGCAAAAGCCCCGGATAAAAGTTTTTTCTCTTTTCAAGCCTACTATATGATATCTCTTCTGTATTTTTGATCTGCGACCACGAGTGGTCAACTGGTCAAGAGCGTAACACCTATTCAAGCAAGCAGCGCGCTGAGTGTGACTAAGCCATCCCTTGAGGTCGTGGGAGTTCCCACGACCTCATGGGGTGGGTTGATTTCACCGGATGCACGGCTGCTCGCCCCGTGCAACAGCCCGAATTATGAGGGTGAAGAACAGCTATCAAAGTAAACTGTTAAACTTTCACACTTGGTAGATAGATAAACATATTTCTTATTTTTTCTTACTTTTATAGAAGAGGGAAAAGGTAGTTTACATCTAAAACGAGGTGGCAAGCCCGGAGGCGAGCACGGAGCGCACGGCCGGAAAGCGGGAAAGGCGCTGGCGGGAGCCAAATTAGGCAGGCGGGAAAAGCCGAGATGGGATCGAGGGCCATTTTCGACTTCCTACTATCATTAGCCCGGTGTTTATAAACTTTTAGAAATCAACCCAGATGTTCATCAATTCTGCACCGATTTCTGTAAAAATTTGACTGACAAAAAGCCTTGCTCGTTAGTTACCGGTATATGTTTTTAAATTTTTAAATAGTTGGTGTTGAGGCAGAGAAATCGGGAAAAAGAAAGGGGACTAGTGTTTATACTAGTTGTCACACTTGGGTCACACGCAATTCCACACCAAACGACGATTCCGATCATGGATATTTGAACTCCGATCGACGCCAAAGTTGTCACACTTATGTTTTTGGCGTTCTTAACCAACAGTTTTGGTCTCGGAGAATTGCAAAGTAGAAAGAGTATGATTATTTGAGAACAGGGGAAGTTTTTTGAGGAAAAACGATAGATTTTACGTTGGCTGAGCCAGATTCGGCCCATTTGCATGCTTTCATCGCGATATCGTGTCCCTCACATGAAACATAAAAATCAAATAAAATTATAATAGTGTGCATACAGTTTATGGCTATAAGATTGCCAAAAATCAGAATTAATGAAGCTGTGGTTGTTGAGTAATAAAGCAAACAGTGTCGATTTATAAACACTAGGCCCCTTATAAACACCGGGCTCGTGATAGTACTCACTTTCCTAGTCCTCCGGCAGTATTCATTCTCCGCTCTTCCCATCAATTGGCTCGTATTTCTACTTCACTGTGGGTTTTTTGCCTCAATAAGTTCATTTTGTCTTTTAAATAATCCCTTATATGCACCCAGATGTTTTTGTAAATAACTGTAATTTATTGAATATTACAGAGCGTTATAGTGATTGTAGGAAGGAAGCGGCAGGAGGAGAACGGGTGAAGTTGAATATTCGGCTCCGTTCGGGGTGCCAAGCTTGTTCCCTGACGCTAACCGACCTGGGAAGCGGACTTGGCGAATTGACATGATTGCCGAACGCGAGCCGAAAAACGAAGGAAATAGGAAGTTTTCCTACTCGGTTCATTTTCCCAAAAAACCGTGAGGGGGGGTTCAAAGTTGGCCATTTTTGCCTCCTTTTTGCTTCCTATTCGGTTTCCTACTTGACGAAATTTGGCGGGGCTGTCCGCCAAATTGACCCGAAAATGAAGTCAAGTAGGAAACCGAATAGGCTCAACTTTGAGCGACCCTAATATAGTGGCTGTGTACGGCTTTCGCGGGTGTGTGTATTCTCTTTCGTCCGCTATTATCGTGTCAGGTTGAGCTGTGTCCTGTCGCTTTTTCGATGACTGTCGACATCCTTTGCTTCTGACTTGACAGGCTGATATCGATTAGAGATACGGATCTACATAGACGAATACACGACCGGTTTGTGGGCTTATCTTCCCTTGTGCGTTCTGTCTCTTTCTATTTCTTGCTCGCTTTTTAGGGCTCTGCTAACATCACTTGACGCGTCCGTATAGTCTTTCACCAGCACCATCATCAGCATCGTCGATACCACGATCAACTCTGCTCCATCCTCGTCGTTTCTAAAGTTATTTACGTCGGTGTCAACGGGCACCCTCTCCTTCTTGTTCCCATTCCCATTCCCATCCCCGAACTCATCACTTTCTAACTCAACTTCGATGCTCAAGTCGGCGTCAATGTTAGAGTGGACCGCGAAGATGTATCCGGCGCCGCTGGAGGATAGAGCTGGAGAATTAACGGCGGACGTGTAGGGGTCATGTCGACTGAGAGGAGAAGTACGAGGTGAAGGCCGGCCATGCCTTCTGGAGGACAGTCGTAGGGGGTGGTGGGGACGACGCCTTTATCGAACAAGTTTGGTGGACTGAGGGCGACTGCCAACGGAACTGCTAGTACGACGTTGACGAGCACAAGCACTGGCACTGGCACCCCACATAAATGACGTCCCTTTCCGCTTGTGCGTTCTACCCTACTCACGAGACGTTCGCAAACGGCGTACCGCATCCTCCCCTGAGCCTCGCTGGTTCGTCGGCGTCTTCCACTCTTGTTTCTGTCGCAGCTGCATCCGCGAATTCCTCGACTGCGAGAAGCCTGCTCGGAGCCCAAGACCACACGCTCTCTACACTCCGGGCCCAGGCTCGATATCGTCCGCGCGTGTATCTCCACACCCATCCCCGATGAACGCCGGTTCAAACACGACGCATATACGACCTCAAACGCCGTTGACGCACGTGCAGAGTCAGTAGGCGCAGCCGCTGCTCATGCGTGTCTCTCCACTACAACCGGGCGGAAAGAGGGAGGGGCAGGGGAGCAGGGGAGCAGACGCAGCAGCTCTCACCTCCACCTGCCCGCGGCTGGGGGTGAGGGGGGCGATGGCGCACGCGCTGGAGAGCGGAGGGGAAGTGGGTTGGACGGGGGGCGGGGGGTGGGGCTTGCGGGCCTGGTAGTAGAGGGACCGGGGCGGTTGGATATGGATACGCGAGGAGGAGGAGGAGGAGGAGGAGGCGGCGGAGGAGGAGGCGGAGGAGGCGGAGAAGGAAGTAGGCGGTCTTGTCGACTCGGATTGGAACGGGAATGATAACATGACGTCAACAACGAGTCGAAGAACCCCGCTACCCCGACATTACATCACTCACCTCGCGCCCTCTCTTCCTCCACCGCTGTTGGCGTGTTCAACCAACGCCGTTCTCGAAGGGGTTCGCAGGTGGGGTGCCTGCGCCTCTGGACCTGTCAGGGTCGTCTGCGTCGGCGGTATTGACTGAGAGTCAGAGGAGGAGCTCGAAGTGCAGGCCAGCCTACGCATGCAGGAGGAGCGTCGTCTTGGGCGGGCGGGGAGGACGATGACGCCGTTTTTGAACCTGTTTCTGAACCGACGGCTAGTATGACGTCAGCAAGCCCAATTCCGACATTTGTCGACATCTGTCAAATCTCGCCTCTCCTCTTCCACTCACACCACTGGTGTTTTCGATGCCACTCACGAAGGGGTTCGCGGGTGGCCGCGGGTGGAGGAGGGGGCGGGCTCGGAGGGGGCAGGCGCCGCAGCTCCCACCTCTGCCCGCGACGGTGGCGGTGGCGGTGGTGGGGACTAGGACGGGGGCGAAGGGTGCGGGGGCGAGGGGGACGAGGACTCGCGAGCGGGAGAGCATTGGGGAGGGGGTTGGACGGGGGGCGTGGGGCGGGGCTTGTGGACCAGGTTGTACTATTAGAGGGACCGGGGCGGTTGGACACACGAGGAGGCGGGGAGGGAAGTATGCGTTCCTGTCGACTCGGAACGGAAAGGAAATGCCAACACGACGTCACCAACGAGCACATGGGAAAGAACCCCGCCATCGCCATCCAGACGTCCTTCCCTCTTTCTCTTGCGTCCCTTCGTCCACCACCCCTGTTGGCGTTTTCAACGCCGCTCACGAAGTTCGGAAGGGAAGAGCAGGTCGAGTACGTGCGCTTCTGGACCTGTCGGGGCCATCTACGTCTGCGTCTTCCTCTCCAACTTCGACTTCGGGCATCTTGATCCGAGTCTCAGGACGAGCGGGACCAAATGCACCTGCTCGTTCGTCCACTGCGAAAGGCCTTCTCGGAGCGTAGAACCACCTACCCCGCCCCTGCCCGTCTGTCTCTCCACAGTGTCCACACCTTCACTACTTCCCTCCCCACGGCAGTTCCGCACACGACGCATATAGCCGCCCCTTCGAGACGCCATTGGCGCATGCGCACCCCCGGCCACCCCCAGCCCCGCTGGAGGAAAGGCGCTGGCGAAGCCCGAATTCCGTGCTGTCGACTCGGGCGCCGACGAAACGGCTGCTCCGAAAAAGAGAAGCTTGTTCTTGTGATTGACGCCGGCACCGCTGCTGATCCTATAGATACCACCCTTCCACCGGCGAGGACGGCGGGGCTGGGGAGAGGGTTTGCGAACGGGCGCGTGCTGGGGGGCTCAGAATGAGAGCGGGAGCGGGAGTGAGTCGGTGGGGTGGACCAGCAGCGTGGGTCGGCGGCGGAGCTTTTGTACACAGGGTTACTGAAACCGGGACCGGGGCGATTCAAGTTGGGTCGCTGGGGAGGAGGCGATCGCGTCGAGGGCGGAGGGTACGCCCGGGGGTATTCAATTCAAGATGGGGGCAGGGGTATCGTCGGACCTCGAGTTTGTGCTCGAGCTTGGTTAAAGTTCAATAGTTGCGAGCTGAGCATTTCTGGTGCGGGTTCCGGTTAAGGCCAACGCCGAGGGCAAGGACGGAGGAGATGGGTGCTCTCCTCCTGCTCCTCTTTCGATGTCTGCGCCTGCGTTTTCCCGAGTGGGTCTAGGCATTGGGATTGAAATTGATATCGGCTATCGGGGTATGTTTTATCTATGTCTGTCTTACGAGAGTAATTTGACGAATCTCTCGATAGCTGCTTCAGGTACGGGTGCTAGTATACCAGCACCGTCATGGGCGCTCACGCAACTCATAGCGCATCGCCGTCGAAACCTTCAACGCTAAAGCCAAGGCATCCAAGTGACCCGCACAAGTAAAACGACGGCTGTCGTGGTGTTCTACAGAAGGAAAAAATGCTCCTAAGCCCGATTTCTTCTCGTCTCCTCAAGGCCCGCGCCCTCTCTTCTCTACAGCAGACTCGCCGAGCGCTCTCGCCTTCCTCATGTGCGGCGTCAATCATGTTCACTGCCAACCCGTACGTACGTACAACGCACAACCCTCATCGGTCCCTCCCTCGCCCTTCGCCCCGCACCTGCAGATATCCTCGCGCCTTCGGTGTCGATCGAGCTATGCGGGCTTATTACGCGTCGAAGGCCCAGTTTCATAGAAAGGAGGGGTGCGTAGAAAAAGCGGATGCACGGAGCGGTTTGGCAGGGCACAAAGCTCGCGGAAAGGGTTGGAAGAGAGGTGGAAGACGGAGAGGAATCGTCGTGGTTTCATTGCTTATTTTGGTGCTTGAATAACCAGTAACGAAATGCGTTCATTTCAGATTGTGGAAGGAAGAAGGACTGATGGTTATGAATGACGAAGTTACGAAGTGGGAGTAGGGGAAACTCATCATCGTTGATCCTGTAGCCACCTGCGCCGTTCCAAACAATGACAGACTTACCTGTGCGCTGCAATCTTCTTATTCATTTGTGTCCTCAACCGGAAGTAGGCGTACCTGACATCATTTCGAGAGTGTTCGAAAGGAATTCTTGCAAGGCAACAAACACTGTTTGCGCACTCTGACGATATATCTGGCTGGAAGTGGTTTTTACGCGACCTAGTCGAGTACTTATTGACACGGGCTCGATTTAATGGGCAACTCGAGTCCGAAATTAAGCGTCATTAATGTAAGATTCAAAGCTGGTGGCTGTTTTCTCGCTATTGAAATCTCACAAGTCATGTAACTCGTTCTATACATTGGTTGCGAGGCATGTTCTGTTCTAATTTTTATCTACTAATGGCGAGCACTTCAAATCTGCCATGGTCACCTGTGAGATTCAAAATTTGCCGACCCAAAGTGTAGCCCATATAAGAGTTTCTTCTTCGTTTAGAATTATCAGGAAATTCTGCCGCGTCGGATTGTTGTGCATTACTCGTCATCAGAGGACAACTCGAGGGAAGACGAGTCTGAACTATGTCGTCTAGGTTGGATGAGAAGACTCTCGACCGGGTCGTTTCCGCAGGTGTGTTCATACTCTTGATCTTGGGATTGAAGAATGATCGTAAGACCAGTGCATTCGTCCAGGGATCGTAGGTCGGTATAGTAATCAAAGTCGACTTGGATAATAATGACCTCGACTGGTCGGCCTGTCAAAATTCGTGCAACGAGAAATTGTTTAATGATTATGATTGACAGGTCTGTTTTTACTGCGCTCTCGTTGATTTCCACTGTATGTAAGAGCGGAAAGGAAAGAGCCAGAGTGTCGCGCGGGAGGCTGAGTAGAAAGTCCAGTGTATCGGAATCGACGGTCAACATTTTAACAGAGGGAACCGATAAAAGAAATTGAGCAATCCTGGTGTCCGAAGGTTCGAACATCGACGACTTGATCAAGAGGGAAAGGGATTCAACTGCTTGAAATATGACAGAAGGCAAAGCTGCAAGCAAGGCATCAATCATGTCGCACGGAAGTTTTCTAAAGTATTTGATTTTGAAACGAAAGTGTCCTTGACGAGGAACTCGGGCTTCAAAGTTGAAATAGAAGGGATTTAAATGGAGGGAAATGTCGATTGCGCTGGGTAAATCACAACACTTGACGTAGGTGGACAGAACTTGATCGGCCGGGCTTAATATTTCCTCGGACGTAGTGAGGCTTTCATGACAGAAACTCAGGTAGCATCCAGCAGGTGGTTTGATTTGAGAAAGGAACTTGAGATATGGGTCTATATCCCAACTTGAGCTGAGTCCAATCGCTTTAATGGAGGGAAGCGTAATCTGTGGTAGTGAAGAGAGGGTATCTCCGGTGGATGCGATGAGAACGGGTGCCGTGTTCACCAGATATTCAAGAACTGGCATGCGTGACATTGCCTGAATTAAATCGTAGGTGGACACTTCTGAATTTAAGGTAAGAAATCGAATTTTGGCTAGCCAAAGTGCGTTCAGGTTGAACTTGATGTTGGGAGCATAAAAAAAACGCAGTGCGGGAGCGAAGATAACAAAACCGGAGGGAGAATGAATGGGTCCTCGTACATGTGTTGTGGGTCGAAAAGTGACTCGAAAGGTTTCCAGAACTTCTGCAGGACGTCCTAAAACCTCCCAGAATGCTGTGGTGCTGCTTAATTCCCCCATCCAGCATTTATCGCTGAGATCGATCCGAAGCCACCGGATCCTATCCCAGTTACGATCCAGAATTTCTGTAGCAACATTTTCAGAGAGAGATGGTAGATCTGAATCACTCCACAACACAGAAAGCAATGTCTTTCCAGTCCTTCGAAAGACTTCTTCCCTCCACTTGTCGTGCTTAAGGTGGGAGAGATTGATAACCTGGCCCCAGAGCGATGAAACTGAGAGGATGAGCTGTCGCCATCTTGCACAGACTTGGGAACTAAGCCGGAGAGTATGGATTGCAACTATTTCTTCTTTCCTCCCTACTTCTTCCTCCATATCAGCATTCAGCCAGAAAATCAACCACAGGATATCATCGTGGAGCTTGGAAATGGGCGGTTTAAGGTTGGAGATATGGTTGTCGGCTTGGCAGTCCTGAGCCTGCTGAGAAAGAGCGCAACAAGTAGGGTGTAAACTCGAAGATATAGAGGGTTTCGTTTCTGTCATGGAGAATATGACGAAGAACACTTCTTAGACGAAGACGGTGAGGTTGATAAGAACGTGGAAACTGCAAATTGACCCTGGCACAGCCTCGTCCCTTTTTTAGAACGCGTCGAACATCCGACATAAGAATATGTACCAATCTACACTGGCTCTCTATGTATCAAGTATGTGTAATATTCTAATTCATTTCCCAAGTACGCCTACAGCTGTTATACTGAATTACCAGATACTATAGAGACTTTGATGTGAGCAACGAGTTTAATATATTGCGAATTATTCACCTTCGGAAAGGCTCTCCAACAAGATGGTAGAACCGCACAGTCATCTATGCCGGCGGGATGACAAGATCCTCGACGCGGCCATTACCGCACACATGTATGAATTCCTGACCTACGACTCGAAGAACGAGAGTGAGACCTTTGAACCTTTCCAATGATCGTAGGTCTTTGTAGGAATCCTGATAAATCGGTACACAGAGAGTGTTAATGGCTTTCTTGATTGAAATTCGTGATGCGAGAAACCTTTCGATGGTCCATAGGTCTCTTACTCGCGGGCGGAAGTTGATTTCAACTGTGTGAAGGAGCGAAAAGGCGAGGGAATATACGTCGCTCGGGAGTTTGAGCAAAAAGAGCAAAGTTTCGTGATCAGCGATGGCCAATGTTTTGACGGCGGGGAATGATAAAAAGAATCGGGTTAGCCGACGATGAGTAGGCCTGAAAATAGTCTGCGGGATTTGAAGGGTAAGGGTTTTGACGTCTTGAAAGGTAACCGAAGGTAACGCCGCGAGAAGGGTCCTTATGATACTGCATTGAACTTCTGTATGGGATATGACTTCGAAATGGAAGTTCCCTCTACCAGGGATTTTGGCCTCAAACATAAAAAGACATTGATCCAGTTTGAAAGAAATGTCGCATGCGCTCTCGAGATCGCAACACCTGGAGTAGTTGTGCAGGATTAGATCAACCAATTTCAACATTCCCAAGTCGAAAAAAGGATGGCAGTAACGAAAATTCAAGCAGAATCCAGCAGCCGGCTTTATTTGATTAAGGAAATCCACATAGGGGCCCAAATTCAAATATGGTGACAGCTCAATTTTTTTGAGGGATCGGGGTGTGACTTGTGGGAGGGAAGATAGTCCATTGCCAGTGGAAGTGATTGCATTATACGTGTCATCTGTCAGGGATTCTAGAAACGGCATGTGTGGCATGGCTTGAATCACATCATAAGCGGAGACCGGACAATGTAAGGCCAGGAATCGGAGGTTTTTCAGCCAAGGAGCGTTTAGGTTGAACTGGATGTTTGGAGCGCAAAAAACGCGTAATGCGGGAGCGAAGTCTTTGAAGATGACGAAGCTTGAAGGAGACATGGCGGGGTCGTCATCCATGTGTTCAAAGACAACCCGAAATGTTCGGAGCACCTCCGATGGACGCTCAAGAACCTTCCAGAACTCCAAAATGCTATCATTGACCGCAAAACGACTGTTTGAAAAATCGAGTTCAAGACATCGAATTCTGTCCCAGTGTTTTCCGAGAATTTCGGCGACAATTTTCTCGGAGGGGCATGGCTGTCCATGAGGAGCCCAATACAAAAACATGGAAAGCAACGACCTTCCCGTCCTCTGAAGGACCTCTTCCCTCCATTCATCATTCTTAAGACGGGAAAAGTTGATGACCTGACCCCAGAGCGATGAGAATGACAGGACGACTTCTCGCCAACTTGAGCAGACTTGAGAGCCAAAACGGAGCATATCTATCGCCCCTACTGCGTCCATGTCCTTTATTTCATCCGCCATATCTGCATTCAACGAGAAAATCTGCCATAATATGTCGTTGTGGAGCTTGAGAATCGGTGGCTTCGGGTTGAAGATCTTTTCGTGAGTCTGCTGAGCGCGAGAAGGAGATGGTGGAGAAAGAGGCGTCGTAAGTTTGAGTTTCGTCATATAATACGATCGTCTGTGAAGACGGCGTCCGTTGTAGAAAACGGAAATAAGACTGAAGTCTGAAGTCGATCCTTTTTTAGGCTGCATCAAAAACTCGTCACCTCACGTGATGTGGCACTCGCACAATGGGCTTTTGGTGGGCCACGAGTGATACTCTCGTCTTAGCGCAGCTTAGATTAGAGTGCGGACTTCGAACAAGCGGAAAGCACGTGACTACTCATCTAGCATCATCGTTGACCCAACGAAGGATGCATCACTTTGTTCTTCTCTCCGTCACGTCGCGATTCCGGCGAGACGTGCGGTCGCCGCTTCAGGTGCATCTACGCACCCGCCTCGTCGTTTTCAGTCTGCTCTCACCTCTGAGGACCACTCTTACTCACATACTCCCATTGCCATTGAACGTCGTACGGAGAACGCGAAGGACACGTGTCAGCAGGGGGATTGACACCCAAAGGAATATGGAATCCATAGATACGTATTCTTACTCTCGCTATAGGCCTCCTAACAGCTTCCTGGTCATTCAGCTCGCCACCGACCTCATATTGCACAGTCAATCCGCCTTCCCACTCAATCAGTGGATGCCTCGCCCCAGGGCGGGATGACAGCTCATTGGGTTGCCCCGATGAACCGTGCCACTGCTACCTGCTATTCCCACTCTGCAGAGGTGGATGCCCCACGGCTGGGATGGCGCTCGCCGGTGCAACTGCAGCATCGCCGAGTCGCGCTACCGTTCTCTCCCCGTGTTCTTTCCGGATGACAGCTCATCGGGGTGCGCCGTTGAGCTGTGCTACATGCTTTTCCCACTCTGCAGGTGGATGCCCCACGTTTGGGATGCCCCATATCTGGGATGGCGCTCGCCGGTGCACCTCCAGTATCGCCGAGTCGCGCTAATTTTTCCGCTACACGCTAATGCACCACGTACACGCTAATGCACCACGTACACGCTAATGCACCATTCGCTAATGCACCATTCGCTAATGCACCACATACACGCTAATGCACCACACTACACGCCAATGCACCATGCTACACGCACCATGCTACATGCTACCCGCAACCCCTCCCTTCAAGTCATGCTTCCCATTGTATTCCCATTGATTGATACCTGCAACATATACCTTGAAATTGGATCATAATTACAGAATACCTCGACCCGGAGAACTTATAGATAAGTAACCCTTCCTTTCCCATCATTTTTTCCTCTATTCACATGCCTATTTCAGATCACCAAACGAGGTTCCCGGAGACGCGTTTAAGCTCGCGGGTCACACCGCTTGAGTTTGCGGGTCGACGTGAGCCTGCTATGGCTGCGGTTGCCCCTTGTCATTGTGTCACGCCATATGCTATGACCGCTATGGTGTAATCGATGAACGGCTCTGTCTATAGACTCTTCCGTGCTACCGTTATGTGTAATGAACATACCTCCCTCATCGGATGCGAGGGCCTTTTTAACCGGTGAATCACTACATCTGGGCCTGGCTAATGCTATATTTATATTTGACGGCGAACTGCTTCATCACGAAATAATGAATAGCTTTCCCCACTTCAACTGAATAAGAGTTTGGCTCCCAGTCCATCTTGCCTTTCAATTCATAACCTCCTTCGTTGTGCTTATGCCGATGGATAATTATCCCGTGCTAATATCCCTTTGTTATGGAAGGAAATCTGATCACTTTATCATGTCTGCATGTACTGGCCCAGACTATCCCCATCCAGGTTGAATTCTGCAAATGCTAAGCTATCCTCCCTTTTCAAACCTTTTTCTGTCCGTGGTGTCTAACACTGCACTGTCTCATACCTAAGGGATCATAACCTCTCAGAAAAAAGTTAATCAACTGATATGCTTGCAATTTTAATCTATCTCCCTCAAGAATGTATTTTTGGCCTGTCTCCTAATATCTGGGTATCCTCGCACGCTCCTATGCGTCGCCAGGCTCCTAATGGTTGGGTATCGCAGCGTTGTTCGGACACCCTGTTAGGTCAGGATCCGAGAGCATGTGTCGGGAAAGTGCTTCGCACTTTCGCCCGTCATGCTCTTCTGCTACGCTTCGGTACGAAATCCTTCCCAGGATTTCCTCCTGACTCAACGCGGAAGCTGAGAGCGCCGGTCAAAGTCGGTCGGAGAGGAAAAAATCTTTGAAAGGGAGAGAAGACGAAATTGAAAGTGTGCATTTGTTTTTAAATTATGTTTGAAATTTGATTAGAAATCCTAGAACAAGAGCATGAGTGAGCTAGTTTTACACGGCGCTCAGTACATCGCCTCGTTCGATAATTAGAAGCGATAGACCATGTCCAAGCTAACACCCCTATCGGTTCCAAGCCAAGCTTCCATTCACGATTGTCATCAAGTTGCCAGTCCAAGGACCGACTTGTCGATTGCGTCGACCTAGTATTATCTCGATAGAAACCTAATACTAGACGCATAGACGCACCACCACACATGTGAGTTTCAATCGAGAAAGCTTTCCTCGCGGCCCAATATTGCGTGTAGACCCAATATACTTGCTCATCTTGACGCGGGTGATAACCGAGCGACAATGACATATGCAGAAAAAAGAGAAGAAGGAGATATTGAAAAACATTGGAATTGGGAATGAAGTCAAACATTGAAAGAATATGCTGAAGTTTGGGTATCATGAGGGTCACCGTAGTTCATCTTGTATCTAATAGACAATAGCTGCTTGCGAGATAAGCTAGCCGGTTAGACTGACAGCTAAGGAGATGAAAAATATGAATATTTGCATCGCAAGTATAAGTGAAATTTAATTACTAGTACGTAACTCGAGAATCCGAAGTCCCGATCCAACCCTGCGTCCCATCCAGGAAACAAAGAAAGGACAAGTTATGAGCCTCAATTGACTGAGAAGGAAAATAGGTGGCGCCTAAGATAAACTCCCTGACCCGAATGGGGAAAATTTTGTCGGAAGTCGTCGGGCATCAAAAGTAGGGTGGTCGATGTTGGCATTGACGTTGCCCATGGATGACGATTGAAACATGTTCTTTCCACTAGGTAAGGCGCCCGTCTTCTCGTTTCCGTTTTTATATGCAGAAAAACCAAATTTTGATGCGTGTCCGATCCTTCAGCCGAGAGGGGAGTGGGTATGGACCAGTGAGGCGCTTGGATTTGACGGATTCAGATGTAATGACACAATGATGCAGGAAGGCGGGTAGCCGTTGAAAATAACTACTGATGAAAGATGGTAGGCTCTACCACTGGACTTGAAGAAGTAGCGATCGTGCACCGTTAAGGGGCAACTGTACATGTGTGATGGATGTCGTTTGGCGTGATAGTCGTCATTTCTAACTGAGAAACGTAATGCTGGAAGACGGGGAAAAACAATAATATGCGCTCGCATAGCATATTATTATAGCTTGTATCCGACACGTATTTATGACATCCAGAAGGCCAGGAAAGACCAAGATGACCAAAAGATTGCTGAAAAGCCAAGAGAGGGGTAGAATACGGATTCCAGGATGATTCAGGGTAGAAAACCGCAGTAGGTTAGACTGGGAGTAGGAGCAATAACACGAACCAGTGCTTGTGCAGCCAGAGTCGAGGACTGTCGACATGACAGATGAAGACAAGCAGCGAGCACAACGGGAATTTGTTGTCGAAACAGGGTACAGATTCCTGAGTTGCAGTGCACTCGGACAAGTTCAGACCAACTACTATTCAAATATGTTGTGGTGATGCGCAAACGACGGAGCAGGAGCAGGAGGAGAACCACTCACCAACCCTCTGCCACCCTTTTCAGGGCACTTGGACTCGGCCTCGGCGCTGATCATGAGTGCACGAAGGGAAAAAAATCGGAACTGCTTTCGTCGTTGTCGGGAAAAATTATGTAATAGATACAAGGGGGCACCAAGATTCAAAAATTTAAATAAGGCCAACCCCCACTCCAAAACCCATATCGGGTATGTTTTTCCCGTATTTGGGGCACCGCTCGGCTCCATCTGCATTACATGTACAACGGCACGAACGGCTGCAATGACAGTCCTGGACGCATCTGTTATAAACTAGGATGCACTGTTAAACTTACTCTTGAAACTATTGCATTGCCTGCCAGATATCAAGATTTTTCCAAGCCGGGATAATTGTGGAAAAGCCATCAAAAATGAGTGTTTTCTACAAGTTTTCTAGGTCTTTTTCCTATGATAAAACAGTCCATGGGTATACCACTTGTTGGTTTGACCCTAGGCAGGTAATGCTGAGGTACTTGAACACAAAATTCAAAGTTTGATCCCCTAAATATATTTTTTTTCTAAGCCTTCGGCGACCCCCCTACCCCGGGTCACGGCCCTCACGGGATTGAATCCCGGTGCTCCCTTGAATACATGCACATGAAATCCTTCCTTCCCGAGATTACCATGAGCAAGAGCTTCCGTCATCGCACCCTTTAGCTCGATGCTCAATCGCCGCATACCACTCAAGATCAAGTCGAGGAATGGATTCGAATCACCCGGGGGCCTATAGCCATGAATCTGACTCGACTTGCAACCGACCACGTAAAGCTGCATATTCGTCGACCCGCACAACACTGAGCGCTGAGCGGCGTCCCCCAAGTGACCCCCGCCCAAGTCAGGCACAGATGATGTTCAATACGAATATATGACCGCCAAGCGGAAATGGCCTGCCACCTAATTCTCTAAAGGAAAGCTCTGTACGGTGTATTGAGTCGCCAAGGAGGCCTTTACGCAAATGACCACCTCGGTCCAGCCCGCGTCGTACCCAACAGTCCCGAAAACAGCGATTGGCGGACATCATGGAATTTTTATTTTATCGTCTTCACGGCCTTAAAAAGAAGACCAGACCAAGTACTGTTCTCTCAGCCCTCCGCTCCTTTCTCCTCTGTACAGGCATAGTACGATGTACTCGAGATATTTTCTCCTCCTCGTCAGCCTGTTCGCACACGCTCGAGCCGATACCACTGGTCAAATAGCCACGCCAACACTCACCACCGCACCCCAGGGGAAACCTACCCTGATTCCAGATTCACCAAAGCTTCAGGCAGGCCAGCAATTCGCCGATCCTAAAGCCAACCCCTTCCTCGGCGCCTTGCAATACAGCCCCGTCCGCAAAGTGACCAACATCATCCACAACGCGACGTCCCTCGTCGAGCCCGGAGGGGACGACCAGTGCGTGCCCCAGATCGCCAACTTCAACCGCACGCTCGCGGCGCACTTTTATACGACCTTCCACATCGGAAATAGCAGCGAGCAGACGATCGGCTTCGCTCCGGGTGTGTTTGCAAAGGCCCTCGATAACGCACGGAATAGCAGCGTGCTTAGTCAAGGACAGCGAATCCTCTATGGTAAGGGTGATGGGGGTTCGTTTGACAGCGGACACAACAGGCGGACGATCCTTGGCGCCGACACGCGCGTTGAGGACTTGAACACTTGGCCCTTCCCATGGGGCGTCGTCGGTTTGGTGGGGGACAAATGCACTGGTTCGTAGCGTTCTTCCTCCGCCATTTACGATGATCACTCAACGAGTTTTTATCGCAGGGACCCTCATTGGTCCCCGCCACGTCCTCACCGCTGGCCATTGCGTGCACACCGGTGGCTCCGGCGGGAGTTGGTACGACAACGACGACTTCGTCATCGTGCATCGCCCCGGCGGCAACTCAACGAACTCAACGGAACTCACCTTCCGCGCACAACAAGCCTTCGCAATGAACGGATGGCTCAACGACGCAAGCCCCGAATACGACATGGGCATCGTGCTCCTCCAAACCGAAAACACCGGGCAAGGGTGGATGAGCTTCGGGTACGACACCTCGCTCGGTGACAATTGGCGGATCAACATCGACGGCTACCCGTCTGATAAGCCATACCATACGATGTGGCACAGCTTCGGCGCGATCACGGACGACAGCGACCACAACTTCGACCATGATGCGGATACTTATTATGGGAACAGCGGGAGCGGGGTGTACCTCTACCTCGCGGCGTCCGACTTTTTCTGCATTTATGGTGTTCATACTGGGTTCCATAGCTGGACGAGTGTCAATTTCCCGGATTTCTGGAATACACACACTACTACTGCGAACCGCGCGACGAGGATCAACGGGGCGAGGTTTGGGATTATCTGTAGTTTGATGGGAAACCCCGCTGTCTGTTGAGGGTGGGGTCTGTTGATGAAGTTCTCTATTCCTCTCCCAGTGACCCCCCTTCTTGGACTTATGATACCTTGGGTTTCGTTTTTGTAAATTTTATCCTACATACATTTCAAGTTGATATGTAACGGATAGAATTTTCTGTGATACGTTCCAGCTATACAAATGAACTCCTCCATCGAACGCTCTGAAAAACATTAAAAATGTTTACATGATATATCCTTCCAAATTGTCACATTGGAGAGAGGACATTTCGCTTCGTTGGCGATGAAAACATTCGCTGAGAGACCACGATCGAACCTTGATATTCTTATTGATTTCATTCGTAGTTCTGGCCATCGACTCGGATAACGCTCAGACACGAAGTAAGAGTCACGAAATTCTGCATATTTTCACCCCCGCCCGTCTTTTGATTACGTTTTCAAGTGTATCTACGTCACGGAATACAAATTCGCATCGATCCCCCGCCATTCTCCTCACCGATTTCGCTTCTCCGTCGTTTGTGAATATATAGTTGCAATTAACGACCTCGTAATTCAAAGCTAAGAAGTATCCTTCAGGACTTGCAATATCTCCAAGCGAAAAGAGCAAAACTCACCTAAATATCGTCGCACCTTGCAGCACATGTGCTAGCGCTGGCAGCTATGCAGCAACACAAATCCGGGGAAATTGGTTCCCCCTCCATGTCGACGAGCTCAATTGTTGGATCTGCAAGCAAAGCAGCTCTTGAAGCCGATCCTTTGACAACATCGCAGCCTCCTATGACTGAGATACAGCAGACATTGGCGGAGGAGAGTGCAAAAGACGCGAAGAGAAGGGGGACGGCAAGTGATGTGATGTAGAGCAGCTTCATAATTGTGTTCGGTATGAAGAAATAGGGCGAAGGAAATATGGGGAATCGATGTTTTTGGCTCACATTACTATACATAGTTGGGCAATGAGGACGCACATATGGTCCACACCTAAATTTGGAGTCGTTGACTCGTTATACAGAGAGTAGACAGAAATTTACCTTGCTGGACCGTGACGCACCGTTATCAAACCGACAATAAAAAGAATTCGCTCTTCCGCGTCTTGACTCTTTAGATCAGCACCATCGACTGCGCGCTCTACTGAGTAAACGAAGAATTTGTATGCGCCTTTTTAGCCAGGAGGGTTGCTAATTCAGGAATGGGTAGGGCGTGTAAATGGGGAGAAGTCGGGAATTGGGGATATTTTGGAAAGGGAGCTCGGGCGGGACGGGTGGGGGGAGGGGGAAATAGATCCGAAGTGCATGATGGACGTAGTTTCCCAACGTTCTGTGAAAGCCTGTTCGTCACAGGAGAAACAATCGCCAGCATACTTCAAGCTTGAATGCTAAACATATCCGTCCCAAGCTCGAAGGAGCAATCCTATCCGCTGGCGTCGTGAGATTCCAGTGCCATTCCCAATTTTGATGAGTGAGCATACAGAGTATACACAACACTTTACAGGAGCGACAACTTTGTACGCTGAATTTGAGTTTGGGTGCGGCTGCATGAAATGGACACCTCAGCGTAGAGAGGGAAGATAAAAAGCTGGAGGGGAGCCGCTGGTCCTATGCTATTGCTCCTAAGTTTAAGTTGCGTCGCCGACGAGGCAAGAATGCATGTGTGATACGAGTTCCAAGGGGCTGCGTAGCCAGAAAGTGGCAGGCGGCGTCGAGCAAAAGCAAATAGGGCGTTGGCACGAGCTGTCATGATATGGATGGTCGCGTAACGGATCAGATGGGACCGTAGAAGGAATCGTCGTCGTGATAGACCGGCTCAGTCGCGCTTACTTTCAACGCGAAGTCGTGCTACTGCACAAACAAGAAGATAGAGCCTTGATCAGCGCTCTCAAATTCGTAGCTAGCAGGTTACACGCACTTTGTAAGCACCCTTCCTACATCCGTCCCATGAACACCGCGAGGAGCGAGGAACAGACACGATGGTTGAAACCGTAAACAAACCGTAAAGTTAAACGTAAGTAGTAGGGAACTCAAAATGCTTTGGAATATCGATCATTATCGGTTTTTGGTGGCATAACGAAGGGTTAGTGAGCCGTTGTAGAAATGCCTAGTCAAACGAACCTTGACAAGAGAAAAGAAAAAGATGAAGCAGGGCAGGGAGGAGTCGGGCCCGGTTGTTTGGTTCAAACGTAGGATCCAAATAAGATACCATAATGGGAGATTGGATAAGATAAGATAACCCTCTTGACTTGTTACTGACACTGCTGACACGAGAGTTTCTTAGGCCCAGTAAAATGTAGGTAAAATAGTATCTGGCTTGTTTAAGTTTTAGATAGATTTGATCGTCCATGAATTTTGTCATTGTCCCTATGTGTACGCTCAGCTAAAATTTCCTTAAAATTTAAACAAGCCAGATACTATTTTAGCATAATTTTAGCCGACTAACAATAATAGGGGGTCATCTAGGGTTGCTTCGGTCGCCCGCCAACTTCATAGAAAACAATAACCCTAGGTGACCCGCGACTATTTAGGGGAAGCTAAAATCCTTCGGAAATAGTATCTGGCTTGTTAAAATTTTAGATGGATTTTAACCTAATATAGAGTTTATAACAATAAGAAGTTTGCCATGGCATAAAATCCGTTTAAAATTTAAACAAGCTAGATACTATTTTACTCATATTTTAGGCCGCATGAAGAAGTCCCATGCCAGCAGTGTGACTTGCAGTTTCGCACATCTGTGATTCCGGCTCAGCGTCGACAACGCTCGCTAGTATTGCCCCGTTCCCGCCCATCAACTCGATGACGTTTTTGGAATTTTCCTTGTGCATCGATCGACCCGTAAATTCGGACAAAGGTGCATCAATGTAAACTCACGCACGTACTCTAAAACAAGTGCATTTTTGCTCATAGCACTGAGGTTCGCAGACTGTAACCCGCGTATTTCTTGTTCATGTTAACGAACAAAAATCTTTTCACAGGGTTCTTAAATGCAGTTGTTAGCCAATAGCGACCCTGCCGTTCCGTCCAACTGCTTCGAAACTCGTGCTTGCCATCTGCGCATCGTAAAGAACGGAATATGGACCTCCGGATTTCATGAGTTCGACTTGAGTTCCTTGATCTTCGATTCTCCCATTATTCATGTAGCTGAACGAGATTGTTGTGAGTCCCAGGATTGGACGTGCGGCACATACATACATTATCAAGTCGGCATCACGAGCGACGCTGGCCAACCTATGGGTCACAAGAACAAGCGTTTTCCCATTCTTTGCCGCCAGCTGGCGAAACTCTTTCAATATTTGAATTTCTGAAAGCGGATCCAGTGCGTTGAACGGTTCGTCCAGAACAACCAATTTAATATCGCTATGCAAAATCCTCAAAAACATGCGAGACCTCAGAAAAATTGTCAGCTTCGTTACTCAGAACTCGAGAAATTTAAGCGCTTACGCCATGAAACGCTGCCTTTCAGCAGCAGAAAACGAAACCCTGACTGGAATGGGAGAGAACCGGTCCCGAGCAGCTAATGCTCCTCGTCCGGCAGACTCTTCAATGCTTTCGCTTATGATCGTTACCGGGTTCACAACTGCGTCGTACCCATACCGCTCGATCAAACGCACAGCTCCCCCGAGGCGAATTGCGACATCCAAGTCTACATCTTTAACCGATCTACGATCTGTTTCGTTTGGCAATCCAAAGAGCAGATTTTCTCGAAGAGAAACTGGGTATAGCTCTTCGTGCTGGGTTATGAAAGCCGTCGCAGAACGGAATTTCTGCACCACCGGGGGTTGGAGCTCGATGTCGTCGATAGAGACGTTGCCCGTGGTAGCTTGCATAAGTCCAGTCATCAATTTTGTCAATGACGACTTCCCGCTACCGTTTGGACCCGCAATGACAATGAATTGACCATGTTCTATCGTCAAGTTCACGTCAGAGACAGCAGGAGTGGTGGACGACGGGTAAGTGTACTGAACATTTCTAAAAAAAATTCTGATTATTGGGAGACGAAAAGAATGAATCTTGGAACTAACTTCATGGTAATTCTGCAGCGCATCGTATCCGGATTAAGCGGACAGGAATTGCGCTGATCGCGGTTAGCTAAATCCAAAATACGGTAGAATGTTTGAACCCTTTCAAAGATATTCGTAAAGGTATTTTCTCTACGACGACTCTTCAGATAGTCAATATGCAGATTCATTTTAGACATCGCCATTTCAGAAATAACCAGTGCGCCCAAGATAGGTGAGGACGTCTCCCAAGGTATGATAACTGCTGACACTGCCTTGGAGCATCGTCAACACGGCCGCGACCAAAAGATGTACTGGCGCTCACCAAAGGATACTTAACGAGCAAGTCTCGAGGGAGCATCCATATCCACGGAGCCGGTAGGCTCAAGCTTAGTATACCAGTGTCTGGTTTAACGACACCGAGGAGCTTTGATACCTGTTCATATTCTGCTTGACATAAAATGACTTGATCAGCGATTTCCTTCACTAGAAAAATTGCACAACGATACCTTTGCCTAATTGATCGGCTAACCCATCTTTTACCAGGGAAGAACGATACTGAACATCGAAAACGATATTGAAAAGAACCATAAGGCGATTATAATGAATGTTTGATGTCCAAAACGTGTATCCTGCTTCACCAGCGCGACCCTTCGGCGTGAACAACTTTTTCGTGAAGAATAGCACCAGCAATGAGGATAAAACCTTCCCGTTGAAAGGATCCTCATATCGTAATATGATATAAATCACGGAAAGAACCTCTAGGAAAAGACTTAATATATATCGCAGTCGAGTAAAAGAGAGATCAAGAAAATCCCATCCTGGAATAAAATGCCCATAATCATACGGGTAGGGAAAGCGTCCACGGCTCTGGCTGTCTGTAAAGGCAAACCAAGTCACTAGAAGAAAACAGCGAAGGAAGAGAAAATACCATTAAATTCGCTCACGTCCCCGTGAAGAGAGGCTATGTTCAACTTCAAGTTAATCACTCTGAATAAGCCGATCCAAGTCAAAGCTCGCCTTTTACAAGCCTAGGAATGAAGTGCGCCCGGAGACTGCCCCCAAGTTCAGCGCTCAAATTAATCCTAAGAGTAGATTACGTTTGACGTCCGTAATAAGACGGCAGCGTACTTACATATCATGTTCTAGGTAGGAGCTCAGAATTCCAAGACTGAACCATGCTAGCACTGAAATATTGATGGAGTTAGCATTTTCCGCTTCCATTTTAACGAGTCGCTCAATCTAATGACGGATCGTTAACGAATGCAGTTGGGAAATGAACTGAAAACGTACGCTGAATACGACATCTGAAGCCAAGAGTAGTGAAATTGGGGTTTCCAGAGCCAAAAATAGAGAGTATAGATAGTATTTGAGACTATGCCGTGGAGCTATTCGCCACAGATCGTGCAGAAAGCGCGAGAATCCACACAGCAGTCTGAGGAATTCCTTGATGTCTGCCAGCGTAGGGAGGCAAAGTAGTGATGTCGAGGTCGCATCATAGGCAATGACGAAGATGCCCCAGTTGAGATAGCGAACATCACTGGGAGGGTGGTGGTATTCAGGAGATGACGAAGCTTTCGTGTTCGATTGTTTGGTGGTCGAAGGCATCTTGCTTCTCTGATATGGGTGATGACCACTGAGATATATGAACTGGTAGACAACGATCGCGACCGCACGGTTTTGAGGCCTGAGATTGAAATTTGAAATTGAATGAAACGGTGGCGTCGGCGCGTATAGACACACCCACCGTTTCAATCGTCTACTTCTACCGTTCTACGGCGACAAGGCCCACGTCGAACCAGTAAGAAACGCACAATGGCCTGTGAAGTCCGAATTTTGCGGCTGACCATTCAAAGTAATTTGTCAGAAAGGTGTGAAATACGAACCGCTGTATACACTGACCTGATAATTTCCAAGTATAGCGACTCTTGTGGGCGCGCGGGCGCATCATGTCGGGCTGTATTTCGAATGTCTTGATCCTTAGGTCGGAGATTTATTTTTGTAATAGTCACGCGTTACCATGCGTTACAACGGCTCAGAACTTGCCAACACAAACGGTTGCGGGTCACGCGTTGTCACGATTTGGTCACTTCTACAACAACACCCCAACGGAGACCAAAACACGTGAATAAACGCGGAATTCTGGCATAGAATGCATCATCAAATTATCTGCTACTGTTTATACCACATACGGTATTTAATTGCGGCTGTAGGGAGACAAGGCATTTTGAGGCATCGGGCATTGATTAAGCATCAACGGTCCGGCCCGTGTGGCAACGGCGTTACAACCCCGTCACAACGGACTTGCCGTTGTCACTGCCGCTTGAAATCTCCGACACTGTATTCAAATTTCAAGGCGTCCAAACGTCACTCGGCGAATTAGCTTTCCCGTCTTTTGACACTGTGTCAACCTTGATACGGACAATGATATTGTGCCTCCCAAGTTTTGTGTTCAAGGAATTTTGCACATTTTCCCATTGAAGAAATGCCCACTGATACAGTGATACACAGTGGGTCTTGATATTCTCGTCTTAGCGCAGCTTAGATTAGAATGCGGACTTTGAACCAGCGGAAAGCTTCACGTGACTACTCACCTAGCATCATCGTTGACCCAACGAAGAATGCATCACTTTGTTCTTCTCTCCGTCACGTCGCGATTCCGGCGAGACGTGCGGTCGCCGCTTCGGGTGCATCTACGCACCCGCCTCGTCGTTTTCACCCACCCTCCGCACCCATTTTCACCTCGCAAATTCTTAAGACATTTGCTACTCCATGCTATCTACCTTCGGCATGTGCTTTCGAATTCTGACTCTTACAGGGTAATAAAAATGTACTTAAATACATGGTTACGATATTTACTGCTGCATGGAGTGGTTCAACCCGCCCACCCATCGCAGCGTTGTTCGGACACCCTGTTAGGTCAGGATCCGAGAGCATGTGTCGGGAAAGTGCTTCGCACTTTCGCCCGTCATGCTCCTTCTGCTACGCTTCGGTACTAAATCCTTCTCAGGATTTACTCCTGACTCAACGCGGATGCTGAGAGCGCCAGTCAAAGTCCGGAAGATGTAATAGCATAGCCATACCCTGCGAAGCAGTCCTAAATGAGTTAAATGAACCCATCATTCCTGGAGAATGGGGTACAGTACCAAGATTTGGGCAATCCTAAAGTCGAATACAAGGGCCCGATATGACTTTCAGGGTGAAGAGAAACAACCAAAAAACCTCATAAGCCTAGCATGCAATATTGATGGGGAGAACAGATGCAAGCGAGAGTTTAAAAAAAGAGACCGTTAGAGTTGCCTTCCGTCGTCGAAACAGCCTATGAGTCCCCCTGTTTGAGAAGCAAAGGGAACCACAAGGGTAACTCCCAGACTATCACGCATAAAAAAAGCCCATGATCCCTAGAAGGCTCCCAGTAAGACCTAAGAACCGTGACTACAGTTTTAGAACGACGGACTCGGTGCTGTTTCCCTACAATTCGGCTTTCTTATAAACAGCGTTGTCCCGGTTGGCTTCATCCGACTTTGGAGTCCTATTGTATGTTAGGCTGGAGGCTAAGTCCATTGATTTACACTCTGTCAGAATGAAAGCAGCTCTTCGAAGGTGAAGGGCGAAATCGAAACCCCAAGGACGAAATGCTTACCTCCGTGCCAGTGGCTCATACGATCGTGAATGGAACCAGTGTGTCGAGCGCCCAAGGAGAGGTCCCACACATCGCATTATGGCCTTCAAAGCTTGAGACAGATAGCCCGGGCATATAGGATAGAACACGCCGTGCCAAGAGCAGTGACGTGTACTGGCAGCAATTCCTGTTGTATAACTTTAAGTGTTACAGTCACGAAAAGTCACACACTTCGGGGATCGGGCTACAACAGCACTAACTCGGTCAGTCTGTCGCATCTTGGTAATTACATTGGCACGAACTCTAGGGAACAGTCCTGGAGTTAATTTTTTTTGGTTTGTCAGGTTGGGCTATAACTGAGTATAAGTGAGTACGAATACCTTCCTAGATCTCCATTTCTCTACATTTTTCATGCCAGAATGTCCTGAGACAATTGGTACCGCCAATTGACGCCAATTAGTCAGTTCGTTAAATATAAACTACATCATCTAGCAAATGGGAGACACTATGAGTACTCGGCGACTGGCACCTCCCGGCAACTTTGATAATTTACCTTGGCCATGGATAGCCATTGATACCTTCCCGAAGACTACACCCTATGCAAGGTCGTAACATACGACTCGGACTGGTACTTATGTATTCTAACGAAACTTACCGTGTCGAGATATCTACATCAAGGCTGCGGTATGACACCAACATAGAAATGTACACATTCATGTGGTAAATTGAGCCGGTCGGGGCTTTGAACGCCAAAGCAAAACGCGCTCGTCCTCGGCAACAAAAATAGGACACTGACACTCAAAGCTGTCAATAAAGCTACCTCATAAATCTATGATCATTGAGAGACCGAGTTATTGATATTTTGGATTTATGCAGGACTAAACCGGTCGGGAAGGGGTATGTAGTAGCGTTAGAGCTAGTCATGAAACGTTTACAAGGATACATAACATAGATATTCGGATTTAAACTACCACCGAACGAGAGAGAAAGCTCTGATTCAAATTTGAGCTAGAAAAATTGAGAATACTGTAAAGCTAAGCAGCTAACTCCAAGCGAAATAGGTGCTATCTACTGCGACTACGGATTGTCACCGTTGCTAAAGCTTTAGTCGAGGAGGTGGATTGCCACTTCGGTTATATGTCAAAATGACCACTTTTTGTGATCGGAGCTTCGAAATATTGTCCGCTTTCTGCGGCTGATACACAGTAAAACGGTGTCTGCACCATAATTCAGCGTCACCAATTTTGAAAAATATAATGTACATATCAATTGCGCGCAAGAGGCGGGCAGGTTAATTCATTCACAAATTGGCTTTAGCTTATGAAGAAACCAGCGCGCTCTGTAACTCTGTTCATGGGGATACTCGTAACAATTTTTGTACCTCGGATCCTCATTCTGGATCAAAGAAATTGACTCCGTGCCAAGGCATCGAGTATTCGGGGCTAATCTTCCCCGCTGGATCTAAATTAGGCTATTTCAATTATAAATAGCATCCTCGAACGCGTCCCAGTAATGAGTAATTGGGTAGTATAAAGAGTACCCACTTTCTACCTTTACATTCAGAACAACCCCCACATCTGAACCATTCAAGATGTTTTCGTCGCTTTCTGTCTACACGCTCTTGGCTCTGAGCGTCTGCGCTGCTACCGCATTCCCGCAATACCAGTCGCTTGCTGGACTTACCAGAGAGGAATTGGATGCGGTTGTTCCGACCCTCCAATATTCACCACCCGAGCCCCCGCCTGGTCCCTTGGCGGACGACTCGACTAAGCTGATCAACGACGCAGCACATCCGCACATGCCGCTTAGACCAGGCGACATTCGTGGCCCTTGTCCGGCGCTTAATACCCTCGCCTCGCATGGTGTAAGTTGCTGTTTCTTGGCGATAGAGAATTCCTGATATGCAAGATAAATTTTATAGTACCTCCCCAGGAACGGCATTGTAACCCCTACTCAAATCATAAACGCGGTTCAAGAAGGTGTGTTCGGTATTATGCCTATCCTGTTCTAGCTAAAAGTATATCGCGACAGCCCTCAACTTGGAGAACACCTTCGCTCGTTTCCTTGTGTTCTCTACTTTCCTCGTCAACGGCAATCCAATCACTAATCTGATGAGTATTGGGGGAGCAACTCCATTGACTGGGCCAAACCCACCCAAGCCCGCTACCGTCGGCGGGCTCAACAGCCATAACAACTGCGAGGGTGAGCTCGATAAAGCCTCAAATAAATGCAGACAGCTGGATATTAATTCATTTTAGGTGACACCAGCATGACTCGTGCCGATTTCTTCTTCGGAAACAACCACGACTTCAATGAGACCCGCTTCCAGCATGTAAGTCTCCCCAAAGCCTTTTTTTTGGGCGTTGACCAACTAATTAAAATCTTCCAGTTTGTCGACTTCAGTAACAAATACGGAGCCGGCAAGTATAACTTGACAGTCGCGACTGAACTGAGGCACTTCCTTCATCAAGATTCCATCATGAACAACCCTCAGTTCTCTCTTGTCTCCCCTCGTCTTTTCACTGCATATGGAGAGGCCGTGTTCCCCATCAATATTTTCATCGACGGAAGACAAAAAGGATGGCCAGTTGGACCTGACCGTAGCCCGCGGCTTCTTCCAACTCATGCAGCTCCCGCCTGATTTCCACCGTCACGACGGAGCGATCAGCAACGAGGGTTTCGACACCGTCTTCAACAAGTACCCCATTCAACCTGGAGGTAATACGAAAGGTGTCAACTCTTATAAACCCGATCCTACGTCCCCAAACTTGTTCCAGCCGTGCCTCCGCTACACCGACTTCGTGAACAAGAATATCAAGGCTTTGTACCCGAATCCGACTGGTCTTCTCCGCAAGTCCATCAACACAAACTTGCAGTTCTTGTTTGACGCCACCGCTGGAGATAACTGCACGCAAGTCTTCCCGTACGGAAAAGATTAACGGGTAGCCTCACTTCTCTTGAGCAACTTCGTTTATTTAATTCATTTTACTCTTTTAATAATTAGCAGCAGCGATCAGCGATCTAATAGTCTGTTGTCTATACTCTGATATAATAATATTTATACGTCTTGGTTGTCAGATGATATGCTCGGGTTGACTATGATATAAATGCTAAATGCCTCTTTCTTGACAAAAGTATGTAGCACGAGAAAGAAAAACGTTCAAATTTAGAGCTCGGCGGGGTACCGCAGTGCGGGGTAAGTAGGCTGTCGCGGACTCCATGTCGTATTAACAGTGGTCCAGAGTAAGTGCTGCGCTGTAACCAGGACTTGTCGACGAGTCGGGCGATATTTATAGTTCACCGACGTTTGGTATATGTCAAAGAGGTTCGAGCGCACCGAGAGCTCGATATCTCCGTAGACATAAAAGGAGCATTCAAGAGATGAAACTTGAACGAGGCGAGGCGTTCGGGAGAGCACGGCGCAGCGATGGTCCGTCGAGTTGTTCACTGGTGACATTAGATCGTGGCGAGGGCGGTGAAACCTTAGAGAAAGACCTATAAACAAAACATATCAAGCCGGGTGTCGAACCAACCAATACCAGAAACGTCTCGACAGTCAACGCTGGACAGCTCAGACTCGAGCTCGAGTGCGATATCTGTCATTCGCCCCGACGCATATCGAGCGTCTTTCGAACACTCGCTGCCGCATCGATGCGGGAGTCCTATGCTGGTGAAAAAACAGTGTGGTGGGGCGAAGGGAAACGATGTGCTGGGCGTAAGTCGTGCGGAGAAGATGGGGGTTGTGATGGCGCGGGGTCGGGAGCAGACGCGGAGGACACGGCAGCGCCGCCCGCGCGAGCTCGATCATCGATCCTGGAACTCCTGGGGTGTTTCCATAACCCATTGGCGTCCTTTACTGGCATTTTCGGGTGATATGACGGGTTAATAACGACTAAATAACAAACGTCGTTTCAGATTAGAGGGCTTTGAAAGTTTTCAGTTGAATAGAACGAAACCTTGTTCGAATTTGATGCACAGACACTGAGGAATTCCTGTTCGTTTGTTAAAACATGTTGCGAAAGGCGAGCGAGTCGTTTTCTGCAATGGACGCGCAGCAGTCTGGCAGCGTTAAAAATTCGTGATTGAGGGGATCGAGAGGTTGAGCGAAGGAAGAGAGACACGCTTCTATGCAGAGATGGAACGCGGTAAAGAGCGATGGAAGCGGCAATAAGGAGGGAGGGGGTAAAGGCCACAGGGGAGAGGGTGTCGAGGTGAGCACAGGAGTTGAGGCCTAAGGCCTGCTATGGGCGAGTTGAAGTAAGTAGGCCGACAAAAACAATGATAAGGGCGTACCACACACTACTGTGCCGGAAAATAGAAAAAAAATGTCCTACTTTTCGCGTAGAAGGGCAGCAGAAGACTGGACTGGCGAAGAGGCATCTAGGATGATGCGAACCCGAATTCCGTTGATGCCTCTGTTAGCTATTTTCGAGGAGATACGACGCCGGCTGCTCCGCAATGGTCGCTGCTGTGGCGACCAGCGTCAGGACTCTCCAGAGATTGACCAGCATCCAAGGTTGTGTTGCAAGAATGAGTCGAAAGAAAATCGCGTCGACCGATAAACAAACATATCATGTGATTTTGAATCAATTGCACGTGCCCTCACGCGTCGCGATCCAGGACATGTGAACGTAATGTAACTGTGAATCCGTTAGTACTATTACATCACGGACCTCGAGGTTTTGTGCTGGATCTTACCTATTTTTTATCAAAACCGCATTCTGTCTCTTGACCACATCCCTTTTAATCAGTTATAGGGCACATTCCGTGCAGTTTGTTATAAGTAAGCAAACGAGCTTCGCGTGAGGTGGAGTGAGGGGTCAGTCCAACACAGGTACCCTCTGATATGTTTTTGGCCTGACGATTTCGACGAATTCAGAAGTAGGGAAATGGCAGGAACATCGTCATCTCATTCAATACAGAATCCATTTAAATACATCCTAGATCTATGTTAAAGTAGATAATTGGGCGAAGTATGCCCCTGGGAATTTTCTAGGTCCTCACGTCGTCACGGGAATATTTCTTGCTCAACTCACAAGTAAACATCTAATGACAAGCGTCCTCGATTTATTTTTTCTCTCCAGAATCCAGGCGCCTCGACGACTTCACGTCCTCGTATAACTTAAAACCCTGGAGCAATAAATCTACCTTACGCTTAGTAAATACCGACTTGACTTGCAAGTTTGAATAGCCCCTCTCTAAACAGAACCTTCTTCTACTCAAGCAGCCGCTGCTGCAGCGACTCATTTCTCCCCTTTCACTTCCCTCTCATTTTCCCCGACGCTCAACCCACAGGTGTTGGACGCTCAGGTCGCACGATGGCGCCTAAAACCAGTCGTTGGGTTCATTTTCAGTCCTCAAGGATGATCAAGTGGTGCTACTGACTCTTACAGGTAAAATTCGTCGTCGTCATAATTCTCAGGCCTGCGAATTGGACCCGCATTTAGCTAATTTGCTTGGGGGGGACTATGTGTAGGTGACAAAGGAGAAGGGGAGGGCTTACTCGGGATGTTCTTCTTCTATTTTACTCATGTCGACGACTTCAGTTCTATATGCAACGAGAAGTTCGAGGAAGTGTGAATGTCAGAACGCCGAAAGGTGTTGAGCAGAATTGTGCTACTGACTGGTCTTTGCTCAAATCTTTGGTTACTGAATCTATCAATGTTGTGTCATTAGTAAATTATGATACCGCGCGTTGTGGGACGGTGATGAATAGAGCGGAAGTACCTGATTGAGAGTCTTTCGAAGTCATTACTGTACTTTTGAGATGTGGTTTTAAAACACGAATACAATGCTGGGTCCAGTTATCTTGAGTAAGCTGCGGGGAGCGAAAGTTGGGTTGACTGAGCCAGGAGGGAAAGGAAAGGCGACTTTTAAAGGCATAAAATCCATCTTCTCCTCTAATTCTAATTGTTTGTCTACTATGAAACTTTTCCAAGACTCACGAAAGGGGTTAACAGTATAGGCTATCCCGATTGGATATCCGAAGTGACAACTAATACAGTACTGTGGATGTACAGAACGTTCTAACAAGGATGTTGATATCAAATAAGTGAAACGATGTTCGCAATGACCTTGTACAACTTATGCTGGTACTTGTAGCGCTGGGGGGAGCCCGGAGATCTATTTATAAAAGACGTTGAGTTGAAAGACTTGATGCCCACAAGCCCAAATATCTTGTGATCGGGTGGATGCTGATGACCCCAAAATGACCTATACAGCTACTCTGTAAAATAGATAGGCAGTTATAGGATAACCTACGCTTAGTATTAACAGGTAGACGCTTCGACGATTATCCAATAACTCGAAAGGAGAGGCGAAAAGGTCAGTATGCAGAAGCAGGAATCGATGAACTAGGCGGGTCAACCTCGAGATTAAAAAAAGCCAAGAAAAGGAAGAACAAAGTCGGGCTAACGTCCAAATACTCGAGAGACGAGATCTCCTGCATCACGCGACGTCAAAAATCCCATATCTATGCTACTTCAACCGTGTATAGGGGCAAAAGCGCACAAGTGTCAGAACATACATACTGTCTTGAGAACAGTTAATTCAAAATCAAAAGTTCCCCGGAAAATGAGAAAAATACAGGCTCAACAGTCCGAAGTCATAAATAGTATCATCGTATCAAGCTTCAACTCGCTCAGTTCCTCGACTCGCCATCCAAGTTTCCGGTCCCTTGAACAATGGCATAAATTAAGAAAGAGTACACCCAAACGATTTAGAGATGCACACCTTCCTATTTTTAATCCGCTGGTTACGTGTCCGCCTCGCATACCAATCACGCGCAGTCGAGCCCGTATTCAGCTTCCCAGAGTTTGGCGAAGCCCGAACTGCGTCGGCGATCATCGCGCTGTCCTCGACTAGAGGTCGAAGTACGACCGAATCGCCTGGTCTAGTAAAATACACGAGGGACCAGCGCGTCATGCCGACCTGTGCGCTTGGGGGTGGCCTGTATGTGGTCAGGATTATGATTAGATGACTTGGTGAGAAAGAGACACATTCTTGTTCTTACACCACTCTATGCAGGTTGGAGCGAAGGATGCCGCCACTAAAGATGGACAACGCATCTCCGACGTTGCAGATCGCATGATGCGGTATGGGCTGGGGTAGGTTCAGAAAGCCTCGTAATTTCTTAAGGAAGATAGGAACAAACCTTGACATACTGCCATGACTCATATCCTGGAGGTAGTACTTGAAGACCACCTTGCCGATTGTGAAGAATAGACTGGAGGGGCATCATAAAATGTCTATTTTTGTGTGACAATGAGATTCAGCTTACGAGAGAGCCAAAGTCGGTATGGCTTCCAATGGCCAATTTTGTCGTGCTTGAAGTAGGCGCACTTCTAATTACTCTCGCCTCGCTCCCACTGAACTCGTCCGCGGAGTGATTTCGAAGCAGAGTTCCTGCCGGCAGGCCGAGCTTATCGCTGAAAATATCCAATATGGTGTTGTTGATTTCCAGCGACTTCTGAACGAATGGCACGATAGTCAATTCCATGCAGGCGTTCACATTCGACGGGTAGGAACGCCGGGCATGTTTCGGCCATGCGAGGGCGTCGTCTTTGGCAACATTGAGAAACTCTGTTGTGTCTGGTTCACCTGTCGAGTTAACCGCATTGGCACCAGCTGCTTTGTACCTGTGTCACGACTCTCAGCACGAAGTATTGGTAAATGGAAGGTCCGGAACCAACCCGAACGAAAATCCATCGTCGCCCTGCTCAAATTTCATTTTTTCCTCCTTTGGTAGAGCCATCGTCTCAGCGCCGAGTTCAAACATTCCATCGACAAGCGCATCAGCTTCGTGGTTCTTCAAACTAGTCGTAATTCGGTCAACCAAGTCACCGGGTAAAAAAGGTTCAATTGAATGCTTACTACCAAAACCCGAGCTTGGTCGCGGCCTCCCATAGTCTGTCGACCTCCCCAACATTTCTTTGCTTGATCAGTTGGTAGTCAATGACCAAGAGTGGATGAGTCGGAATGTCGTCAGGGAATGCTGGAAAGGTAAGAGCTGGCATTAGAGCGCTGTGAGATGGTGGCAGTAGGTGTGAAAGCAAAGAAACTCGACCGTTCGCGTGAGGGAAATTCGTATAAATATCCTGAAGAACTGGGCTGGCTCCTGAGTAGGAAGGTCATAAGAAGCCTGCGAGCAAAGCCTCTGCCTCGTGATGCGCTTATTTTGCGCAGTAAGGTGCTAGAGAATAAGATCATGAATGCCTTGCCTTGCCACAAGAGGTAAATTTGAGCTACGCTGACCGCGATTGTTCAATAACGACTTACTGGTCATGACGGTAGGATAATGGAGGAAGGTCAGTTGCATTGTCGTTTGATTCCAAAAGAAGTCGTGAGAAATATTTTATGAACTCCGGTGAGTTCCGCTATTTTGACAGTTTCATCACTTCTTTCCACTTCCTCACCATCTCTTCCAAACGTTTCTCTCAAATCCTGGTTTCTGGTCGCAAGAGAAGCGAGCAATTGCTCATTAGGCCTCCAATAGGGATGAACCTGCCGACAAATCGAAACTCAATCTATTTCTGAAACGTTGCAACTGATTTCGGCTCTCTGCCTTTCGCTTGTGTTCTATCAAAGCTTTTTTCTTCAAAACTCGAGCAGGAGACTGTGCTGTGGTATTTCTCGCAATTGAAAGGGTTTATGCAAATGAAAACGAGAGAACTCCGCCCACATCTTCTTGTCTTGAACTGATTACCACACGAAGCCTTTCGAAACCCACGCCAAGCTGGTGGATGCGAAATGTATTAATATTCTTTAGAGCTTTAGACTTTGGGTAGACTTTGGGACCGGTGCTTTTCGATTTACGGATGATTCCGCCGGCTTCCTCAACTCTCCCCTACTGAAGCTGATTCTATCATTGCCGGACAATCCTCCTGCAAACATTTAATGGCTCAGTCGAAGGATCAGCCTGGTTTGTTTCGTATCGTATCGCCCTCAAATACTTTCTAGCGCGCTTTGATTCAAATGAGGACATCCAGTTGAGATAGTACCTCGGATTGTTGAATACTCGCTCAGAGCATGCCGGGCAATTCGGTTTATATCCCGAAATCTTACGCGAAAAAAAAGTTCTTCTAATCGGTCTCACACCGCATCTTTTCTTTGCACTGCGCATTCCTCTCAGGCGGGCGGTCTTCTTGATTCTTCCCCTAGATACAACGTCAACCCCACACAAGATAATGGGCTCTGAATCGGACAATCCCATTGTTCTCCCACCATACTTGAGAAAGGGCGGTCAATTTCTTGTGCACCGAACGCTTTAAATACCGAAGAAAGCTACTTTGGACACCCAAGTATCCGTAATTGCGTTCTTGGGATGGAGGTCATACCAGGCACTTATGGCGCCATGTTCCTTGGCTCGATCTTCGCGTCGGGGTAAGAGTCTCCTTAGCGCTAACCTCCGTGTGTTCTGACAAGCTTCAGCCTATCCGGTATCGTGACAGTCCAGTGCATCGTATTTTTCAAGTTGTATCCTCAGGACAGCAAGGTTTTAAAGGGCCTCGTACGTCCCTTGCATGTTTCTGCACTCTATTTTTCTAATACAGTGATAGGTCATCGCCGTCTGGTCAGCAGCTCCGCTACGACTAAACAAGGTCGTCGACGACTAATCCTGACGTAAATAGGATCCTCGATTTGGCACACAGCTCCTTCGTAATATCTGCGATGTGGGACTACCTCATAGCAAGCTTCGGCAAAGTTAGCAAGACTGACTTCATCCCGGAGTAAGCCCGCCTTTTTTTCTCTAAAAACTTGACCAACAAGCTACAGGACAATCGCAGTCAGTGGGATTCCATTAATTTACGCGATTAACTAAAGCGTCCTTCCAGTTGAGCGTCATATTTACGGTACGTCTAGCTGTTGAATCTCTTACTGAATAAAGATCTGACGACCTATAAACTAGGCTATCCTGACCTTCCTTGCGCAATGGTTGGTGAATTTCCACTGTTCGATCTGTACCGTACTATAGCAAACACTCGTTTTCTAGCTTCTTTGCCCATCGAATCTATCGCCGTGAGTTCCTTCCTTCTAATCACCCTTCTCACTTCCTAACATAAGATAGTCAGCAACAGAAACGCGCTGCTAACCGCGCCCATAGTACGTTGAAATACACATTTAATCAGGACATGATTCATTGTCAAGCTAGCTGATTCTCGCCTTGGCTAGATTAGGCGCGTTACCCGATTTTCAACTCTCTGCCTAGCACTAAGTATTCTTCTTTTACAGTTGCTGCCTCCGGTGAGCGATATCCCAATTCCGAGCCCAAGGTACTGATAAGTAAACGAATCCTTCTGTTCAGTTTCCGGCGGGGAAATGTAAGTAGCTTTTTTCCTCTCGCTTGCATCAACTTCCTGACGTTCTATCCCGCAGGATCACACTGAGAAGCTTCACACTCTTCAAACGCCACTTCAAATGGCTCTTTTCCGTCGGCCTTGCTCTTTCATCGACCGTTGATATCCTCGTGACGTTTTCTCTGTTTTTCCTCCTCCAACGGAGCAGAAAGCAGTCCTTAAGGTTGATCCATTCTTATATGTCCAGAAGTCGTGTATTTTTACTCTCTTACTTTCTAGCCTCAACGAAATTATTGACGCTCTCGTCCTATATACCTTCGAAATTGGGTCTTTAACCAGGTTTTTCTAATCCCTTCCTCCATTTACTCTTTTCCCTCACACAATTTTGTCTTAATCAATAGTGCCGCCACTGTGGTATCCATGATCTGCGTATGGATTCCGAACAGTGTGGCGTCCCCCACAACGCTGATCATTTGATGCCTAACAGTGGTTGACGCTCGAAAATAACTTGGTCTTCTTGGGCCTTCATTTCGTTATCGGAAAGCGTGAGTGCCATCTCTTTCATATTTTCAAATAAGCTTGCTCATGGGGTGTTTCGTCATATTAATAGTATACGCCAATTCCTTACTAGCTACGTCGGTCTTTTCCTTTTCGTTCCAGCCCCATCATCTCATGAGCGCTCATTTTCCAATACAGACTCAACGCTCGCCAAGAAATCGGAAAGAGCCGTGCCAAAGCACACGACCTGTTGGATCTCGAGATGAGGAATCCTCGAGACAGGCTTCAGTTCATTGTATGTCCATCCACATACCCTTCTAACTTGAACAAATATCAACGAACAAATTCTGACCACCAGAACCACGGCTCGGACGGAGACAGACAGTTCTTCCCAACGGTTGAAGTCAACGTGGAAAAGACTGTACAGTTCGACCAGGACTAGTAGGCCCGCGACTCCAAATCTAATGTCTCGAATAGTGCAGCGCAGGAAATCCCCGTTGCCTCTATTCGCAGGTTCACGATCTCCTTCCCTTCCTCCTTACTCTGTTTCTCCATTCTCCCGGTTGACCCGACTAACTTGTCAGTTCCTGTTCGTTCTCTTCCGACTCTTCTCTTGGGATACTTGTGGACTTGCTGCACTAGTCCTTCTGCGCATGCGTAGATGTACATGTGTTTTCCGGTGTATATTTTATTTATGGGACACCCCAATGCTCACGTCATTTTGAGTTGATGAGAATGCCGAGGTGTATAGTCCTCGGATTTACTATATGACCACTCTCAGGCTTGGTAGGTGATAGTCTTTCTACGAGAAGGCTTGCGAGAAGGTGTAGCAATGGGACCCGCACTTATGACATATATGTCGTAGCAGAAACTACATACGTGAGCGCTTAGACAAAGTGGATATGATTATTATCGATTAACTTGAATCTTTAAATTTCGCAACGACTAAGGTGAGGAGAACGAGGTTTGTGGATCTTGCATTACCTGAATCATTTCCATTAGCGGGTGTCTTCCACGATACTAGACAACGAAAATAGGCAGTTTGTGCGGAGCCACAGGGAGCCACCCGTGGTAAAATGTTGATGTGCCGTTCCGGTCCGTGGCTCGCTCGTGGCTCCACCGTGGCTAAATCACTGTTTTGACGGTTTTCTTTCGTCCATAGCGCTGAAAATAAAAGACGTAAAGTAATAAAACAAGGTCTACAAGCTGCTATGACATGCCTGCCTTCCATCCCAAGTGTTTGGGAAGAAATTTAAGCCTAGAAAGTCGCCAGAAAGGTAATTTCTTAAAGCTTACTTTGGCTAAAAATTTCTAAACTTTTTCTAAAAAAATGACGTCATAAACCTGCAGAACGATAAGAGCTACATCACACAGTCATTGTAGATGCAAAATATCTCAAATTCGCGCAGTATGCGCCTCAAAAACCTTGCCGACATCGTCGATCAAAGCCACAGACCAGCCACGAACGAGCCACGGGCCGGAACGGCACATCAACACTTTACCACGGGTGGCTCCCTGTGGCTCCGCACAAACTGCCTAATAAGCCGCAGCCTAGAGCGAAAGCTTTGATCTCCGTATGCCAATGCCAAGACCAGAGTCCAAGATATCAACACCCACGTCAAGAATTATCGTTAATGGTCGGGGCGAGAAGGTCAGGCTGTTCCCGCACCGTGAGGACCTGCGGGGAGACACGGGCTGTCATGTTGTGGAAGCATATATACCTGTGGGTACAGCAAAAGGTGAAGAGAGAATGATGTCGTCAGTAGATAGATGCACTCCATCTATCCGAGTTGCTTGACCTCAGACACAATGCGACGATGTGGCCTTGCTGGATGTTGATGAGCGAGTCTTGATTTTTGAACGAAGTTGTGTCTGTTCTGAGGAACGCAGAGCCTTCTTTCAATTGGAGCTGTCGCCTTCAGCCATGTGCTAGAATGTTGTCGTTCCAGTAAGAGTTTTCTCAGAAGATAGACGTCCATTAGTTCAGATACTCACATTACAGAAAGCCAGTAAACCAAAAGCTCTGAGGCGTGAAGGAATCAAGGTAAGTAATCTGAAGGACGTAATTTTGATGACCTTATGTCGTTCAAGCGGAGAACGAACTTGAATTTCCGTAAACGTTATTTTTCTTCTTTTCCAACCACCACGTTTGTCGGTCCCTCCAATGTACTATTTCGTTCCTTCCCCTCCGAGTATGCATTCCAGTTCTGAAGTCGTTGAAGCTGGTGCTCTATTCCATCACTTAGGAGGCAAGCTGCGCCTCTAGGATCTAGATATCTGTGGTTGGTCTGGATGGAACTTGGTTCGGTGCGTCATTTTTTCACTCTTAAAAAGGGCATGTTTGCCTATTTTTTCGTCTGGATAACAGAATACTGACACCATACTGTACACGATACGCTTCTACAAGGTTCAACTACCCCTTTCCACGGAATTCAGGATTCACCGTGCACGATTCCTTGTCCTAATTTCACTATGCACTATAACTAAAAGAAAAAAAGCCTGAACTGAGAATGACCAACGCGAAGTATGAAAGTACGCTTTCCATCTTCTTCTCGGGCATAAATATCAAAGTTGACATCCCTTTTATCACAGTTCTGCTCGACATAATTGCATCATACCGGTTTTTGTTCCGCCTTTTAGGTGCTTTGGCACCATCTGCCAACCTAATTTCGTGTCAAGGCGCCGTTGAGTCAGCCCGGAATGAAGCATGACCCGTGCTTATCAACCTCTTCATGATCAGAGGTCGTTTTGCCTTTTGTTTTGGAGGAAAGAAGCTCGCGTACCAGACACGTGCTGTTGCACCCATCTCACGAACGCCATCGCACACCATCCCGATCCGTTCTTGCACCAAACGCAATCAGGCCAGTCCTATATATACCGCATTCCTGTTCGACGATATCGACACCTTTCTGAGTCTCGAAATATGGCTACCCTCGTCGCCCGCGTTACTGACCTCCTCAACACCAACCTCACCCTGTCTTCTACCGTCGCCGAGTCAAATGCGCTTCAGGCGAACCCGACCTCCGAGAACGAGAAACTGCCTGCTTCAGAAGTAGTTGCGATTCCTCCCAGCGCGCCGCAGCAGCCAGACATCTCGTACCACCCCGACGAAGCGAAATGGAAGGCCCGCACTGCCAGACGGCTCGCAGAGGACCCTTCTCTCCCGCAGACGCCGCTCCCGGAAGGCTTCCCGAAGAAGTTGGACTCGCCGCTTGTGTGGGAGGGCAAGGACTGGACGGATCCTAATCAATGGGAGTACGAGCTCAGTGCTGAGCAGCTGAAGGAGATCGACGATGCTGTTAAGCATTTCCATAGTAAGTACTCTTCTCATTATGTGTCTTATGATTAGAAGGGTCTAAAAAGTCATTTTGATTATACAGGCCTGAACAAACCCTTCGGGCACATCTCCCCGCAAACCTTCCCCCTCCCCACCCTCGCCCCCATCCTCTCCACGCTCTCCAAAGAGCTACACAGCGGGCGCGGCTTCTTCGTCCTGCGCACCATCCCCGTCGCGTCCTACTCGCGCGAAGACAACATCCTCATCTACGCCGGGCTCTCCTCTCACATCGCGTCGAAGCGCGGCGTGCAGGACGTCGGCGACGCCGTCCTCGCGCACATCAAGGACCTCACGCAGACGCACCCGCTCAAGTCCATCGGCGCGCCGGCGTATACGACCGACAAGCAGGTGTTCCATACCGATATTGGCGATATTATTTCACTCTTTGTGCTGGAGAACGCGAAGGAGGGGGGAGTGTCGAGGATTAGCAGTAGTTGGAGGGTGTATAATGAGCTGGCGGAGACGAGGCCGGATTTGATCAAGACGTTGGCTGAGCCGTGGCCTTTGGACGGGTGAGTTCCTTTCTCGCCCCTTCTTTAATTATTTTTTCCTTCTTTCCTCATCCCTTGCCACAGGTTCGGCCGCGACCCACCCTACACCACCCGCCCGCTGCTCTTCCACCACGACGCCAAGATCATCATCCAATACGCCAGGCGGCTCTTCACAGGCTTCCTCGGGCTCCCGCGCTCAGACGGCATCCCGCCCATCACAGAGGCGCAGGCGGAGGCGCTCGACGCGGTGCACTTCCTCGCGGAGAAGCACGCGCTCGGGCTGAGCTTCCAGAAGGGCGACATTCAGTATATTAATAATCTGAGCATCTTCCATGGGAGGGATGGGTTTAGAGACGAGGGTGAGAAGACGTACGTCTTTATTTCTGTCTTGGTTTTCTTTGATTTTATTAATATTTTCTTTGAAGCCGCCACCTACTCCGTTTGTGGTTGAGGAACGAAGAGCTCGCGTGGAAGCTCCCTTCCGAGCTCGAGCCGACGTGGAAGAAGCTTTACGATACCGCGACGCCGGATAGCGAGCGCTTCCCTCCTGAGCCGGAGATCAGGAACGCGTCGAAAGGGGGGGCGAAGTATACTTGAGTAAACAAAATGATGACATGTATTTTGGATTTGATTTGACTTTATATGACCGATCTCAGTTTATATGACCACCAGTGCCTCGGTGCACGCTGGCTAGTCTTAGTTAAACTCGAATATTTGAATTGTGGAGGAGGCAAACGACTCAGTTGGCTCGTTTGTTTGATTTTTGCCTCTGAAGCCAATTTTGATGGTGATATTAGTGCCTTTTCCGCCTGATATCTCTTTCGCTCGACCTCGATGTCATCCCAGTTGTGATCTTGCCTTATTTAAACTGAGGATATGGGTACTATATCTCTCGAACCCTTTGAGTATTGAACCCGCAGGTAGTGGACCAAGAGGATGAATTCGGATTGAAGTAGCTAAGAGCCCCTCCCTTCTCGATTTACTCTTTATCTCCTTTGATCCCTCTCTCCCTTCTTGTTCTTAGTGTTCTACCGTCGATGATGACTTACTGGATGAGATATTACAGCATTCCTGAACATTAAGCAGCGCATCCGTTGCGAACCAAACGTCTAATATTAATAGTAATCGATGGACTTTCGATCCTTCTAAGTTACTGAGCGCATTATAGACGCATCGTTATTCATAGCCCGAAATGGACGTACGGAACCCAAGCAAGTAAAGTCGAGTCCGAATCGCCAAGTGACTTCCGGAGTTTCTGTGCAGCGTAATGAAGCGCCCGTGCAGCACCCTCGCAATTCAGTTCCTCCGATCCCTCCATGAGATTTGCGTAGAAATCCTCTGCAACTCGTGGCCCATAGCGATCCTGGATCGACCACATCGTTGCTACCACGCCTCGATAGCCTGCAGCCAACATCCCTGCGGCAAGATGAACGGCTTCTTCGGAGAGCTTCTCGTCTCCTGTACTCGTTTGACAGGCGGATAAAAAGGCCAGGTCGACCCCGACCAACTTCTTTTGAATTATTGAGGACAGCTCGAGTCGGCCATCGTGAAGTGCAAACCCACTCTTCAGCGGTTCGCTCATATTCTGGCTAGCATGGCACGCGAAATGAATGCTGCTGTGGTTTTCCATATTCGCTATTGCCTGACTGACAGTCGCGGCTGTTCCCTCCAGACGCAGAAAGCGAATGTTATGGGCCTCTAATTGGCGTTGTATCGCTTGGACTTCCACTATTGTCCCTGGTAGTCGGCTGGAATTCTGTGCTTGCGGCTCGCCAATCATGAAGAGTCCGGCTTTCTTTCGGATGCTTCCATGAGGCTTCGACCTTTGGATGAGCGCTCTTACATTGGGGATGTACGATGAGATCGCGAAATCGGGCAAAGTTGTACTGCCTTCTGAGGTGGTTCCGTCATATATGCCCGCTGCATGGATTGGCAAAAATGCAAGCGGGCCAGTTACACACCACCAGATGCGGGGCAGACAGGGAGCGGGTTTCTTCAATTTTACAAAGAAATTAGTAATTCTTCAATTCAAGAGCAGCAAATAAATCGATTCCTTACCGAATATCCAAGCCTGTCGAGAATCGGCTTGACCACGAAGTCCCACAGCTGCCGTAAAGTGTCCTTCACGCAACTTCCACTGTTCTCGTAACGCATTCCCCGTACAGCTAGCTCTGGTCCTGGCATTCTGTACCCGGAGACCTGGAGCTGACTTTTGAGCAAACTGTGAAGATAGTCGGCTTTGGAACGGGAAAATAGGGATAGCGGAATATGGAGCGGATTTTCGGTCCCTGCGATAAGAGCAAGAGCATCGCAGCGGTTTTTGTGGACGTTTATAACAACGACAGATCCTCCTTTTGGGATATTCTGGCGCAGTGTCGAATAGGATGGTGGTCGGAGGAAGTCCTCGTAACTGGGAATACTCCGAACTTTGACGAGTAAATCGTCCCATTCCTGTGCAAGTTTTACATGGGTTGTGACTTCGTCTTGCAGTGACATCTTCTGGACCAAGTCGTCAGCGGCATTTGCCTCTCTTCGAGAGCCCGCATATTCTAGCGCAGTCGAAACTCTCAAAACTTCGTCAGCCATGGTAGGATGGCTTTCACGAAGGTCGTCTAGCGGGCTACGGAGATCGTTTAGTTGACTCCAGATGATGCAACGTCCTTGTTCAAGCCACTCGAGCGCTAGGCCTGGGTTTCCAAGCTGACATGCCGCAGAAGCAGCCGAAGTTGGTAAGTCAGACATTCCTGGAAGATTAGACTGGCGCATCTGAATGGTTTGTTCCAACCCAGCGACTTGGGATGCAAGAGAAATGGCAGTGGAATAGGCATCCACTATTTGCGAAGGTTCAAATTTTACGCAAAGCTCTGCCCATTTCTTTGCTGAGTCAAGCTTTATCGAAGGAGGTCCGAGCGATTTGGCAGCACGGGAATAATGAACTATGCTGCTGTGGACATCATTGACGTCGTTTGTGAGGTTGAAGCGAGTGTGGAAAGCATCCCCGACTGCGTTTAGTCGACCAGACGTCTGCGCGTTGGTTTCGGGAGTGAGATCCAGTGTTTTCTGGTAGTATTCTATGGCCTTGGCAAGATCCGCTAAATTTCCTGTGTACCCAAACAAATCTTGGTAAGATCGTCCAAGGTTGAATTCAAGTGTGGCACGTTTGGCACCCTGGTCCTCAGGAATGAGACTAATTGCTTCTTCCTCGTATTTTATTGCCTCAGAGATGCTAGTTAGTTTTCCTTCGCGGTCAGATCCGGGATAACCGCTATACGAAATGGCCAAGTTGTTCAGTCTATCAGGTAGGCTAGGATTTCCTTGACGAGCGAGGAGAACCGCTTCTTGCGCAAACAAAATTGCCTTGGATCTGTCATCCGCATTTCCTGTATGAAAGAAGCGACTCTGATAAGCAATCCCAAGATTGCTGAGTCGCGCGGAGCGGTATTCGTCTCCCGTTGGAGTAAGATCGACAGATCTCTGTGCATACGCTATGGCGTCAGCAATATCGGCGAGCTCCCGTGTGCGTTCGAAGCGCGTACGGTAGGAGCTTCCAAGGTTGCTCTGCCTTGCGGACATATTCATGGTGTCGTCGCTGGGGGTGAGATGAACCGCTTTCTGCTTATATGAAATGGCAAGGGAAATATCAGCCAGATCTCCCGTATATCTGAAACGAAGTTGATAAGAGTTTCCAAGGTTGCTCAGAATCCCAGGTAATTCTATCGGGTCCTCATATGGAAGGGTTTTTTCTCGACAGAATATCGATCTTGATATGTCATATACATCCTCCGTATGGCTGAAGCGACATTCGTAAGCATCGCCGAGGTAATTTAAACGGGTGGTGCGGTAGGCGTGGCCGTCTGGTATCGCGTTGGCTGTAATTTCGTACCTAGAAATCGCTTTATCAACGTCAGACAAGTTTCTCGTCACTTCATAGCGATCGAGAAGGGAAACAGCAGTGTCGTTGAGAAAATCCATGAAGGTTGGATCCTCAATCGGGGTGAGCTGAAGTGCGAGGTCAAAGGCTAGTACGCAGGTCTCTATGTCAGTTACGTTTCTTGTATCGCGAAATGAGTCTAAGAGCTGATCTCCACACATGTTGAAGAGACCTGGCTCGATACCAGTTGACGGATCGTCGTAGAAGTTTTCGAGATTGAGAAGTCGTAGAGTTTCGGAGTTTTGAGCGAGTATATCGCGCGGGTCTGAATTGAAAGAATTTCTTGGGAAAACATTCAAGGGTTTAAAGTCTTCATATGACGCACTTTTAGAAACCTTATTCTTATGCGGATCGCTCAGTTGCACAGCGTATTCGTCGCTGATCGAAATTTCGCAGGTTAATTTGAACGTTAGGCTACCTGTCTGAGTTGTCCCAAATTCCCGTGATATTCCTGGTCATTCAGACGTGAATCAGGATAGTTACTTCTCTACAGTGGATAGTTATGACAAAAAGGACTGACCGGTATACGATCCAGTAATGTTAACAAAGTCCTCTAGTTCAGGCTTCCGCAAACGAAGATGGCCGTAATCCTTGCTCTCGGGGCCTCTTACAAAGATATCAACTTGCTCTAAGCTACGGTGACTTTAATCAGCGTGAAATGCAATTATGAGGGTCATAACTCACACCTCGATACTACTCGCGTACCTCCACTTCTGGGACGACGTTCTCTCAAAAAACAAGGGTTTTCCTGTTTTTCTTTCGGGGCTGAATACAGTAAGACCATTCACGGAGCTCGTTGAGTTGCATGTGATCATAATATCTGTTCGGAAGGACCGAAGTCAGCCAGATGTGTCATTATCTTTTGTTTCGCACTTTCGATGGCGAGTGATCTACGTGGTGACGGATCACAAAGAAAACCTCAGATTATTGGATGAGAAGCGTACTTCTCTGGATAAGCGATCGACAGGCATTTCTGGAATGGTATATTTCGAGTATTATCCGTCATTTTGTTCAGGGTTATTAGCCAGGAAGGTAGTGGAACAGTGACAACCTTGATTTTGCAATTTGAACCAAAAGGCATTCTGACCACGTGACAATTTTATCACAAACGCTCGAAACAGTCGTGCTTCCAACTTGTATCTCATCTCGCCCGCGGCTGAACAAATTACCACAACCGCCTCGTGCCTCAGCTCACTGTGGGAAGTAAAAGCACTTAGAATGAGTGTCCGTGACACTCATGTCATGTCAAAGGAGTGTTTCGACACTCAAGATGAGTGTCTACGAAATGAGTGTCACTGACACTCATTTCAAAACTTCGAAAATGAGTGTTTTGGACACTCAATCCTGAACCAAAAAAAAATGAGTGTTCAATACACTTCTCCGGTAGAGAGTGAATGCCATAGTCACTCATTTTTTGCACAGCTATTCTAAGGCTAAAAAGTCTATTAAGATCACCATTGGGTCTATATATTCTCGAATTGAGGCAGTACTACCTCAGCAACCGCAAAAAAATGAGACAGGAGAAGCGACACTACCGAAATCGAATACAGACGGCAAGGCAAGGAGGCACTGGCGAGCAGCCTAAGAGCAGTGGTGGGCATGGAGATAGGACTTGGGCAGAACAGGTGTGAGCGAGTGGCAGGCTGCAGAAGTATGCACTGGAACCAGAGACGCCTTGCATCGCCTATGTCGTAGGTCTTCAGGGAGTAAAAGGCGGAGGGCATTGAGTGGTCGTCGTCGACGTACCTTGGGATTCAATGTCCTCATTAGTTGTTGTGCGAGAGGTAAAACAGTTTGGGCCGCTGTCGAGTGTGAATCCTGTTAATTGCAGCATGGAATGGAGGCGGCAAAGGCAGATTTTGAGCGGCAAGTCTTAAAATAGCTGCCAACTTTGCAAGGTGGGGTATGTACGAGAGCTGAAAGTGTTATGTGGCTTGTCCTGGTAATAAAATAAAGGTGGGGTGGATGAATGATTCTGTGGCATGAGATTCGGGGTGGTTGGCGGCTTGCGAGACAAAAGTGAGGTCGACACCTCGCGTGCACGGGGCTCCAGAAATCATGCTTTGAAGCCGTTAGTATTGCAGCCATAAAGCTGAGTGAGATGGGATGCGCACGCATGTCATGTTGAACATAAGTATTTGAGTCCAGTCGACCTGCCTGTTCACGTTGTTTCTGCTAGTGGTGCAGGCAGGGAGCGCAGTATGCAAGGGCTATGGCAGGGGCTCAGCATTCGCAGATATTGAAGGGGCGATAGAGGTGCCTACCGATTTCGTCACATTGTTCCAAATAGCATGTTCCCGTCAACGTTGGCGCCTGGATAAGTGTCGCTGCGTAGCCAAGGCTTCGTTAGTGTTATTTGATCAGCGTGACGGATGCGCGGTATTGATGACGTTAACGACGTCGGGCACCCTGACGAAGACCACAATGGAGAGGGGAGGTTGTGGTTGGACAACTTGGAGTCATTTGGGTGATGGAGTCAGATGGACCTCGTGGCGCGCGTATTACGGTCACGTGCTCAACGGAACCACCGCCGAAATCTTTGACTCCCGCGTTCAAAGGTTCTACTCTAACCATCATCACCATCCTCTGTCACCTCCACTCCCTCGCCTCCAGTGCAAGCCGTAAGTTGGGCTTCTAGTAGGTCGAAGGCGGTCAAGGGGCAGTAGCAAGCAGAAAGGGGAGACCCATGGATTGGGAGGCCTGCGAGGTGTGTTACACAGGCGATCGTGCTTGCGACCGTTTTTTATTTAATTTTTCGCCTCTCAAACTTGTCTTAGCGTACTATTTACAGATTAAGGTGAAGGCAGTGACTGCACCGTTTCTCTAGCTCCTTCGTACGAATACGAGTTGGGGTCTGTGTCCCCACCACACGGCTCGCTACCTCAAAATGTCTGCTTGCCTACCCACATCCTGCCGCCCACGCCGCTGCTCTTAAGTACCACAGTTCGACCCGGCATTGCCGCTTCTGCGGCTGTGCCACTTTCGCCACTGTCGTTGCACCCACCTCTGCACTCGCACTCGCATCTGCTGCCAGTACAGCATACACCCCCGCTATCGCCCTGCCATGTTTCCGCTTACGATCCTGGAAGACAACGTGCGCCTCAGAGCAGAGATTCCCCCGAAATCGTGTTTTTTAGCCCAAAATATGCGCATATATTTACTAATTAACATTTCAACAAGGGACTTTGTCGTGCATTTTGAGGAGAGATATTCTAAAATGTGCATCCCTATCGAAAATCGGCATTTTTCTGGACTCTCACCGGCCTCGTTATCCCGAACGCGCTGCTGGTTCCATTCTTCCCGAGAGCTTTGAGGGACGAAGTCGTCAAATCACCGGTGTTTGTTTCGGTAAGTTGACATCTATCGCACTCTAGCTTTCCTTATTCAGTATGTTCATTTGAACCTCCCTAATACCATTGCTAGCCTGATACCAAGATCAACTGTAGGTACTCAGAATTTTCGGGTACGTATATCCTTTCATATCTTAAAATGTCATGTTTACTTTGCATACATTATAGCCTCTCGAATCAAACTCAGGAATACCTACTTCTCTAGGAGACGGAAGAAGTGGTATTCTAGTTTCATTCTGACAACCCTGCACTGTTCGTATCTTGTTCTTGATGTCGTTAGTAATGCTAACAAGGTTTTCATCATACAGGTCGACATGCCGTGATTAGGTCTCTGTTTCTTGCTCACTACTGAGGTGAGAAACTTTGCCGACGATCAAAAGGTGAGTCACAGCGCTCAGATTTTGCTTTGACGTTTTGCCCTCACAATTAGGGCGTACATGGGACAGCAAAACGACAGAGGAAAACTCGAGCGACGTGCGGGGGCATTTTGACTCTGGTCAAAGTGGTCCGACCCCAGTAGTGGCTTCAGTTCATTTAGTTTTTGTCTGGTAAGCCCCGCTCTACGTGTATTTATTATACATTCCTGCGTATTCCGCAATGCAATAAATAAATTTTGTAACGGCTACTGAGGAAACCTAAGAGGCTCGGACACTACAACACAAGTGATAAAGACAGGATACAACGAGTGTTAAGGTCAGCGCAGAATGAGTGTCCATAACCTGAAATGAGTGTGACACGCACTCAAGATGAGTGTCGATGACACTCATTTTGAGTGAAAATGTCGCGTAGGTGTGATTTTCGCACTCAAGATAAGTGTCACCCGACACTCATCTTGGGTGACCTTCCGACACTCGACACTCATCATTAGTGTCTTCGACACTACTCCTACTGTGCCTTTTGACACTGATTTGAAGTGCTTTTCCTTCCCACAGTGAGCTCCTTCTGTCATCTCTTCGCGTTTGTAGCCCGATGAGGCGATATGACAATTTTCAGATCGCTCGATGGAACTTAGAAGCTTATTTTCACGCTTGGAAACTTATCAGAAAATGCTGTGCGTTACATGTCAAATTTTTAATGTATCTAAGATACAATTTTACAAAAACAAAAAAGTTCGTGAGTGCGTTAAAATCATCCCAAAGTGTCATCAGTAGAAAAAACAAAGTCCGTGAAGGGTGTGGCCCAGAGAGGGACGGAGAACGTCATCAACAACAACCTTGTCGACCTCAGCACACAGCCGGGTTCCCCATCAAACTACAAATAATCCCAAACCTCTCCTCATTAATCCTCGTCGCCCGATTCGCACTATCCGTATGCGTATTCCAGAAATCCGGGAAGTTGACAACGCTCCAGCTGTGGAAACCAGTATGTACCCCATAAATGCAGAGAAAGTTCGACGCCGCAAGGTAGAGGTACACCCCGCTCCCGCTATTCCCTTTATACGTATCCGCATCATGATCAAAATTATGATCACTGTCGTCCGTGATCGCACCGAAGCTGTGCCACATCGTATGGGACGGCTTATCAGACGGGAACCCGTCGATGTTGATCCTCCAGTTATCGCCAAGCGAGGTGTCGTACCCGAAGCTCATCCAACCTTGCCCGGTATTTTCGGTCTGGAGGAGCACGATTGCCATGTCGTATTCGGGGCTGGCGTCGTTGAGCCACCCGTTCATCGCGAAGGCTTGTTGCGCGGGGAAGGTGAGCTCGGTTTTTTCGGTCCCGTCTGGGCCGGGGCGGTGGACGATGACGAAGTCGTTGTTGTCGTACCAGCTCCCACCGGAGCCACCAGTGTGTACGCAGTGACCTGCAGTAATGACGTGGCGTGGGCCGATAAGGGTACCTAAGATGAGGCTTGATGAGTCGTAAAGAATATAGGAGGAAGAATGAATGATACTCACCCGTACATTTGTCCCCTACCAAACCGACAACGCTCCACGGGAAAGGCCAAGTGTTCAAGTCCTCGACGCGTGTGTCGGCACCAATGACCTCCCGCCTGTACGACCCCCCATCGCCGCCGCCATGGCCATGGTTATGGTCCCCTCCCTGCTTGTGCCCATAGTGGATCCTCTGCCCCCGACTAAGCACGCTCGCTCCATCCCTTGCACTATCCCGTGCGACCTTTTGCGCCTTCTCAAACACCCCCGGCGCGAACCCAATCGTCTGCTCCGTGCGGTTGCGCATATGGAACGTCGTATAAAAATGCGCCGCGTACGTGCGGTTGAAGTTGGCGATCTGCGGCACGCACTGGTCGTTCCCACTGGGCTCAACGAGCGAGGTCGCGTTGTGGATGATGTTGGTCACTTGGCGGATCGGACTGTACTGCAGAGCGCCGAGGAAGGGGTTAGCGTGGGGGTCGGCGAACTTTTGGCCAGGCTGGAGGAACTTGGGCGAGTCAGCGATCGGGGTCGGTTTTCCTTGCGGGATGACGGTGACTGGGCCGGTGGGTGTCGCTACTTGGCCGTTAATGGTGGGCCCGGTATTATGCGCTCGGGCCTGTAAGAACAGGCTGGCGAGAAGAAGAAAAGACCTCGAGTACATCGTATGCCCGTACAAGAGAAAAGAGAGAAAGGAGCGGGGCGCTGAGGAAACCGCACTTCGTCTGGTCTTCGTTTATATGGACGCGACGACGATGAAATGAAAATTCCATGATGGCCGTCGATCCCTCCTTTCGGGACTGTTGGGCACGACGCAGGTGCGGGTTCGACCAAGGCGGTCGTTTGCGGTAACCACCCCTCTTGGCGATTCAATATACCACTATCCAGGGGCTTCCTTTAGAAAAGCGAGTAGGTCGTCGTTGCTTGGCTTATATATTCATACCTGAACACGCTCTGTGTCGTATTGCGGGCGGGAGATACCGCTCAGTGTTGTGCGGGTTGGCCAGCACGCAGCTGATGTTTTACGTTGGACTAGTCGGCTATGAGTCCATTTGTGGCTACAGGGACCCAGCCAAGCTCATCATTCTTCGACTTGATTTTGAACGTAATGCAAAGCGACAGAGAGCACGAGTTGATTGGCATTGGAAGGGAGGGGGACAGATGGCGATTGAGCGAAAGGTGCGATGACGGGAAAGGTGCGATGACGGGAGGCTGGAGGATCGTGATGACATTGCGTACTCTTTTATCCAACAACGACAAAAACAGTTGTGCGCGGGCCGTCTCGAGTCATTCCCTCATCAGAATTTAATGACAAGGAGTAAGGAAGATTGAGCGAGAAGTATCAATAACGCTTTGGTAAGTGTTCGTCGTGTAAGTAGCTGCATCAAACGACCAAGATCTAGAGTGCATGAGGTCTTATTTTTATAGCTCGAAGACCAAATTGTTGAGATGAGGACGAGGGCGGGACGAAGAAAACAAACTGGAGCAAACGTATATGTACATAACAAAAAGGAACCGAAACGAGCTAAGAGAAGAGGTCCGATGCGTATACTCTACGTATATGAAATTTAAATAACATGGGACAGCAAGTAAAGATTGACAACGACATAGCGGATATATACAATGAACGAGTCAGTCCGTGATGCGGTGAATGGCGATTTTGGTATTGGATTGGTATTAGTATTGATAGTTGGCGTATTGATGACGGATGATGGACGACGGAAAAAGAGAGAGACGGGGCAGGGCGGGGGTGGGTCAGCCTAGTCGTCGCCAATCTTGGGCGCCAGGTAGTACCGGATGTATCCCTGGGAGAAGTCGTATGCGACCTAGATTGACGAGAAGGTGTCAGCGTTGATTGAAGGAAGGAAGCAAAGAGGAAGGAAGTGAAAGAAAGAAACGTTGGGTTCGAGTTCGAGTTCGAATGCTCAACCCTCCAAAAAAACAAATAAAATAAAATAAGAGAAAGAAAGACAGACGTTAAGAGAGTGGGTGGGCGCGATTGCATGATGGCGGAGGTAAAGAACCACAAAAAAACAGGAGGCGAAGATCTTTTTTAAAAAGGCAGAAGAATCGGCCTTTGGCGCCTGTACAGTATATCCGTCAGGGCTGGCAGGAAAAACTCCAATCACGACGCGAAGCCAAATTTAAAGGCTCGACCGAGGTGTAAATGACACGGAAACACGAAGCTCCCTCCAAAGAAAAGAAAGGAAAGGAAGATAAAATAAATAAAAAACAACGAAGAAATAACAAACAAAGACAACATGCAGCGAAAGCAAAGAAGCCAAATTAGAGAAAACCGCACGCGAAACAAACTCACCAACAGCGGCACATCATTACTCATCATCAACTGCACCCTCGCACTCAGACTCGCGCTCTTAGAGAAGTTGACGAGGTATTTGAGCGAGAAGGTGAGCGAGACGTGCTGGTTCATCTCGATGAGGATGCCTGTCGTAGTTTCGTCGGCGTCGGTGTCTCAGGGGATGAAGGTTGGTTAGCGAACGAGGAAAGGAGAGGAGGGGGAGGGAGGGTAGGACAAACCTTTTGATTTGGCCTTGCCTTTTCCTTTTGAGGAGGATGTGCGTGGTTTTTTAGCGGGCTTGGAGGAGCCGTTGGCCTGTACGTTAGAAAGAAGTACGTCAGCAAGGAAAGGGAAAGAACGACACCACGAAGGAAAGACAAACCTTCGTCTTCCTCTTCTTCCCCCCACCCTCCTCATCGTCATCCTCCCCACCTTCCCCCTCCTCCTCGTCGTCCTTCTCGTCATCATCATCCTTCTCCTCCTCCCCATCCTCATCGTCCTCCTTGCCCTTGGACTCCTCTTCGTCCTTATCCCCCTCCTCATCTTCCTCCATATCAACATCATCGTCCGTCTTCTCCTTCTTCACTTTCTTCTTCACCGTACTTGAACCCTCCTCCTGATCCTCCTCGTCCTCACCCTCATCGGCCTCCCCCTCCCCGGATCCCTTCGGCTTCAAACTCCCCCCAACCCCCTCCTCTGTCTGCCTAAAAAGCACACTCCCATTCGCCGCCTCCCCATCGCTCGCGAACCGCACGCCCTCCTTCGACACCTCGATCCGCACCGACTCGCCGAGCAGTGACATGTCCCGCACGATGCGGGAGAATTCAGAGGACGGGAGCGTGATGCGCGCGTCGTATTCGGTCTCGGGGATGGAGAGCGTGTCTGCGTCGATGTCCATTAGTTTCATGTCGTATTCGGATATCCGGTCGGAGTCTGCGAAGGAGGGGTGTTAGGAACCGCATAAAAAAGACTAACGGGGCGAGGTGAAGAGAGCACGCACTCTTCGCCTCATAAACCAAATTCAGCACATCCGCCTCGTCCGCCGCCTTGAGCGTGCAAATATCGTCGTCCTTCGCACATTTCAGCACCTTCGTCAACGACGTCAGATTAACACCGAGCGGCATGGGGCGGTCGCAGCGGTACCGCTTGAACCCAGGCGCGCCGAACTTGACAGAGACGAGCGCGACGTGCGAGTTGTCCATCGCTTGCAGGACGATGCCTTCTTCGTTGCATTCGAAGTTGGCGTCTGTTACGAGCTCTTTGATCGCTGGGAGACAAGGCGCGTCAGCGGAGGCGAGGGAAGGTGAAGAGGGATAAGAAAGACGCGATTGACGCGTCTGGAACGTACCATCGAGCAGCTTTTTGAGCGTGCCTGCTTCCTGGAGCTTGGCTTCGAGCATTTGAAGCTAGGGTACGGTCGGTGGTGGTGGGTGGGAAGGAAGAAAGACGCGACACTGTCGAAAAACTTCAGAATCAAAAAGGGTCGCGTATTCTCCATATCACGTGAAGCGTTGGCCCGAGAGAGCCGAAGAGCGAGTCGTTCCTTTTTTTCGCCTCGTAGGTGTACATCAAAACTTCAAGCACCTCTAGATCTTCCTCTCTTCTGACCTGTCGTTCGCGCATTCTTTCCAGTCTCCTATTAGAGGTGATAGGGAGAGTCATTTGTGCAGGCCAGAAATAGATGCGCACATCATACGTACGCGTCTTGGGCCCCGTCTATCGCTTTCGAGAAACGAGGCCGCTTTTCATGACTGGAGACCGCCAAATTGCTTCTAACATATGGCCACTTTGCGATCGCTCGCATCTGCGTGCAACTCGCGTGACATGCGTGCAAATCGGCACGCAGATTTATAGTTGCCCAATTGTCTCTAGTCGGCGCGTAGCTATCGCCTACGACAAGCTTACGACTAGGCCTTTATTCGCTAATCTTTTTCTAGAAGTCACGCTCGCCTAGAGTCTAGAGGGATTATTTAGTAGTTCTTAAGCTTGTCTGCAAGAAAAGACGACGAGTCAGACAGGAAAGTATAACTAGCGCGATTTTCATGCCATAAAATCCTTTGACCCTTCACCTGCAAAGTGCTTGTTGTACGGACGCGAAATCCAATAGCGGGTCTGTAAATGTAAAGCACTGTACTCGACGAATATAAGTGGTGCTATATTCGCCTTCTAAATCCTCCTGTGCGTGTTCTTAACGCCACCACATGGTGACAGGTATCGCACTTATTAAAAATAAGTCGAAACCGACGGTAGTCCTGCAGTTGACCCAAGTCGGCTTCCTCAGTCTCAACTAAATTTTCAACCCTTTGGTGGCAGATCTTGACAATTGTAGGCATAAGAAAATGACTTTTCTTACCATCTGTCATGGCGTTGCCCTATAGGCTGTGAATCAAAGGCTCTCATCGCTGCTAGTGGCGCTCGTTACCTGTATCAAACCCCGAGAAGGCCTGCCAACAACATAACAGTTGAACGACGGTTAGCCGATGCCGGTAGTCTAAGAAGTGGGCAGAGCGAACAAAAAGTGACTGTTAGAATGAAGATGTAGCCCGAAGAAATGCTATAAAGAGCGCGCCAGAATGTCCACTCTTCACCTCAAGTAGCCAAATTTCAAGTACAGCACCCGCAAAGACAAAATGTTCAAACTCACAAACCTTCTGGCTATCATCGCTATTTCCTGCGCACTTACCAGCGCGTCTAACGTCGAAAACATGTACGTGTTTCATGTTTATCTATCAATTTTTTGTGTTACTACACTGTTAGCAGTAATTCTGACAGAAATACACGCTCTTGACAGAAAACGAGACTCCGAAACTTCAGAGGAGTTGACCTTAGTACACTGCGGGGCCGGCGTCTGGCCACGCTCCTGCTGGGCATATTGCCAAGCTGGAAATCCTCAATATGCGAGAAATGACGGGCACTGGTGCTGGGCTGACCCGAACAAGACGTGCTATAAGGATTCGGATTGCAACCAAAAGGCGGCATGCTCCGGGGATTGTGGTGGTACACAAATTTACCACTTCTGAAATTCATTTTCCCGTCCTGTCTTCTTCGTCGGGTAGAGTCGGCGTTGGCGAATAGCGAGAGAAACTATGCGCTAGATTCGTTTATGTACCCAGCGAGCAGATGACAATAAACATACAAAAGGTTATAAAAGGACGGACTGGCTAATATGTTTGGTTATCAAGGTAGGCAGTCACCCGACGTTTACCGAAGATTGCGAAGAGAGATCTAACGTAGTTTAATACTCACTAGCAGCGACTGGACTCCCTCACGCGGCAATTCGAGAGTAGAGCACTCGTAGTCAACCACGTTTGAAAGACTTTAAGCCTCAAGTAATTACCCGCGTTTTGCTCGTTGTGATGTTCGTCAGAGACATTGAAGAACGGTGCGGGAAGTTGAACACGACGTCAGAACTCCGCTTGGATTTTAAGGAGGTGTAAATGAACTCTGCTGAATAAGTGGTCAGAGTTATGAGCTCGGACGGAAGTATAGACGACCACGGTGCGTGTTTATATTATGAAGATAGCTGAAGGACGGATTATACATGGCTAACCTCGTTTTAGGGCCTGCAAGTGCTTGTTGTACGGACACGAAATACAGGTCAAGTCTATTAATACCCACTCAAGGACAAAGTAGTCTTTCTCTGCTTCCGGTGGTGGAAGAGCGCTGACCTGTATGGGATATTTTACAGTCCTACTTTGAGTTCTTGACACTGTTGGCGATACTATTTGAACTCCTTACCGAATCTCTGTACTTAATACGTTGTGGAGCCGGCATCTACCCGCACTCCTGCTAGGCGTATTGCTCAAACGGAACACCGATTAATCAAAATACGCATTTTCGTCGTGGTGCTGGGTTGATCCAAACAAGACATGCTATCAGGATTCGGACTGCGATCAACTTGCGTTTGCTCGGGAAGTTGTAGCAAATAATAAATTTATTACACCGTCTTCTTTTCTCTATTGGGGTGTCCGCGAAAGTGGAGGAAATTTTGAGCTGGCCAACTTTATGTACCCAGAAAGCAGCTATCAATTAACATGGAATGCGTAGTCAAATGGGCGACAAGAAAGTTCGACAGACTTTGCACGGTGATTCAAATTCCTTTGTCCAATCAGGTTCGTGCGACTTCCGCCAAACTGTGTGCCGATTTACAGTACTTGCCGAAGCCTAAAAGGCTAAGATATTTATAGATCACCTTCTTTCTCTGAAAACGGTCATGAACGGTACCGTCATCACGCTCGCTGCTCCACGGCCTCTCCCCGCCAGATCCTGAGCTTGGGCGCCTCTCGAATCTGGATTGAACACACTTCATTACTGTGACATGCTTGCCACGCAAGATCACCAACTGAAACCAACCTTTCACCCCAAAATGTCGCCCTATCGTCTAACAGTGCTGGCTACAACGATATGTCTGGGGACAGCGAAAGCGGTGATGAGTCAAGCGGGCCATGCATCCATTTCGACCACTCTGGAGTGGAACAGCGGGACAGTTGTCTTTGTAATGTGACTCTTGTCTCTTCCCTTCCCCGAAGCTGAAACTCAACCTCCTCGATGAAATAACGGGTACACCTGCACCGCGTTCTTTCACCTGGATGTTCGAATTCGATTGCATGGACCTGATATGGAGATTCCTTTTCGCCACACTCTCCATAGCACGTCCGACATACCGAACTGACGAAGGCGTCGTCGTTTTGGCCGTGGAGCCCCCGATTACAGTCTACCGGATTCTCGTTTGCTCCAGTGTAGCGATTTTCGGTCTATCAAAAGCCGTGTTCGCGTACCTTGGCTATTCGACTGCGGCTACGTGGACAGACTGGACGCTGGGAACGGTTGTCACTTCGATGTAAGTACCTTTTACTCTGATGAAATCCTCTCATATGTAATTCTCAAGGTTCTACGTTCTTGGTCTGTACGAGACTAGCTCGACGAATGTGTGGCCCACATTTTTCGCTAAGGACCGACGCCGATTCCTGAATTCCGGTACGCAACGACTATCTGAACCTTGAAAGTACATGTTCTGATTTGCGCCCATCCGTGCAGTCCTCACCGCAGTTTTATACATTGTTGGTACTGCACTCTGCTTAGCGTGGACTCTATTCTGGGCCGATTTCCTCCAGGGCATGCTACGCTCGAGGGCCACCCTCAATACTGTCATCGCGCATTTTCCGTCCATCGATGCCATTCTCTTCCGCTCGTTGCATATATTTCTCGTGATGCTGGCCGTTGCCTGCCTTGCTATTGGCACGATATGCCTCTCATTGATCGTTGATTCTGTGATGTCAAAGACCAGCCCGTCTCGTGCGATTCGTAGACGAATTTTAGGCGCTGTTCAGCCCCTAATGTCGCGTGGTATACAGTATTTTATCCTGGCTACCATTCCCACTCGATATCTCGAACGAGGTATGTTATTTCGGTTTATTAATTTTGATTCTAATTAACACGCCTCCCATCGTCCACAAGCCAAAATATGGCTACGTGTTTGCATCCACATCACCCTCCACCTTTGTGCACTCGCATTAGCGTTATTGGTATCCTTACTCATCGCACTCGTCGGTACATCTCCGAAGCGCGAAGGTGACTTGGAGAACAGCGCACTCCCCACGGCTGGGTCTGGGTCCATTGTCATTTTGTTGGTCGTGATGCTACGGTTGGATTTTGTAATTGTACATTCGATGCTTCGTCCTTTTATGAATTACTGGTACGATCGAAGTAAGTTTCTAAATAGCCTCCTTTCCCCGTAACAGATTGTTGGTTTAATCTCAGTTATAACTCCGCATAATGTGCTGGATGTTGGCTCTCTCGGCTTTGTCTGCAAGCCGATTATGTCAGCATGGCATCAAGCATCGAAAGTCTGTGAATCAGATTCCTTATTTTCATTCTCAAGCACAAACCAGTGAGAGGAAAATTTTTGTGTGTACAATAAATGTTGTATAAATCAACCTCCTCGCCATTTCCCTTTTCGCAGACGAAAACAAACGAATCAATGGATAGCCTTCGCAGCCGCGCCGGTAACCTTTGACTCCACCTTCGAGAACGTCGTCGCCGCCTTGCTAACTCCTGGTATGAATTTCCCAACCTTCCCGACGGCACCAGAAACAGCAGACATAGCCTTCAAGTCGAACTTCACAAGTCCCTTCGCCGCGTTCTTTAGCTTAGAGAAGAACCCCCTTCGGTGGATCTTGTTCGCAGCTTGTCTTGTGAGGCGTGATTCAACTGAGGCTCCAAGCGCGACGGCTTTGGGTATGCCGGGAATGGACTGGCTGGATTGAGCGACGGCGCCTGAGACGGCGGAAGCGACTCGTAGGTCGAATTTTGCGAGACCTTTACCCGCTTTGGCGACATCGTGCCCGAGGTTCTTGAAGAAACCCCTGCGGTGGATCTTGTTCGCGGCCTGCCGTGTAAGGCGCGATTCGACGTCAGCGGCGAGTGTGGCGCCTTTCGGGATTCCTGGGATAGATTTGCCTGCTTGAGCGACGGCTCCTGAGACGGCGGAGGCGACTCGCAGGTCGAACTTCGCTAGGCCTTTTCCTCCTTTAACGATATCGTGTCCGAGTTTCTTGAAGAAACCCCGGCCCTCGAGGTCGTAGTCGTCGTAGTCGTCGCGCTGTATTAAAGTCCTTAGTCAGTAAATTTAAAGACGAAGAATTAGAGACCTACCGCATAATATTCGTCGTCAAATCGAGCTCACGATCGAATAATTCTGGAGAGCGTTCGAGGATATCGTCGTATTCGTACGCCTCACGCTCGACCAAACTTGCAACAAAAAAAAAAATCAACACATTGCTCAATAAATCTATAACGAGAAGACTCACTCGCTCCCAGATCAGGCAGCGGCGCAGACCTGACGAGGCTAGTCGAGATGCAGAAGAAGACGAGGGCGACGAGACCAGTTCGGGAGAAATGATTTTCAAAATGTTAGGTTGAATAGAGTGGGTTCAAACGACCAGCGTTGGCGAGGAGTAGGATGGGTGAAGAAGACCGGCTTCGACTGAGTAATTCAGAACTTTTGCTTCGCCTTTTATAATTTACGACTTCGAATTCTGTGGGATGTACAATTACAAATGCAGTGTCCGGTGAGCTGTGTTCTGTTGTCAATGTCAATGCCAATCACATTTCATGCTTGTGCTTCTGAATACTGTGAGTGCGACGAGAGCTCAAATTTCAAATCTTGCGCTATGATGGGAACCGTTGTGAAGAGGTTCCCGTCGCGTTGCCGGGTCTTGTCTCTCATCACAGCCCCAAAATGTGCGTTTCTGATTAGGGGAACACTCGAAATCACAGCTCAACCTCTGAATCGCGCAGTGAGTTGTTCTTTGAGTTCCAATAATCGCGGGACAGCACTGTTCCTATGTGATAGATGGACAAGCACGTATCGCCTCTTGATACTCAGGCCTCGAGAACACCGTGGTTGTCCACTGCCTGCTCAGTAGTAAACGACAATCAGTTACTATTGGAGACTTTTTTTTTCAGGGTATTTTTGGGACTTCTTCAAGTTCTTGGACGAAAATACATTAATGATTGACGTAGGGTGAGTATCACTATTGGTGGGAGATTGCAAGTTGACCGAAGCATACCGAGCTAATACCGAGTGACGAATGTTTATATATAATTAATTGTAAGTACTCCGTGATTGTTGGGGATCGAGCTAGGGTCCTCCAGAGTCCAGGGGGAGAGTGTGCCAGCCTGGCGCACTATACCAGCGATTATCTCAATGAGTCGTAGACTTCAGACGGTGGAGCACCCTTCAATCCTAAATCCCACATAGCTGCTCGACGATGCCACCGTGTCAACTGAACTGAGGTCAAGTCGCTGCAGAAACCCAGAGCGCGAGCGTGTTCGTCGTTGTTCCCATGCAGTGCAACTTGCAAGACATGCACTCCGTTGACCGTGATTCAGTATGGCAGTGTACTTAAACACCGTGAAAAATCACTCGCCAATTGGCAATTCTCCCATCATCACTCACTCTCTAACCATGGAAACTGACCAGAAGAACACTTCTCGTCGTTATCTTAATTTAGGAATTAACCTCCTATTTACTCGGTGTTTGTTTTCGACACTCGTGATCAAATACCTGCAAGTCGAATTGGTCGTCAATGGAATTTGAATTCTGGACGATGAATTAGGGATTAAAGAACCTGCCGCAATAAATCAGTCGTCGTATTTTGGAAGGCTTTGAACTGTGGGCAACGCGACGCGTTAGCCGCTAGCCGAGCAGCCCGAAGGTAGAGTGCTGTAGTTCACCAATAATCGTAATTTTATGGAAATTATACCAATAGACAGTATTTTTAAATCAGTCAAACATACAAAGCCATGAACGAAACTAGTGGATGAAGGATAGCAGTTGTTTCTCGGAAAAGAAATTTTGGGATCGAAAAGCCCACCCTAATCAAAAGATGACCGTGCGAGACTATCCTCGAGAGTCCAATCCCATTATTTCTTTCTTCCTTCCCCCCATTGCCCGCGTCTTGCATTTTTCTAGCTTTGCATTCGCTCTACTGTCCGTACATTTTACCGAGGACGCGATGACGCGTGAACATGGCCTACATTTAGGTTGGCTCACCTGTATCCCGTCATCCTGCTCACAATCCTCTCGCCTTCAAATTCGCGCTGTGCTTTCCTACGTCCACGGTTCCTATTGATACCTGGATAATATCTTGGTATCTTTACCACTTTTTATGAACTATCTATTCCCTCGGTCTACCGGGCGATCTGCAGCATCTGTTCCCTCACTCCTTTCTTCCTAGGTTCGACATGCCTGCCTGTCAGAACCATGCCCCTCGTCTTCCTTGGAGAACCAACAGTGGAACTACACGGTTTTTGGTTTCTCCGACGATAAACGAAAAGTGATGCATGTTGAGCTGCAGGTGGACGACGTCGGCCCTAGCTTCCTGATTTCTGAACGAAAGGATTCTACCACTGATTTTATTATTGTTGAATGCATTCAAGTCTAATCTCGAACCTTCCATCCGCTCCATTTTTTTTCCGCGTCTCGCCTGCTTATCGGTCGTCTCCGACCCATGTTTCATTATAAGTTATCAACCTATTTTCTGACTATTCTCCTACTCCCTGTCCCCGCGTCGCTTGACATCGCGAGCAGCATATGCAACTGAATTATCGATGGTGTTGTTATTCGCATATATGGCGAGATTTTTATGCCCATCCATGTACACTCACTGGCATCTACTGCTCTCGTGGCTTTACCAAGCGTATCGGGATGTTTGACCTCTGCGTGTATGCCTTTTTTACTCGGCCTTTTCGAGCCTGCCTCTTAGCGACCGTCTGGCCCTTGGACGGTTGATCCCTCATCAACGTCACTGTCGCGTAATAGGCGGGTCATGGTTATAGTTTTGCCGCCATATTCTTGTACTTAATTGCTACTGCGAGCTGTGCGCCGATTAGTGGGCCAGAAGGTTGTCTGGAGTATAGTTAAACCTCAATGCAAGATGAATATGTAGGAGTCACTCTTGACTTTGAAAACTCAGGATTGTGATTTATTGATGTTAATTTTAGCCATAAAATCCAACTTATCTTCGTATGCCCGGCGCGTATATATCAACTTCGAATCTTTGAAGAAAGCTCGTTCGTATTTGCTTCTCATCACCTGAACCGCAATGAAGTTCGAGCCCCTAATTTCCCGGGAAGTCCCGGTCCGTTGGTTGATCGAGAGGCTTTTTTTCACGGTTGACGTTGATGGGTTTCCCAGTCGTTGAACGTTGACCATTCGTAAGCTGAGGCGATACAGAGGTCCATTTCATCGCGTATCTCGGCTCCTACACCATGTCTGCACAAACTTCGCCAACCAGCCCTTCAAATGGAATCTTGACGAATTTGAGGTCCAGGGCTGGCACTCTGAATCCGGATATCTTATGGCGAGTCATTTCCCTCAACATCGACAGATCCGGGGGTAATATCACAACTCTTCGACGTATCTCCCAAGTCTGTGCTTCCTGGAGAGACCTTGTCATATCGTCATCGTCGCTGTGGGGTAGAGCCCTGGATGTCTCGGCTTTGGCGTCAGTAGCCCCTGAGTGGACAGAGGAAGTCATACGCAGGACAGGCAAGGCACCACTCCATATTACAGCGCCTTTTAAACACCTCGTGCCACTTGTCGGCGGACAACGCAACGCAATCCTCTCCGTTCTCGAAGTCCTTTTCACGCACAACTGGAGAAGGATCAAAAGTGTCAGATTGGGATCAATACGGCTGGACCTCAGCAGAGACCTCGTTTTCGACAGATTACTCCAACAACCAGCACCGAATCTCGAAGTTTTTTGCGTCAGTCTGCAGAACCCCAAACCCCCTTTCTGCCTTTTCGCCAACGACGCGCCGTCCCTGAGGGAGTGTGAACTATCCCATCTCGCGTATGGCAGTGCTAGCCAAGCGCAATGGCTGCCTAGCTTGCGCAAATTGCAGGAAACGTCTTTTTACTGGTACTTTTCCCGACCGCAACAAAGGAAAGAGCGTCTAATGACACCCAAGCAACTGCTAGACGCGTTTTCGCATATGCCGTCTCTGGAGGTTATTCGTGGGCTGGACGAGTGTAATCTCGATGTGCGAGCTCCCGTTACCCACCTTCCTTGCGTTGTCCTCCCACAGCTCAAATCCATCGTGATGATGTCCGAGGGCCACCCCACCGCTTTCGTCGCTGTCCTCGGCCGCATCACTCCTGCTCCGGGATGTGCTTTCAACGTGGATTTTCGACGGACACAGGGTTTTACATTCACTGCAGAAGAAATAAACGCGTTCTACAATCTGGTGGTGCAGTATTTCGAGAATTACCTCAAGACCCAGCCGTTGTCAAAATTTTCAATTTACTTCAATAAATACGGACGTGGTATTTTCAAGATCGAGGCTGGCCACAACCCCGAATTTTTTTTCAGTGTCGATCTGGCTAGCCCCCCAACATTCGTCGAGACCTTCTTTTGCGCGAGCAACTTGCGTCACTTCCTTCTCTCCTTCCTCGAGAACGAGGAGGTGCTTACTATCACGCATCATCTGCTTCCTTTTCTACTCAATCTTCGAAACAGCGACGATTCGGTGCGCATTCTACCACGGCTACGAAGACTCGTTCTCCCTGTCGACGACGAGAGAAGGATGGTTGAATTCCAAGGCGTGTTCCTGTTCCTGGACTGGAGGTGGGAGATAGGGCTGGTTCTTGACAGCCTCCAACTGCACATGCCGTCGACGAGGGTTAATATTATGTATAATCTTTCCCACTTCGATAGATTCACGGGGCTTCAGGTTGAGTGGGAGCTTTGGGAGGGGGGTAAAGAGAGTTATATATGTGGCAGCGGCAACCCAGATCGACTCATATTCCCTATGTTAATTCATTTGTAAAAAGCACATAGTTGTTCTGTATATCATTTGCTCCGAAATGCACTTAATTTAGCCTCTTCGTGATTAAGCCTTCTGGTCCAAGGACACTACACTTTCCACCGATGCGGTGTCTGCTTGAATTGCGAGCCGCCTGCGGCTTAGAATTAATACTCGATTACTGTACTTCCAATCTAGAATATGAAATGTTTTCCCATTAGTACTTGTAACACTGACACCTTGGCATCTCGTGTTGGTGAGAATTTTCGACGCCTCGTGTCCCAAAGAATCAGATGGAAGCGTGCCAACGACTGGATTTCTAAGTTCCTTCACAGACAATACCTTTGCAATCGCTTTCTCTGTGTCAAAAGTAAACGCGATGGACTGGGTTCGGAGTTTTCTCCTCGCTCTCCTTCTGATTGGCAGAATGATCGGAACTACGATAGGACGATCAGCACAAATTCACCAATTATCAGCCTCAACAACGATATTTTAAGGTTGATATTCTGGTTAAATGCCGATATGGAGCAGGAAGCCGAGGACAGGGAAGAAATTCCAGCAATCGATTCACTCCGGTACAGTTCTCAAGTGTGTTCATACTGGCGAGAAGTCGCCCTCTCGTATTCGTCGCTCTGGGCTCAAGTCATCAACCTCTCCTATCTTGAGCACGACGAATGGAGAGAGGTGGTCCTACAAAGGACGGGTGGGTCATTGCTTTCCATTCTATGGGTCTATCCAGAAACAGAAAGTCTCTTCGAGGAGGTTGTCGCAGAACTTCTAGGACGCCATTGGGACCGGGTTCAAAGCCTTGAACTCGATTTAACCGACGGTTGGATGAACAGACCCTACATCGAGCTGTTTTGGGAGGTTTTTCAGCGTCCTTCAGACGTTCTTGAGATCTTTCGCGTTTTCTTTCACCCATCAGATCGAAAAATGACGCACATTCTCTCTCCCCCCGACTTCGTCGCCTTCAACAATCACGCTCCTTCTTTGCGTGTATTTTATGCTCCCAACATCAGGTTTAACTTGAATGCTCCATGGCTGGCAAACATCCAGGTACTTGCCTTGAGTGATCGGGTTCCTGTACCTGATGTAATCCAAGCAATCTCCAACATGCCTCTTCTTCAACACCTGATAGATGATAGTTTTGCGATCATCTGCGCTGGCGATCCCCTCTCCCCGGTACGACAAATACTCGCCCCTTCCATCAAAGAAATCTCGCTTTTTTCATCTTTGAGTATGAAGCCGTGTATGGATTTCCTCATGCAAATAAAACCAGCCGAAGGATGCTGTTTGACTTCTAAGCACACCGGCCGTACTATTCCCGACTCCGAAACGTCGGCGCTAGCAAATCAAGTTCTCTACGACTACGCGAAATATTTTGATTTACCACGAGCAAACGAAATTTCCCTCCATTTGGACCAATATCGCTTCAACTTCGAGGCCCGGATACCTTGCAAAGAGCCATTTCGTTTCGAATTCAAACCGGACAACCACCACCAGTCATCGTTCTCCGCACGATGCAATATAATCGGAGATCTTTTTGCATCCTTGCCTTCGGTCGAATTTCGAGAGGTTAAAACCCTTTCGCTTGAGGTCTCGCCGCATATTTTCGAGCCTACAGACAGCAGAATTTCCCAATTTATTCTATCAGTCTCTTCCGTCGAAAGGTTGACCGTCAGTGCCGCAACATTGGGCTTTTTTCTCAATCTCCCAAGCAACGTCCTGGTCTCCTCCTTCCCGGTCCTCCACGCAGTTGAGCTCGGCCGTTCCATATATGGAAAAGGATTATCGAACATCGAACAATATCTCATTTCACGAATCTTAATCGGACGGCCAGTTGGTTCTCTTTCCACTGAAATCGACCCCTACTTCCACACCAACTCGTATTTTCGACCCCTGGATAAATTTATTGGTCTTACCGTAATTCTTCGATATGGAAGTGAAGAGTTTCTACATACATGCGGAAAGGGTCGCATCGAGGACCTACCCATTCCAACTTGGCGCTATCAGGATTCAGCTTCGGAGAGCCCATACGACTACGACTACTGGCTTTGATTGCCTAGGACGACCGTGGCAGTGATCGGGCTGTTAGAACTATGGAGCATCGCTTAGATTCATTCATGGATACAAATTTTGAGTGACTTTACAAGGTCCTGTTACCTGAGTCCATGGCGAGTATCGATAGCCTGACTGAGGTCGGTTGATACGTTGGTACCGATAGAGTCCGAACACTGTCCGATATAAGCTGATATGCTGAGCCAGCTGCAACCTGCTGCAACGTGTTCGTATTGTGAAGCAAAATGTAACGGGAGAAACTGGCCGTGTAGTTGAGTCACAAGGTCGAACAGGTTATCAACCTTGTTGGATTTGTGAAGTGAATATCCTAGAATGGACGATGAAATTTCGTTTAAATCCGGCACACGAATGCCACCCCGAGTGAGGCCACGGGCTGAACTATCCCAGCGTCCTCCGTCGAGCGATTGCTATAGCTGCGTCCCATCGTGTACTCTCTCAAATTTCTCTCTTTTTGCCCTCCAAATTTTGCTCGCTAAAATTTTGGAGTTGGCGGGATGAGCGTATTTATCGGAAGGACCCTGAGAAGGAGGGCGCCGGCTTCCAATATTCATAACGATTTGGCGATGAACTCCTCCTTCACCTCACCGAAGCGCAGTCAGCGCTGATGCGAATCCTCACTTGTCGTGTGGTTATTTTGATGGTCCAACGGAGTAGATTTTTGTCTACATAAAACAAAGTGTCTGGTCTAAAATTAGGCCTTGACCGTATGTGCATCCTCCTACGCTAAATATAACTGCCTGCCAGGAGCGGCTATAAAATACGAGCCAACGAACACCAATCCCCCCAGTTCGTATTCGAATTATCTCTTCGTTCCCAGAACCAAACATCACCACCATGAAGCTTCTCCAAGTCGTGTCACTCGCGATTTCTCTTCTCTTCGCGTCCCCCGCACTCTCCGCCGCCAACATCTGCTGCGTCGAAGTCGCAGGAGGATCCTGCGATGTGGTCGAAGGGTCGCCTTCACTGAGAGCTGCTCTGCTCGCAGATCCAACGATCGGGCTCGTCAACAAGGAGGGGAAAGTGGTCTCCCCTGATGCGTGTTGCTGCGTCGCTGCCAACTCCCTCAATTGCCGTAATCTTTGCGGGGTAAGCTTCGCACTTTTTGCTTTTTGATTGAAAATCCTGAAACACATTTTTAGCCTTGATTTGCGCGGGCATTAAAATGCGATTAAATATTCACGAACCGCGGAGAAGGAGAGGAGAGTGTTGTTTGGAGTGCAAATTTGTAGGGTATACGCTTGGAAATGTAACAAGATGAAAAAATTCCCTATTACGCATTTCATGAAACCTCTTAACATATTCAGCCAAAGACCCCCACCCCTTATTGAAGCTCTAGATACCGCCAGACAGCAGCCTGAAGGCTTTGATCGAAGACACTGTAAAGCTCGAGCGACATGGACCTGAGCCGCGTAGCTTTTATTTGAGAATATCTGCAGAAAAAGGAAAGACATCACTGGACCACGCGTCAAATAACTCACTTACAGTACTTCCAACACCGTCGACGAGCGCGGCTGGTCAGACCGCTCGGCGTGGGCCTGGGGGAGCTGATCGTGTTCTTGACAATCAAGGTTTGGAGAGGTACTCGGCGTCGTACGATAAACCTGGAATTCAGAATAATGTGGGTTGGACGCCAAGCGATAAGCCGCGGTTTGGGTGTGACTGGACATAATGGTCCATTTAGTAGTATCTAAAATTTTTCAATATGCAAGATAATTTCTAAAATGCGTTCAACCTACTAGTTGTCTGTCCAACTTCATCTTCGATGACCTCAAAAGCAGCTCTGTGATCCTATCGAGCCACAATATGAATTTCAAGAGAGAATTTAAATCCCACTTTTTAATGTTGTGCTCCTTCAAGGCTTCAATACAGGCAATTGGGAATTGTGCTCGTAGTAAATCCCTTGCGCGGGGCTAAATCAAAACTCAAGATAATGCGTGCGGGATACGCCACTTCGATGCTTGAACAATTATTTGGATCTTCCTCGACTGAAGGGACAAACGTGTGCCAAAAATTAGGAGACCTGATTTATAAATAGAGTCGGGCCGTACTCATTTGTAAGCAGAACTACGAGCGCTTGTTGTTAACATGATCAAGCGCTCATTATCGAATCGACATGGCCAATGCATTTTCTCTCGGGAATTGAATGATCCAAGGCATCTCTCACTGTTGACTGACCTTTTTACATATTTTTGTAGGCGCAAAAGATAAAAATTGCATATTACCGAAGCCGTATTCTTGGAACAAAGTCTAGAAATACAGGCGTCACTTGACCTGACCGCTGTCAAACTGCGGTGTTCTCTGTGCACAAACACGTCTTGAAGTCAGTTCCCTGTCCCTTCCAGTGACCGCCGCCTCATGCTTCTGCTCGACTTAGACCTAGAACTGTTCTTCAGTGGGAAGATTTAATTTTCTAATGTTATATCGGGAAAATGGCCCTTAACGTTGTATCTCATGACTAACTTGCCTCATATTCGCGCACTGTCGCACCACAGATGGGGGCCTGATAACACCATCCAATTCCAAGAAGACGTAAACGCGAAGATTATTGGGGAAGCCTATTGGCTAAGTCATCCCCGCTCTTTGGTACGCGAATGACAATCATATGTAATGCAGAGCATTTTAGACGTCTTCGTCGGGCTTCACATTTCGCCGGACAGGCTTTGATTCTTCGATAGTCTAGGTACCGCGCTAAATACAACGGCATAATTGTGCTTCTGTGTCTCGGAACATAGCGGCCTTGTGACAATTACAGTATGCAGAACGGCAAGGCGTGCAGGGTAATGCGGCACGTTGATTAAAAAACTAAGAATGGCGGACCCAGTTTCAATCAGATAGCACAAATTTTTTTGTGTCGTGTACTCCGTTGATGCGATTCTCGTTACCGCTTTCTGGCGGAGGTCACTGGACGCAGGCAAGTTGTACAGCTGACCGCTTTGACCTGTCAGTTCCTGTATGTTGGATGACAGCTAACCAATAGTGCTGTCTTTCATGTCCATTAGCCAAGCGTGTTGCTTTCTCAGGACTAAGTATGTGAAGTCCAAGTACGTTCGGTTTTCAGTGAGTCGGTAGGAGATTATCATCGAAGACTGAAGCGGGCTAGGAAATATACATCTGACCTTTCGATGTAGCTAGCACCTATAGATAGCCCTTTCATTAGTGAAGTCACTGTCATGTCGTACGACTAGCACGTACTACGAATTGATCGATCAGAAAAAAGCTTCACGGAGTCATATTTCATCTTCCATGAATCGCGGAGCGCGAAACGCCGTTATGCCTGACCTTTACGTTTGCAGAAAATCCGTAACTGACCTATTCTCTGCATTTTGAGATCTATGACCCTTCCGCCAAATTAGTATGCATGAACTATGTATAAAAGGCACCTCAGAGGTGGTACGAGAGCCAGTAAAACCCAACACTTACTCGACGCAAAGCAAATATCAACTGTACGTCTCCTCCCACCGCAAGCTCTATCTCTGCGATAGCTAACCACTCTCTAACTTACCACCAGACCATGACCGAAACACTTGACTTCAAAGCGATCGCCGGATACTGGTACAACCAACTCGGCTCAACGGTCTTCTTCGAGACTGACAGCGACGGCGGCATCACCGGGAAGTACAACTCCGCCGTCGGGCGCGCCGAGGACTACTACAAGCTCACCGGGCGATTCGACATCGACCCGCCCACATCGGAGGGCGCCTCTGTCGGCTGGACGGTCAACTGGCGCAACGTCGTCGCAGGGAAGGTGAACAACTCGCATTCGACGACGACGTGGAGCGGGCAGTACTTCGACAAGACCACGGGCACGGAGAGGATTGTCACTACTTGGCTGCTGACGCAGAGCACGACCACGGCGAATATTTGGAATTCGACGAATGTGGGCAATGATACGTTTACTCGCGTCAAGCCCAGCGCCGTTGAGATCGCGAATACGAAAGCACTTGCATTTGGTCACCCGCATCCAGAGGAATTACTTGCTAAGAGAGGCCTGTAAGAGAGGGATTGGGTATAAGGCGCATACTGAGAAGAGGATTAGGTCGAATGTTTTGATTATCACGTACTTGTAGTATGGAAGGGCGTATTTCAGAAAAAACCCTCGATTTGTCAATATAAGAAGTCATTTTTGGAAGAATCGCAGTCGTTTTTTATGCCGAGAGTGAAGAGATATATGAATCGGAAGTTGCAAAGTAAGAATATGAATTTAAAAGAGAATATTTTTGATTTAAAAAAGATCAAACCGTCGTCAGAGTCCTTCCTTCCTCGCATCTCCAAGGTAAAAGACATGGACAAGCAACGACATCGTCCGAATTCCTCATTTATTAAAGGATCAAAATGGGAAAATCGGGGTAAGCTAGAGCGGGATGGCGATGGTCAGATAGATCTAAATAGAGCTGATAATCAGATAACTACCGCCCAACGTCTGCAGGAGACGTCCTATGATGGCAAGGAAGAAGTGTAGCGTCAGTCGACGAGGTAGAATTCGAGTTACCGTCTGGCCTTAGGATGAAATAGGCCATCCGAGTTGTCTCAGACGGAACTCTTCTAAGCACTCACCAATCTTTTAGTCTACGTTACGATACAGCGTCGGCCTCTCATCAGGTTGTCTTGCGTACCGCTGACACAAAAAGTAAGGCTACAGTTTACGAGACGCAAAGCCAGATGAAGATACGATAGAGAAAAGACGATGCAGGATCAAACGCGACGGTTTTGAGAATCGAGATCAGACACAACGAGACGAGGTGTAATTGTAAAGCTACAGTTTTTTTTAGAAGCGAAATAAGAATTGTGGATCTTGAGGGTCAATGGCGAGAATGAGAATAAAAGAGGATCGAGAGGGGTCGAAAGACAGTGATCGCGTAGCCGAGCACGGCCTGTAGAATAGGAATATTAATGGTTGACCTCTCCCCTCCCCTCCTCACTCTCTCCCCTCGCCCTTCCTACTCCCCGTCGCAATACCCCGCCTTCCCCTTCCCATTCTCACGTGCGCCTCGTCCTCGTCCTCTATCTCCACCCCCTTCCCCTTAAACCTCGCCTCCCAACCTCCATCAGCGTCACGCACGAACCCGCGCCTGCTCAGGCCTACTTCCACGTCGCATCTCACCCTGTCGAGTCTCGGCTGGAGCTCCGCGATCGTCTTTTTCAACGAGTGCATGCCGAACGCGAACGACGTGTGCGGGTCCGGAGGCGGGTGGTGGTCGTGTGCATATCTGCGTTCTGGGTGGTGTGAATGCGGGTACGATTGTGAGTAAGAGTGAGAAGAAGCGGCCGACACCACAGACGGAGACAGAGACGACCGTCTACGCTCGTCTGCCCTGTATCTCGACCCGCTGGCAGAAGAAGAATCCGCCGACCCGTGCCGACCCATGCCTCCTGCTCGACCCGAACTCGAGTCCACGCCCGAATAAACTTCCTCGGGGTTCCCTGTAACAACTACCTCCCTTTCCTTCTTCTTCTTCGTGAGCAGCGGCGTTGGTTCCGGTCCCATCTCGACCTCCTCCGCAGGAGGCGCGATAGGCGGACTAGTCGTTCGGTAGATCAATTTCGAACTCGAGGCCGTAGACCTGCCTGATGTGGGTGTAGGTGGGCGGGAATCCGGAGACGTGGCACGCGGGCTGACGAAGGAGGACGTGTTAGGCATTGCTGCTCCAGGACCATATATAGCGTCGAACGCCTCCGAATTCGAACGTGCCTTCGATGAAATCGATGGGGGTTGGTATGCGAAGTAGTCGTAGTCGTAGTCGTGCAAGCTCAAGTCTCGATTGGGATCGGGATGCATAGGTGGTGGTGGGTCTCGTGGTCGCGGTAGCTCCCTCTGAAGCTCGCTCTGCTCACGCATATACCCATCCCCAGGCGATATTGAAGGCGACAGCGAACGAGAGTCCCCATGGGATTCATTCGTCGTCGTATTAGGTGGAGGCGGTGGGGGTGGTGGTGAGAGAAATGGGTGCTGCGGGTGCGTATATGCGCTGAAGTCTGCGGTCGAGCCCGCGTTGGCATGATGCATACGCCTAGCTGGACGACTTGACGAAGGCGCAGACGCCGTCGTCGTCGTCGATGGTGGTGGTGGTGGTGGCCCGGAGAAGGAAGGTGGTGACCGAGGTGCGGCCAACGCGACTTGGTCGACAAAACTCGTAGAGTGAGGGGGCGACGACGGTGGATGCCGGTACTGAGCGTGACGTGTCCTCCTAGGAAGCAGAGGCGGGTCATCTGGGTTCGACGCCGACACAGACGAGCCAGACGACGAATACGACCGCCTTCCAGGGCTCGTATTCCTCATCTGCCCCAACTGACCAATCTGGTGTCCACTTCCCTGATGCCTCAGCTCCTGATGATGCCCGTGCTGCAACGACTGCGCATACGGGTGCTGCTGATACTGGTGGTGGTGCTGATTATGAATGCCCCTCCCAACAATGACGGAGGAGTAGCTCACCCTTGCGCCTGCCAGCGAATAACTCCCCGACACGATCGAGCTGCTCTTGAGGACCTGCATCACCCGCTCCTTCTCCAGCTGCGCCTCGGCGCGCTTTAGTGACTGCGCGACCTTATTTGCATGGAGTGATTGCTTCATGAGGGTCGAGGTTACGTGTTTTGGTGGGGATGCGGGTGACGATGCCTGCGAGTCTCTGTGAAGAGTTGGGTTTGACCGAGATAAATCGTCGGCGCCGTGACCAAAGGCAAGGGCGGCAGTGAAGTTGGACGGTGGGTCACTGGGGAACGCGGCGTGGTCAACGTGACTCCTACGTGTACTTCGCCTCGAGGTGGGGCGAGGAGGCGGTAATAACGGAGACGGTGCCACTTGAAACGGAAATTCGAGTCCTTCCGGAGGAAACGTAGGCAGCCCGCTTCCTTCTCCGGCTTGGGGGCGTCGCGGCACGAATGGGTTGAAGTCAGAACGATGCGACCGGCGCGAAATTGACGCGCCAGTGACCGAACCAGGTGACGAGACTGATACAGAGAATTCCCTGCGTTGAGATTGGCTCCGTGGTAGGTGCTGGTGGTGCAGTAGGGAATCCGGAGCAGAGAACGGGTTCTGCGGAATAGAATAAGACGCACGCGCCGCAGATGAGGAAGAAGGCGCGATTGAGGGTTCATCGTAGGTTCGACGTGATGGAGAAGGCTTCGCAGGACGTTTGGCGGTCGATGATCGATGAGGCGTTGATCGAGCTGGAAACAGACAATCACATTTGTCAAGCAACGATGTTGAGCTTTGCAGATAGATATGATGACGCACGATATGGTTGGGGGGATTCTTGCTGGATTGAAGCTGGAGGTTTGGCTAAAGTCACAATCAGATAGTATCGTATTTAGCCAAAAGCACAATAAAAACAGCGAACCTTGCACAAAAGCGAGAGATCTGTCAATCCCACTTGATCCAGTAAATTGATAACCGTTCTCAGCGTGCGTGATGAGCCGCAGAGCAGCGAAGAACTCGGAACCAGAAATGTTGTCTCCGTGCGCGAGCGTTGGCGAGAATAACCTAAGAATCTGGGTTTGTCAGACATTTATCCGTGCATCCATCGCGATAACGAAGAATGGATATCGATGGAAGTAGGATAGACATACCGAATCTATCGTACCCGTTCCAACATACGCGTACCGTCCCCGCAACCATGCCCTAACCTCCCTGATACCAACACGCACCCGCCCAAAGTAGCCGTCGTCGTCATCTAGCTCCTCCTCACCCTTCTCCTCGCCTCCTTGGCTTCCTGCATCGGAGCTAGCATCCTCATCAAGCAGATCGCGCAAGTACGCGGTAAACCTATTCGGCGTCGCTCAGCGCAGACGTGCAGCGCCAGTCGCCTCTTCCGAGTCGTGGGGTCGTGGTTCAGTCCGCGGTGTTTCTGAATCCTAGATCGCCGTTGGGTGGTGGTGCTTTCCATAAGCGAAGTTCGGTAGGTTCAGGTGGACGAATGTAATGGAGAGTCTTTGGGTTGAGTGAAGAGCTGAAAAGGTGGAGGAGCCGCATTGGATTGTTCCTTAATGTCAATGATCGAGGAGTAGGCAGAAGAACGCAAAAACCTCGTTCTTCCCACGTGTAAGTTCAATCCGTGCCGCTCTGCCGGTTAATTGCCCGAAATGTACTCCACCCCGGCAACACCTTCGCGATCGCCAGCGCTCACGACCCTCTATAATCCATTCGAGGATTGTCCAACGCATGTACAGACATACAATTGGATTACCTTGAATTTTTTATTAACGAAAAGCTGAATAAATCTTCGAATATTGAAGAATGTGTATTTCGGCGCTACGACTTACGTCTATTCGCCCCGCATGATTATCTCTTTTGAACCTTTTTTGGTACTTTGCACAGAAATAATCTCGTTTAAAAATTTGAGCAGGATAGAACGTCACTGGGAGCCCGCGCCAGTTGCATTTAGGGCTCAACATGTATCATTACAAGCTAAGGGCTCGGTGCATGCAGACAGGACGGTGGACGCACCTTTAAAGGTACCCAAGGGAAGAAAGTTATTATGACATCGAATCGTAAGACTGAAATTTGCTTTAGAACGTGCTGTGCCACTATCTTCGAGACTCTTCGAGTTGCAAGTCAGCGGGCCATTTTTTCAGCGTGCCATTTGACAGCGGACCATGAACCATTCTTCTTTGCAGCGTGTTTTCAAAGCATAGCAGACTCGCCGGGAGATTGGATCCCTGGCGTCACCCTTGGGGGTGAAGGCGATGTGATGTTGGAACAGGAGGAGGACGCTATTTCGCGGTTGAGGTGGGCATTCGCGGTGACGCGGTGTGGGTTTGAAGCTGGAGTTTGAATCTTTAGGCGAGAGAGGGAGTCTTCCGAAGGTGTGGACTTTGATGCCAGTTTTTTGGCGTCTTCGAAGACAGATTTCCGGCTCTCCAGTCGTCACGACAATCAACCTGAATATCTTCAGTCTTCGTGGTCCGCACATAGAACTTGGTCTAGTTCTCCTCTCCTGGCTCAAAATTTACTTCTTGGGAGCTGTTTATCATCGGTGCTCTGGGCTGTTTCATTATCCTCACCATCATTCCTCTAAACCTTCAATACTGGCGGCCTTTGCGATTCGGACATCGCTGTCAGCGTTTTGGGTCTCTTCCTTTTCGTGTTTAGGGCTTCATTACCTGTTTCTATCAAGTTTCTATTTCAACTGTACGCACCATGTCATCACTGTTAACATTGCCTCGAGTCTACTCGTTGATTTTCGCCTCCTCTCACCGGATGATATGGAGTCTATGCTCCTTCTACGTTTTTTGGAAAGACTCGGCAATCGAGGACCGAGGAATATACTTTCATATCTCTTTACAAACCCACAGGCGAGTTTTACGCACGCCGCTGGCTGTCCGTGCTGGTTCATCACGCCCAATGTTTAATTTCTACGGCAATCCAACAGCGTACTTTCCACATCACGTCTGACTTTGGACTTAAGTACCAGCACTTAACTATTGCGCTTGGAATTCGTGATTGAAAGAAAAGGCGCAGCAGAGAACGGGGATTAGGCGGGATGAATTGATCATAACATAGCGACGAACTTGGAGGAAGAACAGTCATTGGAACACTTAAGCGCCGTCTCATCAGCAGAGACGTCTCCTATTAATCCGCAAAAGGTGGTCACAAAAGTAGGAAGTGACATGGGATCTCGAGCGATAACAGAGAATTGTTTTCGCGATATCGATGGGGGGTTAGAAGACAGGAACTGTGGGCATGCCGTCAGTCAGTGGGTACTCTAAGAATTAACCTCACTTACAGGGTGCGTGGACGAGATTGATATTGGTGTGGGTCACGTATCGCGTAAGATCGTGGGGTTTTTAGAATTGGAATTGGAAGATGGGAATGAAAGTTTATTGGGCGTCTATCATTTCCTCCTTGAAACATTGAAATGTCGTGGATGGAGCTTGGGAGGAGATGGTGCTGATGAACGTTCGTTGCTGACGGGGTTTCATTTGTTCGTATATCACTGTATCTGCGAAATGACGAGATCAGGAAGCATGCGAGATTGTATCGATGAGAGGATTCAAGCGACTTACTACCTTCGAACGCCAGAGAGCGGAAGGGCGGCTCAAAGTCTAGATCAGAAGATGAGATCAATACACATTCGAGGTGGTTCGATTTACTCACCTTCCACGACGGAGAGTGACTTGAATTCTAGGAATCAAACAGTGAGTTAACTCAAAACTCCTTACGCGAGTACCGTTTCGATATCGTTATCAATGCCGGCGGCTAAATGTGTCCCCATGATCCAGGCCGACGTCCATGTCATTGTCAACGCCTCAAGCTGACGTCCATGTCGTCGTCGTCAAGCATTGAGCAGAATTAATAGTTTTCATAACTTTACTTAAGGGATGAGCGAGGAGCACTCGGGAATCCAATAGCCGACAGCGAGGGTTCAGAGCGTGGAGTGCTGTCGTGTGCGTACTTGGAAATGAGGCGCACAACGAGGCGCACTGGAGTCTGGAGAAGACGAGCGGGGAGGGGATATGAGATTATCTCCGGACCTCGAGGTGGGTAGGCGAGCGAGCACGATGTATTTATGGTAGGAAGAATTCTACCTCAGGTTACTCGAATCCTCGACTCGAGGCGTACGCGGGTAGTTACATAAAAAAAGCAGAATTATTTTCGTATACTTCCAAGGACGAACCTTTTAGAGTCTGTTCGACCTTGAGTTGAGGGCAATGTCGAAGGCTTTGTGGTCATCGTCGTGGTCACTTGCATCCAAGAGGTGTCAGATCTGCAGATCGTGGAGGTTGTTTGCAGCTGTTGGGGGGGGGTACCCTCTTTCTATAGAAGGTGATTCGCACGATAAGGTGGGAAGCGGGCGGTTGAACCGTGGTTGTCTAGCGATCAGACGGCTTGATTCGGCAGATGCTCAGCTCCAGTTCTCCGCCCATTGCGTTCTGATTTAAAGGCGTATCGTCACAATTCTTGTCCTACGCTCTTCAAAATAACGAATCAACATTCTAAATAAAACTGTCTAAGTACCAGTGGACCTTACTTTCGTACACTACACTACACAGTCTTAATACTGAATGACCTGCGCTCTGACCGTCTTTATAACCCAAATGTAAGGTTTCTGAATGCTTTCTACTGACAGAAACCTTTCACTAGGTCATTGATAATTAGCCGTTCTCGAGGATTAATGTCCCTTGATATACCCTCCGTAATTTTTTGAGTTCAGACTCCAAATGTCGCATACATGATACAGGACACCTCAGTAGTCAAGATACACCACCTATACTAATAAAGTCCTAGTTCTTCAGCCCGTGTACTTCAATATTTATAGATTGCTCAATAAAAAGCCAAGAAGAGGCTACGCACGTCTTAAACTTAGGAATTGGCTGCGCTGTGCTGCAGCATCCAGTGAATCGGAGTTCATTACAATTTGATGGATCAAGCACATGCCGCCACATGCCGCTTTCCGGACATCACCGATTGTGGTTTGTTTTGACTGGATCTGACGTCCGTCATCGGTGGATCTGACACCTCTTGCTTGCATCGACGAGCAAGGTACGAGCGCTCATCAAGGGACGCAAAGGCCCAGGAGAACGCCCGTCTAAATATAAAAGCCCCGGCCGCCGGACTTTCTCCTTCCTCCCGCCCGCCGCCCTGCTCCTTTGGGCTTCTCCACCTCCAACCGCACGTTTCGGGGTGCGTCGGGGCCTCTTCTGAATCATTCGGAGGATTATCTACCGGACTGGCACCGGGCATGAAGCTGACTCGGTTCCTAAAAAGAACGAAAAACACAACACGCGTCAATAAATGATGCTCGCGTGATCGTGATTTGATGTGATCGCCAAGTTGATCACTTTTTCCGATTTCGCTCCATCCGCCCACCGCCACCAAGGACAGCTTGCTCGCTACGCACCACATCCATCACGCTCTTTTCTACTGGGCTCTCTCATCGTCTCGTCTCGTCTCCCGTCGTCCACCAGCTATACTCTAATACCGCGAACCAGGAGCAGACCTCAACTCAGCGACGCTGGGCTATATTCGTAAACCCACCAATCCATCATCGAGACGGCTGGGCTGTCATATTTTCTGTCATCATTCCTTCCCGTTTTCCGAGTCCCCATTTTCTCTCTCTTTTTTTTTTTTTTTCGTTTGGGTGCCCCGTGCTCGCCTGTCCTGTCCTTGCCTGTCAACCGTAACGGCCTCGCCTGTTGCACCGCATCGTGTCTGCACTCAACACCACCACACCGCACACGTGCCATTCTTGGCTTTTTCTGACTCTCCTTCGTCCATTACTATCATGTAAGTCCTCTCTGCGCTGTTTCCTGTCGTTTTTCCATCAAGATTAACATCTTTTCTTCTGACTTGACAGGCTGATATAGAGATACGGATCCGCATACACGCATATACGACCTGTTTCTGGGTTTTATCTATCAGTAATACATATTCCGTGCGTCCTGTCTCTTTTTCTCTTCCTTTTTCGCTTTTTGGGCTGTGCTAACATGCTTTTGGTGCGCATATAGGCTTTCATTTTACATGGCGCCATCAGCGCCATCATCATCATCGACGACAGCTACAGCATTCACGACGACGACCACTCATGCCCCCGCCCACGTCCAACGCCATGAAGCTCCTCCATATTCACGACCTCCTCCCCAAAGTTCCGCGGGGCCTATACCCCTTCCACCCCCCAACCAAAACCAAAACCAAAATGGGAAACAAGCCACATATCCCAGCGAACGTGCACGAACGCGCTCTGCGCCGTCCACGTCGCCTCCCAAATCCGTCACGTCGACCGCAGGATCGGTGTCGACGGGCACCCTCTCGTTTGTGTCCGCGCGGAGCGGGGCTTCTACTCCCCACTCCATCCCTGTTCCTTTTCTCGAGCCCGTCAGTTTTGATGCCAACTTCGATGCCAACGCTGCAAATCACGAAGATCGGGCTATTTATGGGTCTCCCTCTGGCTCTGGAGGAGGCGAACGTGTGCGGGCGATATCGAGTGAGCGGAAGAGTACGAAGTGGAGGCCGCCCACACCTGCTGGAGGGGCGTCGTCGTCAGGGACGTTGAGGACAACGTCGTTCTCGAACCCTTTTGCTGGGCCGACGGGTGTGAGTGGAGTTAATGGCAGACCTGCGCATCTGGCTACGCCACCTGGGCTCGGGTCGGTTCCAGGGCAACATCAGAACCATCCGCCAGTATCGTCGTCGAGTTCGTTGACTGCTGCTACCGCGAACGGAACGGCCAATACGACGACGAGCACTGGAACCCCGCCAACGAGACGGCCCTCTCTCGCGTCTCCTCTCCCGCCAACACCGCTCGTGCCTTCAACGCCGCTCACGAAGAGGTTCGCAGGCGGTGTGCCTGCGCCTCTCAACCTCGCAGGCTCGCCTGCCTCTTCCTCGCCTGCTTCTGTCGCGTCACAAGTAGCAACAGCTGCGCCTGCAACTTCGTCAACTACCAAAAGCCGACTTGGGGCTCAAAATCACGCCCGGCACACCTCCTCCCCGCCCGTCTCGCCCCACCCGTCCCCACCGAACGTGGGTTCGAATTCGACGCATATACGACCCCAAACGCCTTTAACGCATGCGCAGAGCCAGTGGGCACACGCTCGTCCTTCCACTGGGTCCAGTGTGGGAGGTGGAGGGGCACAGACCTCCACGTTGGCGTTGCCCGAGTCGCCCTCGACGACGGCGCTGATGAAGAGGCTGCTGGCGAAGCCCGCGCCTGTCATGTGTGGTGGGACGTCCGCTCCTACGACGAGCAGTGGGCTGGGGTTCACGAGCGGGAGCGAGTCGGAAGGGTGGACCAGCGGCGGCGGCGGTGTTTCTGGTGCTTCTGGACCATCTGCAGCAGCTGTTGGGTACACGAAGAGAAGGAAGGAAGCATTCGCGTCGCGGCGCGAAAGGAAGACAGCGGAGGAGAGGGAGCGGGATATGGCAATGGGTGCTGCGGATATTTCGTTCGAGATGGGGTCGGGGGCGTTGGACCTCGAGCTCGAGCTGGGGCGCGGGCTGGGGATTTCGGGCGCGTGGATGGAGCATGGCTCTCCTGCTTCTTCGTCGGCACACCCGAATCACCCGTATGGTCAATTTTCGCCATCGGTGTCTATTTCGTCTCCCCTTTCCGGGGGTATGAAGGAAAAAGAGAAGAGAAAGCCGAACGTTCTCAAACGACGTCCCAGCACCACATCTGCTGCAGTTGCACCTTCCCCACCGGCCTCGACTCCTGCGCTAACCCTCCCGCCGCAACCTCTCTTTTCGCCACTGTCTCTCTCGCCGGTCCACTCGCACCCGAATCTAAATATACCCATACCCTCTTCCGCATCGTCATCGTCGTCCCACCTCGGGGCTATTTCCAACCGTTACGATGGGCTCGGCCCGAGCGCCCCAGCCTCTGCCTCCGCCTCGAGCTTTGATGCCCACCCCGATTCCACTTCTGGGCATCATCAGAGTCATCATTTTCATCATCATTTTCATACCCACGGCGATCTTTCTCAGCACCGCCCACATAATCATAATCACAATCTCGTACCACAGCTTTCGTCCTCGACTTCGACTTCGAATTCAGCTTCGTCGAAACAGCATCATCATCACCGCCCGCCTCCTTCTCCGCAGGGCCTCGCGGCGCTGAGTCCGAGTCAGATTCAGCAGATGCAACGCTCGACATCGGCGTCTGCCTCCCTTGGCTCCTCTCCCTACTCTCACTCCCACTCCCATTCACCTGCACTGACGACAACGACAACGACAGCAACAACGTCAACGCCACCAAAAGCTGTCAAAATTCTGCAATCTCTCAACCCGACACGTGCGGAGATGACACATACGCCTCCGTCTCCCCATCTCTCTCCGCATCTGCACCCATACCAGCAGCATCTCGCGGGCGCCTCTCGTCGGTCCTCCCGCTCACAGTCCCGCTCGCGCTCGAGGGCAGGCTCGCCCCCGCGCAGTCCGATAGCTAGCACGTTGGTACCTGGGTCCGTTGCGGGGTCTGGGACGGTCACGGGCACGGGAACCCCGACCCCGGGCCTGGGTTCGAGTTTGAACGTGAATCCTGCGTTGCTTGGTCCGAGTGGGTCCATGTCGATGTTGAGCTCTCTGGCACCTGGTGGAGATAGGGAGAGAGGAAGGGTGGACAAGAAGGATAAGGAACGGGAGAAGGAGAGAGAGAAGGAGCGCAACAAAACACCCGCTGCATCCCTTATCGAGGCGTATAAGCGGCAAGAACGGGAGCGGGAGGAGCTCGAGCGCATAGCGCGGATGGGAGAGGTGCTGGAGGACGATTCCGTCGACTTCGACCTCGACGCGGACCTTGACGAGGCCCCAGCGCTGCACCGGGTCCGCCCACGATCGATAGACAAGGCAAGGCGGATCTTGGGCGACGATGTGGATTTTTCCGGACCTTGGCGGGCGACGGCGGCGCAGCCTTTGAACAAGGGTCAAAGCAGAAGTCAGCCGTCGAGTTTTGGAAGGAGCAAGGGGAGGAGGCATAGTATCGCCACTTCTATCTCGTTGCTCGACGCGTACCCCCATCTTAAGGACGAACCGGCTCAAACGACGTCGTCGAATTCGTCTTCCTCTGCTGCTGCTACTACTCGTCGAAATATTAACCTCAACGTCGACTCCTCGCCCACCCCCTTCATCCAAAGACGAAAAGCAATCCACTCATTCGCTAGCATGGACAGCGGACTCGACCTCGCCCCGCGCCTTGCCTCCGACGTCGAAGATCCACCCCTCAACCCAGGGCCCGACCGCCTCAACGGGTTCGGCGTCATTGAGCGCCTCGTTGGAGCCCACCCCCGCTCTTCTTCCCCCTCCCCCTCGCCATCCCCATCTCTCTCTCGCAAACCACCTTTGAACCGCCCCAAGCAATACCAATCCCACTCACAGCCATCTTCGCAGCCTCCCACGCAGCCGCACACACCAGAGCCCGAGCCCGCGGCGCCGTACTACACCGTCTTCGGCGGGACATCAGGTCGCATCGTCGCCGTCGGCGGGCGGGAGGATACCACGTGGGACGACGTGTATGGGCTTGGGTATTGGGATTCGGGGATGGGTGGGTTGGGCAGGCGAACGACTGTCGGTGCAGGTGCAGCTGCGGGTGGGAGTGGAAGCAAGGAGAAGGAGAAGGAGAAACCTAGTCTGGGCCGCTCGTTATCCAGGAAGGTGTCGGGCAGATGGAGGAAGCACGGCGGTGTCGTCGTTGGTGTGCTCAGCGACGCAGAGAAGGAGAAGGATAGGTCGAAGGAGCGGGGCCGGGTGCCGTACGCGCTGCCGGGGCGGTCGAGTATGCAAGAGAGGAGGAAGGCGGGGTCGGCGTCGGGGCGGGAGGATGGGGCCAAGGAGGAGGAGGAGAGGCGGAAGATGAAGAACCGAAGGTCGTTGAGGCTTTCGATTGAGAAGTTTGCGGAGGTCGGGGAGGATGGGAGGTACAGGGATATCCATCTGAATTCGGAGGACGAAGACGATACGGATGCGGGGCACACTAAGGAGGTAGTCGAGCTGCCTGTCCCTCGACATCTTGGTCTCAAGGAGGAGCCGAGTTCAAGCACGAGCCCGAGCGTGAGCAGCCCGAGCGGTGGTGGAGGGAGGTTCTGGAAGTTGATGAAGCGGATCAGTGTGGGCGGTGGATTGCGAGACAAGTTCCTTGGTGGGTCCGGCTCTAGCAGCATGGGCGGGACGCCGACGGATGCACAACCCCCTCCCGTGCCTCCTGTGCCTCCGTTACCCCCGTTGGCGACGTCGACGATGACGACAACGCCCCCGCACAGCCAGAGCCAGCACCCCAACAACCAGAAAACGCAGGTAGAGGCAGAAGCAAAGCCCAAGCACCGTTTGCACTCGTCGCGGTCGACGGACTCATCGTTGAAGTTCTTGAGGAATCGCGGGACGGGGGCGTCCTCTTCCAAGTCGAGCTCGACGGCGTCGTCGCCTACGCCTCATACTGAGCCAAATTCTCACTTGCACTTGAAGGAGTCAAGTACGCCGCTTGCGAGTCCGAGTACGAGGAAGGGGCCATCTATCATTACCAACACCGCCACTGCCACCCCCGCTTCTACCTCCACTACCACTACCTCCACTACCGGAATCCATGCAAGAAAGAGCACGATGGCCCGCTCGTCCTCGCCCGTATCGAGTTCGGAAGTGGGTTCTGCCTCTGCGTCTGCGTCGACGAAGCTGTTCCACCATGCACAGTCGTCACGCTCGTCGGCCTCCTCGTTCTCTGAGGAGAGGGAGGGGGTGCCGCCGCTGCCTTCACAAGCAAAAACGATGTTGGCACAACATATCATTCCACCGTCTGAGCTGAGGCGGGTGGGCGACGACGACGACGGCTCGCGTGTAGATAGGCATCGGCTCCAGCCACGACAACAACAGCAACATGGGCTCAGTGCCGTGGGGATGGGGCTGGGATTGGGTATGGGGGGTATGATGGTAAACATGCCCAGCCCGCGCGATTTGTCAGAGGAAGACTGGATGATCGTGCGCTCGCCGTCGGTAGAACTTCCTTCGTTAACGTTGCCCCCACGAAGAGCTCGTGCTACCGCAGGTCTGTCGAATTCCAATAACAACTCTGCGCTTCCGGCGTCTTCCCCTCTCGCTTCGCCGTCGACACCTGCAGCACTGGGAGGAGCGAACTTACCTTTCAGCCCCGTCCGCCCTGACGAGTTTACCGATTTGGACCTTGATAGGGAGCTGGAAGGGTTAGGCATGGATCGTTCGGAGTCGCCTACTATCCCGTCATTCTCTACCGTCGATGCTGTGAACGCTTTCCCTTCGCGGAGGATGTCGAGCCTCTCCAAGATAAGCAAGGCGAGGAGCTCGCCGTCGACGCCGCACCCACACTCTGCTGGTGGACTTGGGCCGAATTCTCGTATGTCAATTTTTTTGCGCATTCCAATCATGAGCTGATTTATTTTATCTTCGCCTCTCATCCAGCATCAACGCAGGCAGCGTCGACACCGACCTCAACGGTACCACCACCCTCAATCCCACCCCCGACCTCTCTCAAACATTCCCTCTCCCTCCCAGCATCCCTTCCTCCCCCTCCTCGCCCGCAGCGCAGTGCCTACCGTCCCGGTCCCGGAGCCTCGCCGGCCGGGACCACCCAAGGCTCATCGCGTTCTGCCTCAGCGTCCGCCTCGATTCCCGCCTCCTCGACCCGGGCGAGCGATGCCCCAGTGCCCTCTACATCTTTTCTACCTCGGCTGCCCGTCGACGGCGCTGATGCGGAACGAGGAAAATATTCACTCCCTCAGATCGACATTAATTCCGGAACGGACGGTATCCTGCCGGGCCGACGATCCGAGTCTCATGCCACTGCTGTGGGGAAGTCGTTGGTGGGTTTCAACGCGCAGCACAATCGCCACTCGTCGGGAGGTACGAGTATGCTCACACTCCGCCAGGGAGCGGGTGCGGGGCAGAGAAGGTCAAGCTCATTCGGGGGGTCGTTGGTTTCGTTGGGTCCTGAGAGTCCGTTAGAAAGGGAGGAGGGAGGAGATGTCTGGGGCGAAAACTTGAATGGGAGAGATAGAGATAGAGACAGAGATGCTAAGGGTGCGAAGAAGTTTGCGCTGACGGAACAGGAGAAGGCGGCGAAGTGGGCGGATTTGTTGGAGCGGAGCGAGAGGGCGGGGGGGACGCTGCATATCGAGTTGGGAATGCGGCTGGGGCGGTAATGTTGCAGCTGATTGAGACTCTAATACGGTTCGTTTTTACACTTTGTTATACCCGCTTTACATTCTACACCATGCATATCATTCTCACTTCATCGACATCGACATCCGCATCGACGACTTCCCTTTTTCTTTAACTTAATTTGATACAATTTATCTAGCCTACTGACTACCTATGTCGTATACTTTGACTAGTACTTGCGATGATATCTTTTAATAAATCAATCAATAGTCGACCTGCTGGTATGGCTATGGTATGCCTTTGGCGAAGGCTCGACGTCTGGGACCCCGATTTAAACGCGAGGCGACGGGTTGAATTAATTAATGGCGTTAATGAATCCATGCTGCCCTGTGGGTCAATAGAGTTGACACTCTCCACAGTCCACTACTAATTTGCGACGTTCTGGACTCTTGTCCTGTTATAGAAACGACAAAGGCAATCAATGTTGGCGGCGTGCGGGCACTAGTTCTCTTTCTTGGCATTGTAAAAACATTTATCTGGTCTCCTGTTGGATCCCTGCTCCCCATCCCCGATTCCCCATTCCTCTGGTGCCTTACACTCGACGTCATTCCGGTCACTTGTTATATTCCCTGAGTTTAGGAATGGTTGCTGAAGTCGCAAGTTCAGATGACGTCTTTTCAGGTACTTGAACTCGGCTGTGTCAATTTTTTTTTCGATTAACGAGGATAATTAGAATTGAACGCTATATCGAACTGTTCTCTCTTCCTCGACTCTTCCTAGGAAAGACCCCTTCAGCTTGGCTATTTTGAATTTCTTGCCTCAACTCGTCCTCATGTCCGAACTTCCTATTGCTCTCAATGGCCGCCCTCCCGGTCAAAGACTTCGAAGAAGGTTTGGCCGCAGCACTTCAGAAGTTCACAATTTGATTTTCTTTTCAATTTCAATTCGAGTACGAGAGCCCAGCCTTTCCAAGGCAATATATTCCTTTCCGACATTATAACTCTATTAACGCTCGAAGCCTCGAACCAAGAAGCCGCTGTTTTGGCTCAATTCTACCTCGCGAAAAAAAATATGATTTAAGTTACCTTGATGCATGCATGCCTTCAAACTTCCTGGTTATTGTGTGCTGACGATCGAACGAAGTTTCTACTACCCTTGATATTAAACGTGGAATTGTTAGTTAGAGCGAGTAATTTCCGCCCTTAGTTTTCCCCCAATATTTTAAATTCAGAGCGCAATATGTAATGTCGAATAGTCAATTAACATAAGTACGTGCTTGAAATTTAGCCGAGTTTTCTTGGAGAATGGCACTTCATAGCCATTACGAAGTCGTTTCACACCTATTGAGAAAGTGTTGATTATTATTGAATGCATTCATACCCAATTAGAATCCAGATTTCCACCCCAGATCCTCTGCACTGTTTATGATCAACCCTTCAACCGATTCAAGTGCTGTAGATTTGAAACGAAGGACCTTGTCCGACAATCGGTAAAAAGGAGAAAGTAACCAACAACTCTTTCTCCGAGAGATGAACTGCGTGGGCCATTTGAGACTGCTTCGCCTTTAACCGATATACAACCATGAATGTTGCTCCAATTCGGACGCGATTGTGCTCCAAGGCAACACATCTATCGTACTCGAGCCAAGACTTATCGTAACTATTTCTCTGGGAGCAGTAAGAACCTTAGGACTCAAGAAATGTAAGTTTCCGAGATTTAAATCTGCAGAAATGGTTTGGGTCGTAAGAAAATTTGCCAGGATTCTTCCTTCAATCTCTGTCGCACTTCTTAGTTTCAACCAAAGCGCTCAACCTATTGGACTGACGAAATCTGTTTCGACAACGAGTTGCTATCAAAGCTTGAACATCGTTGATATTTAGTTCGGTCGCGGAGGGAGGTCATTTCGACTGTGGCTTTGTTCCAACTTCAAAAAAGCGACTTCAGTATTTCTCCACGGCTATTGATGATCCACGAGTCCACTTCCCATCTTCACCCAAGATGTATCCTCAATTTTTGGGTCCATATGCGGTCAGGAACTGATTATCCTCCGGTTTTTGTCCTTGCGAGATTCGTTGTAATCGATATGTATTTGTCAGTTCACATGGACGAAGTTCACGCGCTTGGGGTATATGCGACCTCGAGTGCTATTAAATAACCCTCGCGGGAGATGTAAGCGGTAACGTTAGACCTCGATAGGTGATAGGAACTTGTAAATACGCTCCGCGGATCACCTACCAACTCCTGGTTAAGACGGTCTCGTGAACATCGAGCGAGAACTTCGAGTTCGAAAAGAAGGGTGCCGAAGTGGACAGGCATTTAAAAGATGATCAATCATAAAACTGTCATTGGTCTGGCGCACTTTAACTGTGACTTACGGTGATAGAATTTGCCATAATACGGCGATATCGTCCTGGAGTTTGCATTGAGGATCGCCAACTCAATCATGCCATCATAGATGAGCGGGGTATCATGATGAGAACCTCTCAGCGAATATCCATCATGCCGACGTTCCCATATAAAAATATATTTATGACATGCTCAAGAATTTCGGATTTTTACCTCCGTTGCAGGAAAGTGCAATTCTGTCGGCATCTATCGTGCTTGGCATGAGAAACCATCCATTACCGACGCGGTACAACCCCAAATTATAAATAGCGACGCGTTATTTTGGTTTGTTGTGAGGACACGCCTTCGTGGGCAGCACGTGCAATCACTCCCAATTAGGCGAGTTGAGAGCTGTTGAGAGTCTCCACGTCAACTGCAGCTCTCTCATCCTAATACGTTCCCACCGAAAACATCACCTACGTTCTTTTTTATTTTATTACTCTCAAAATGGGCTCTGCACAAAGCTACATGTCCTCAGAAGTGGCCTTGACCGCCATCGTCGTTGCTGGAGCGATTGGTCTCGGTTATACCCAATTAGGCCCCGCTAGTACGTCCACATCCGGTGCACATGCTGTCAGCACAGCAGACAGTAGGGCAACAGCGTCAAAGAAGGGAAAGAAGAAGAAGCAAGGTCAAGGAAAGGGTGCGCCCTCTGGCGATATCTCGGAGACACTTTCTGCCAGCAAATCGCAATCTGAGCTGCTGCAACCTGCACAAGCACGCGCCGCAGAGTCTGCCGAAGCCATACCAGGCCAGTTCGACGCGACGCCAGCATCGTCTCCGAAGACTGAGCTTTCTGTTGGAGGAATAAGCCCAGAGACCCCAAAGCCCAAGAAGTCGAAGAAAAAGGCGAAAGGCAAGGCCGCCTCGGCGACGCCAGAGCTAGGGCCCACCTAGACACTAGCATCTTCCGTGGACTATCTTTCAGAGGCGTCCGTTAAAGCGGCCCCTACGAAGAATGCGAAACGTCAACAGACTCCGCAGCAGCCGCAGAAGCCGCCGCTAGCTGCCTCTGCGCCTTCCGCTACCGCGCCCTCGCTCACGAGACCCTAACAACAATCTACGACGTCCCTGGATACTGATAGCTCCTGGACGCGTGTTGGGTCGCACCGCCGCGGCCCTACGGCAACGGACGCTGATAGCAGTGCACCCTCCGCAGAAGCAGACCCCACGACAAGCGATGCGGGGATAACGCCTTCTGTCACCGGTAATTCTTCGCCAGTCGTGGAGCACAGGGCTAGCACTAGTACTGAGGACGAGTCGTTCCTGTTGAACGTAAATGTCACCCGAGGCTCAGGCGAAAACCGAAGAACGCTCGCTGAGAAATTACTGCCGAAGGCTAGGAAAACCGGCGTTGACGAGTTGCGTTTTTTCTTATCCATTTATTCTGGCCAGCTGACTGATTGAGTCTCCGTATCTCACTGTTGGTCTTATCAGCATGCTTGAGACGTCAGATTTTCCTACCCTGTCCCGGGTCATGCGCGTACAACCCCTTCCAAACGAGAAACCCGCAACTGGGTTCTCCTGGGGAGATTATGAAGATGTCCGTGTGGTTACAGATGGCGGCGAAAACGACGCAGATGGCGAAGACGATGGATGGGGTGTCGTCACCAGCAAACGTTCAAGTACGCGTTCCTCTCTATTCTCGTCTCATCGTATATCTCATTTTGAATTCATATTCTTTTCTCACAATTAGAACGGGTCGTGCCATCGACTTCGGCACAGCCGCATGTTCAAAAGACCCCAGAAACGATGACGAAACGACAGCGACAGAACGCACAGAAGCGTGAAGACGAAAAAGCTGCCAAGGCGGTGGCTGAGACTGAGCGATTGGCCAGGCTTGCTAAGCATAAACGGGAGCTGGAACGCGCCAAGATGGTGGAACAGTTCTCTGGACGGTCAAGTGGCAAAGCACCCAGTGGTGGCATGAAGGCTACAGTCGACGAACACGGTAAATTGGTATGGGAATAATGGCGAATTGATGATTAATTTTTGGTTAATTGATTGCGAGATGCAAGTAGATAGATCATTAAATATTATTTGAGTTTATTGTTATAGAATGTGTTAGATCGGATGAGATGCGATATGATTGGGATTGTGCCGCCAGTATGTCCATGCATACGATCAATGAGGAAGTTGACTTGAACGAAAAGCCAAATGCATACAAATGCTCGCTATCCTAAAAATAATGTCCATGATTTCCGGGAATGAAGAGGGTAAGGAGCGAAGAGGTGAGTGGGTATGAGTGCGAGTACGAAAATTCGGCGTGCGCTCCGATTAATGAAATCAACAGGTTAATGAGCGGCTATTGAGGGATTAGCTGTAAATGGGCACATTGCTATCAGTCAAGGACCAAAGACGATATAGGGATTCCAGGCACTCACATATCAACAAGGTGGTAAATTGTCGGCAGATTTCAGGTTATAAATGCGACTGAGATGACGGCAAGACACATAGAATGACGAATATAGTGCACTGAATAGGAACGAAAGGTGTGGATGTTGATACTTATTGATGGAATAGATAGCGCGCTGGGTGTCGCGGTCACGTCTAAGTCGATGCGGAAATTCGAGCCACATGAATAGGGCATCTGATATGTTGTTCGGCGAATATGGCTGCCGAGAAATTGAGGACCATAATGCTGCAGCATCCGCATATTTGTCATCGATCGCGACCAGGTGGAAAGTTGCTCATGCGGGACCTATCGTCGTCCCTTGACGGCACAATAAGCGAGCGCGTGGGCGGATCACTAACCCGTCGCGAAGGACCAGACTGAATGTGGTAAGAGGACGGAGGCGCGGAACCCGACGGCGGCGGCGGCGCGGAACTATCGAGGTACATCTCCGTATTAACGGGGTCTCCAGCTGATGCTCCTGTGCCGACTGAGGACGAGTCTTGGCGAAAGAATTCATTGGGTCTTCTGATCCGGGGCGCAGACGCTCGCCCAGAATGAGCGTCTGCGCGTGGAAGTTTTTTGACTGAGCCGGCTGAAGCTGAGAGGATGACGAGTCTGGATGAAATGGGGAGGTGATCGACGCCAGTGAAAGGGGTGAGTTTTTCACCGTGGCGGCCGCTGATGTCGGAGAGCTTTCAAGACGATGACGCGATAGGGAAGGGTTGTGTAGCGCCGAAGATATGATGGGAGACGTGCTTGGTACGCCGCCTAAGGATTGATGGACATGACGCGTAGGAGACTGGGTGCCTTCTGCCTTCATATAGCGATTTGTTGCCTGGGACGAAGTCTCCAAGTGTTGAGCATATCCTTGCTGCGGCTGCGGAGGTTGAGGTGGGGGTGGCATCATCGACGAATACCCAATAGGACCTGACGTCCCAGAGTTGTACGGCTGCACTGCCTCTCCAGCTACTCCAGGCATGCCCGGCGAGACACCCATTGGGTAATACGGAAGTCCAGCCGTAGGGAGAAGACGTTGAACAAGATCTGAGAGCGCTTCAAAGCGTGACTTGAGGTCATCGAATTCAGCCTTGGTCGCGTATTTCTCCCTAAAACACATTCTTTGAGGTAAACGAATCGCGGCTAAGAAACTCAAACTTACACCGGTTCGACGATATGCCATTGACACCCAGCCTCTTCTCCTCGGCGTGTACATGGCGCACAGGGTTGAGTCCTGTTAGTGAATGATGAAAGGTTGTCAGTAAAAAGAATCAAACCGCGCCGCAATCAGTCAGCCCACCTATCACACTTGATCTTGCGCCGTTTGCACTCTAATGTCATGCGCGTGATAGAAATCACAAGGACAAAGTGGCAGATGATGATGAAGAATGAGGGTAGAGATCACGCACAAAAAAAGGTCGATCGAATCGATAAGAGAACCGTGAATAGAGCCAGTCAGCATTAATGAAGACGACACGTATTACGAAGAACGAATGTAATCACCTGTACAGCTCAAGGCCTGCCTCCGCCGCTTCTTCTTGGGCGGGCCGCGTTGGTCTAAGTCATCGCCTTCAGAGTCACCACCGACATAAGCTCCTCCTTCACGTTGAGGTGCAGCGCCCATACCATGCGAAGAACCCGTGTCGACCCTGCTTAGGTGCGACGGGTAATGAGTGGATGTTGAATACGGATATGAAGAGGAGTCTGAGGATAGATGCTGGGGCATTGAGGACGAAGGAGGTAAAAATGCAAGCTGTCGTATTGACGGTAGAGAGTGCTGCTGTTGCTGACTTTGAGAACCCAGCGGCAGGTCTCCAGGCGGTGAACCACGCCGCCGTTTGTTACTGCCAGGACTCAGGGGTGTCCTAGACGAGTCCATGGCGCGTCGAGACGATCGAGGTCAGCGTTGACCCAGACACAGGTAGGGAAAGCAGAGACTCCGGCTGGGTGAGGGCATGAGAGGAACCCGAGACAAGGGTGGATGCTAGCTGTCTCTTATGGGTTCAGAACAGATTAAGACTGGCAAGACATCTCGTGGCTACTCGCCGAAAAAGGTACGGAAGACCAAGAAGGTTTAGTTTCAGTGGCAGCGCTAGAATTTCCGGCATGAAAGGATCGTTTTGAACGTGATCCAATTTATTAGCCGTAACGAGAATTTCGGTGATATTCGAATCCGGACTAATTCTGCCTTGGCGGTTGGGCCCGATGCATTTCGGTCCAAATAAAGAGTTTGGACCGACATATGACATTGGACTCTGCTATTTTAGGACGTTGTTCCTTCTGCTTCCCGTGTTTCTCGTGATTCTTCTCCGTCAAATTCAGCTAACCAGCACATTCACCAAGGCTGCCAGCACAAAAGAATCACGTCGGGACCACCAGATGAGTGTCAAAATAAAGTTTCCTATCTGCAGTGCTGCCGAAAGCGGAACATCCGTGTTATATCCGTGTCCCATTTTCTTGAGTTTCATCTTCGAAATGTCAGCGTCAGGGCAAGGATAAAATATTCTGGGAATTCCATATGCAGAAACTCGACATCCGAACTGTCTTCTCACCTCAACCGCCCTGACCAGTGTTTTGCGGGGTGACGGTGATACGGACATCATTCCATAACTTTAACGGTATTGTTCGAATCAAATACGGATTGCGGATGTCTTAGTTCGCAATATCTGCACTGCGGCGTGAATGGTGGAGGGTGCGCCAAACATATGGCTTGCGGAGTCTGCTCGTCAGTCGACCGGAAGGCGTCCGTGAATGCCTTCAGTGGCGCAAGAGGGGAAACCCACCTTATCAGACCTCATTACGGACTTTGACCCGTTGTTAAGGGTGTCAAATGTTCGAGAAATGTTGACATTCATGGTAGTAAGTGTAATGCCACCTCGGACGTTCACGTTCCGAATCGCGTCTACCTTTGGTACAGTCCTTAGGTCTCACAAATGCAGCTGAAAATTGGGAACTCACATATCAGAAATATGCTAGGTTGGCCTCGTAGGAGCAATTCGCTTCACCCAAGCCACGCCTCCTCCACGAGTCAGATCCTGCCCATGACGATAGAGTAAAGCTGGGTAATTATCATTTCGTTCCGCCGAAAAAGCCGGCGATGATCCCGACTCGCTGTCTCCTAATTTACAGTCGCCCATCAATATCGTTATCTCCGTCAGCTTCTTCCTTTCTAAACCATCGCTGAACATCAAATAATTCCTTACAGAGGACAGACAAAGTCGATGCCGCCTGCATTCGCCGGCCTCTTGCAACTTGCCTGAGGGCTATTTTTTTCTCAGTAGCAACGAACAGACTTCGTTTTGAGTTTTACGAGACTCCCCACACGAATGACGTCGGCCTCAAACTTCAGGGTTTTCTCCCATCAAGGTGACCCCAGACCGGAATTATCAGGCAACATACCCGACCCCGATACCTTTCAAATTTCCTTCTTAGAATACAATTGTATTGAACGCCTTCGTCGCCTGGCTGTGGATGCTTGTATCCGGTGGCTCTATGTATCGGGAATTGAGTTTTTTTCTCGTCACACTATCACAAATTCTTTCAAGAAACTTTGCATATTCCGTCACTCGATCAGGAAGTTGACGTCCAAAGTTCGACAGACTGAAAGTGGCTTACAATTACCTCAGCGTCAAACACTGCTGCACGACCGCCCATAAACACCAAATAGGCAACGATCAGGCATATACTATTCTCTTCAAAACAGTAACTGGACATAGGAGTTTGCCGTGGCCATAGAAAGAAGGATAACATACGCGACTATCTTACAGTCGGAATACATATGAGGTTGGAATTGTACCCAATTCTGATTAGCCGCTCTATCAGTAGAGAATAGACGATGAACGACATGCCCAGAACTGCGCCGCATTACTCTTCTCAATCTGCCGACGCACAATGACTCCCTCAGATGGAACATTGTAGTAAGAGGGCGATGGAGTTGACTGTAAAGAAGAAGAAATTTATTTCAGGCTCCGATTATAAGGGCCCCAGGTTGGTCCGTGCGCGGTGATAAGGTACATAAGCCAGGTCCGCACGTCTAATGATTCTTTACGAAAGTTCACCTCGCGGGTAGATATTTGGGTTTCTCACCGCTTCTTCACAGAGAGAAACTTGAACTTATATCGCAGGGAGACAAATTCTTTCACCCAAGATCGCGCTGGCAGATTGAAGGTTAGAAGCGGCCCGTATGGAAGATACATGTATCAGTATAATTACAATTCTTTGCCCAAATTCGCGCAATGCATATCGCTACGTTATATTTACATAAACACACAATTGACGGAATCTCCTTCTCCCGTTCAATTGCTGATTTGACTAAATTTATAAGATGGCAAATTGGCGAAACACCTTCGACTTACAATGTTCGTAACACTTTGTTTCTGTCAGTCTCGCTGAAGCCTCCGTATTCCCACTACCGACGAGTCCCGCGTTGCATTTGACCTTACTGCGACTAAGTCCTCTACCCGCTTCTAACCTGGGAATGCCTTTAGGTATGAACTGTTAAGGTCGTTGCGCTATCTTTGGATTCTCTTAACGCCGTGAATGTTGTGACTTCAATTAATTGAATAAAGTCGAGTAGACTGTAGTCATCTGAGTTTTGTTCTTGCAGTAAGCATATGAAAGCCTGGATGGTAAATTCGGAAATAATCTACAGCGCTCCGAGCCTACAGCGTCTTTGACACGCCTACACCAGCAATGCTAATAATTACTTTGCATAAGCCTTCCAAAATCTCCCCTTTTTCTGGTGCGGTCTCCAATTTGAGACATCCGAATTACCAGTCGCCAATTCTCATCTATAATTCATCCAATCTGCTAAATAATATTATCATTGGTTTACAGATATCGGAATCAGAGTAAGACTAACTTGTATATTATAACTTCACTGTGTTCTCAGAGAGCGACATACAAATTTCACAGCTAACATGCAAAAAATACAGTTTTTAACTCCATTGAGCAAATGAAATCACTGACGTTTCATTGAAAAATGAGAAACGATGAACGGTCATTGAGAGAAATTGATCCTTAGAAAATACATTTGTCGCCTGATCGTTCGTTTTTCTATCGCCATAAGCGGAATGACCATCAGTCGGTCCGTCGTTGCTTGACCGCCTTTTAAGTCAGAATTAAAGCCAAGAATGGATAGAATCCTTCTTACGATAGTCCTCTATCCTGAGACCGCTGGTCTGGGACAAAAGACAGGCGTTTAGCCTGCACGATACCAGGGGTATGTCTCCAGCCACAAGGGACCTCGACGGGATTCCGCTCTTCGGCAAGACTAATGGACATTGGCAAAAATAATAGCAACGAAGAGTCATGCCGGTGCGCTTGCCGTAGTCACTACAGTTCAAAGATGCCAAACACCGCATGTCATAACGTTGACGCTGGCAAATGTGTGAAAAGGCAGATACATGCATCAGAAAAACTTAAGATTTGGTCCCCATGTATCGTGATGCGGCTTTCTTGCCCAGGTTAATGAGGCGCCAACCTATCAGCCTCGTTACCAGTCGCGTTGTCCTCGGAGAGTCCTTTGGAATTACGGAAGGCCCAGACTTCAAGATAATTCAGATTGAATTGGGAATTTTGAACCATCTCCTTCGTCAGCTAGCGACCATATTAAATAATTAACTGAGATTTTCAATGAAAATTTCGTCACAGAGCTATTTCATCGCACAGCTGACGGCAAACGAGATGAGTAAGTCCCAGATCGATTTATCACAGAAACTGTGCTGCGCAAGAATGTGACGAAGCAGCTGGTCATGTCGGCGAATTTTCGATAGGCAGATAAGAACTAGCCCCCAACATTATTTTTGGAGAGAGTGGATGACCTTTCCATCGATGCGAGTATCGGTGATCTCGATGCCTGCCCGCAAAGGAATGCCCAACCGGATCTAAGTCCACGTTCCATGTTCCTGATGTCGAACACTTGGAAAAGAAGGGCATGTGCAAGAAACGAGTCTGGAGAAGCCCACAAGGCAGAGCGAGTTCCCGGTGCTGACGATGCAGGCCAGCTGGAAACACCCGGAAAAACAAACCCTTTCGAAGTCCATTACATCCGACGCACGGAGAAGTTGGAGGCGAGATCAAGAAACTTATGTCCACGCATTTAGGGTTTATGGAATTACGGGCGCTCAGCGATACGGATATGGGCAAATATGCAGACGGTGGAGTTGCCTGAAAGCCCACATACACTAGACGCTTTCACAACCTTTCATAGGGCCAAGCGTCAGAGGTTTTTCGCTGGATTCGCCCCCACGCATGTGAGGCATGTTCGATAACGGTCGGAGACATATATCTATTCGTTTCGGGACCCTTTTAGTCCCTGTCTTTCACCGAGTAGACAACTGCAGGCCAGCAAGAAAGAGCTCCTTAGACATGTGGTGTAAGGTCTAGCAAATCTAGAGCCATTTAGACCAGAAAACGTCCAGCGTGCTCTCAGTGCCAAATGGATCAGATGTCAGAAACGCAGAGCAACCCATATTCGACCTAGAGTTCGTGCACAGCATCGGAAACCTACGTCAATAAATGGGACGCAAACTTATAACTCGATACTGATAACTGATACTTAGCTCTAGACCAGCGAAGTTGCAGAGTTTGAAGATCGAAAAACGATACAGAACGGGTCCGAAATTTAGCGCGTATTCGGCAAAGCTAGTGTACCCGACGAGAATTCTGCGCTTTCTGATACAATGCGCGGCTCGTGTAGTTCCAATTGAGAAGCTACGCTTGACTCGGATCGATAGCACCATCTGCAGGGAGCGGATCATCAAACTCTTCTGCCTGAATCAGCGGTTGATTGGGGCATAACATCCGAGGAACGTCACTCAGGAGAGTCAGTTTCGACTGCCTTATTGGCCTTTCCTTTTCAGATTTCCATTCGGAGTTTGTGGCCGGAGTAAATGTAGAAATGTAGCTAACGCGCCACAATAGACATTGCGCCGCGCAGCGAGGACAAAAACTGCCTGCAGGTCGCGAGGCACGGCCAAGCCTTGACATCGTGAACGGAGCCAAAGTGACGACACCAGGCGCATGTCGCTCCAGGCCACAAGAACAGTGAGACAACAGGCATTTAGGCGTAGATTAGCGGTTGGAAAGATCGATTATCACCGAGCCTGATCTGGTCGAGTATAATCGATGGCAAGGACCTACCGTATATGATCCGTTGACCACCTCGAGCGATATAGACGAGACCCTTGTTTCTTCGTATGTGAAATAAGCACGGAGAGTAAAGTCAGCTGTCCGTGATCCAAATTCATCTCCCCAGGTGGATTGGACTTTAGAGATCAACGAGAAAACAGCGGATCCAGGTTGCGGACGAGAGAGGATATTTCGGTCCTTCAAGCAGGCGTATCTTCATTAGATGCGGTCCGAGAATCCTTTAAAATGACCCAAACTCACCGACGTAAGCAAGCACCTCTATGATTCCCGCTGAACTTCCCTGCTAGAATACAGAGGGAGGTCTGGATCGTATGCATCACGTCAAACCCGTGCACTTGAGAAAGCCGTTGGGAGGACTAACATTGTCGCCTTCAAACAGGAAGTTTTTCCGTGCCGGTTTTTCCTGTAGCCGAGAGATATAATAATCCGCATTCCTTCATCGAACATTGGCGATATGGAGGGTTGAAGAAGGCGCGGTCAAAATTCTAGCTCTGGAGGCCGAACCGCAGCGTGTGATACGAGAAGAATACTCGAAAAAGGTTTTGATTTTAGGTTCCGCAGTACTTACATAAACTTCGAAGCGAGACTTTGAGATGATAAGACGGTCGACTTTGGTTGTCGTGGTTGGAGATATGAACGTCCCAAATAAGGCCTACCGATCGTCGGTCACCGCCATCATTTTTGATGCTATCACGAGGTTCACTCGGACCGTCGGCCCATTACTCACGTGCGGGAGATCGCATGCCCTAACCCTAGTAGCGAATTGTTGGTCAGACATCCGGGCATTGTTGACGATGTACTCCAGCCCGTTCCAGGTGTAATCGCAACATTCTGCGTAATGTCTTTGATATTCGCTTAAGCTGGCCATACCTTGAAATTCTACACCGTAAATTGCGAACAAGTTGTCTTTTTGGAGGATAAATGGTGCACAACAGCGATTTTGATGGTTTATTGCGAAAGAAGGACGAAGAGGTCAGCGAATTTGAATATTGCGGCGTATTTTTTTCTAAATAATCGTGCAAATACCAGATCAAGGTTCTTGAGGATCGCATCTCCGCGTACATCGCCAGAATTTCAGTCTTGCAGTCTCGCCTCGTAACCTCCTTAGATACATTGGACGCTGTCCAGGATAGTCACGCCCAGGACATGGCGGCTATGTCGCATGAAGTTGAGCGACTCAAGAGCCAATTACGCCTTTACGCTGAGGTAGTCAAGTCGGCTGAGCTGGAACGGGACGATATGCGAGATGCCGTTCATAAGCTAGTTGAGAAAGGTGGGTGAGTTGTGGACGTACGTTGAGTGTTCAACTACCATGTAACGATTCAATTTACACGATTTTTTAGTCGAATCGTACAGCGATTATCGGAATTGGCCTCGTAGTCACATCTACCTTTCAAATCACACAGGTTCGTCAGATCGTTTTAATATTTCAGGCGGTACTCATCTTCGTCCTACCAGATACGTTCCCAGAAAATCCCGTTCAACTGACCAGAACATCTCAAGACGATGAATTGCTTCTGTACTCTGCGTCTATCATTGATGGCCTGCGGAGAGAAAGAGACAAAGAGAGGAAATCTCATGCGCAAAGTCTCGCTCTTGCCGAGGCGCGCGTTCTTGCCGTCGAAGCTCAGCTTTCACGGCGCGAAGCGGAACTAGAATGGTGTGCCGCCCATGCAGACCGCGCTGCTTCACCCCAAGAGCTGGAAAGCGAACTGACCAGCTTCAGAGATGAACCGATGAACAGCGACCAAGTCATCTCGATGCTTGATGTTACACTTGCTCGAAACAAGGTCCTAGAAGTTGAGATCAAGTCGTTGTTCAAAAGGGTATGTCTTTTTTTCTTCGTCGCTGATATAGATTGATTTAGTTAAATTCTTTGTAGCTTGAAGAGGCTCGAGCGGCACCAATATCAAAATCATCAGATACAACACCCAAGGCTGGATCATCACAAGTCCGTCGTAGAACTGAATCAGAACGTACACTTGAGGTAGTCGCTCCGGCAGAACACGCTCCGTCGCAACCTATTGAGTACCACGATGTAACTCGAGAGAATGGTCTTGGTGAGCCGAATTTACTTTACCTTGGTATCATGCTTCCATTTTTGGTAGAATCATTTGGTGATAATCATAAAATCATCGAAGACCTTGATCGTCAGATACGAAGCCTGGGAGGCAAGATAGACGCTTTCAGAGACGAAAGAAAATTGCTTCTTCAGCAAGTAGCAACCACAGTTTCTATACAAGTAAGTTCGTGTTAACGTTTTAGGTACAGCATTTGATTATTCGAGGAAGCAACCTATGGACGACGATCAGATTTCTGGCGTTAAGAATCGAATACTTGCATTGGAGGACGAATGCAACCAGTACGTTGTCCTCACTTGAAACGATCACAGAAATTCTTTTTGAACTGGTTTCCCATCTTAGACTGAGACGATCTGAGCTTGACCTTCGCGCAGAATTAGACGCAACCCGCGCGAGTGCTGCCGCTCGTGAAATGGAACTTCTTGATGAAATACAATGTCTTCAAGGAGCTCGCGACGCTGACCAGGAGGAGGTATTATCACTCGTCCACCAAATTTAGATGCGCTGCTTATTCCCTTTTCCCCGTGTTAGACGGTGCATGGCCCGAGCTTGCTGGATTCTAGCGACGGTGAGGAATCAATGGAGCTAGCTACGCCTTTACTGCCAATTAGCGATATATCGGTCCACCCTGGACCTACTTCACCGGCGCCATCCTCGCCAGCTGGATCGTCCAGCGATCTGAACAGTCGACCGGCGAGTCCACGTTTCGTCACGTCTTTTCCAATAGATCCTTGGACCGAATCCGAAGTGCTGTCCCCAGCTACTCCCGATGTTCCCGAACTCGTGATCGACGACCAACTTTCCCCAATGAGTCCGTCTCTTTACTTAGTTGCTGAGGTGCAACGAGTTGAAACGGTGATGGACGGTGCTCAAAGACAATTAGCGAGTGGGACCGCGCTGGATGGTCTGACAGAACGGAGTACAGAACAGCGGGCGTGAGGCAGTTATTTATTCTTTTTTTTGGTCTTATTTTTGGTTGTATGCTGTATCTGTGTCTACTGCAAAGAAACTCGCTGTGAGTCAGACGCGATCCAAGGTTTTGCGAGATCCGTTTTTGAATGACCTGACAGCCTGAATGCTGTTTCGCAGAGGTCAAGTTCTAAGAAGTCCATTTCTGTGTGTATTTTCATCATGCCCGGATCAGATCAGATCATCGTGATTTTCTGTTCGGAGTAAACAAACGACCAGGCATAGCTTGAAGAGGTTCTACAGGATAATCTTAGTGTGGTTGAATCCATCAGAAGAAGGACAAGAGCATGAGGAAAATGCATGATAACCTAAGGAAATACACAGGTATGGTACGAATGAAACACACTCAAACGTTCTGCCCCGATGAGGTATCCTTCGCCTTTCCTTTATTACTCTTCCGTTTTCCCCGAGGTGGATCATTCGGGGTGGTATTATCGTCAACCCGCGATGGCGGTACATATGTCACCGATCCGTGGATCAGGTTCTCCCATGGACGGTTAGGCTGGGGCTTCCTATCGGCATGCGTGGGTTCTGGGGGCGGTCGTGGAACGCGGATAGGCTCTTCTTCAATATCTTCGTTCCTGGAAGCAGGCCGAGAGTGGACTGGCGTGCTTGTATAGGATGAAACGACCACGCGCTTGTTAGAGGTCAATGACAGAACTTTATGCGTCTGCTTGGGAGGTGGGGGTGCGGAAGCAGCGGGCACCGGCGATGGCGATGCTAACGATAACGCAGAGCTGCCTAGTGTCGGAAAGGCACCAGCTGCCTTTTGCGCATCTTGGATAGCTTTCTCTTTTGCTTCTTGTTCCTTAATGATAGTCGAGGCGAGCTGCGTTTCTAGTTGACTGATGAGAGATTCGCGAACTGTTCCCGTCATGAGGACCTTGTCGCAAAACGGGCAACAATACTGGGGAAGATTGACGACACAAAGTATCAGACCGCAAAAGGTGCAAATCGGGATGTAAGGCGATAGCTCGTGTGTCCTGGCTGAAAATCGCAGGTTGATCGATACACTTTTCAATCAGCCAGTATTGCGGGTACGCGCAAAAACGAACCTAGGCAGAAGCAACCGCCTTTTGGATCTTTCTCCCGACCCGTACCATTCTGAACACCGCCCAGCAGCTTCTCTAGTCGGCGTACATCTTTGGACTTCGGGGGTTCCGGAGAAGGCTCTTGCTTGCCCTTTCCCTTGTTTTTGGCGCTTTTTGCAACGTTGTTTGGGGGTTGTTTGATACGATCCGAAGGAAGAGATGAGTTATTGGACCAAGCTGGACGTTTCTGCATGACAGAACGCGGAAACAGACGAACTCTGACGATAATGAAAGTGTAGACGGAAATCGGGGTGGATGACTCGGTCGATCATGCAGCCGGCGGTTCGGTGCCGGGCGTCGTGCCGGCTGATCACAACAACGTTTCTTCGCCACAAAATCATGATTGCTCAATTGTCCTTGACATCAAACATAGATCTAATCTCATCATTCATCGCTTTGAAATCCATAGAAGAGTAAAAATAACTCTAGAATTGTGGAGAGGTCCTACAATTGGTTTCTACTGGAACTGAAATGGCCTCCCACTGTCTGTAGTAGCCGTCCTGGAAACAAGGTGGGTCGTCTCAAAAGGTCACTATGTGGTTTCAAATCAAGACAATTAATAAAATTACGAGACACAGACGCAATCATGGAGGTGCAACCTAAATTGAATGGAAGAATTACAGCATAGGTCAGGGTGCATTCCTAACAAAATCAGCTGGGACTGGGTGCGGGTGTCAACATCGCAAAGGAGAGGGCCAGTTCAGGTGTAGTAAAACCTTGTTGAAAGTCTCCCCAAATATGGGAAGGTTGATATCGAAGATGAGCGTTATGGAAATCTTCAGAGATTTTTAGAATTTTTATTGGTCAGGAAAGAAAGTCGAAGGCCTGGCATCTTTGACATCGAGTGAAGGCTGTGTGCATTGTTGGGTGCCAGACGTCATTCGTGATGTCGAGAGGACTTTCCAGCTTCAGGAGGCAACCCTCTTTAACTGATGACACAGCAAGACTGGCACGCAAGTGAGTTCTCCGAGTGGCGACATAGGTTCTGTTAGCGAGACATGGTAAAGAATGGTCGGGTTGAGATTGAGGTCAATGGAGGAGATATTTCCAGACAAAGTAGAAAATTTCCTTGGATCGCAGGAACAGCATAGACTATTCAAGAAGAAAAAAATTCTGTAATGAGGAGCCCGAGTGCGAGAGAGACGATAACACGTTGGGAGCACCGTAGCTGGCGACCAGGGGGTAGTTCTTGTGTGATTTTCGCTTGAAGTAATAAGAGACGACCCAGACAGGTCCAAGGACCCGCCTCCCTGTTCTTGGCATCGGCATTAGTGTAGTGAGAATAAGCAAGGCACATAGACTCACTGGTGTCGAAACCTTAATGCTGCACGTCTCCCAGAAGGCGCTCCTCCATGTGATTCGTGACAGCGGATTTCCCTGGGACCTCAGCGGGGCCTGTGCTAGTGGGCCTCAATTCCACGCGCCATCGTCGAAGCCCGCGAAATGAAAATTGAAGCCTGCATTGAGGCACGACGATCAAGGGTGTGACCTGGGGTCTCACAGCATGCAGCGCATGCTACAACGCCGCTATCGTCCGCGGGCTTAACAGCTCGCGTAGCAGGGAGGGAGAAGAGGTTGGGCAGGACGGACTGGACAGCAGGTTTTTGGAGAGCACTCGGGATGAAATTTTGGGTGCTAGCAACCGTCATTACGAAAACTGATGCGCCGGGGGTCCAAGGAATTCTAGTCGCATTATTCAACGTTTCTCAGCTCTAAAAAATTAAATTCCACGGCCATAACTCTCTGCTCGTGGACTATTACATGGTTGTATTGTTCTTCGAGCGTACGGCAGCCTAGCAATTTTTCGCGAATGCAAATTAATGATTGGCGGACGTATCGTGTAGACCACAATCCAATTTAAGACAGAACCCTGATACATCGATAGTATTCCAGCGTTGGACACTGCCTCGAAATAGTATAGAAGGCAACGAAACCCCGTAGGGCTCGGAAAATGACATTCCTCTAGATTATCTGCAGCTCGCAAGCGTTCTAGTTTTGAACAGAAGAATACCCACACCGCCTGCCATGAGTGCACGTACAAATAAACCGACTTCGTGGCTCGGGAACGGCGTAATAATGCCATAAAGGACTATGACGCGTGCGTTGCCATTTTGATCGCTTTAAAGTACGTACGTGGAGAGACTTTGCTTCGCAACTGGCTGATAAAGAGAGAACAAAGGAGCAAGTTACCGAGATTTTTGTCCATAAGCGAGCTGGCGTCGACTCCATGAAAATTGAAACTAATTTACAGATTAGCGCGCTGCAATAGAGTTTATCCACAAGCACAAGGAGATACCTGGAAATCCGGAATTACATGTCAACGACTGACCAAAACGGCGGATATGAGCCAGCAGCCTGGAATACAACTCACAACGAGATCTAAGTGCATCTCGAGCTTAATAGTAACGCACAAATCCGAGCAGGTGAAACGGGCGACTATAAATTGCCCTTTGCATTCCGTGGGGAGACGACTCCAAAAGTCCATCTTCGTGGAACTGCGGTGCAAACAAATGTTGTTTGATCTCGGGAAGAGTTTACTGGCATGCCAGCGACGGGTTCAGAGTTTCAGGAATATTTAATCAGATAGAAGAAGAAATCTCACCGATCAGCCAGAAGGACGTTCAGGTCTAGTTGTATCCCCAGTTACTGATAGATTGTAGATCGTTCAACTGTTCGTGCTAGGCTAACATTTTGTTTTTGGGCTACTCGCTGATGCGAGCTGGGCACGGGACCCAACGAGGCTTCTAGCGCATCCCCTGACCGCACCGATACGCGCTGACGCGCTCGCAGCTGAGTTCGATCAGAAACGAGAGTCCGACGTCAGACGCGCCTGTCAATACGGTAACACGATGCCTGTCTTCCAAAATCTATTGACTATAACCACACCTGTCCGCGACATCGTTCAAAACTTACTCGTATTTTCTGCCAAACAGCTGTACGAACCGGTGCGATCCTGACAGCCGCCAGAACACTCCAAAGACCGCAGCACTGGCTGGCTAGCAAAATCCCCCGGCCTGTCCCCTGCCAATTGCAAAATTAGCTCCGACGTAAATTTCGACAGTCCGCCCCGGAGGGATGGGATGGGATTGATCACCAGCGTGTTTGGCTTGGGAGTTCCTGCCTGATGGGGGCATTTGTGATCTGAGAATCGGATGGCTGATGATGGTCCATCAAAATGGCTGTATATGTGATCTTGGATCAGTTCGTGCCTTGGTTTGGAACTGGAGCTGTTGATTGATATCATCATATGCATCCGCGATATCGACGCGGCGCCTCTTGCATATCGCGCATTAATAATAATATTTGGCACGCACTCATTTTTTACTGGTTTTGTATTTGCCGAAACCAAATTGGGCAGGTAGGGTGGGGTTCGGTCAATTAGTAAGGACCCCGTTGGTTGTGTTGGTGGGCTTGAACCCGTTTGGACAATTGCTATTTCTATTGCTATTGTGGATTGCCAATTCGAATCACAATAATAATACGCATACGTACGTGTCGTAACGGGTACAACTGATGCATCCATCCAGAACATCACCGAGGTCCGAAATCAATAAATCACAGAAAAACGCGCCGAGTCCGTATCCGTATCCGTGTCCGAGTCCGAGTCCGGAGGGGATGGACCGCGCTAAAGCGAGCATATTTTTCTCGTTGGGTCTTTCTGCGTATGCATATGCATGCGGAGGCGGAGCGTGGTGAGAACGGAAAACAGAAACGGAAACGGAAACAGCGCCCAGCCGGGCAGAACCCCGCAGAGCCCCAAGCAAGTAAAGACGTGGTACACGAAACGGTAGTGGGTCCCAAGAAGACGGTGGAGAGGCAAAGACGAGACGGGTTCTGAATCGGAATCGAGCCTGGTTTATCTTATACAGTACACGTCTTTGTGGAGAATCTCTACCGCCGCTGCGAGTGGATGTAAAAATAGCGCCAGCTGCAGGATCTGCCGGCAGTTCGGTACTACATAGTGTATGTAGCTCGAAATTCGATGACGCAGAGGGTGGTCAATGGCCATCGCATCCCAATACCGACCGACATAGCCGCGTGCAGACAGGATGTGCGCATACACCCAGCGGTGGCGGAACCTCGTACGTGCGCGAAATAAGCGGCTTCGCGAAGCCTTCTCGCCCACCTGCCTGGATTCCTGGATCCTGGATCGGCCCAATTTAAAGATAATGATCCAGCTGATGGGATGGGGGCACGCACACGAGCAAAGAAGTCCCGAGAGAAGAGAAGGAAGCAAGGATGGGGGGAGGCGTTCGAACGTCATCGCATTTTGGGCATTCCCTTCTGGGGTGTGGTAGGGGGTGAAGTGGTTAACCCGGTGCGGACGACCCAGGGTGATGGAACTCTTTTTTTCTAGCCCAAGGCTCAGGCTCGACGAAGGTTTCGTACTGAGCGAGCTAGCTAGCTCGCGGAGGAAGGAAGGATGAGGATAATGCGAATGGGAACGCGTCTTCGCCGAGGGACTTCTCGCCTGAACATTAACGCCTGCAGTAATAGTAGTACACCATCGGAAGGCCGGCGCGGTGTGTGTGCACTGTGCCATGGGGGGAAGGAGGAGGAGGAGGGACCTGGACCAGGGACGGCTGAGGGGGATACACAGACGAGGTGCTGAGAAGGAGAAGGACCCGGCCTTGTGCTCGTGCAAGAAAGCACCGGTTCGCATAAACGGCGACCGTGCTGAAACCTCGAAGCACCCACCCACGAGCCTAGAGCGTCCGTCTCACGCTCATATGAAAGTAGGTGCATACGTAGTGGGGATTAGAGTTTCTTCTTCTTAAGAGAGGACTGATAGTGGGATTCGTTGCATTGGCGAGGCGTTAAGTCCAGCGACTGGAATCCGTGACTCACAGACAAAATTAATTTCGTACTGTGATTCAACGATTTGCCAGATGGATGCTCAAAGAGCTACCTGTGGCGTTTTTTTTCCGGCGTGGATATACCTATTTCCCCCCCGTACGTGCCGTACGTACGGTGATGTTGTGGGTATTTTTAGGGGACAAGAAAAGAAGAAGAGCAGAGGTGTGGTGCGTGTGATGGGATATGCGGTGTGCTTTTTGTCTCGGAAGCGGCGAATGTAGACGGTGCAGTAAGTATGCTATGGCTCGGAGAAATTGGCAGGTCAGATGTCATAGGCTGGAGAAGGCTAGTGTTTTTCTGCGCGGATCGCACAGTCGTTTACGACTGGGAACGCGTATAATGAAAGGGCCTGAGATGAGGTGGGGAAGAAAGTGGATCCAGACCGAGATGATGGCCTATCGGGTCGGCGAGGAAGCGTATCTGGATTCTGGAGCAGCGAACGGCGTATTTGTCAGACGCTAATAGATATTGGTGGAGAGGGGGGTTGAGAGAAAAAAAGAGCAAAAGGAAAGAGCCGATCCGTGTATAAATTTGGCACAAGGACAGGACAAGAAGAGAGCTGGCGCCGGGTTGGTAATTGACATTTGGAATGGATGGGTGGGTGATGTGATGAAAGAAGCACACGCACTGGGCGATGTCGAGTCTGCGAGTGGGTGGGCTATTAAAAAGAATTCGCGTCCTTCGATGGGTACATTTATTATTTTTGTTAGGATCAGCAATCCCCATCATCGAACGATTGATCCATAATTGAAGGGATCTGAGATGACGAGGGGGGAATTGATGGTGTTCAGGGTCGCTGTGATAAAGTTGTGTGGGTCGATCGGGTTGGCGGTTGTAATCGGCCTGAGAGGTGTGTCTCTCTTTGGGGGGGCGGAAGTAAAGAAGAGAGACAGAGACAGGCTGGAGCGAGGAACTTGGGTCCGGTGCTGCGGGTGAGGACACGATAAGAGGATAGATGGCCGTGTGATCCGAGGGCAGGTGCAGAGAGGCGGAGATGGGCAGGAGATTTCGGCGACTGAATGCGGGTGAGCCGCTGAGCGGCGTGTGACCGGAGGGAGTCGGGGTTTGAAAAAGAAATTGATGGTCCAGCACGGTTCGTTTTGGGCTGAGCGCTGGTTGAATTGAACAGCCATCAGTGATCTAGCCAACAAGCAAAGGATGCCCAAGTTTGGGTGAGTTGCAGTGCCCTTAAATACTACAGCCTCGCTGATATCTCATCATCTGCAGCGACTCAACAAAGTCCTCCAAGGAGGATCATCAGCCACGCGACAAAAAAGATCAGTCTGACGCCGTCATTGACCCTGCCCTTCGCTCTGTATGTTTTTTTTTTTTGACCTCTTTTCTGCCCCCAACGAGACTGCTGATGAACTATATAGTTGCCATCAAGCCCTTCAGGTGATAAGAAGCGACAGGAAAACGATACTTCACTTGTCAATCAGCCATCCCAAGATCAGCCGTCCTCCATGCCCCTACGTGTCGACCAGCTGCCGATGTCGTCTTCTCCGTTCGTGCTCCCTTTCTCTCTGGCTACTCCTCTTTTTAACGACACCTACGACAGACGCCGGCACCACTTTGACACCAGCTCGCACTCCCACCGTCCACCCTCCCCGCCACCACCCATCACCACCATGTCCACCACCAATTCCCACTCGCCGTCCCCATCAGTCGTTTCGGTGGACCGCTCATCAAACTCGACACCCCACATACGTCGATCACCTCCTCAACATTCAATGCAGCCAGCTGCCATGTACTCGTCATACTCCCAACACGATCCGCCTGTGATCCAATCAGCAAGGCATCACTACCCTTCGCCCCGCGAGCCTATAAACCACGGCCAGTACATATACGCCACCCATCCTCCCCCCTTTGACCCGCAGCCCCGCTACGACCAGCACCCCCACCACCCCGCCGACCCCCGCCAGCCATATCCCCTTCCAGCCCACTTCGCAGTAGCACCCATGTCGCACCAACAGCAGAGCATGCACGACTACAGGTCCAGTACCCCATCCCCGGCCAGCCCCCCGTCACCATCGTACACACCGACGACGCGGCCACCAAGCTCACGGACGGCATCCGCAGGAGGTGCTTCAACTGCTGCACCACCGACACGTCCACCTGGCGCAGGTCCAACCTCAGCCCAGGCAAAGTGGTACGTTCCTTCTCCCTTCCTTCTCCCGTTCATTTCCCGTGTAGGCTCATGACGTAAACCCCTTCCTTCCTTCCAGCTCTGCAACAAATGCGGCCTCTTCGAGCGAACCCACTCCCGTCCCCGCCCGGATCAATTCCCGCACAAGCGCGGCCCCTCTCCGCGCAGAACCTGCGCGGCCGCACGCCCCCCGGCGCCTCCTCCTCCTCCTCCACCAGCTGCCCCCCATCTCCAGCGGCGCGCCGTACCACCAGTACCACACCAGGCCATCACCCCCGTCAACGCCGGCGAATACAGCGGCCACGCCCCTAGCAGCACCACGCTCCCTGGCTTGCAGACCTGGCACGGGAACAGCAGCACTGGGCAGCAATGGGAACGTGAGCAGTGGCGGGCATAGCAGCCAGCAACGGTGGTGGTAGCAGCAATACACACACCATCACTGGACCTGGAGGTACCACCACCACCACCACCTCGAGCAATCACAACGGGGGCGGGGGCAGCGGCAGCGGCAGCGAGAGCCACAGCAACCCGCACAGCACCTCCAACTCGGCGACTGGCACGCCGCTCCTCGCGAACCGACGCCCCACGCTCGACAGCCCGCGCATGCACCACCACCAGCACGCGTCGTCCCCGCGGGCGCGCGTTCGACGAGCCCCTCTCTGCCCCGGATGGCCATCACGCGCACGGGAACGCGCCTGGCTCGCCGCCGTCGACGAGGCCGGGGTCTGCGAAGCAGGAGCCGGGGTCGGTTTCGCATACCCCGTCGCCTGCGGCGTAGTGGTGGACGTCTGGACCCCTACGAAGGCTTTCGAAGTTTCAATCATTCATTTTAATCAGCTTCATCTTCTTTCCTCTCTCTTCTTTCCTGCCCGTTGGTGCCTTGCTCTCTCGCCCGTATAAAAATAAAATTATGCTGTATACATTTTTTTGTTGTTATCATCCGTCCACCTACTTACCTTTCTCTCCTACCTATTCCTATCGTCCCTTCCGTACCCAGTAATCAAGTCGCTGCTTCCCGTCGTTTTAATCACCCACAACAACAACAACAAAAAGCTTTGATAACTCGTATAGGACCTTTTTTATTGACCTTTGCTTTATCCCTCTCCCCCTTCTTATCGTTTTATTACTTACCTATCATTTATCTATCTATTTCGACAGACCAGACGTACAACGACGCGCCTCCCCTACCCAAAGAAGTCAGAAAGCGCTCCGTGCCTAGCCGGTGCCCACATGTCTCTCGCCTATGCTAGGCTAGGCTGCATAGGGGTGTTCTTGGCATCCGCATCCGCATCCGCATCCGCAACCCGCACTCCCCGAGCCCGTGCCCGTGCCCGTACCCGACGTCGGCCGGCTGGGCTAACGTTCCTTCCCCCGTCACGCGTCGTTGTCGTTGTCGTCTGTCCCCGTCCCCCGCCGCCGCCCGTCCACCCGCTCCGAGTCCGACCAAAAGTTCCCCTCTATCTATGATTCATGAAGATTCAGTTGATCTGCTTCTGGCTCGCTCGATTATGTATACTTAAAATTATTAAAGTTAGCTCTTTGTACGTCCTTCTACCTCATCAACTCCATTCACACCACGCTTGCTTCTTAAAGTTCGAGTTCTTCGACCGCACCACCTGCCTCCGCCTCCGACATCCGAGCCCAAAACTCCAACTCACCCTCCCTCCTTTAATTATTATCCCCTGCTTCCCGCTTCTTGTTCATCTCGCATTGCATTTGAATTTCTTGGACTTTATCTCGCGTCAATGTATTTGTAGTCGTCGCTTATTAGTGTTAATTACTGAGGGACCCTCCTTCTCTGCTCTGCTCTGCTCTGCGCCTCGTTACCTACACCACTCGTTTATGTAGGACGCGGCCCGTTCTGTCCTTACTTACGCCTCCCTTTCGAGCTCTTTCTTGTCTTGCAGTCCCAGATGTACGGAAGGTTAATACGTATTTGGAGAATTGTACGTAGGTGTGTAATACATGCCATCTTGCGCCTCCAAAACTGTTCTTCCATTGAACGACCAGACCTTGTCCGCTCGAGCTCGAGCGAGCCGCGACCCATTCACTACTGAGCACTTTGGGATTTCCCCACTGATCGATGTCGTTACCTCTATTGATCGAAGCAGATTGATCAAATGCACGTTTGATCCGCCGAAACTGGTATTTGACCCGATCGCGCTTGCCTGCCTGCGAACGTCAGCGAACGTCCTACCAGAAAGAAAGAAATTGATCGCATGTGTAGTGGTCATGAGTTCGCGTTATACGTGATTCACACCGACCTTCGTACTGAAGCCCGAGTCCGAGTATACGAACTGCCGCGCTACTGCAGTGCTACGGCTGCAGTGCTTCCTGCATTAAGCACTTCTTTCTCAACTTATCATTCATTTCAGTTTCAGGATAAGCTCACGTCGATTTTTGCCGGTGGGTGGGTGGACGACGGTAAACTCTGTTAGGGTGGTATTAGTGATGCTGCCATTGCAAAATGGATGACGCGCAGAGCCTCCGGAAGTGCCTAGTACCTACGTACATACTTACGAACCTTCTTCTCTGCACCGCATGGGTTCCTCTCGATCTGTCTGTCTCAGTGTCTGTCTGTCCGCCACCGCCGCTTCTAAACCGCCTGTCAGAACGTACTGACTGACTTTTTCTTTTTTGCCTTCTGCATAATGAAGGAGTTCTAACGCTGAAGCACGCTTTTACGTGCGTTCGAAGTAGCTTTGGGCTTGGAAGGATCTGCGTGCGTCTAGACCACCCAACGAGACCTTCGTAGAGGGTTTTTCGACGGTCGAAGAAGGGCCGTTAATTATCGCGTCTCTATTGTTCTCTCTTGGATGCACCAGTCCAGGCCGAACCACACACAATACGAAAACGAAACGCCTCTGTCAACTCGCATCGGAATCCGGTGCCTTTCCTAATGGTTCAACAAAGAAGCGAGGCCAACATGCTCTGTGATTTAGGTGAGAAAGCTGCCTTTGTGATTCAGAAGTAGGACCTCTGACAACTCGCATTCGAGCTGCTTGGACCTGGCACAGCACACTTACTTAGGCCAAAAGACCAAGACCCTCACGTCAAAAAAAGAACCCGTCAAAGTGCACAGCAAGGGTGACCGTGATTGAACTATTCCCTCCATCGCCCTTGCCACGGAGATGTCATCGGCATGGCATGCATAATTCCCTGGGTAAGTCCCAATACGCAATGGGAACATGCAAAACAGCCCAGCGGTGCGAGTTAACGTTTTTTTGCGTACCTGGCTCCCATCGCCTCACTCCCTCGCCGGGTTCTCAGCATGCATCAGACCGCATCAGTTGACTTGCTGCTATCTTTACACGGGGTGATCACAAATCCACGCAATCCGCGTCCTCTGGTAAATGACGTGCGCTTGGCACGATGTGCCGTTCCAGGCCCTGCGTTCGGCATGCCTTTGCTTTATGTCCTAAGTCCTTCCTTTCCGTAAAACGAGCCGTCGAGCCCGTGCTCGGAGGTATGATGCGGATAAATATCTACCTCTTTCCATCGCCTCCAGAGTCGCATGATCTTGAATGGGCTCAACGTGTAGGGCGAATTACCCATCTGTAAACTATAATTCTAAAAATAGAACCAGTGAACCCCGGACATGGTTTGATGGTACGTCTGTCAGATCCAAAGCGAGTCCCATCCCACAATTAAAGTTCGTCTATGACTGTCTTTTGTTCCGTTATAAGCTCTCGGCAGGTCGGCCCATAGTGCGTTTTCTCACCAAAATTTAACGAGTGATTTTTACTAAAGCTTCCAGCGGCTTAAATTTTATTCGAGCTTGACATACGTTACTACAGCTGAGTCGACGGGCGCGACAACTACGTATCCAAACAAATTCAGCTCCCTTCTTCGAACGAGAGACGATCGCGAGAGTGTCGCAAGAACGTCCTGCTCGCGCCAAGTGACAGTATCGTAATACATTCCAGAAGCTGCCTGCGGCGGTTGATTGGCGCCTGCAACGAGGAATCGGAATTCTCAACATCGTTACACACACGCACACCATTCGAAGCCCTTATGTCGCGGAATTAAATGAACGAACCCACAGCCCGTAGACAGCACTTTAATTTCGCCTGTACATATGTACAATACATGATCACAACTCTATGTGACCGGTCAATTTTTCGAGTACCTTGACAGTTCTCGCTGACGGCCCGGGAAGAAGAGCGCCTCTATACTTGAGGAAACGGCTTGAGAAAGAAAGACCCAGGTTCTTCAGTCCATCGGTCGTGCTTCTATCCGATTGGAACCTGGAAGGCGATTCGCATGACCACATGCGATTGCTCATTTCCCCGATGCCCGAGCCTCCGGTTAACGAATTGCGTATAGGGTTGTGTGCAATGGAATGCTCGTTACTTGATAGGCAGCTCAGTCGGTAAATACGGGTACGCGCCTAGGCTGCAATTGGCTAGAGAAATGCAAGGCCAGTTTCGGTGCGACGATAATTGGGGGTGGTTCGTACCGGTTTCTCGTTGTGAAATGGAATTCCTATCCGAAATCGACTTGAAGCACGAGACGCGATTTATTTTTATGTTCATAAAAGGGGCGAAAGCCTGGTACATTTCCATTGGCGCATCTGATGGGTACGTAGAGACGCATCAAAAATAACTTGCCTCAAATATACCTGTGGGATAGACGGACGAAACGAGGCGCATCAGTCATCATAGTTCACATCGATATCATCAATGTTCTCCCGGGTTTGAATGTATTCTATAAACAGCATTAGAGATCAGATAATCAACAAAACCGTGTATGATCTGGGTGTATAGAGTTGCACTGCAATTATGATTTTTACGGCGACTTGAACCCCACTTTCAAGCACACAAAACGGCACCTGTTACTTCTTCAATTTGGTTTGGCCGGTGGGATTCAGAGCATGCTGTCGTCAACCAAATATCTGGTTTCAGTGACCCGGTGCTATCCCAAAATTAGCGGACTGGCTCGCGGACTCGACGGGTTTGAGGGGCATTTTAAGGGTCAGCGAGCTTGAGTCGGTTCGATCAGTAGGTTCTGATTCCCAATACGTATAATCTACCATAGGAGGGGCTCGAGATCTGGTATTCCTGAACGTAACTGAGAAAACACCCTATTATAGTCAACATAAATCTTGCCTTTTTCGCTCACAGAAATATACCGTCACGTTCGAACCAGGCATATCTGCTAAATGTAGGCCTTAGGAACCCGTTTGTCATGGACTATATATTTCGGACAGTTATGTGAAAAAGAATTTCACATTAATGGTACCCGGTTTACAAGTTCCTCCTTTCTCTAGCATTCCAGATATCAAAAAGCAAGTATGAATGCCTCGCTTTCAGAACACAAGCGAAGCACTGGAGCATTAGCGCTGAATCAAAAAAGGAAGATTCCGAATACTGTGTATTTGATACGGTCACGACATAAACATACATCGAAAACGTTGCGATTTTCGCCTTCTAATGATGGTGAATACCGTCACAGGCTGTTAGACGTCAGACACAATTTTCGACAGCACGGAAACCTGACGGAAATCGTACCGCGGCACGTGTGGCCTAAATATAATCGACCTTTGTGATGTTATCCTAGTTGAGAAGTTGGAACTAGAGTAGAGCGAGATTCGATTCCCAGCAACAAAAGCTCAACGAGATCGATAACGTGAAGCACGAGCCACGAGTTGGTGGAGAGACCCAATAAGCCCACAAGCCAAGTCGGTAAAAGACCCCCTTGAAGCAGTTCGAAGTTGAGTTGTCGGCGTTTTACTAGCCCAATTGTTGGAACACGACAGGGTGAGAAGTAACCATGTGCTGAGGAACGCGCCGTCAGCTAGTTATTGGAGATATACGGAATGAGTCACGTCGTATCGTACTTGCTGTCCAGCTTCCAGGCAGCACGGAGGAAGCATCAGCAAGAAGTCAATCCGGATCGAGATCATTTTCTCGCGGGTTCCAAATATGTCGTAAGAATTGGTATGTAAGAGGGGAGGTACAGATTTCTTTTTTCAGGCTTTTTTGAGCTTTCCTGTGTGTTCGAAGTTGGAAGGGTCGATTATCTTGAGATAGAAATTCCAACATTTTTGTTGCTTTTTAAGTTCACAATTAAGGAAAGTCATTTTCTATACGGGGCATAACCACTTGGATCCGAGTAATTAAAATCCTAGGGGTCTGAGGTGTTGCAGATCGCGTTTAAAATCCATCCCGCGTGAGAACACTCACTGACTTCTGCGGCCCCGTCGAGACACAGAGACGCAGGCTGAAAGTTACTGTTCGCCCGAGCAGTAGTTAGAATTTAGAAATTACTCCTAGTTCTCGTTTAGATTGATCTTGAATAATGCGAAAGGTGGAAATTGTTTGAAGGATTAGCAAGTCGACTTTAAATCAAAAAGAAATTCAGGTGGACTTGTGAGTAGAAGATTGACGCGTTGACGTCTTATTTCTCCAACCCAAAATACTTGTCGAATTGAGGTCGGTCGTTCCTTTCGAGCCTTAGCATAGAAACAAATTCAAAAGCGTCATCACCCTAAATTTTATTACTGTCTAGCAACGGATTTTTGCCTGTACCGACCAAGAAACATAGACTTTTAATAATCACATCAAGGAAACGGAAAACAGAAATAAAGGATCTGTTATAAGATCTATAGATATCTGTACATATGTAGTTCCAGACGGTGCTGAAGCGAAAACGTAAATCAACAATCGACCTTACTGGGCATCAAGATGTTTCAAGTCCATTCAAGACGACTGGGTCTTTCTAATGTTCAAATGAGTGACCAAAGCAAATCTTGTACCGTATCAATAATTGGGACGAATATTCATGTCTCCAACAGCCCGCGACCGTTCGAGCAAAGTGTAATATGTAGGTCACTATATTTTCTAGTTGAAAAATCCTCGTCTGCTATTCCGATATATTCGAAGATCATTTCGTGGATTGACTGTTGCTATTTATGGAGCTTGGACAAACGTGCGTTGCGCTTTGGGTCCGAAAGGAGGTTCCTGTTGAGCAGTGTTGAAGCTCGGGAGAAGCTGGTAATGAGGCAACTAAATTTACATCACGTATAAGAATGGCCTATCGATAAGAACCCGTTCTCGTTTCCTTCGAGAAGTACTCCTCGATTCGAAAACGACTATGTCTCTCAAGGACCGGCTCAAGAGCGTGTCTCTCATCTTCGCGTGTGTATTTATTTCATCTTACGAGAAAGCTATTCTCAGTTTTATTATAGCTGTGGGACGGCCCTATTTTCTGACGGTTCGTACTGAGTTGTCGGCTCGAGATCATTGGCTGATCTGCCTGATTTATTACAGGATATGCGAACAACATAATTGGCAGTGGTACGTGCTCTATCTCTAAGGAAAGACCTTCTTTTAAGAGACGACAACAGTTCAAACTCGTAAGGAAGCACTTGACTATTATTCGAAATACGAGTCTAATCGAACTTCAGTTCTGAAGAGAATATATGGGCCAGAGCAACTCACGGACCGAAATTATGGCAGAACATTGACCAGCATCGCGTTTGCGGGAACCGTATTTGGTATGCTGTTATTTGGTGAGTTTTGTCGCTCTTCCGAGGGTTTCCCCGTTTGACTCCAAAAAGGTTATCTTTCAGATAAAATGGGTAGAAAATTTGGCATGGTATGTATTCATATTTCGGACGACTTCCGCAGCAATTTAGAATGTGCAGATGACCGCAACGGGCATCGTAGTTGTGTTCTCGGGCCTTTCAGCTGCCTCATCTGGCGCACATGGGAGTGTGGGTGGACTTTTAAGCATGCTAAGCGCAATGCGGTGGCTAAATTACAGCTCTGTCGCGAAACCCGGCTAATTGCCATATTCTAGATTTTTTCTCGGTATTGGCGTTGGAGCGGAATATCCCTGCGGGTCAGTGGCGGCGTCAGAGCAGACGGAAGAGCCTGAAGTAAGCAAGAAAGCCCAGCATCGCTGGTTTGCTCTGGCCACCAGTGAGGAATTATATCCGTTATTCTTTAGCCTGCTTACAAAGTGGGTTTCTACCGAAAGATGCCATGATTGATTTTGGATTCGTGGTTTCCGCATTCGTTCCACTGGTTCTTTTCTGGATGTAAGTCCTACTTTAACCCTCCTGCGGAATTTATTGTTGATCATATATTGCACAGTTTCGGTGAGCATCACCTTCGCGCTGTCTGGCGACTTTCCCTTGGACTCGGTGTCATCCCCGCTCTGGTGGTTTTCCTTTGGCGTCTCAATATGGTGGAACCGACACGTTACAAAAAGGATTCAATGAAATATGCGCGTATTCCATACCTTCTGATCATCCGTCGGTACGCCGGTAGATTGGCGGCTATTTCCTTTACCTGGTAAGGTCTGTCTTGCACTGGAGGAGGGAAAACATTGTCAATCTATTTTCAGGTTCCTCTACGACTTTATTAGGTGCTTTCTTATTCATCTACTGAATGCCCAATTTTTACCTCCCCACATTACAGCTACCCAGTAAGTCACGGCCAAATATATCCAGGTCACCGAATATCTGATGCTGCTTAGTTCGGAATATACACGTCTATTATTCTTGACCAGTGCGTAGTCTCGTTAATGTGTAATATTTCCTGAATTCAAAAACGACTTAGGGTGACTGGTGGGTCCGATTCCCTGGTCATAATTTTCGGTTGGGGTGTTGTCATAAAGTACGTGCTTCAGAGACCAGTCTTATATAAAAGAACTTATAACGCTCCTTATATTTATAGCTTATTCTATATGCCTGGAACCATCGGCGGGGCTTTTGTGGTCGACTATCTAGGCCCGAGATATACTATGGTATGTATAACGAACAACATGACTTTAATTGCTGATAAGCGTCTAGATTTTGGGTCTTTTGATCCAAGCTGTTTTTGGATTTATAATGAGTGGTTTATATGCGACGTAAGAAGAGTTTCCCTGATGACTATATATCCTGATTTTTGGTCCAAAGGCTCACCAAACACATAGCAGCTTTTGCTGTGAGAGTACTGTATTCCCCTCTGAGCTCGTTCTTACCTTACTCAGGTCATCTACGGTATATTCCTCACTTTTGGAGAATTTGGTAATTGTCTCTTGAAGGCCACCGATTTTAAGTTTGACGATCACGAACATAGGTCCTGGCAATTGCCTTGGGTTATTGGCTAGTAAATCGAGCCCGACAGCAGTTCGCGGCCAGTTCTATGGCATAGCCGCCGCCATCGGCAAGGTCGGCGCTTTCGTGGGTACATGGAGTAAGTTCAGCTTATTCGTTGTCGTGTTCACCTCTAGGCTAATTACCGGCACAGGTTTCCCACCAATGATAGAAGGTAAGGCGTACTACTAGAAGACATCGATATCAACTATTTATCTCATGTTTAAATCTAGCCTTCGGCGGTGCCGATACTGCACGGGGAAATACTGGCCCTTTTTGGGTTGGAAGCGGTACGTCACTTCCTCGCCTACCAGATTGGGATCCTGAATGGGCCCCGTTAAATGTATGCAGCAATGGCAATACTAAGCGCAATTGTCACTTTCTACTTTGTCCACCCAGTCGATACCGACGAAATGGTACTGGAGGATCGCAAGGTGTGTGGCAGTCATGATTAATTGATCTTTCTAATATTCTGGTCATAGTTTCGAGAGTATTTGGAGGCCCACGGGTACGACACCAGTGCGATGGGTTTACCAGGTGCAAATACGACAGAGAAATCGTCTGTGGACGATTATAACGAGAAGGTCGAAGAACCCAACGTGGTTTAGATGACCTGGACGCTTACTCTTGAGTTACACCTCCAGCGCTTGGTGTCATGACGAGTCACGATCTCTCCTTTCTTTCTGACGATTAACGATATCATCATTCAATTTTTGGTCATTGATAACAGAGCTTTTGACTTGGGCGTGTTAGTGTGAATCTGAGGGAAGATTCACACCCTCATCAGTGCGGGCTTGATTTACAGTTTGGAAATCAAGGATTCACATTTAAGTGCTGTTCCTTCGAATCTGAGTTATGTGTAAGTCAACAAAGACAATAGTCGTATCTTAAGGAGGAATTAAGAGGGACTGAGCTGACGTTCCGCTAGACAAACTTGAGCAAGTAAGTAATGAGGCCAGAGGCGTTTCGATGTTAGTTGGAAAGGAAAGGCTAGAGCGTCATAACACAGGGCGGAGCCCACTCAAGTCTCAGCAACCTCCTCGTTTTGAGCGGTTGCTATCTATGAAAAAATCCAACCACGTAAATCGCAATAGCAACGGTGATGAAAGACCTTGTTACCTCGACGCCTACCAGTCGTTTTGAACTCCTATCCGGTGTCGTTGAAGGGAAGCTCAGCAAATACGAAGGAGGGGAAGTCGTCCACGAAAGTAACGTAGTCACTCAAAAGAGAAATGGAAACTTAGACGCAAGGTCAAGCGAAGCCTATGAAATTATTGACGAAAACGAACTGGTGCAGGCGTCGGTTAATTTGAGGCGCTTTCCCTGTAAGTGTAAGTGTAACATATTAAAAGCAATGGTGACGGTGTAGGAGTACCCAAAGACAGATACCTCAAATCTCCCGCCCAACAGACGCTGCCACTCGTGCCGACCAGTCACTCATGTCCACACTCCATCCCTCCTGCCATTCAACAGACGTGCTGAAAACTGTAATTCAATCCAGATTCATAGCCCAACTATTCATGCCCCCAGGTCGCCGCCTAGACTAGCGTTGAACTATTTCAAAGAGCTGGAGAGAAATCGGTCGACGCTCAAAGACCACAAGAAAGCGCAATCGTAGGATGTGACCTGGCAGTATATATGCTGGCCACAACATCGTCCAAGGGCGAGTCTTGTGTTGTTATTTGATTGAGAACAGATGACGCAGATGTTCCGCTGAAGGGACACGAGTGATGGGCGGACAAGGATTTGAGCTATGAGGATAAAAGATAGGTCGAATTTGGACCATAATAGAATAGCAATGTGGCATACTTACATGAGAAATGACATGTCGACATACGACGTTTAAGGCGCAGTTCGAGCGCAGGAATGAACCCATATGTGACAGCCAGGCCTACGTTTGTAAGGATGACAATATAAACAATCGTTGGCCAGAGATTCCAGGGAAAACCAAGTCCTGAAGTCAAGAAAAAATGGGCAGGGTACATCGACATCGACTCGGATGCATGAAGTAAGGAGTCAGACCAAGTCCGTCGCTGTTGCATGCGTATCGAAGTCGTGGAGAGTCAGAACAGTAAGGAAGCGAGGGAAGGTCAGTCAGTCAAAAATTCCTCGAGAAGGAAAAGAAGGAAGCTCCGACTGGGACGATGGGAAATTACATCAATCATGTAATTTACAAGTAGAGCGTGATTCGGCCGGAGACCCGTTCCCCACACCTCTACTTACAACGAGCACGACGCTCATGATAATTATTTCCGTAAGTCTGGTCCGAAAGTGCTCAGTTACTCCCCTTTGACTACACATTCCATGTCAATTGACAACTGCTTACGGGGTACCAAATTCGGTTAGCTTTTATTTTCCCTCGGACACCCAATTGAAAAAAAGTACGGTAAAATAAAAGATTCATTTGCTACAACTCCCTGAGCACATCGCAAGTTGACCGCAATCCAAATCCTGATAGCACGTTTTCATCGGGTCAACCCAGCACCACGACGAGAATACATTATTTTGACTAATCGGTGATCGGTATGTGCAATACGCCCAGCAGGAGTGCGGGTAGACGCCCGTTCCGCAACGAATTAGGGCGGGCGGAAGGAAGGCATTCGAGAGGGAAACAAGAAAGAGTAATCAACACGCACCATCTGCTTGAATTGAACAAACAAAAAACGCTGCAGAACATCCCCTCGAGCTGAACGTGCGCTCGATCTGCGAAAGCAGCGAGTCCATGGTCCTGATCTGGTCCACCTCATATTTAACGATGAATTCGAACGGGTGCTTCTTCGTCGCAGACTGTTCGATTGAATTAATTTCGGTTGACATTACACAGACATCGAAGTCTTGTGGGATGAGGCGCGTCGCGATGCAGACCTAATTCGGATGGTTAAGTGAGATTGCGTGCAGAAGGGAGGAAATGAGAATAAAAGACACCGTTTTCGTCAGCGAGGATGCCGTTGAGTCTTGATGATGCAGTGCGACCATCCAGTTGGGACCTTGCAGCTGATAGTCGCGCATTTCGCTTTTGATAACAAAGGGTTCACAACGAAAGAATGATGTCAACACGTACAACTCGGAGATGACTCAAACACGAAGGCGCAGCGTCCACGTTTGGCTCGGCCTCGATGTCTTTTAAAGCTTTTCGTCCTCTTCTTTCTCAGACTTTCGGAGGCAGGCGCAGCTATCACTGACCGATGAACGACACTCAGCTTTTATTGCGTCCTCTCAATTAAAAAAGGGCTTACTTTGTATCTTCTCGACCTTTCGGTTGCGGCTGTATGCTCATGACCTTGGTGTCTTTGGGCCAGAAGCTTTCTACAAGGTAACGGTAATTTGTAGGAAATTAAAAATATTGATACTTAAAAAGACATACCTTGATGTTGACAAAATATTGAACGTGTCACACCTGACCGCACAAGTACCGAATTACAGCGTCCGCAGTCTGGAGAAATATAAGTAACATCAAAATCCAAATCCTAGACGCGAAGGCGAGAATGAAATGAAATACCTTTTCTTATCCATGGCTTTCTGCTTCATCTGCAGCTTCTCCTCGTCGACCTTCTTTTTCTGAATCTTCTGCTCCCTCCATTCCTTAGCCAGCGTGTTCTTCTCCATCGCTGCCATGCTGTTCGACGTCTAAAATTATGACTAAATATTTGCAGATAATAAGTACGACGAGAACAACATACCTCGCTGTTCTCTCAAGCGCTAACTCCTTCCTTCATAATCTCCGCCACATGGCACTCGCTTTCAGCGTTGCCGCCCTGGCTTGTCTAATAGGCAACATGAGTCAAATTCCAATTGCAAAGAAACCTATGGTTCGGGCTTACCTGATGCGTTTGTTACGTTGTCGCTGGGTACAAAATCGCTGCTGAGGATGTCATCCTCTATTGGTTTTCCAACAGTGAAATTATCTATGCCGATTTGTCAGCTGAGAAACAGGGGATATGAGGGAAGACGAAGCGCACGCTCATCACGATTCACGACGCATTGACGGTTCGAGAAAAGAGAGAAATGTGACTGTCACGAATGACGGACGTTGCGCGCACTGCTGCGGCCGGACTATTTTGACGGGGGTGCAAAATTTAATGCACGTTGTTTGAATTTTGACACGGATTTTGCGAATGGCAAAATTCAATCAAAACTTTCCAATTTCCCTTACGCAAAATGCAAGCAAAATTTTGAATGTAGATTATATTTTGCCAATGACAAAATTCAAAATTTCCCTCCCATTTTCCCGAAGGCAAAATGGAGGGAAAACTTACACTGTTACTGGAATTTTGTGAGAGATCTAAATGATACATTTTCACCCAAGCAAAAGAATGGGGAGATGTTAAATTTTGTCTGCATTTTGCTCCCTGGCTAAATTCTAAATTTAGGGCGTGGTCAAAATGATTCACTTCGCCGAGTCATTTTCCTTGCATTTTGCTCTCGGCAGAATGTTCTCTTTTGCTCACATTTTGCGCAAAGAAAAATGTCATGGCAGAATTAATCGCGCGCTGAGCGAGGCGCAGACCACTCGCCGGGCGTGTCGTCCGTCGCTGAGCGTTCAAGTGGAAACAATTACAAATTATATTTGCATCACATTTTCTCCATCACTAGTTTCACTCGACTAACTACTTAGTCCACTTTGGTCGTAAATCATCGCCGGCAGAGCGTGCCGCTGGTGGCTCGTGGCAAACTGCGCTTTTACAATAAACGGGTGTATTAATTATTCTTGTCTGAATGTCCTACAAGATAGCTAGAGACAAAGAATGGCGCTGTCACTCTCGTTTCAGAGCGAATTACGCCGACAACGGTGACTTTGCGGCGACTCGTCCTGCAGATCAAACGTCGATTAGTTCCGCGACGTAATAAACTGGTTTCCCTTGCTAGAGCCTCCCATCTCCGCTCCATATTTCCAAACCCACGTCCAGTAGAACATCGGCCCACGACCCTCAACTAGTGAAGCGGTGTTGACGACGTCTTGCAATTTCTTTCGCAGCATGAGGGACCTTTGAAGCAGAGGAACGTGAGTGAAGAATAAAAAATAGCAACAGAGTACTTACGAATCCCCGTAAGTTGGTCTCCATCCCTCATCGAGGGCAGAGGTACCTTTTCGCGATCGTGCGAGCGGTTGAATCGGTAGTGCACGGCGATCGGCGGCCCGGGAAACACGTGAGCGTTTGGACGACCTGTCGATGACTGATGACGATATTGGATGTTCGTTCATTGTGCTCGTTTATTCCCCTGCCTTTTAGATCACATCTGGATTGACGAAACGAAGGTATCGGCGAATGAAAGGGTAAGTACAACGCACTCGACATACCTTTCGACGACTCTAACCCTTCTTCTTCTTCTCAGGTCCCAATCTTGCCAACAACCACAAATTGGCGACTTGACGGCGACAGCGCATGCTTCCGAGCTCCCAGGTAAGTCGTTTTGATCGTCTATTCACGTTGGCCTCGCGTTGACCTCGCGTTTGTTTCGTTCTAGGTGTCCAGGTGTCGATAAGACACTGAATTTCAAAGGGGTAAGTACACGAGTTCCGACGATTGGATGATACGAAAACTCACTAAACTTGACGTTGCACACAGCTTCGTTCCTTAAGGTGCAGCCGCGGCTGCAACAACACGTACGGGAGGGAGGGAGACAGAAGGGTTGGCCACGCGAGTCAAGGACGACGAGACGAGCGAGGTAAGCCCGTCCCAGCCTCAACACCGGCGCCATAGAAAGCTGACCCTCTCCCCTCCATAATTCCAGGCCGACTTGGGGAGAGCACCGACAGCGCTCGTCGAATGAGGAGTACGAGCACGCCCTACCCGAAGGCAGGTACGTGTTCCCTTTTTCTCATTACCCGCGCCGGTCCTGACAACCCCCATTCTTCCTCTCTCCTTCTGCACCTGCACCTGCACCCGTGCCTTCGCCTTCGCCTCCGTCTGCACTTCCACTTCGCCTTTCCTCCTACCCCGTTGCCTTTGTCCTTGTCTCCCATCACAGTCCCTCCGTCCCCGCTCTCCCTCTCTCCGCGCATGTGTCACTCCCAAAACGAACGACGACAACGGCGACGACTTCAACGACTGAAATAGTCGATACCGCTGTTCATGAAAGGACAGCGGCCTTGATGTTCCAGCTCGACTGCCAACTACCCCGCCTCCACCTCTTGCTGCAGTTCGCCGCGGTGCTGCCGGCGTTGCATGGGGCGCCTTTGTCTTCCTGAACGAGCACGCACGGGTACGGACTGGCCAGATATAGGACCCAAGGGGTGAATGCGAGAAGGGGGAGAAGGAGGAAAAAGAAAAGGAGAAAGAGGGGAGAGGAATCGCGATTTTGGTATGTTTTTGTTTTTTTCGAACCTCCCGAGCTGTTTTACCATCGCTCGTAGCTCATGTCGTATGCCATACCGGCACTCGCACTCGCATTCCCAATCACGTCGACCCATCGAACCCAGAAACCAGCTTCGAAGACACAGCAGGAGGGAGACGAGTGGAAATCGTCGTGATCGCCGTCCGTGCGAGTGATGCTTCAAGCAGTGTGTCTTGACGATTTGGAGTCGGGTTTGGGAGGCTCGGGGAGGACGAGCGAAGAGTAGGTGTAGGTTGAGGTGTTGATGGGGCTGTGAGTTCTGCTGTGAGTTTTTTCTGCGTTTTCTTCGACCTTATCTTAATTTAATTTAGCGCAGCGTGGGGCGTACGCCGCGGCATGGGGGATGTGGGTGCTCGCGTTCGACACACAAAGGTGGATGGATGTACTGGCAGGTGCTACAGGAAAAGACGGAGCCATAGCGTTGGCATCCAAGTGGGTGAGGTTCGAGGACGACTGAAAAACCGTGAGTGAGCATTTGTCGACAATTTGAACTGGTACTCACGTTCTTCTCCAGATTTCCTCGTCATCGACTCCATTTGACAATGTGCTCGCGGGATGGTAGATGGGGTGCTAGATACGGGGTAAGCACGAATTTGAACACCCCAAACAAATATATCCTCACATTCATTGTTTCTTCCAGCTCCTCTGCCTTTTTAGCCCTCACGACGCCGGTGTCGAATGCGAAGCAGGCGCTTGTTCGTGCCCTTGGTGGTGTGCGAATCGTGCCGCGGGAGGGTGTAAGCTTGCCTGTTGCGCAGCTCTCCTCTTCGAGCCTCCCCCCTACTCGCTGCAGTGCGGCTGCACGGTCCTCTGCATCGTCACACCCGCCCTGTCGGTGTACCACACTATCATCCTATCGTATTTATCATGTTTAGATTAGAAATTAAGAATGAAAAGGACTCACCAACGATGCCATAGACCTTCGTCAGGTCGAATTTGACGACAATGTCGGAAGAGCGAGGAAGTTCGTCCTACAGATCCGCCTCCAGATCGCGATTTCATTCTCAGTGATCGTGTGAAATTAAGGAAATCTCTTCCTCCATGTCACACGCCGGGTAACACTCGAATCCGACTTGATTCAACATCTCCCTTTAGCGCTTTAGCACTCGATCCAACCTGACGTAGACCTGTAAAACATTGGTGAGTCTCTTTTTCTCATATTCAATTTCGAATATTTACCTCTGGGAGATGTAGACATGATAATGCGTGCACTCTGTCGTGTGCCTCTACTCTTGTTGACAGATGTCGGCCTACAGTCACACACGCTGCGACAATGTCGCTTCACGTTGTAAACCCCACCTCAGCGTGCGCCGACAAATTCGGGTCTGGTATGGGGCAGAGCGGCAATGGGAGACCGAAGCGCAGGAGGAAGACGAAAGCACAGACAGCAGAGGACGATAACAGACCCAAAGCGTCGAGAAACCGACTGATCTGTTCAAAGGCGCCAATCACCTCACTCACGGAGAATTTAGGGCTTCAGATCAGTAGCCATTAATGCGGTTGATCTCCGCATTCAACCATTACCTCACCACCAGCGTCGCTCGCCAAATGTCAAGAAAATGTTTGGTATGTGTTAAATTACTAACATTTAAAGTTTTATTACTTACTTACTGACTACGTAGGTGCTAGCGATGCAATACATATTGTAAGCCCATCACTTCAAAAGTTGGTTTGGTGTGGAGCGGGGCAGCAAGGGGAGACCCTCGAGGTGTGTGGCGGAATAAGTGAAAAATATCGACTCACTCCGCTGATCTCCTTCCTCCTCCTTTTTATCTCTTACTGACTTGTCACTGAATGCTTTTCCATGCCCTTCTCACCTTTCCAGCTCCCCTTTCCCCAACTGGAAGACGATGTCATAGGGCAGCAGCATCGTGGGTGCTGCTGCTGGCTTTGCTTACGGTGAGTTTCGGGTCTCAGATAAGCAGCCGTCAAACACTGTTATCTCCCTTGACCACCACCCACCACCCATCTCTCTTGTACTTATTTATTCAGTCGTTAAGATATCGACATGTATATTTTTCTATCTACCTATGTAGAAATTTTTATTGAAAGTTCTTAATAATATCTTTTTACTTCTACGTCCATCGAGGTATGAGAATCACCAGCTGTCGAGGAATGGATACACCCTATTCCATCTTTCTTCTCATCCGAAAACCCATCAACCCAATCTCCGCATAAAACAGACAAACATACCCCGATTATCCTCAAACCCCATCCGCCAAGCGGCCGGACCTCCAAGTGTACCATTGAGTTCCTACCCACACAGCGTGACTCAGACCTCGATCGCGGACTTGAACTCGCTTCGCCCCCGCTTCCCACCGTGAGCGCCTCCAGCTCGCATCCATTTTTCATGCATCGACCCTCAAAGCGAGGGGGCAAGTGACACGCTTCGTATTGTTGGTACCTGAGTATAAAGCCAGCAGTTAAATGACAAGCTTTAAGTCATTGTTAATAATTCAAAGTTCAACGGTTACCAACAGTTTCTTGTCATTTTGAGGGGCGGGACGCTCAAGAGAATGGTTGAGAGCGGACACCAACAGCGTTTGATGTTACAGCCCAGAGCTTTCCGTGTGCCCTCCAGCAAACTCACCTAAGTAGCTTGATAATGTCAGTATTTTGTTACATTCATATGGCTCGTGCTGACCTTTATACAAGCTTTGCTATTTGCCCACCTGGCGTCGGTCGCTCTGCCCGATCGTGTCATTGAAACCTGAGCGACAAATACTCGAGATCACAGAGCTTCTTGGGATCCCCGTAAGCCGGTTTATACGTATGCTATGAACTCTGAAAGCTTACGAAAACCTAGCATTCTGTTGAAGCTCTCATGGTTTGGCAGCACCTGCAGCATCACCACACATAAACTTGCAAATGCTTCACGTTCGATAGGGAATATCGTCCATGTTACGAGCCTGCAAACAACCCAAATAAGTCGTTTTATACATCTATATGGCGATTCGTACAATTTACAGGTGTCTTCAACAAGCCTTTCACCCCAATGATGCGCAGTCATGTTTCATGGCGGTTGGTGAGCGGTTGAAGGAAGGGTTCGTAGTGCGAGGCTGCAAATGATTTTTTCGTGAGTCTCTTGTCTTTCCAACACTACATTCGCCACTTACCGTGCCTTGGGTGATCTCTGGTCATCGTCCTTGCAGCTCCATGCCACCTTCCGCTGCCGAGAACGTCCGGACTTCACAGCGCCTACTGTACCTCCTGGCCTTCGGGATGGTCTCGACAGGTTTGAAGGCGGAGTACAATCGCATAACAGAGCTGCAAGGCAAGCTGGTAAGTATTTTCACTGAGGTTTTTTGATTTTTTTTGACTTACCGAGACCCAGAACTTCACCTCCATTTCCGTCTCTCGAACCTCGACAGTACCCGTACCGCCGCGAACGTTCAATCACAATGAATTCGGGCTCAAACTGAGTCCAAATTCTCGGAACTAGCGATAATGGGTTTGCATAATACGTCTCAGCGAGGGGGGTGATAACTGTCAGAGCGGGGAGAAAGTAGTGGTAGCGGCTGGAAGCGACGGAGGCAGCAAGGTTAGGGGGCAGGGTCGGCGTATGAGCAAGGGCGAAGAGGTGAGGCGAAGCGAGTCATGTAGGACTCGCTTCACGGGGTACCCGACGAGTTTTCGGCACCTTGGGTCTGGTGCTGCCGCCCTGCACAATTGGGGTCCAGGGACAGGGAAGAGGTATTGACAGGTATCCGAAGGCGAAAGCGGCAGGCTGGCGATGAGTCAGTAAGTGGTTAGCGGTGGGGAAACAAACCCAGCAGAACGAGTCGAAAACCTCGACTCGCTCCGCGACGTACCATATGGGTTTCCCTCACAAGGGTCTCCCATGCCCATTTCCCACTCCATATCCCTCAACCCAATGCATGTCCAGTAGAAAGTCTGGGGTGACTCGGGTGAGGGTGGACGATGTGGCGCGACTTCCTTTGCGGCGTGTAGGATCTAAGCAGAGAAAGGTGAGTATAGAATTTAAAAAAAAAAAAATAGCAATTTGAAATATTTACAAATCCTCATAACTCAGTCTCCATTCCTCAATGAGAGAGAGGCTGGTGTTCGCAATGTTCGATCCCCTTCTTGCGTTCGTTCGGTTTTCCAAGCTGTGGGGAGGGGTTTGGCTGTAGGCTCGAAGAATGAACGCTGCGAAATGGGCGGGTGGGCGTTAGCTGCGAGGCCCGCGTTAGATGGTTAGAGGAGGGAAAACGTACCAGCGTGGACAGTCTCTGTGCGCGACGACCCATCCGTCGTCGTCGTCGTACTCTTCCTCCTCCTTCTACTCCGCCTCCTCGTATTTGCGGCTCCCTGGGATCGAGTTGTTTGCTACCCGCGTTCACTCGTTCGAGAAGACGAAGACGCCCCCCTGCGACGTCAGCAGCATCGCAGTGAACCGCTGGGGCGGGGGCGGGGGCTTTCGAGACGAGCCGCGGGAGGTGGAGGCGGGGTGGTTGACCGAAATGGGAGCTGGGGTACAGACGGAGACGAAGGTGAAGGTGCAGGTGCAGGAGGAGAGACAAGTGGGGGTTGTCAGATGCGCGAGGGCGATGAAAGGAGGAGAGTATATACCTGCCTTCGGGTGGGAGGTACTCGTATCCCTCGCTCGACGAGCGCCGTCTGTTTTGCTACGAATCGACCTGGAGTGGAGGAGAAGGAAGAGAGGTGGGGTTATCTTCCCGTGGCGCCGACATGTAGAGTTATTCAGCGAGCGCTCACGTTCTCTGGTCATGCTCTTCTACCGCATGTATCGCAGCCTACAACGAGCCCTCGTCAATTCTTCAAGAACACAAGACGCGCCACCGAGAAGCCAATCAGCAGTCCTGTACTTACTCACAGAAAATATGTCTTAATATTGATAATAAGTTTCCGAGTACTTATTATTTTTACTCACAGCAAATACATCTCAATGAGCTGAAGCCAGCAGTGTGATAGTGGAATTTTTGATTTGGCCCAACCCATCAGGCATTTTCACAAAGTGCCTCGGATTCGGAAGCGTTGCCAAATAAGTTCCCGCGATTCGGATTTATCGGACGTCTATTATTAGTATTAATTTGGGTCGTCTCTGAGCGCTTGAGCTCTAATGGTTGAAAATAAATGCCAATGAAGAGACTTTAAGTTTCCCGTGTAGCAGTAGTTGACCGGAATCCCTCAAAACTCTCTGATTTGCGGATATGTAGAAATTTGAAATTAAAATTGTGAATATTGCTAAACATTAAAGCTGAAACCATTTGTAGGAGTGAGAAGCATTGACAAGCGTGAGGTACAGTTCACGCTCGTTGACGCTGGGAGCACAGCACTTGCTGGCACCGCTTCCTCTTCTCTGTCATCACTCCATATCGTCCCATCCCATGGGTCATGTATCATCGCTCTCGCCCTCGAGCCTCAGCGAGGTTGAGTCATCGCCGATGTCAAAGTCTGCGGGTTACGTAGGCCACAAGCTACAAACTGTGAAGTACCATTCCTGGAATGAAGGGGCGTGGGTGTGGGTTCATAAATGGTGTGGAGAGTGAATCTGTAATAGGAAATGAACAGGGATAGGCGAGGAAGCACGCCGAGTCACAATACTCGAGCTAACACGTACTGGTTATAAGTACCAAGGGTCTCTCCTCATGCCGCTAATTCCACCACCGAGCTTCATGAGTCAACAGCGACTCCTCAAACCGTGTGCGAAAGCGTCGGTTATAGATTCATTGCCAGACAAGTTCCAAAGGTGGTTAAGGTAATAAAAGCAGCCCAAGTTGTGACACTCGAACTGATACGTACCGTGTGAGCCTCCCTGATGTAGGGAAAGCTACCTGATCTTTGAGATGTGCACAGCGTTGCTTTCGCGTGAATCGTGTCCATAATCGGCCTACACCTCTTCGCAGGGGAGAGGCACATGGCGGGCGATGCTTTGCTGTGGCATAATCTATGACCTATCGACCCAGTGATGATATTGTCGGCGGTCGCTGGTGTATCTACAGGCCATCAATTGGGTATTTTAGTTGTAAAAATGCTTACTTACATTTGAATTTGTACTTACCAGCATAAAGCCCCAACTCTAAAGTACGCAGTTGCAGCTAAAAAATCAAAGACAAAAAACTATATTGAAAGAAGACAGGAGAACATACGAGGCGCTAGGGCCAAGACGACTTCATACAAGGCGTCGGGTTTTCAGGGTGTGAAACCACCTCGTCGATCTTTTGACGGAGCCGGAACTTGAACACAGTGCGAAAGAAAGTAGCGACAACGCTAGGGAAAATGCAGGGGCAGAAGCGGCACACTTGATGCTCAACATCGTTCGAAATGGAAAGGCGACGGGCAGGGCAAGCAGAGGGTCGAAACGGTGGATGCAACTCATTCAGAGTCATTGCCAATGCCGCTGCTAGTTCTCCAATTGAAAATTCACGTGATCGGCGGTCCGCTGCGCTTGTTCACTTCACTTCCTGAGTTCCTCTCCCTCTCACCTTGTTAGCGCTCATCATCGTCGCTCAATCCGACCCGATGGAGGCTCGGAACATTGTTGGTGAGCTTTTTTATATCTTAATCACGATCCTTTACGCTAACTATTATACTAAGATATGGGAACACTGTGTTGACCTGCCCTCATCTCGACCCTTCGCAGCAATCATCGCCATCCAGCACGTAACCGCCGATTAGGCATTGAATCAGGCACTCACGCCCCAGATCTGCACCACCACCGACGTCTCTACCCTTACTATGCACACCAGCACACAGCTACACCCAAAGCCGCCATGACGACAAGCACATCGAGGACAACGACTGGAACCAGTCCTATGTGCACATTATGCGGGACATCATTCCGGATCTTGTTCAGCAGAGACATGGTCGGGGCGAAGGTGGGCAGGGCAAGGAAAAGAGGAGAGGCGCGGGTGGGCAGCGTTGAACGGACGTGCCAAACTGAACAACGTCATCGTTGCCCTTTCCCCGCCTTTCTCATAGGCACTGAACGGGCTCTGGATATGAATGCGGTAGGTGGGGCTGATGATCTGAGAGGTCGGTCGAGTTTTATCAATATATGTCTTTTTTCCCTCCTCGTTCTTTTACATGTCATTTTTTCGTTGTTTTTTCTTTCATCTATCAAAACCTTGTACTGACTTCTTTATATTCACCCCCCAGATCGCAAATTCCCTTCATCTTGATCCCCGGGCCCAAGGTTCACCCAATAATTTCCTCGTCGCTGTCGTTGATAGCACAGGAGCATCAGGTCTGCACATCGCCCTGCCCGTCCGGCCCACCCAGCAGCGGCAAGAGCGACACTACGAACGACGCAGAAACAACGGAAATTGTCGTGGGCATCGAGGACGTGACGTGGAGAAGATACCGCAGATGTGCAAGAACACCTCAAGCTGCAGGTTTTAAGTTCAACTATGGGGAGCGTGAGCGTAAGTGGAGGAGAAGCAGTTAAAGGTGCTGCTGCTGGGCGGTTGGGTCTTGGTATTTGGATTGAGAAGGAACCAAGCCATCAGGGTATGCTTTCATTTTATGTCTGTGTTATACGGAGGGCTGATAAATGTAGACTACAGACTACAAAAATACCCGCCTGTCTTTGCGCAAATGCGAATGAGAGCTGGAGGTGCCATACATTGGCTCTACCGGCATCGGCGTTACTTACGGGAACGTCCACGTCGCTATTAACAGCGTCCCTGCGAACCCAGCTTCTCGCTCCAATGTTGATGCCTTCGTTGTCGTTTCTCCCTCTTTGCAGTCGTTGTCAGCAACTGGGACGATCCTTTGCTAACCTCTCCTTCCTTTCGCCGGCTTTGAACTCCCAGGCGCGCGATCCTCCTCCATCACCCTCTTCGTCTGCGACGGAAGCTGCATCACCAGGAGCTTGTGCTGCTTCATCCTAGTCAGGCTCGGACCACAAATCCCAGCCTGCAATACAGAGTGTGACGCCCTTCCCTGGCTCACTCTCGCAGCAGCAGCCCCAATCTGACTGAGATCCCAATTCGTATGGAAGCCAGACTCTGCACTTTACCGAGAAAACCTGGACGCCGATTTGTTGGGTCGAAGCTAGCTCATTGCAGAGTGCAGCTCTGCCTCTAGCCTCGTTTTTGTCACGAACGTTGAGACCTACACAGCCGGCACCGCCGTCAAAATCGTCGCAAGCTGACGACATGACTCCAGCGCCTCTAACTCAAGACGGAGAGGGCGTGGATTTCGAACAAAATTGGTAAGTCTCTAAGTTCTCCATACAAAAATTTGAGGACTTACCACGGTTCAAAACGCCTTCCTAGCATGCCGCGGCGTTCAAAAAACAAAGAAGCAGATTTTGAGAGTGTGACGATATTCATCGTCCGTGAGGCTCAAGCACCCGCTCTCTCCACCAACCACAGCCAGCCATACAGATCACCTGCGTCAAAGGCTCACATACGCAGACCACAACCAAGCCATTGTCTTATTCAGCCCCTCAAAACAAATGCACACCGTCATTCGGATGGCTTACCTTCGACGTGTTCGTGTTCCTCATGAATCGAGTCATGGACGTTATCCTTTTTCCTCGTCCTCGTTCTCCTCGACGTCTCCGCCTGCCCCTTCCAACTCGACTTTGAATCGTGAAGGTGTCCCACCCACGCGATACCCGTGATCCAGTTGATTCACGACTGGTCGTCCGTACAACGAGCGGTCTCGGCCATTTTTGGTCGTTGCCCTGCCGTCCTACCTCATTTGTTTTGCACTGCGGTTGTTGGAGACGCAGGGTGGGAGATACGAGCAAGCCAGCGGGTTCGAGAGCGAGAGCTGCCCCAACCTGAGCAAGTCGCTAATAGAATAAATGTAGATATCTTTACAACATGAATTGTATACTAATATGCTTGCACCACGCCCGAGAAAAAGGATGCAAGGTTGTTTTTTGACTTGAGGTATTCCTCTGTCACTCAGGCGCTCAGCGACGGCCGACGCGCTCGGCGAGTGGTCTGCGCCTCGCTCAGCGCGCGAACAATTTTGCCATGACATTTTTCTTTCAGCAAAATGTGAGCAAGAGAAGACATTCTGCCGAAAGCAAAATGCAAGGAAAATGACTCGGCGAAATGAATCATTTTCTTCACATTCTAAATTTAAAATTTTGCTGGAAAGCAAAACGTGAACAAAACATAACATTTCTCTATTCTTTTGCCTGAGCGGAAAGATATCATCTAGACACCCAGCAAAATTCTGGTAAAATTGGAAGTTTTGATTAGATTTTCCCGTTGGAAAAATAGGAGGGAATTTTTGAATTTTGCCATGGGGAAAATATGATCTAAATTTAGAATCTTGCTCGAATTTTGCCAGAGGGAAATTGTAAAGCATTGATTGGATTTTGCCATCTGCAAAATTGATGTCAAAATTCAAACAACGTACATTGAATTTTGCACCCCCGGCAAAATAGTCCGGCCGCGGCAGTGGCGACTTTCTCGACGGCGTCATCGTCGGCCGAGCCAGACCTCTTTCACTGCTACGCCTCCCTCGCAGCTTCTTTGCCTGGAGTCTCCGCCATGCCATTGACCGCCAGTGAACATCGTCATCTCGTTTGGAGCCATGTAGTGGGTTCGTCCTTCCTTTTATGAAACATAGTCTGACGTGGAAATTTGAGTGCAGTGGCCCGTTCGATGATCTGGTGATGCTCAATCATGTACCGGGTGGGGTACCTGTCGGCGCAGTTCACCATACTCGCGGTGTACTGCCACGTCTTTCTCGCTGTGCACTAGCCTTCTACCTACGTGTTGGCTGTTCTGAGTCGTGTCCGCAGACCAGCGGAAGAACTACCAGACGGTCCTCAAATACGGTGAGTTTCCCTTCAGTATTGTTCAGGTCTATACTGACTTGTCACTAGTGGACCTTGCATCGCTCGTGCTACACCTCTACCTTACACCAATGGCCCACGCGCCGTACTCACGATTTGATAGTTCGGGGAGGGAGGGGAGTTAGTGACCACCACCGTGCGCGACTACGATCTGTCTGGCACGTATGTTCCTTTCGTCGTCTTCTCTTCGTCGCAGTGATCCCGGACTTCCCTTTCTTCAGGTCCACTCTGTGTAAATGGGCATCGCGATGATGGGTGTTATGCACACCTACTTCCGCTTCACTCGGCCACTCTCCATGCAGGCCCACGCCAAGACCGTCCGTCAAGCAGAGCACGGCGCCGCCCATCCAAGGTTACCAGCTTGTTCGGTTGTACGTCTCGTACCCCCTTTTTCTCTGATCTTCGTCTCAATTCATAACGACTTAGCCCCTACTCAGATACAGCCGCTATCGCAGAGGCCGAGAAGCGTGTTGGGAAGTAGGAGAAGTAATTGGGTTATGGGCACCATCTATCGATATACCTGAGTACGGGTTGTTGGTCAATTAATTACTCGGTTCGTCGTTAATGACATGCCTTTAATTTGCACCTCTATCTTCTTCGTTGAGTCTCCGCTTTCCACTTCGTGGTTCTGAAGTCTCGACCTTGCTCGTCAAACTGTCTCGCTTATTTTTGAAAGAAAGATCTCTTGACCACGCTGAAGTTTACTCTCAAAAGGCACGACTTTGGCCAGCACCACTCAATGTTTTTCCCGCCACTGTGGCTCGACGAGCACTGGCATCACGAAGAACACCAACCGACTTCAAACTCAAGGTACGTAGCTCGGGCTCTTGCCTGAACGGAGTTGGATGCTTCAAGCTCATGTGGGTCCTGTCTATGTTTCGATGCCGTTTTGTATCATAGATAGCCCCGAAGAACTCTATCCTACAACCCCTCGTCGTCTTTTTCCCACCACATGCCCACCAAGGCGAACGTCAATACTTGAACTTGAACGCCGATTCCAACGTCAAGTCTAAGAATGAATAACGCGATGCTGGTTAACTAACCAGTGGCCACTCTTCGCTCAACTCCCAGTCTCAGCACTTCAGGCATCAACCCGACAGCTTCAGATGGGCTAATATTCTGCGGCAATATATATCCTCATTAAAGCGAAATCTTCTGCGTGTCGGGCCGGACGAGTTCACTAAGACAGTAAAGGTGGATATCCTCCCCCACATTCATTCGCTTGCGTACTCATCGACTCTTCATCGCTGACACAACTTTTCGTAGCCTGACTGTAGCTCATCGAACGCACCTTTGGCAGGCACCTACTGTACAAGTTATGACGTTTCCGCTTGCAAATTCAAAACCGGCGCGTATACTCTGCGGACGACCATAATTACTAAAGACTCTAGCGAGTGTATGCAGATACAGTAGGTGTCGCCCAGTGTCACTGGTTCTAGTACCAATTACCCTTTCAGTTAGAATTTGGATTCGCAGACTCATCGTTCTCAGCTCCTACGCCCCTCAAGTCATACATTGCACTTGATATACCTCACGTTTAGCTCTTGCGTATAAGGCAATGGCCTAAATCAAGCATCAGCCGTTTTCCCGTCATGGCCTTGAGACACATACCGGGAACCTCTTGAGTGGCTGAGTTAAAAGGCGAGTAGAAGGTTAATAAGGAGTCGTCCTTCACTTACCCGTTACCTGCAGCCGTTAACATCATTGACACTAGGCTACACTCTATCCGGCAGCTCGCGGCGGCACCACCTACCCCTCTGAGGTTAATTCATGGATTGCTTATAACCAGTTTGACCAATCGGAAGTCAACAGCGCAAATTCTAGGCAAAACACCTTCGAATGGCGTGAAATACCAACCAGCATCAAGGAGGTATGTTTTTGCGGATTCTATCTCCGAGACTTCGAAGAGAGTAGCTTTCAATATGTAAAAAGTGAAGTTCCCGCACTTAGTGTCTGTGAAAACGTGTATCGAATTTACCGCGTTGTCTATTGTAGTGAATAAAGCGGCATATGAACGTGTATGCTGGACATATTGAATGACTAAAGAAACAAAAAGAAAGGGAATTGTGGAGTACAAAACGACCTTTGTACATCCTCAGCGCCCTGAAGTATGGTGTGGGCGGACGTAGCGAGGGTCATTCGGGAAGCTCCTTTCTTCGTCGTGCCAATATTGAGGACTCCGAAATTTGACAGTTACAGTACTCCCAAACTATGCGAAGGTCAGTAGTAAAAAATCAACCGGAGAAGAAACACTTACAGCCTGTAATGCATGCACAGCAGCAACCACAGCGCCTACTACCCAACCATGTCCTCGGATGTGAACTTCGACTGGTTGGTTTTGGACGAATTCCCTCCACTAAGCGGGCGAATTCTCAGCAGATTAATCATTGGAAGAAAACCGACGAGCTTACCTGCCCAACCAGCGGTGACCCGGCTTCGGCGTGTGTGGATACTGGTGCTAGTGGTTGTGCTCCACCCCAAAATCCAGTATTCGGCGTATTGTAACTGCCGTTTTCCCGACGTCCAGAGGATGTGGGGGTACTGAGATTTCCTGAGGCCATTTTAAAGACTAGTTGGAATGGACTCCCGGAAAAATAAATAGACAGCCAGATAAGCCGACAAACGAATGAGGGAAGTGAACAAGAGTTACTTGAAAATGTTACAGTGAACCGTTGGAGGAAGACTGAAGAAGACTGACGGGGTCGTTATTCTGAGGGAGGAAGGTGCGATGATTTATACCTAAAGAAAGAGGATTTAAGAAACCGTTTGATCGAGGGAAGAGCCCCATCTACCACGTATACGGGACAAGTAATTTATCGCAATCGGAATGGCCTGTCTGATTATTCGAAATCGCCCAATTTGAGCGCACTCGTGTTTACCCTATTCTCTTTCAAGGATAAATCAATACTCAGTCGAAGCGAACAAATCGTGAGGCAGTAGAATGACGACCTAATAATGAGTTTGCTGCGGTGGCTGTCAAGGAGGCTCACCTTATTTTATCTATGCATTGGGTGTAAGGGTTCCTCCCGAGTACTGTCGTAGAATTACACTACCTCGGCAAAAAGATTGTCCCACGGAATTTCCGACATGAATTGACCGACAGGGCGAGAACCGCATCACGCGCGGACTCGATTCTGGTGTATGAAATGTAGCTTAGGATCCATAGATCGTACATACCAAGTTTAGAGACAAATGGATAAAATTCTGCGGCATGGTGTGGCGCTGACGGTCGCAACTGCCAAATAAGGCATGTAATTAAATGGGACATTTCGAATGAATCCAACAGAAAGCCAGAACATCAGTAGTTGAGGGGCAGAAAATTAGTATATTGTATTCCCAACGCTTGCTTCGTAAACCGCATAAAATATTGGAATGAGAACTTCATCCAATCCTGCCATACAACTCAACTCAATATTTCCTCCTCCTCCTTTATTTTACACTGGAAACTTACCTTAGAATATACTAAGGAAAATGTGCATACCCTAGTATGCTTAAGTCACATCAAGGTGTATCCGATGATGGTATTATCAAGACTCCTGTAAATTCAAAGGTGTATATCTGTGCACCTATTCCGAAATCTTACCAAATTTTACCGGATCTCCCTTCCTTTGGCTCACTATTCTGTCGGGAAATACTATAAAATCGTTCTTCTAATTTCCGTAGAAGATTCTATAGGTGGTATTCCGTAATTGGACAAAGTATAGCTCTCTGATAGGCCTTTTACCCGTGTACATAGCACAAAAAATACTTCATGACAAGATTGTCTCAGGTATAGCAATGTTAACACTCATGTCCTCGCATTTTTTATTGGCAGAGTAAGAATAGAAACGGGTACAAAGCACCTCACAGCACTCGCAATGGATAAAATACTCATTACAACATAATCTGGACCAGTTTGAGAATGTCACCGTCCAATAACCTGATTTGTGCCTCACGGCATAGTCAATTGTTTGGCCTTTTGGCGTACATGGATGCTTGGAAAAAAGATATAAGGTCTACCAAGAAATTGGAAACGTCTCACCTTCTAACACGTCCTTACAATCAATAAAATTCAATAAAATCGTTCGGAAAGTGCTGATTTTGAGGGTCAGGAGCAGCCTACATGCTCCCACTGGAGTGGTTTCTGAAACTAAGCTAGCTGTAACTGGCCATCTACCTGTGGATATTTCATTTGGAATATTGGAGCTGTTAAATATTAATAGTCGCCCAAGTATCCAACATAACTGCATCTTCCCCACCTTGTTTTGAAGTAGATTTTCGGTTTAAGATAGAGAAGGAGGAGGGAATATTGAGTTGAGTTGTATGGCAGGATTGGATGAAGTTCTCATTCCAATATTTTATGCGGTTTACGAAGCAAGCGTTGGGAATACAATATACTAATTTTCTGCCCCTCAACTACTGATGTTCTGGCTTTCTGTTGGATTCATTCGAAATGTCCCATTTAATTACATGCCTTATTTGGCAGTTGCGACCGTCAGCGCCACACCATGCCGCAGAATTTTATCCATTTGTCTCTAAACTTGGTATGTACGATCTATGGATCCTAAGCTACATTTCATACACCAGAATCGAGTCCGCGCGTGATGCGGTTCTCGCCCTGTCGGTCAATTCATGTCGGAAATTCCGTGGGACAATCTTTTTGCCGAGGTAGTGTAAACCGAGGTGCTGGAACTCTACCCTGTATTGTTTTTTTATCTTCGGGGAATAGAATAGACGACGCATAAATGGTGCAGGCTCGAAAGAAAGAACTCTGTTGTCCAAGTGAAGTCTGGAACCTCGATATGGCCCCAATAAGGCATGTTCAATCGTGTTAATTTTATGCAGCGTGTAAGAGAAGCTGTTAGTCGCAGTGGGTATCCCTGCGTGTTATATATAAAAGTCTGTGGATGAATTCTAAGATTTTTTGCTCAGCGCTTCGTACTTACAATATCCACGACCGGGGCGCAGCGTCTAACGGTAAAATTCAGTCAGTTTTCTTATGAAAAAAGCACGAGCAACCGTTTCACGGACCGGAGATCGGCCTCGTTTTGCACTGCGTGGTGGTTTGGGTTGGATAGATTGCAGTTCCGCAAAACATGCAGCAAAAGGCCACCAACCCTGCATTCTTTTATGCCAACCCTGGTGCCAGAATGTAGCTAGATTCTACCACAAGAATCATACATACCCTTCCCCAACCTCATATTTCGTCCATTTATTTAAACGAATAAAGAATTTTCTTACTCAAAAGAAGAGATTTATTTGGGCCCGCTATGCCGTTCGCCATATCCAGGCATAATCCCGACGCCAGGGATCTCGTCCCCCTGCGAGGTCATGGAATAATTATTCTGGCGTCGGCGATAATGAAAAGCACGCTCCATAGAAGAAGAGGTCAGTTGAAACGCACATTGAGAAAATGGCCTGCTGACCTACAACTCGAAGGTAGGGGCACAACACGCTCTAGTACAACCACCTCATAATCTTCTTCCCTAGGTGCTTTTAAAGGTGTGTCCGCCCTGCTGACTGCGGAATAAGCATGCACTGAGATTTTAGCTTGTAAAAATGCATTTCGAGCCCCAAATTCAAGTGCCGAAGGCTTAAGAAAAACGTTCAAAAAAGTGATTGAAGCGAGGCGGGCGCACGTAAGTAGTCATGCCGAAATATGTGTTCTTCAATATACAAAGTTTTTCATCATTAAAAAAAATTCAAGGCGACCCAGTTGCTGTCCATCCGCTGGACAATCTTCCAATGGATTGCGGTGGTTGTGAGCGCTGGCGAAGGTGCGTTCATGGCCGTACCGATAGCGGAGGTAGAGTACATATCGGGCAAGAAGCCGACAGAACGGCACGGATTGAACTCACACGTGGGAAAAGCGAGGTTTTTGCGTTCTCTTGCCTCCTGCTCGATCATTAGTGACAATCCAATGCCGCTCTTCCACCTTTTTAGCCCTTCACTCAATCCAAAGACTCTCCATTACGTTCGTCCACCTGAACCTAACGACCTTCGCATATGGAAAGCACCACCACCCAACGGCGATCTAGGATTCAGAAACACCGCGGACTGAACCACGACCCCACGACTCGGAAGAGGCGACTGGCGCTGCACGTCTCTGCGCTGAGCGACGCCGAATATGAGGTTTATACCGCGTACTTGCGCGATCTGCTTGATGAGGATGCTAGCTCCGATGCAGGAAGCCAAGGAGGCGAGGAGAAGGGTGAGGAGGAGCTAGATGACGACGACGGCTACTTTGGGCGGGTGCGTGTTGGTATCAGGGAGGTTAGGGCATGGTTGCGGGGACGGTACGCGTATGTTGGAACGGGTACGATAGATTCGGTATGTCTATCCTACTTCCATCGATATCCATTCTTCGTTATCGCGATGGATGCACGGATAAATGTCTGACAAACCCAGATTCTTAGGTTATTCTCGCCAACGCTCGCGCACGGAGACAACATTTCTGGTTCCGAGTTCTTCGCTGCTCTGCGTCTTATCACGCACGCTGAAAACGGTTATCAATTTACTGGATCAAGTGGGATTGACAGATCTCTCGCTTTTGTGCAAGGTTCGTCGTTTTCACTGTACTTTTGGCCAAATATGATACTATCTGATTGTGACTTTAGCCAAACCTCCGACTTCAATCCCGCATGAATCCCCTCAACCATTTCGTGCGTCATTTTATCTGTTCGCAAACCTCGGCATGATTGTTTGACGAACGTGATTGACTGTTTCCAGCTCAATCAACGTCGACCGCCAAACGTCCTGCGAAGCCTCCTCCATCACGCCGAACTTACGACGAACCCTCAATCGCACCTTCTTCCTCATCCGCGGCGCGTGCGTCTTATTCTATTCCGCAGAACCCGTTCTCTGCTCCGGATTCCCTACTGCATCACCGGCATCTGCCACGGAGCCCATCTCAACGCAGGGAATTCTCTGTATCAGTCTCGTCACCTGGTTCGGTCACTGGCGCGTCAATTTCGCGCCAGTCGCATCGTTCTGACTTCAACCCATTCGTGCCGCGACGCCCCCACGCCGGTCCCAATCCCTTTCAACTGGCGCCGTCTCCGTTATTGCCGCCTCCCCGCCCCACCTCGAGGCGAAGTACACGTAGGAGTCACGTTGACCACGCGGCGTTCCTCGGTGACCCACCGCCCGACTTCACTGCCGCCCCAGCCTTCGGTGCCGACGATTTATCTCGGTCAAACTCAACTCTCCACGGAGACTCGCAGGCATCTTCACCCGTATCCCCACCAAAACACGTAACCTCGACCCTCATGAAGCAATCTCTGCACGCAAACAAGGTCGCGCAATCGCTGAAGCGCGCCGAGGCGCAGCTGGAGAAGGAGCGCGTGATGCAGGTCCTCAAAAGCAGCTCGATCGTGTCGGGGAGTTATTCGCTCGCAGGGGCAAGGGTGAGCCATTCTTCCGTCATCATCGGCACGAGTACTCATAACCCGCACCACCAGTATCAGCAGCACCCGTATGCGCAGTCGTTGCAGCACGGGCACCATCAGGAGCTGAGGCATCAGGGGAGTGGACACCAGATCGGCCAGTTGGGGCAGATGAAAAATGCGAGCCCTGGCAGTGGAAGGCGTTCGTCGTCTGGCTCGTCTGTATCGGCGTCGGTCTTGGATGACCCGCCGCCGCCTCTGCTTCCTAGGAGGACACGTCACGCTCAGTATCAGCATCAACCGTCGTCCCGTCACTCTACGAGTTTTGTCGACCAAGTCGCGTTGGCCGCACCTCGTTCGTCGCCTTCCTTCTCTGAGCCACCACCACCGTCAACGACGACGACGACGGGGTCTGCGCCTTCGGCAGGTCATCCAGCTCGGCGTATGTATCATGCGAACACGAATTCGACCGCATATACGCACTCGCAGCACCCAATTCTCTTCTCACCCCCACCCCCACCCCTGCCACCTCCACCTCCACCTAATACGACGGTCAACGAATCCCCTCTGAGCTCTCGTTCGCTGTCACCTTCATCATCACCTGGGGATGGGTATATGCGTGAGCAGCGCGATTTTCAGTGTCATAGGGAGCTATCGCGAGACCTATCACCTATGCATCTCGATCAAAACCTACGCGACTACTTCGCATACCAACAACCCCCATTGATGGAACATTCGAATTCGGCGTCATTCGACGCTATATACGGACCTGGAGCAATGCCTAGCACGTCCTCCTTCGCCAGCCCGCGGGTCACGTCTCCCAGTGGCTCACCCACATCAATTAGGTCCATCACGCCCGACTTTCCGAACACGTTGAAGTCGAAATCGAAATCGATCCACCGAACGAGTAATCCCCCTATCGCGCCGCTTGCGGAGGTAGAGGTCAAGATGGAAACAGGCTCAGCGCCGCTGCTGCTGAAGAAGAAGAAGAAGGAAAGGGAGGTAGTTGGTATAGGGAATGCCGAGGAGGTCTTGGGCGGGGATTCGAGTTCGAGTCGAGCCGGAGGTATGGCTGGGCATGGGTCAGCGGGTTCTTCTTCCAGCGGATCGGGACACGGATCAGACGACGAGCGGAGGCGGTCAACTGTGTCGGTCTCGTCGACACCTTCTTCTCACTCATTATCGTACTCGCATTCGCACCGACTACGACACGGAAACGTGCACGACCACACGCCTCCAGACCCGCACACGCCTTTCGCGCTCGGCATGAACTCGTTGCAAAAGACAATCGCGGAGCTCCAGCCTAGACTCGACAGGGTGAAATACGACGTGGAAGTGGGTCTGAGTAGGCGACGATGAAGGAGGTTGGCACGCGAGGTTTAAGGGGAATGGGGTGGAGACAGAGGACGAGGTGCACACAAGATTGGGAAGGGGAAGGGGGGCTGTTGCGACGGGAACGGGGAGGAGGAAGGGCGAGGGGAGAGGGTGAGGGGGGGAGGGGGGGTCGCCTATTAATATTCCTATTCTAGTGGCCGTGCTTGGCTGCGCGATCACTGTCTTTCGACCCCTCTCGATACTCGTTTATTCTCGTTCTCGTCATTGACCCTCAGGCCTCAATATTCAATACCCACAAGTCTTGTTTCGCTGCTAAAAAAAGCCGTAGCATTATAATTACCACCTCGTCTTGTTATGTCTGATCTCGAAAAACCGTCGTGTTTTATCCTGCGTCGTCTTTTCGCGATCATATCTTCATCTGGCTTTGCGTGTGTTAAACTGTAACCTTACTTCTTGGGTCAGCGGTACGCAAGACAACCTGATGAGAGGCCGACGCTGTATCGCCTAAGTACGTAACGTAGACTAAAAGATTGGTGAGTGCTTAGAAGAGTTCCGTCTGAGACAACTCGGATCGCCTATTTCACCCTAAGGCCAAGACGGTAACTTGAATTCTACCTCGTCGACTGTTTATCTGATTATCAGCTCCATTTAGATCTATCTGACCATCGCCATCCCGCTCTAGCTTACCCTGATTCTCCTCTTCGTCATTCATGCACACACCTCGCATTCTCGCATGCCACGTCGCCCTGCTAGGGCTCGGAGCGGTCGTGTATATTATATTTTGTTTGCTTTGTGGGGACATGCAAGGTTCTTCAGCTGATTGAGAATTGTATCATTTTGATCCTTTGATAAATGAGGAATTCGGACGAGGTCGTTGCTTGTCCATGTCTTTTGCCTTGGAGATGGGAGGAAAGAAGGACTCTGACGACGATTTGATCCTTTTTAAATCAAAAATACTCTCTTTTAAATTCATATTCTTACTTTGCAACTTCCAATTCATATATCTCTCCACTCTCGGCATAAAAAACGACTGTGATTCTTCCAAAAATGACTTCTTTTATTGACAAATCGAGGGTTTTTTCTGAAATACGCCCTTCCATACTACAAGTACGTGATGATCAAACCATTCGGCCCAGTCCTCTTCCCAGTATGCGCCCTATACCCAAACCCTCTCTTACAGGCCTCTCTTAGCAAGTAATTCCTCTGGATGTGGGTGACCAAATGCAAGTGCTTTCGTATTCGCGATCTCAACGGCACTAGGCTTGACGCGAGTAAACGTATCATTGCCCACATTCGTCGAATTCCAGATATTCGCCGTGGTCGTGCTCTGCGTCAGCAGCCAAGTAGTGACAATCCTCTCCGTGCCCGTGGTCTTGTCGAAGTACTGCCCGCTCCACGTCGTCGTCGAATGCGAGTTGTTCACCTTCCCCGCGACGACGTTGCGCCAGTTGACCGTCCAGCCGACAGAGGCGCCCTCCGATGTGGGCGGGTCGATGTCGAATCGCCCGGTGAGCTTGTATTAGTCCTCGGCGCGCCCGACAGCAGAGTTGTACTTCCCGGTGATGCCGCCGTCGCTGTCAGTCTCGAAGAAGACTGTTGAGCCGAGTTGGTTGTACCAGTATCCGGCGATCGCTTTAAAGTCGAGCGTTTCGGTCATGGTCTGGTGGTAAGTTAGAGAGTGGTTAGCTATCGCAGAGATAGAGCTTGCGGTGGGAGGAGACGTACAGTTGATATTTGCTTTGCGTCGAGTAAGTGTTGGGTTTTACTGGCTCTCGTACCACCTCTGAGGTGCCTTTTATACATAGTTCATGCATACTAATTTGGCGGAAGGGTCATAGATCTCAAAATGCAGAGAATAGGTCAGTTACGGATTTTCTGCAAACGTAAAGGTCAGGCATAACGGCGTTTCGCGCTCCGCGATTCATGGAAGATGAAATAATGACTCCGTGAAGCTTTAGGGTGCTTTTTTCTGATCGATCAATTCGTAGTACGTGCTAGTCGTCCGACATGACAGTGACTTCACTAATGAAAGGGCTACCTATAGGTGCTAGCTTCATCGAAAGGCCAGATGTATATTTTCTAGCCCGCTTCAGTCTTCGATGATATCTCCTAGTCTCCTACCGACTCACTGAAAACAGAACGTACTTGGATTTCACATACTTAGTCCTGAGAAAGCCACACGCTTGGCTAATGGACGTGAAAGACAGCACTATTGGTTAGCTGTCATCCAACATACAACAACTGACAGGTCAATGCGGTCAGCTGTACAACCTCCCTGCGTGGAGTGCCCTCCGCCAGTCAGCGGTAACAAGAATCGCACCAACGGAGTCCACGACACAAAAAGATTTGTGCTATCTGATTGAAACTGGGTCCGCCATGCTTGGTTTTTTGATCAATGTGCCGCATTACCCTGCACGCCTCGCCGTTCTGCATACTGTAATTGTCACAAGGCCGCTATGTTCCGAGACACAGAAGCACAATTATGCCGTTGTATTTAGCGCGGTACCTAGACGATCGAAGAATCAAAGCCTGTCCGGCGAAATGTGAAGCCCGACGAAGACGTCAAAAATGCTCTGCATTACATATGATTGTCATTCGTATACCAAAAAGCGGGGATGACTGAGCCAATAGGCTTCCACAACAATCTTCGTGTTTACGTCTTCTTGGAATTGGATGGTGTTATTAGACCCCCATCTGTGGTGCGACAGTGCGCGAATATGAGGCAATGTAGGCAAGTCAATCATGAGATACGACGTTAAGGGACATTTTCCCGATGTAACATTAGAAAATTAAATCTTCCCACTCAAGAACAGTTCTAGGTCTAAGTCGAGCAGAAATATGAGACGGTGGACCTTGGAAGGGACAGGGCACTGACTTCAAGACGTGTTCGTGCACAGAAAACACCGCAGTTTGACAGCGGTCAGGTCACCCCTCTATTTCTAGACTTTGTTCCACGAATACGGCGAGGTAATACGCAATTTTTTTCCTGTGCACCTACAAAAAATCGTAAAAAGGTCAGTCAACAGTGAAAGATGCCTTGGATTATTCAATTCCCGAGCGAAAATTCACTGGCCATGTCGATTCGATAATGGGCGCTTGATCATGTTAACAACAAGCGCTCGTAGTCCTGCTTACAAATTAGTACGGCCCTACTCTATTTATAAATCAGGACTCCTGATTTTTGGCACACGTTTGTCCTTTCAGTCGAGGAAGATCCGTGTAATTCCAAATGATTATTCAAGCATCGAAGTCGCGTAGCCCGCACATTATCTTGAGTTTCGATTTAGCCCCGCGCAAGGGATCTACTACGAGCACAATTCTCAATTGCCTGTATTGAAGCCTTGAAGGACCACAACATTAAACAGTGGGATTTAAATTCTCTCTTAAAATTCATATTGTGGCTTGAAAGTATCACATATCGGCTTTTGAAGTCATCGAAGACAAAGTTGGACAGACAACTAGTAGGTTGAACGCGTTTTAGAAGATAAGAATTGAGAAAAATGAACGCTCACGGTGACCTGTCCTAATTTAGCTTAGAAGAGTTCCGAGTCCGTTTTGGAAGACCTGTAAGTCGCGATCGTGAAAAAGAGGAAAACGTCTCAATTTTGGGTTGGGAGATGACGAAAGCAAAAAAAATTAAGCTGAACAGGCACAATTTGTCCTTAATTGTCAAGAACACGATCAGCTCTCCCAGGCCCACGCCAAGCGGTGTGACCAGGTGCGCTCGTCGACGGTGTTGGAAGTACTGAAGTGAGTTAGTCTCGACGCAAAACCCTCACACGTGAAGTGGGTGGGAGTTTTGATGAACCTAGTAAGTGAGTTATTTGACGCGTGGTAGAGCCTCACCCCCTATTGAAGCTCTAGATACCGCCAGACAGCAGCCTGGAGGCTTTGATCGAAGACACCGTAAAGCCCGGGCGAAACGGACCTGAGCCGCGTAGCTTTTATTTGAGAATATCTGCAGAAAAAGGCAAAAGACACTGTACCACGTCTTTGGCTGAATACGTATGACCTCTGGCTGCCTCAGGTTTCGTGAAATGTTTCATATGGAATTTTTTCATCTGGTTATATTTCCAAGCGTATACCCTGAAAATTTGCACTCCACACAACACTCTCCTCTCCTTCTCTGCGGTTCGTGAATATTTAATCGCATTTTAATGCCCGCGCAAATCAAGGCTAAAAAACAATGTGTTTCAGGATTTCCAATCAAAAAGGGAAAAGTGCGAAGTGCAAAGCTTACCCCGCAAAGATTACGGCAATTGAGGGAGTTGGCAGCGACGCAGCAACACGCATCAGGGGAGACCACTTTCCCCTCCTTGTTGACGAGCCCGATCGTTGGATCTGCGAGCAGAGCAGCTCTCAGTGAAGGCGACCCTTCGACCACATCGCAGGATCCTCCTGCGACTTCGACGCAGCAGATGTTGGCGGCGGAGAGTGCGGGGGACGCGAAGAGAAGAGGAATCGCGAGCGACACGACTTGGAGAAGCTTCATGGTAATGTTTTGGTTCTGGGAACGAAGAGATAATTTGAATGCGAGCTGGAGAATTGGTGTCGGTTGGCTCGTATTTTATAGCCGCTCCAGGTAGGCAGTTATATTTAGCGTTCGAGGATGCACATACGGTCAAGGCCTAATTTTAGACCCGACACTTTGTTTTATGTAGACAAAAATCTACTCCGTTGGACCATCAAAATAACCACACGATAAGTGAGGATTCGCATCAGCGCTGACTGCGCTTCGGTGAGGTGAAGGAGGAGTTCATCGCCAAACCGTTACGAATATTGGAAGCCGGCGCCCTCCTTCTCAGGGTCCTTCCGATAAATACGCTCTTCCCGCCGACTCTAAAATTTTAGCAAGCAAAATTTGGACCGCAAAAAAAAGAAATTTGAGAGAGTACACGATGGGACGCAGCTGTAGTAATCGCTCGACGGAGGACGTTGGGATAGTTCAGCCTGTGGCTTCCATCGAGATTTTAGCTTGTCACAATGCAATTCGAGCCCCAAATTCAGGTATCGGAGGGTTCCAGTGAGGTATAATTCTGCTTTAATTTTCAAGACAGATTGTTTCCATGTAAATTCCAAGAAAAATGTTCAAAAAAATGATGCGACGCGGGTGCGCGGAAGTAGTAGTATAGAAATACGCGTTCTTCAATACTTGAAGATTTGTTCACCTTCTCGTCAAAAAAAAAAGTTAAGGTAATCCAATGATATTGATCGCTTTCTATACGTTGGACAATCGTCGAATATATTAGGGTGGGTTGTGAGTGCTGGCGATCGCGAGGTGTCGCTAGGTCTAATACATATCGGGCAATTAGCCCGGGCGGAGCGGCACAAACTGGACTCACACGTGGGAAAAGCGAGGTTGTTGCGTTCTTTTGCCTACTCCTCGATCATTAGGAACATGTACAATCCAATGCGGCTCCTCCACCTTTTCAGCCCTTCACTCAACCCAAAGACCATCCATTACGTTCGTCCACCTGAACCTACAGAACTTCGCATATGGAAAGCAGCACCACCCAACGGCGATCTAGGGCTCAGAAACACCGCGGACCGAACCACGACCGGGACCCAGCGATGAGGCGACTGGCGCTGCACGTATCTGCGCTCAGCGACGCTGAATACGAGGTTTACACCGCGTGTTTGCGCGATCTGCTCGATGACGATGCTAGCTCCGATGCAGGAAGTCAAGGAGGCGAGGAGAAGGGGGCAGAGGAGCTGGACGACGACGACGGCTACTCTGGGCGGGTGCGTGTTGGTATCAGGGAGGTTAGGGCGTGGTTGCGGGGACGGTACGCGTATATTGGAGCGGGAACGATAGATTCGGTATGTCTATCCTACTTCCATCGATATCCTTTCTTTGTTATCACGATGGATGCGTCTGACAAACCACTCATTGACAGATTCTTAGGCTATTCTCGCCAACGCTCGCGCACGGAGACACCGTCTCTGGTTCCGAGTTCTTCGCTGCTCTGCGGCTCATCACGCACGCTGAAAATGGTTATCAATTTACGGGATCAAGTGGGATTGACAGATCTCTCGCTTTTGTGCAAGGTTCGCTGTTTTTATTGTGCTTTTGGCTAAATACGATACTATCTGATTGTGACTTTAGCCAAACCTCCGGCTTTAATCCAGCAAGAATACCCCCAACCATATCGTGCGTCATCATATCTATCTGCAAAGCTCAACATCGTTGCTTGACAAATGTGATTGACTGTTTCCAGCTTGGTCAACGTCGCAGCGATCATCGACCGCCAAACGTCCTGCGAAGCCTTCTCCATCACGTCGAAGTTACGACGAACCCTCAATCGCGCCTTCTTCCTCATCTGCGGCGCGTGCGTCTTATTCTATTCCGCAGAACCCGTTCTCTGCTCCGGATTCCCTACTGCACCACCAGCACCTACCACGGAGCCAATCTCAACGCAGGGAATTCTCTGTATCAGTCTCGTCACCTGGTTCGGTCGCTGGCGCGTCAATTTCGCACCAGTCGCATCGTTCAGAGTTCAACCCATTCGTGCGGCGACGCCCCCGAGCCGGAGAAGGAAGCGGGCTGCCTATGTTTCCTCCAGAAGGACTCGAATTTCCGTTTCAAGTGGCACCGTCTCCGTTATTACCGCCTCCACGCCCCACCTCGAGGCGAAGTACACGTAGGAGTCACGTTGACCACGCGGCGTTCCTCGGTGACCCACCGTCCAATTTCACTGCCGCCCCGGCCTTTGGTCACGGCGCCGACGATTTATCTCGGTCAAACCCAACTCTTCGCCACGGAGACTCGCAGGCATCGTCACCCGCCTCCCCGCCCAAACACGTCACTTCCACGCTTATGAAGCAATCGCTCCACGCAAACAAGGTCGCGCAGTCGCTGAAGCGCGCCGAGGCGCAGCTGGAGAAGGAGCGCGTGATGCAGGTGCTGAAAAGCAGCTCGATCGTATCGGGGAGTTATTCGCTCGCAGGAGCAAGGGTGAGCCGCTACTGTTTCGTTGTTGTAGGCACGAGCATTCATAACCCGCACCACCAGTATCAGCAGCACCCTTACGCGCAGTCTCTGCAGCACGGGCATCATCAGGAGCTGAGGCATCAGGGGAGCGGGCACCAGATTGGCCAGTTGGGGCAGATGAGGAATACGAGCCCTGGCAGTGGAAGGCGGTCGTCGGATGGCTCGTCTGTAGAGGCGGCGTCGGTCTTGGATGACCCGCTGCCGCCGCCTCCGCTTCCTAGGAGGGGACGTCATGCTCGATACCAGCATCCACGGTCGTCGCCCCCTTACTCCACGAGTTTTGTCGACCAAGTCGCGTTGGCCGCTCCTCGTTCGCCACCTTCCTTCTCCGTGCGGCCACCATCAACGACGACGATGACGACGTCTGCGTCTTCGGCAGCAGGTCAACCAGCTAGGCGTATGCATCATGCGAACGTAAATTCGATCGCAGACATGGAGACAACGAGCGCATATACGCACTCGCAGCACCCATTCTTCTTCCCACCTCCGCCACCTCCACCTAATACGATGGAGAACGAATCCCATGCCAGTGGGCGCTCTCGTTCGCCGTCGCCTTCGCCTTCGATATCGCCTGGGGGTGGGAATATGCGTGAGCATGAGCAGAGTGATTTTAGGCAGATACCGCGACCGCGAGACCCACCACCACCTATGCACCTGCATCCCAATCGAGACTTGAGCTTGCACGACTACGACCCATACCCATACCAACAACCCCCATCGATGGCACGTTCGGATTCGGAGTCGTTCGATGCTATATACGGACCTGGAGCGATGCCTACTGGTAGCACGTCCGCCTTCGCCAGCCCGCGTCACGGTATCAGGTCTCCTCGCCCACCACCCGCGGCGTCGATGTCGGAATCGATGCACCAGACGAGCACGAGCAGTCCGTCTCTTGATATCGCGCCACGGCCACTTGGGGAGAGTCAGATGGAGGTTGAGATGGGGCTAGGACAGAAGAAGGAAAGGGAGGTATCTGTTATAGGGAACGCCGAGGAGGTTTTTCCGGGCAGGGATTTGAGTTTGGGTTCGGGTCGAGTGGGACGCATAAGGACAGGGGATGAGGATGAGTCATCGTATTCTTATTCATCTGCCGGCGGGTCGGGACACATCGGTAGTTTAGCAAATAGCTTTTTTGCGCTTGTACAAGGGAAAAAAGCGCCAAAAAGGGACGAAAGCGACAAGCTGAAAAAGCCGCGTCCCTTTTCCGAAAAAGCGCATTGCTTTTTCCAGTGGCTCAAGCTACCTAAAAAGTCAAAAAGCTACAAAAAGCTACATGCTGTAAGACAAAACTGACTACGTCTGATACTAACTACAGATAAGTGCATAATTACATTGTTTCGTGAATTTTCTACTGTTAGTAGCTACTTGGGCTACTGTATACGTACTAATCTTCTCCGGAGTCAGGAGCTAGAGCGTTGGGATTTGATGTGAGATCGTCAAAAACGAGGATGACCATCCAACCCACCTGAAGAGAGATGGTAAGCAACACACTACAGGCGGCGATGAGAGGGCGACGACGGAAAGGCGACGACGAGGGCCAGCGAAGTTGGTTGGGGCGAAGATGGTGGTGGGAGTGAGAAAGGATGAAAGGACACGATCGAAATTGCCGTGAATAGATTTCAACATGTCATGTGTTTCGGAGTTCAACGTGTCTCTCGTGTCATGCCTCGACATGTTGAACTTGACACTCGTCCACTCGCTCGCTCTCCCTTCTCACCTGAACCCAGTGAAAACAGCAGAATACGCCGCGGAAGACATGTTCAAGCCCGTCCAAGAGTAGCTGACGGCCATCGCTTTTGCTCTCCACCCCCAACATCAGCCACTGGTCGCGTTTCCCCACAAACAAGACTGCCAATGCTCCCTTCAAAGCTCGGTTAGGGTGGTCAAGTCAACTGTGAAGGACGGGTTGGTGTTTAGCTGAAGGAGATTGCTGGATACATTGAGCCTTTGGGACCTGGGTCAATGTAAGCAGTTCAGTTTCCCCACATCCCCCCAGCGCCCACTTCAGTGTGGTTTGTGATTCAGATTCAGAGATAAATTCCCATCACTCATGTATTGACCCCCATTCTGTGCCCGACCTTATCCAGTTGAATTCCCGACACCATATGTACTCCTACGTAGTTCACCGTCGCTGTAGATTTCGCGTGTCGTGTAGTTAAGTTATGTAAGCAAGCTTCCCAAATGGGTAGGTCGGTCAGTCGTAGCTTTTCGAGCTTTTTAACTTTTCGCTTTTTCTAAAATGCCCAAAAAGCTGAAAAGCGAACAAGTAAAATGCTAACTTGCTGATGCATGGATCAAACGACGAGCACAGACAGTCGCCTCAATTTATTGTGTCGACCTCTTCTTCTCACTCACTATCGTACTCGCATTCGCGCCGACTGCGAGTACGACACGGAAACGTGGATGACCACCCGCCTCCGGATCCGCACATGCCGCTCGCGTTCGGTATGAACTCGTTGCAAAAGGCGATCGCGGAGCTACAGCCTAGACTCGACAGGGTGAGATACGATGTTGAAGTGGGCCTGAGTAGGCGGGGGTTCGTAAGCGACGATGAAGGGGGTTATTGGTCTTTTTTTTGAAATCCCTACTCAATCCCTACACCCCTAGGCTCATCCCTGGGCTCATCCCTGGGCTCATCCCTGGGCTCATCCCTAGGCTCATCCCTGGGCTCATCCCTAGGCTCATCCCTGGGCTCATTCCTCCTCACATGTAGTGGCCATCTCACAGGACAAGACTGCAAGAAACACATAGCAATTATAAAAGGGCAATTACAAAAGATTATGTATATACATTATATAGCCCTGCCAAGATATAACATTTTTATTCTACATGAGTCTGTGTAAAGCCTTTTTAAATACATTGTGCAGTAGCCCTGCTACTGCGCGACCGGTAATGGTAACAGATTACAGAACAAGCAGATAGGACGGTAACAGATTTTTAGGCTTTTTATATACATTGTGGATAAGCCTTGCTTATCTGCGACCAGTAACAGTAACAGATTACAAAGTACAGTAACAAATTTTATGCTATTCAAGGAGGGACGGTAACAAATTTTATACTGTTAAAGAAGGAACGGTAACAGATCCATTGGTTCAATGGAATCTATGGATATGAACGGTAACAGATTTATACATGAAATAATGACAGTAACAGACTTGTAAAGTGACAGTAATAAAATTATGTATCTGACCTTTAAGTTTCTAGAAACGTGCAACATTGTTAGATGACTGCGGAACACTTTTTTGATCACTTTTTTAGGTTTCATGGAACAAATGCGGAACACTTCTGTAGGTAAGCGGAACACTTTTGTAGGTTTCATGGAACATTTTTAAATAAACACGGAACACTTCTGTCATATGCGGAACACTCTTGCAGGTTCTACGGAACATTATAATCTACATTTTCAACTAGGGCCCCTAGTTTGGTGCTGGCACCAGATGCCTGGCACCAACATTTCACCTCTTGCGTGGCGACTTCCTTGTGCTTCTCCCTTATCTCAGATTTCCGCAAGTGAATTACAAGTTTCATGGAACGTTAAACAGGAGATGGTTTGCAGGAATTACTTAGTGCTCTGTCAGATCTATTGAGTGCTTCTTCCAAACATCTTATCTGATCCTCAATGACCAATGCATCTTTGTAGGTTTCATGGAACATGTTGTCTTGCCTGCCTTTTGGAGTTCCACCAAATACATTAGAATGCTAATGTACCAGCTGTCTCATTACACATCTGTCAAAGCTATTATTTGATTCCATTCAGTCACAAGTTCTATGGAACATAAATGAGTTGACTGGATCTGAGGAGGAATGTTTCAAAGCAACTGCTCTTGCACTGCTAGTAAATTTGAATGACATTCTCAGGTGTATTCAGCTTCCGTGGAACATCTATTTCTGGAGGAATGCAATGATTGCTTATGTAATCACACTACTACTACTACTTTGAGCCTGACAAGTCTGATGTGCCAGTTAGAGTGCTCTCAGACTTTACAGTGTACAAAGCCAAGACCACAGTGTTTCTTCTGCCTTGCACAGGTTGTGATGTACAGGTGAACTGGCCAGCGCGGTTAGCAGGTTAGGTTTAGAGGTTCGGGTTGGTGCTCGGTGTCTCGTTGTCTCGGTTAGAGGTTAGTGGGTGAAAACATTTGTCCCCCTCGCGCGGTAGCGCGTCTCGTGTACTGGAGCAATGGTGGGTGAGATTTTCAAAATTCTGATTTCAGATTCAAATTCCTTGACATTGAAAACCACCATCCACCGTTTCAAAAAAAATCTCTGCTGTCTCTTTCCTTTGACTTGTGCTATGCTGACTTTTGACTGTATGCAAGTCAGGGAGACTGTCCAGGCCAAGAAATGCTTCACGCTAAAAATACTTTCTGATTCAGTTTTTTTCCAGCTTTCCGACGCACTATAAACCGTGTCTGGTGGTTGAGATTTGGCTGAGGTATTGCATTGGCAAATATCATCCGCTTATCTATCTCACAAGTAACACTGGTAGATCTGATCAGTAAATTCTTCATGCTAAATATATCATCGGATTCAGTTTTTCTGTGGCTTTCAAATGCACTCAAATTCATATCCAACGGTCCAAATCCCATGGAGATATGACCTGTGAATTGTCCAAATTGAACTCCCACACGTGAATTGAATTACATTCAAATAAGTAAACTTCCAACTTGACAATTCTGAAAGCTTACCTTGGATTGCCTGGAGTGAATTCCAAGTTCCATGGAACTTCCGTCATCACTGAGACAATGCATCAAATTTCAACTGATTCTGACGGTGTAATCCGAATTCACATTTCATGAGAATGAAATTCAATAAGAATGCTTAGGCAACGCCTAAGCTGATAAACTCAAGTCCTTAGTCAAAATCCCATCAAGAAACCTTGGCGAGTCCGCACCTGCGTACGGTAGCCCGGCGGTCGTCATCGGTTAGGTTCTGTTGTACAATTGAGTTGGCAAAAGAACGAGTTGCGTCTGCAAAAATAAATAAGGCCCAACCAAAGGCTAACATTCCGCACCATGACTGCAAAACGCGTGTGCCATGCTATGCATTGTGAGAGATTGTTTCATTTCACTCAGATCACAAGTTCCGTGGAACATCCTGGCTGAGTTGACTGGGTCTGGGGTGGAACGTTTGTGAATTAAATCTAATTCCGAGTCCACTTCTGTGGAACATCTATTTTGAGAGGAAGGATTGCTTATGTAAACACACCTGTTATAGTGCTGTGTGAATTGTCCAAACTGAACTCCCACACGTGACATTCAAATAAGTGAACTGCCAAGCTCTTCTCCCAGCTAGTCTAAGGTGGAAAAATGAGTACCGTGGACTATCCACTGATCTCACCCGTTAAGACTTCCTTGTCTAGTCTACGTTGGATTACCAACAGTGAATTGCAAGTTCCATGGAACGTACGTACCGGCTGTCCTGTCATACATCTGTCGTTACTTCATTCCGTTCAGTCAACATAATTGAGTCGACTGGGTCTGGGGTGGAATGTTTCAAAGCAACTACTCTTGCTCTGCTAGTAAATTTGAATAGGCCGTATTCAAAATTTCAGCTTCTGTGAAACACCTATTTTTAGAGGAAGGATTGCTTATGTAATCACACACCTTTGAGTCTGATGTGCCAGTTAGAGTGCTCTCAGACTTCACAGTGTACAAGGCGGAGACCATGGAACTCAATAGTCCGATGAGATACACATTGCTTTTTCTTTTCAACCTTGCATAGATTCTGATGTACAAGTGAACTGGCCAGGACGGTTAGCCTGGTTATGTGCGTCAAGGAGATTTCTTGGTGATTAAAAAATGTCCAAGCTAATACCAGCTTAGCTCAACCTCATTGTAGACACAAGTTCATAGGACTTTTGAATTCCGAGTTGATATATTTGTTTCAAGCCACTTGGCAGCAGACATATCTGTTAGAGTCATCGACCAGGAATTAAATTGTCAGACAGGTGGATTACTCTTCTCCTTCATAGTCAAGCAGTGATCTGAAGGTTCCTTGGAACAGGTGGATGCGTCTTGTTCAAAATGCAGGTATTGACTTTTAGATTTGAGCCAAGATATCTCATAAGAATGCTTAGGCAACGCCTAAGCTGAGACCCTTGAATTATTTTTTTAAAACCCATCAGAAAAGCTGGGCGAGTCCGCACTTGCATCCAGAGCCCGGCGGTCGTCATCGGTTAGGTTCTGTTGTACAATTGAGTTGGCAAAAAAACAAGTTGCATCTGCAAAAAAAATAAGGCCCGACCAAAGGCTAACATTCCGCACCATGACCACAAAACACATGTGCCACGCTATGCATTTCATTTCACTCAATTGCAAGTTCCATGAAACATCATGATGGCTGAGTTGACTGGGTCTAGGCTTTACCGTTTCAATGCAACTGAACTTGTTCCGCTAGTAAGTCAACAATCAAGTACCCATACTCAGGATTATTCAGCCAGTGTTAGCTTATGTAATCACAGCCGACTTGGAGATTGACCAATGGTAACAAATCCATGCTTCCATCAGGCTTTTTAAATACATTGTGCAGTAGCCCTGCTACTGCGCGACCGGTAATGGTAACAGATTACAGAACAAGCAGATAGGACGGTAACAGATTTTTAGGCTTTTTATATACATTGTGGATAAGCCTTGCTTATCTGCGACCAGTAACAGTAACAGATTACAAAGTACAGTAACAAATTTTATGCTATTCAAGGAGGGACGGTAACAAATTTTATACTGTTAAAGAAGGAACGGTAACAGATCCATTGGTTCAATGGAATCTATGGATATGAACGGTAACAGATTTATACATGAAATAATGACAGTAACAGACTTGTAAAGTGACAGTAATAAAATTATGTATCTGACCTTTAAGTTTCTAGAAACGTGCAACATTGTTAGATGACTGCGGAACACTTTTTTGATCACTTTTTTAGGTTTCATGGAACAAATGCGGAACACTTCTGTAGGTAAGCGGAACACTTTTGTAGGTTTCATGGAACATTTTTAAATAAACACGGAACACTTCTGTCATATGCGGAACACTCTGCAGGTTCTACGGAACATTATAATCTACATTTTCAACTAGGGCCCCTAGTTTGGTGCTGGCACCAGATGCCTGGCACCAACATTTCACCTCTTGCGTGGCGACTTCCTTGTGCTTCTCCCTTATCTCAGATTTCCGCAAGTGAATTACAAGTTTCATGGAACGTTAAACAGGAGATGGTTTGCAGGAATTACTTAGTGCTCTGTCAGATCTATTGAGTGCTTCTTCCAAACATCTTATCTGATCCTCAATGACCAATGCATCTTTGTAGGTTTCATGGAACATGTTGTCTTGCCTGCCTTTTGGAGTTCCACCAAATACATTAGAATGCTAATGTACCAGCTGTCTCATTACACATCTGTCAAAGCTATTATTTGATTCCATTCAGTCACAAGTTCTATGGAACATAAATGAGTTGACTGGATCTGAGGAGGAATGTTTCAAAGCAACTGCTCTTGCACTGCTAGTAAATTTGAATGACATTCTCAGGTGTATTCAGCTTCCGTGGAACATCTATTTCTGGAGGAATGCAATGATTGCTTATGTAATCACACTACTACTACTACTTTGAGCCTGACAAGTCTGATGTGCCAGTTAGAGTGCTCTCAGACTTTACAGTGTACAAAGCCAAGACCACAGTGTTTCTTCTGCCTTGCACAGGTTGTGATGTACAGGTGAACTGGCCAGCGCGGTTAGCAGGTTAGGTTTAGAGGTTCGGGTTGGTGCTCGTGTCTCGTTGTCTCGGTTAGAGGTTAGTGGGTGAAAACATTTGTCCCCCTCGCGCGGTAGCGCGTCTCGTGTACTGGAGCAATGGTGGGTGAGATTTTCAAAATTCTGATTTCAGATTCAAATTCCTTGACATTGAAAACCACCATCCACCGTTTCAAAAAAAATCTCTGCTGTCTCTTTCCTTTGACTTGTGCTATGCTGACTTTTGACTGTATGCAAGTCAGGGAGACTGTCCAGGCCAAGAAATGCTTCACGCTAAAAATACTTTCTGATTCAGTTTTTTTCCAGCTTTCCGACGCACTATAAACCGTGTCTGGTGGTTGAGATTTGGCTGAGGTATTGCATTGGCAAATATCATCCGCTTATCTATCTCACAAGTAACACTGGTAGATCTGATCAGTAAATTCTTCATGCTAAATATATCATCGGATTCAGTTTTTCTGTGGCTTTCAAATGCACTCAAATTCATATCCAACGGTCCAAATCCCATGGAGATATGACCTGTGAATTGTCCAAATTGAACTCCCACACGTGAATTGAATTACATTCAAATAAGTAAACTTCCAACTTGACAATTCTGAAAGCTTACCTTGGATTGCCTGGAGTGAATTCCAAGTTCCATGGAACTTCCGTCATCACTGAGACAATGCATCAAATTTCAACTGATTCTGACGGTGTAATCCGAATTCACATTTCATGAGAATGAAATTCAATAAGAATGCTTAGGCAACGCCTAAGCTGATAAACTCAAGTCCTTAGTCAAAATCCCATCAAGAAACCTTGGCGAGTCCGCACCTGCGTACGGTAGCCCGGCGGTCGTCATCGGTTAGGTTCTGTTGTACAATTGAGTTGGCAAAAGAACGAGTTGCGTCTGCAAAAATAAATAAGGCCAACCAAAGGCTAACATTCCGCACCATGACTGCAAAACGCGTGCCATGCTATGCATTGTGAGAGATTGTTTCATTTCACTCAGATCACAAGTTCCGTGGAACATCCTGGCTGAGTTGACTGGGTCTGGGGTGGAACGTTTGTGAATTAAATCTAATTCCGAGTCCACTTCTGTGGAACATCTATTTTGAGAGGAAGGATTGCTTATGTAAACACACCCTGTTATAGTGCTGTGTGAATTGTCCAAACTGAACTCCCACACGTGACATTCAAATAAGTGAACTGCCAAGCTCTTCTCCCAGCTAGTCTAAGGTGGAAAAAATGAGTACCGTGGACTATCCACTGATCTCACCCGTTAAGACTTCCTTGTCTAGTCTACGTTGGATTACCAACAGTGAATTGCAAGTTCCATGGAACGTACGTACCGGCTGTCCTGTCATACATCTGTCGTTACTTCATTCCGTTCAGTCAACATAATTGAGTCGACTGGGTCTGGGGTGGAATGTTTCAAAGCAACTACTCTTGCTCTGCTAGTAAATTTGAATAGGCCGTATTCAAAATTTCAGCTTCTGTGAAACACCTATTTTTAGAGGAAGGATTGCTTATGTAATCACACACCTTTGAGTCTGATGTGCCAGTTAGAGTGCTCTCAGACTTCACAGTGTACAAGGCGGAGACCATGGAACTCAATAGTCCGATGAGATACACATTGCTTTTTCTTTTCAACCTTGCATAGATTCTGATGTACAAGTGAACTGGCCAGGACGGTTAGCCTGGTTATGTGCGTCAAGGAGATTTCTTGGTGATTAAAAAATGTCCAAGCTAATACCAGCTTAGCTCAACCTCATTGTAGACCAAGTCATAGGACTTTGAATTCCGAGTTGATATATTTGTTTCAAGCCACTTGGCAGCGACATATCTGTTAGAGTCATCGACCAGGATTAAATTGTGCAGACAGGTGGATTACTCTTCTCCTTCATAGTCAAGCAGTGATCTGAAGGTTCCTTGGAACAGGTGGATGCGTCTTGTTCAAAATGCAGGTATGACTTTTAGATTTGAGCCAAGATATCTCATAAGAATGCTTAGGCAACGCCTAAGCTGAGACCCTTGAATTATTTTTTTAAACCCATCAGAAAAGCTGGGCGAGTCCGCACTTGCATCCAGAGCCCGGCGGTCGTCATCGGTTAGGTTCTGTTGTACAATTGAGTTGGCAAAAAAAACAAGTTGCATCTGGCAAAAAATAAATAAGGCCCGACCAAAGGCTAACATTCGCACCATGACCACAAAACACATGTGCCACGCTATGCATTTCATTTCACTCAATTGCAAGTTCCATGAAACATCATGATGGCTGAGTTGACTGGGTCTAGGCTTTACCGTTTCAATTGGCAACTGAAACTTGTTCCGCTAGTAAGTCAACAATCAAGTACCCATACTCAGGATTATTCAGCCAGTGTAGCTTATGTAATCACAGCCGACTTGGAGATTGACCAATGGTTAACAAATCCATGCTTCCATCAGGCTTTTTAAATACATTGTCAGTAGCCTGCTACTGCGGCGACCGGTAATGGTAACAGATTACAGAACAAGCAGATAGGAGGCGGTACAGATTTTTAGGCTTTTTATATACATTGTGGATAAGCCTTGCTTATCTGCGACCAGTAACAGTAACAGATTACAAAGTACAGTAACAAATTTTATGCTATTCAAGGAGGGACGGTAACAAATTTTATACTGTTAAAGAAGGAACGGTAACAGATCCATTGGTTCAATGGAATCTATGGATATGAACGGTAACAGATTTATACATGAAATAATGACAGTAACAGACTTGTAAAGTGACAGTAATAAAATTATGTATCTGACCTTTAAGTTTCTAGAAACGTGCAACATTGTTAGATGACTGCGGAACACTTTTTTGATCACTTTTTTAGGTTTCATGGAACAAATGCGGAACACTTCTGTAGGTAAGCGGAACACTTTTGTAGGTTTCATGGAACATTTTTAAATAAACACGGAACACTTCTGTCATATGCGGAACACTCTTGCAGGTTCTACGGAACATTATAATCTACATTTTCAACTAGGGCCCCTAGTTTGGTGCTGGCACCAGATGCCTGGCACCAACATTTCACCTCTTGCGTGGCGACTTCCTTGTGCTTCTCCCTTATCTCAGATTTCCGCAAGTGAATTACAAGTTTCATGGAACGTTAAACAGGAGATGGTTTGCAGGAATTACTTAGTGCTCTGTCAGATCTATTGAGTGCTTCTTCCAAACATCTTATCTGATCCTCAATGACCAATGCATCTTTGTAGGTTTCATGGAACATGTTGTCTTGCCTGCCTTTTGGAGTTCCACCAAATACATTAGAATGCTAATGTACCAGCTGTCTCATTACACATCTGTCAAAGCTATTATTTGATTCCATTCAGTCACAAGTTCTATGGAACATAAATGAGTTGACTGGATCTGAGGAGGAATGTTTCAAAGCAACTGCTCTTGCACTGCTAGTAAATTTGAATGACATTCTCAGGTGTATTCAGCTTCCGTGGAACATCTATTTCTGGAGGAATGCAATGATTGCTTATGTAATCACACTACTACTACTTTGAGCCTGACAAGTCTGATGTGCCAGTTAGAGTGCTCTCAGACTTTACAGTGTACAAAGCCAATACCACAGTGTTTCTTCTGCCTTGCACAGGTTGTGATGTACAGGTGAACTGGCCAGCGCGGTTAGCAGGTTAGGTTTAGAGGTTCGGGTTGGTGCTCGGTGTCTCGTTGTCTCGGTTAGAGGTTAGTGGGTGAAAACGTTTGTCCCCCTCGCGCGGTAGCGCGTCTTGTGTACTGGAGCAATGGTGGGTGAGATTTTCAAAATTCTGATTTCAGATTCAAATTCCTTGACATTGAAAACCACCATCCACCATTTCAAAAAAAATCTCTGCTGTCTCTTTCCTGTGACTTGTGCTATGCTGACTTTTGACTGTATGCAAGTCACGGAGACTGTCCAGGCCAAGAAATGCTTCACGCTAAAAATACTTTCTGATTCAGTTTTTTTCCAGCTTTCCGACGCACTATAAACCGTGTCTGGTGGTTGAGATTTGGCTGAGGTATTGCATTGGCAAATATCATCCGCTTATCTATCTCACAAGTAACACTGGTAGATCTGATCAGTAAATTCTTCATGCTAAATATATCATCGGATTCAGTTTTTCTGTGGCTTTCAAATGCACTCAAATTCATATCCAACGGTCCAAATCCCATGGAGATATGACCTGTGAATTGTCCAAATTGAACTCCCACACGTGAATTGAATTACATTCAAATAAGTAAACTTCCAACTTGACAATTCTGAAAGCTTACCTTGGATTGCCTGGAGTGAATTCCAAGTTCCATGGAACTTCCGTCATCACTGAGACAATGCATCAAATTTCAACTGATTCTGACGGTGTAATCCGAATTCACATTTCATGAGAATGAAATTCAATAAGAATGCTTAGGCAACGCCTAAGCTGATAAACTCAAGTCCTTAGTCAAAATCCCATCAAGAAACCTTGGCGAGTCCGCACCTGCGTACGGTAGCCCGGCGGTCGTCATCGGTTAGGTTCTGTTGTACAATTGAGTTGGCAAAAGAACGAGTTGCGTCTGCAAAAATAAATAAGGCCCAACCAAAGGCTAACATTCCGCACCATGACTGCAAAACGCGTGTGCCATGCTATGCATTGTGAGAGATTGTTTCATTTCACTCAGATCACAAGTTCCGTGGAACATCCTGGCTGAGTTGACTGGGTCTGGGGTGGAACGTTTGTGAATTAAATCTAATTCCGAGTCCACTTCTGTGGAACATCTATTTTGAGAGGAAGGATTGCTTATGTAAACACACCTGTTATAGTGCTGTGTGAATTGTCCAAACTGAACTCCCACACGTGACATTCAAATAAGTGAACTGCCAAGCTCTTCTCCCAGCTAGTCTAAGGTGGAAAAATGAGTACCGTGGACTATCCACTGATCTCACCCGTTAAGACTTCCTTGTCTAGTCTACGTTGGATTACCAACAGTGAATTGCAAGTTCCATGGAACGTACGTACCGGCTGTCCTGTCATACATCTGTCGTTACTTCATTCCGTTCAGTCAACATAATTGAGTCGACTGGGTCTGGGGTGGAATGTTTCAAAGCAACTACTCTTGCTCTGCTAGTAAATTTGAATAGGCCGTATTCAAAATTTCAGCTTCTGTGAAACACCTATTTTTAGAGGAAGGATTGCTTATGTAATCACACACCTTTGAGTCTGATGTGCCAGTTAGAGTGCTCTCAGACTTCACAGTGTACAAGGCGGAGACCATGGAACTCAATAGTCCGATGAGATACACATTGCTTTTTCTTTTCAACCTTGCATAGATTCTGATGTACAAGTGAACTGGCCAGGACGGTTAGCCTGGTTATGTGCGTCAAGGAGATTTCTTGGTGATTAAAAAATGTCCAAGCTAATACCAGCTTAGCTCAACCTCATTGTAGACACAAGTTCATAGGACTTTTGAATTCCGAGTTGATATATTTGTTTCAAGCCACTTGGCAGCAGACATATCTGTTAGAGTCATCGACCAGGAATTAAATTGTCAGACAGGTGGATTACTCTTCTCCTTCATAGTCAAGCAGTGATCTGAAGGTTCCTTGGAACAGGTGGATGCGTCTTGTTCAAAATGCAGGTATTGACTTTTAGATTTGAGCCAAGATATCTCATAAGAATGCTTAGGCAACGCCTAAGCTGAGACCCTTGAATTATTTTTTTAAAACCCATCAGAAAAGCTGGGCGAGTCCGCACTTGCATCCAGAGCCCGGCGGTCGTCATCGGTTAGGTTCTGTTGTACAATTGAGTTGGCAAAAAAACAAGTTGCATCTGCAAAAAATAAATAAGGCCCGACCAAAGGCTAACATTCCGCACCATGACCACAAAACACATGTGCCACGCTATGCATTTCATTTCACTCAATTGCAAGTTCCATGAAACATCATGATGGCTGAGTTGACTGGGTCTAGGCTTTACCGTTTCAATGCAACTGAACTTGTTCCGCTAGTAAGTCAACAATCAAGTACCCATACTCAGGATTATTCAGCCAGTGTTAGCTTATGTAATCACAGCCGACTTGGAGATTGACCAATGGTAACAAATCCATGCTTCCATCAGGCTTTTTAAATACATTGTGCAGTAGCCCTGCTACTGCGCGACCGGTAATGGTAACAGATTACAGAACAAGCAGATAGGACGGTAACAGATTTTTAGGCTTTTTATATACATTGTGGATAAGCCTTGCTTATCTGCGACCAGTAACAGTAACAGATTACAAAGTACAGTAACAAATTTTATGCTATTCAAGGAGGGACGGTAACAAATTTTATACTGTTAAAGAAGGAACGGTAACAGATCCATTGGTTCAATGGAATCTATGGATATGAACGGTAACAGATTTATACATGAAATAATGACAGTAACAGACTTGTAAAGTGACAGTAATAAAATTATGTATCTGACCTTTAAGTTTCTAGAAACGTGCAACATTGTTAGATGACTGCGGAACACTTTTTTGATCACTTTTTTAGGTTTCATGGAACAAATGCGGAACACTTCTGTAGGTAAGCGGAACACTTTTGTAGGTTTCATGGAACATTTTTAAATAAACACGGAACACTTCTGTCATATGCGGAACACTCTTGCAGGTTCTACGGAACATTATAATCTACATTTTCAACTAGGGCCCCTAGTTTGGTGCTGGCACCAGATGCCTGGCACCAACATTTCACCTCTTGCGTGGCGACTTCCTTGTGCTTCTCCCTTATCTCAGATTTCCGCAAGTGAATTACAAGTTTCATGGAACGTTAAACAGGAGATGGTTTGCAGGAATTACTTAGTGCTCTGTCAGATCTATTGAGTGCTTCTTCCAAACATCTTATCTGATCCTCAATGACCAATGCATCTTTGTAGGTTTCATGGAACATGTTGTCTTGCCTGCCTTTTGGAGTTCCACCAAATACATTAGAATGCTAATGTACCAGCTGTCTCATTACACATCTGTCAAAGCTATTATTTGATTCCATTCAGTCACAAGTTCTATGGAACATAAATGAGTTGACTGGATCTGAGGAGGAATGTTTCAAAGCAACTGCTCTTGCACTGCTAGTAAATTTGAATGACATTCTCAGGTGTATTCAGCTTCCGTGGAACATCTATTTCTGGAGGAATGCAATGATTGCTTATGTAATCACACTACTACTACTACTTTGAGCCTGACAAGTCTGATGTGCCAGTTAGAGTGCTCTCAGACTTTACAGTGTACAAAGCCAAGACCACAGTGTTTCTTCTGCCTTGCACAGGTTGTGATGTACAGGTGAACTGGCCAGCGCGGTTAGCAGGTTAGGTTTAGAGGTTCGGGTTGGTGCTCGGTGTCTCGTTGTCTCGGTTAGAGGTTAGTGGGTGAAAACATTTGTCCCCCTCGCGCGGTAGCGCGTCTCGTGTACTGGAGCAATGGTGGGTGAGATTTTCAAAATTCTGATTTCAGATTCAAATTCCTTGACATTGAAAACCACCATCCACCGTTTCAAAAAAAATCTCTGCTGTCTCTTTCCTTTGACTTGTGCTATGCTGACTTTTGACTGTATGCAAGTCAGGGAGACTGTCCAGGCCAAGAAATGCTTCACGCTAAAAATACTTTCTGATTCAGTTTTTTTCCAGCTTTCCGACGCACTATAAACCGTGTCTGGTGGTTGAGATTTGGCTGAGGTATTGCATTGGCAAATATCATCCGCTTATCTATCTCACAAGTAACACTGGTAGATCTGATCAGTAAATTCTTCATGCTAAATATATCATCGGATTCAGTTTTTCTGTGGCTTTCAAATGCACTCAAATTCATATCCAACGGTCCAAATCCCATGGAGATATGACCTGTGAATTGTCCAAATTGAACTCCCACACGTGAATTGAATTACATTCAAATAAGTAAACTTCCAACTTGACAATTCTGAAAGCTTACCTTGGATTGCCTGGAGTGAATTCCAAGTTCCATGGAACTTCCGTCATCACTGAGACAATGCATCAAATTTCAACTGATTCTGACGGTGTAATCCGAATTCACATTTCATGAGAATGAAATTCAATAAGAATGCTTAGGCAACGCCTAAGCTGATAAACTCAAGTCCTTAGTCAAAATCCCATCAAGAAACCTTGGCGAGTCCGCACCTGCGTACGGTAGCCCGGCGGTCGTCATCGGTTAGGTTCTGTTGTACAATTGAGTTGGCAAAAGAACGAGTTGCGTCTGCAAAAATAAATAAGGCCCAACCAAAGGCTAACATTCCGCACCATGACTGCAAAACGCGTGTGCCATGCTATGCATTGTGAGAGATTGTTTCATTTCACTCAGATCACAAGTTCCGTGGAACATCCTGGCTGAGTTGACTGGGTCTGGGGTGGAACGTTTGTGAATTAAATCTAATTCCGAGTCCACTTCTGTGGAACATCTATTTTGAGAGGAAGGATTGCTTATGTAAACACACCTGTTATAGTGCTGTGTGAATTGTCCAAACTGAACTCCCACACGTGACATTCAAATAAGTGAACTGCCAAGCTCTTCTCCCAGCTAGTCTAAGGTGGAAAAATGAGTACCGTGGACTATCCACTGATCTCACCCGTTAAGACTTCCTTGTCTAGTCTACGTTGGATTACCAACAGTGAATTGCAAGTTCCATGGAACGTACGTACCGGCTGTCCTGTCATACATCTGTCGTTACTTCATTCCGTTCAGTCAACATAATTGAGTCGACTGGGTCTGGGGTGGAATGTTTCAAAGCAACTACTCTTGCTCTGCTAGTAAATTTGAATAGGCCGTATTCAAAATTTCAGCTTCTGTGAAACACCTATTTTTAGAGGAAGGATTGCTTATGTAATCACACACCTTTGAGTCTGATGTGCCAGTTAGAGTGCTCTCAGACTTCACAGTGTACAAGGCGGAGACCATGGAACTCAATAGTCCGATGAGATACACATTGCTTTTTCTTTTCAACCTTGCATAGATTCTGATGTACAAGTGAACTGGCCAGGACGGTTAGCCTGGTTATGTGCGTCAAGGAGATTTCTTGGTGATTAAAAAATGTCCAAGCTAATACCAGCTTAGCTCAACCTCATTGTAGACACAAGTTCATAGGACTTTTGAATTCCGAGTTGATATATTTGTTTCAAGCCACTTGGCAGCAGACATATCTGTTAGAGTCATCGACCAGGAATTAAATTGTCAGACAGGTGGATTACTCTTCTCCTTCATAGTCAAGCAGTGATCTGAAGGTTCCTTGGAACAGGTGGATGCGTCTTGTTCAAAATGCAGGTATTGACTTTTAGATTTGAGCCAAGATATCTCATAAGAATGCTTAGGCAACGCCTAAGCTGAGACCCTTGAATTATTTTTTTAAAACCCATCAGAAAAGCTGGGCGAGTCCGCACTTGCATCCAGAGCCCGGCGGTCGTCATCGGTTAGGTTCTGTTGTACAATTGAGTTGGCAAAAAAACAAGTTGCATCTGCAAAAAATAAATAAGGCCCGACCAAAGGCTAACATTCCGCACCATGACCACAAAACACATGTGCCACGCTATGCATTTCATTTCACTCAATTGCAAGTTCCATGAAACATCATGATGGCTGAGTTGACTGGGTCTAGGCTTTACCGTTTCAATGCAACTGAACTTGTTCCGCTAGTAAGTCAACAATCAAGTACCCATACTCAGGATTATTCAGCCAGTGTTAGCTTATGTAATCACAGCCGACTTGGAGATTGACCAATGGTAACAAATCCATGCTTCCATCAGGCTTTTTAAATACATTGTGCAGTAGCCCTGCTACTGCGCGACCGGTAATGGTAACAGATTACAGAACAAGCAGATAGGACGGTAACAGATTTTTAGGCTTTTTATATACATTGTGGATAAGCCTTGCTTATCTGCGACCAGTAACAGTAACAGATTACAAAGTACAGTAACAAATTTTATGCTATTCAAGGAGGGACGGTAACAAATTTTATACTGTTAAAGAAGGAACGGTAACAGATCCATTGGTTCAATGGAATCTATGGATATGAACGGTAACAGATTTATACATGAAATAATGACAGTAACAGACTTGTAAAGTGACAGTAATAAAATTATGTATCTGACCTTTAAGTTTCTAGAAACGTGCAACATTGTTAGATGACTGCGGAACACTTTTTTGATCACTTTTTTAGGTTTCATGGAACAAATGCGGAACACTTCTGTAGGTAAGCGGAACACTTTTGTAGGTTTCATGGAACATTTTTAAATAAACACGGAACACTTCTGTCATATGCGGAACACTCTTGCAGGTTCTACGGAACATTATAATCTACATTTTCAACTAGGGCCCCTAGTTTGGTGCTGGCACCAGATGCCTGGCACCAACATTTCACCTCTTGCGTGGCGACTTCCTTGTGCTTCTCCCTTATCTCAGATTTCCGCAAGTGAATTACAAGTTTCATGGAACGTTAAACAGGAGATGGTTTGCAGGAATTACTTAGTGCTCTGTCAGATCTATTGAGTGCTTCTTCCAAACATCTTATCTGATCCTCAATGACCAATGCATCTTTGTAGGTTTCATGGAACATGTTGTCTTGCCTGCCTTTTGGAGTTCCACCAAATACATTAGAATGCTAATGTACCAGCTGTCTCATTACACATCTGTCAAAGCTATTATTTGATTCCATTCAGTCACAAGTTCTATGGAACATAAATGAGTTGACTGGATCTGAGGAGGAATGTTTCAAAGCAACTGCTCTTGCACTGCTAGTAAATTTGAATGACATTCTCAGGTGTATTCAGCTTCCGTGGAACATCTATTTCTGGAGGAATGCAATGATTGCTTATGTAATCACACTACTACTACTACTTTGAGCCTGACAAGTCTGATGTGCCAGTTAGAGTGCTCTCAGACTTTACAGTGTACAAAGCCAAGACCACAGTGTTTCTTCTGCCTTGCACAGGTTGTGATGTACAGGTGAACTGGCCAGCGCGGTTAGCAGGTTAGGTTTAGAGGTTCGGGTTGGTGCTCGGTGTCTCGTTGTCTCGGTTAGAGGTTAGTGGGTGAAAACATTTGTCCCCCTCGCGCGGTAGCGCGTCTCGTGTACTGGAGCAATGGTGGGTGAGATTTTCAAAATTCTGATTTCAGATTCAAATTCCTTGACATTGAAAACCACCATCCACCGTTTCAAAAAAAATCTCTGCTGTCTCTTTCCTTTGACTTGTGCTATGCTGACTTTTGACTGTATGCAAGTCAGGGAGACTGTCCAGGCCAAGAAATGCTTCACGCTAAAAATACTTTCTGATTCAGTTTTTTTCCAGCTTTCCGACGCACTATAAACCGTGTCTGGTGGTTGAGATTTGGCTGAGGTATTGCATTGGCAAATATCATCCGCTTATCTATCTCACAAGTAACACTGGTAGATCTGATCAGTAAATTCTTCATGCTAAATATATCATCGGATTCAGTTTTTCTGTGGCTTTCAAATGCACTCAAATTCATATCCAACGGTCCAAATCCCATGGAGATATGACCTGTGAATTGTCCAAATTGAACTCCCACACGTGAATTGAATTACATTCAAATAAGTAAACTTCCAACTTGACAATTCTGAAAGCTTACCTTGGATTGCCTGGAGTGAATTCCAAGTTCCATGGAACTTCCGTCATCACTGAGACAATGCATCAAATTTCAACTGATTCTGACGGTGTAATCCGAATTCACATTTCATGAGAATGAAATTCAATAAGAATGCTTAGGCAACGCCTAAGCTGATAAACTCAAGTCCTTAGTCAAAATCCCATCAAGAAACCTTGGCGAGTCCGCACCTGCGTACGGTAGCCCGGCGGTCGTCATCGGTTAGGTTCTGTTGTACAATTGAGTTGGCAAAAGAACGAGTTGCGTCTGCAAAAATAAATAAGGCCCAACCAAAGGCTAACATTCCGCACCATGACTGCAAAACGCGTGTGCCATGCTATGCATTGTGAGAGATTGTTTCATTTCACTCAGATCACAAGTTCCGTGGAACATCCTGGCTGAGTTGACTGGGTCTGGGGTGGAACGTTTGTGAATTAAATCTAATTCCGAGTCCACTTCTGTGGAACATCTATTTTGAGAGGAAGGATTGCTTATGTAAACACACCTGTTATAGTGCTGTGTGAATTGTCCAAACTGAACTCCCACACGTGACATTCAAATAAGTGAACTGCCAAGCTCTTCTCCCAGCTAGTCTAAGGTGGAAAAATGAGTACCGTGGACTATCCACTGATCTCACCCGTTAAGACTTCCTTGTCTAGTCTACGTTGGATTACCAACAGTGAATTGCAAGTTCCATGGAACGTACGTACCGGCTGTCCTGTCATACATCTGTCGTTACTTCATTCCGTTCAGTCAACATAATTGAGTCGACTGGGTCTGGGGTGGAATGTTTCAAAGCAACTACTCTTGCTCTGCTAGTAAATTTGAATAGGCCGTATTCAAAATTTCAGCTTCTGTGAAACACCTATTTTTAGAGGAAGGATTGCTTATGTAATCACACACCTTTGAGTCTGATGTGCCAGTTAGAGTGCTCTCAGACTTCACAGTGTACAAGGCGGAGACCATGGAACTCAATAGTCCGATGAGATACACATTGCTTTTTCTTTTCAACCTTGCATAGATTCTGATGTACAAGTGAACTGGCCAGGACGGTTAGCCTGGTTATGTGCGTCAAGGAGATTTCTTGGTGATTAAAAAATGTCCAAGCTAATACCAGCTTAGCTCAACCTCATTGTAGACACAAGTTCATAGGACTTTTGAATTCCGAGTTGATATATTTGTTTCAAGCCACTTGGCAGCAGACATATCTGTTAGAGTCATCGACCAGGAATTAAATTGTCAGACAGGTGGATTACTCTTCTCCTTCATAGTCAAGCAGTGATCTGAAGGTTCCTTGGAACAGGTGGATGCGTCTTGTTCAAAATGCAGGTATTGACTTTTAGATTTGAGCCAAGATATCTCATAAGAATGCTTAGGCAACGCCTAAGCTGAGACCCTTGAATTATTTTTTTAAAACCCATCAGAAAAGCTGGGCGAGTCCGCACTTGCATCCAGAGCCCGGCGGTCGTCATCGGTTAGGTTCTGTTGTACAATTGAGTTGGCAAAAAAACAAGTTGCATCTGCAAAAAATAAATAAGGCCCGACCAAAGGCTAACATTCCGCACCATGACCACAAAACACATGTGCCACGCTATGCATTTCATTTCACTCAATTGCAAGTTCCATGAAACATCATGATGGCTGAGTTGACTGGGTCTAGGCTTTACCGTTTCAATGCAACTGAAACTTGTTCCGCTAGTAAGTCAACAATCAAGTACCCATACTCAGGATTATTCAGCCAGTGTTAGCTTATGTAATCACAGCCGACTTGGAGATTGACCAATGGTAACAAATCCATGCTTCCATCAGGCTTTTTAAATACATTGTGCAGTAGCCCTGCTACTGCGCGACCGGTAATGGTAACAGATTACAGAACAAGCAGATAGGACGGTAACAGATTTTTAGGCTTTTTATATACATTGTGGATAAGCCTTGCTTATCTGCGACCAGTAACAGTAACAGATTACAAAGTACAGTAACAAATTTTATGCTATTCAAGGAGGGACGGTAACAAATTTTATACTGTTAAAGAAGGAACGGTAACAGATCCATTGGTTCAATGGAATCTATGGATATGAACGGTAACAGATTTATACATGAAATAATGACAGTAACAGACTTGTAAAGTGACAGTAATAAAATTATGTATCTGACCTTTAAGTTTCTAGAAACGTGCAACATTGTTAGATGACTGCGGAACACTTTTTTGATCACTTTTTTAGGTTTCATGGAACAAATGCGGAACACTTCTGTAGGTAAGCGGAACACTTTTGTAGGTTTCATGGAACATTTTTAAATAAACACGGAACACTTCTGTCATATGCGGAACACTCTTGCAGGTTCTACGGAACATTATAATCTACATTTTCAACTAGGGCCCCTAGTTTGGTGCTGGCACCAGATGCCTGGCACCAACATTTCACCTCTTGCGTGGCGACTTCCTTGTGCTTCTCCCTTATCTCAGATTTCCGCAAGTGAATTACAAGTTTCATGGAACGTTAAACAGGAGATGGTTTGCAGGAATTACTTAGTGCTCTGTCAGATCTATTGAGTGCTTCTTCCAAACATCTTATCTGATCCTCAATGACCAATGCATCTTTGTAGGTTTCATGGAACATGTTGTCTTGCCTGCCTTTTGGAGTTCCACCAAATACATTAGAATGCTAATGTACCAGCTGTCTCATTACACATCTGTCAAAGCTATTATTTGATTCCATTCAGTCACAAGTTCTATGGAACATAAATGAGTTGACTGGATCTGAGGAGGAATGTTTCAAAGCAACTGCTCTTGCACTGCTAGTAAATTTGAATGACATTCTCAGGTGTATTCAGCTTCCGTGGAACATCTATTTCTGGAGGAATGCAATGATTGCTTATGTAATCACACTACTACTACTACTTTGAGCCTGACAAGTCTGATGTGCCAGTTAGAGTGCTCTCAGACTTTACAGTGTACAAAGCCAAGACCACAGTGTTTCTTCTGCCTTGCACAGGTTGTGATGTACAGGTGAACTGGCCAGCGCGGTTAGCAGGTTAGGTTTAGAGGTTCGGGTTGGTGCTCGGTGTCTCGTTGTCTCGGTTAGAGGTTAGTGGGTGAAAACATTTGTCCCCCTCGCGCGGTAGCGCGTCTCGTGTACTGGAGCAATGGTGGGTGAGATTTTCAAAATTCTGATTTCAGATTCAAATTCCTTGACATTGAAAACCACCATCCACCGTTTCAAAAAAAACTCTGCTGTCTCTTTCCTTTGACTTGTGCTATGCTGACTTTTGACTGTATGCAAGTCAGGGAGACTGTCCAGGCCAAGAAATGCTTCACGCTAAAAATACTTTCTGATTCAGTTTTTTTCCAGCTTTCCGACGCACTATAAACCGTGTCTGGTGGTTGAGATTTGGCTGAGGTATTGCATTGGCAAATATCATCCGCTTATCTATCTCACAAGTAACACTGGTAGATCTGATCAGTAAATTCTTCATGCTAAATATATCATCGGATTCAGTTTTTCTGTGGCTTTCAAATGCACTCAAATTCATATCCAACGGTCCAAATCCCATGGAGATATGACCTGTGAATTGTCCAAATTGAACTCCCACACGTGAATTGAATTACATTCAAATAAGTAAACTTCCAACTTGACAATTCTGAAAGCTTACCTTGGATTGCCTGGAGTGAATTCCAAGTTCCATGGAACTTCCGTCATCACTGAGACAATGCATCAAATTTCAACTGATTCTGACGGTGTAATCCGAATTCACATTTCATGAGAATGAAATTCAATAAGAATGCTTAGGCAACGCCTAAGCTGATAAACTCAAGTCCTTAGTCAAAATCCCATCAAGAAACCTTGGCGAGTCCGCACCTGCGTACGGTAGCCCGGCGGTCGTCATCGGTTAGGTTCTGTTGTACAATTGAGTTGGCAAAAAACGAGTTGCGTCTGCAAAAATAAATAAGGCCCAACCAAAGGCTAACATTCCGCACCATGACTGCAAAACGCGTGTGCCATGCTATGCATTGTGAGAGATTGTTTCATTTCACTCAGATCACAAGTTCCGTGGAACATCCTGGCTGAGTTGACTGGGTCTGGGGTGGAACGTTTGTGAATTAAATCTAATTCCGAGTCCACTTCTGTGGAACATCTATTTTGAGAGGAAGGATTGCTTATGTAAACACACCTGTTATAGTGCTGTGTGAATTGTCCAAACTGAACTCCCACACGTGACATTCAAATAAGTGAACTGCCAAGCTCTTCTCCCAGCTAGTCTAAGGTGGAAAAGAGTACCGTGGACTATCCACTGATCTCACCCGTTAAGACTTCCTTGTCTAGTCTACGTTGGATTACCAACAGTGAATTGCAAGTTCCATGGAACGTACGTACCGGCTGTCCTGTCATACATCTGTCGTTACTTCATTCCGTTCAGTCAACATAATTGAGTCGACTGGGTCTGGGGTGGAATGTTTCAAAGCAACTACTCTTGCTCTGCTAGTAAATTTGAATAGGCCGTATTCAAAATTTCAGCTTCTGTGAAACACCTATTTTTAGAGGAAGGATTGCTTATGTAATCACACACCTTTGAGTCTGATGTGCCAGTTAGAGTGCTCTCAGACTTCACAGTGTACAAGGCGGAGACCATGGAACTCAATAGTCCGATGAGATACACATTGCTTTTTCTTTTCAACCTTGCATAGATTCTGATGTACAAGTGAACTGGCCAGGACGGTTAGCCTGGTTATGTGCGTCAAGGAGATTTCTTGGTGATTAAAAAATGTCCAAGCTAATACCAGCTTAGCTCAACCTCATTGTAGACACAAGTTCATAGGACTTTTGAATTCCGAGTTGATATATTTGTTTCAAGCCACTTGGCAGCAGACATATCTGTTAGAGTCATCGACCAGGAATTAAATTGTCAGACAGGTGGATTACTCTTCTCCTTCATAGTCAAGCAGTGATCTGAAGGTTCCTTGGAACAGGTGGATGCGTCTTGTTCAAAATGCAGGTATTGACTTTTAGATTTGAGCCAAGATATCTCATAAGAATGCTTAGGCAACGCCTAAGCTGAGACCCTTGAATTATTTTTTTAAAACCCATCAGAAAAGCTGGGCGAGTCCGCACTTGCATCCAGAGCCCGGCTCGTCATCGGTTAGGTTCTGTTGTACAATTGAGTTGGCAAAAAAACAAGTTGCATCTGCAAAAAATAAATAAGGCCCGACCAAAGGCTAACATTCCGCACCATGACCACAAAACACATGTGCCACGCTATGCATTTCATTTCACTCAATTGCAAGTTCCATGAAACATCATGATGGCTGAGTTGACTGGGTCTAGGCTTTACCGTTTCAATGCAACTGAACTTGTTCCGCTAGTAAGTCAACAATCAAGTACCCATACTCAGGATTATTCAGCCAGTGTTAGCTTATGTAATCACAGCCGACTTGGAGATTGACCAATGGTAACAAATCCATGCTTCCATCAGGCTTTTTAAATACATTGTGCAGTAGCCCTGCTACTGCGCGACCGGTAATGGTAACAGATTACAGAACAAGCAGATAGGACGGTAACAGATTTTTAGGCTTTTTATATACATTGTGGATAAGCCTTGCTTATCTGCGACCAGTAACAGTAACAGATTACAAAGTACAGTAACAAATTTTATGCTATTCAAGGAGGGACGGTAACAAATTTTATACTGTTAAAGAAGGAACGGTAACAGATCCATTGGTTCAATGGAATCTATGGATATGAACGGTAACAGATTTATACATGAAATAATGACAGTAACAGACTTGTAAAGTGACAGTAATAAAATTATGTATCTGACCTTTAAGTTTCTAGAAACGTGCAACATTGTTAGATGACTGCGGAACACTTTTTTGATCACTTTTTTAGGTTTCATGGAACAAATGCGGAACACTTCTGTAGGTAAGCGGAACACTTTTGTAGGTTTCATGGAACATTTTTAAATAAACACGGAACACTTCTGTCATATGCGGAACACTCTTGCAGGTTCTACGGAACATTATAATCTACATTTTCAACTAGGGCCCCTAGTTTGGTGCTGGCACCAGATGCCTGGCACCAACATTTCACCTCTTGCGTGGCGACTTCCTTGTGCTCTCCCTTATCTCAGATTTCCGCAAGTGAATTACAAGTTTCATGGAACGTTAAACAGGAGATGGTTTGCAGGAATTACTTAGTGCTCTGTCAGATCTATTGAGTGCTTCTTCCAAACATCTTATCTGATCCTCAATGACCAATGCATCTTTGTAGGTTTCATGGAACATGTTGTCTTGCCTGCCTTTTGGAGTTCCACCAAATACATTAGAATGCTAATGTACCAGCTGTCTCATTACACATCTGTCAAAGCTATTATTTGATTCCATTCAGTCACAAGTTCTATGGAACATAAATGAGTTGACTGGATCTGAGGAGGAATGTTTCAAAGCAACTGCTCTTGCACTGCTAGTAAATTTGAATGACATTCTCAGGTGTATTCAGCTTCCGTGGAACATCTATTTCTGGAGGAATGCAATGATTGCTTATGTAATCACACTACTACTACTACTTTGAGCCTGACAAGTCTGATGTGCCAGTTAGAGTGCTCTCAGACTTTACAGTGTACAAAGCCAAGACCACAGTGTTTCTTCTGCCTTGCACAGGTTGTGATGTACAGGTGAACTGGCCAGCGCGGTTAGCAGGTTAGGTTTAGAGGTTCGGGTTGGTGCTCGGTGTCTCGTTGTCTCGGTTAGAGGTTAGTGGGTGAAAACATTTGTCCCCCCGCGCGGTAGCGCGTCTCGTGTACTGGAGCAATGGTGGGTGAGATTTTCAAAATTCTGATTTCAGATTCAAATTCCTTGACATTGAAAACCACCATCCACCGTTTCAAAAAAAATCTCTGCTGTCTCTTTCCTTTGACTTGTGCTATGCTGACTTTTGACTGTATGCAAGTCAGGGAGACTGTCCAGGCCAAGAAATGCTTCACGCTAAAAATACTTTCTGATTCAGTTTTTTTCCAGCTTTCCGACGCACTATAAACCGTGTCTGGTGGTTGAGATTTGGCTGAGGTATTGCATTGGCAAATATCATCCGCTTATCTATCTCACAAGTAACACTGGTAGATCTGATCAGTAAATTCTTCATGCTAAATATATCATCGGATTCAGTTTTTCTGTGGCTTTCAAATGCACTCAAATTCATATCCAACGGTCCAAATCCCATGGAGATATGACCTGTGAATTGTCCAAATTGAACTCCCACACGTGAATTGAATTACATTCAAATAAGTAAACTTCCAACTTGACAATTCTGAAAGCTTACCTTGGATTGCCTGGAGTGAATTCCAAGTTCCATGGAACTTCCGTCATCACTGAGACAATGCATCAAATTTCAACTGATTCTGACGGTGTAATCCGAATTCACATTTCATGAGAATGAAATTCAATAAGAATGCTTAGGCAACGCCTAAGCTGATAAACTCAAGTCCTTAGTCAAAATCCCATCAAGAAACCTTGGCGAGTCCGCACCTGCGTACGGTAGCCCGGCGGTCGTCATCGGTTAGGTTCTGTTGTACAATTGAGTTGGCAAAAAACGAGTTGCGTCTGCAAAAATAAATAAGGCCCAACCAAAGGCTAACATTCCGCACCATGACTGCAAAACGCGTGTGCCATGCTATGCATTGTGAGAGATTGTTTCATTTCACTCAGATCACAAGTTCCGTGGAACATCCTGGCTGAGTTGACTGGGTCTGGGGTGGAACGTTTGTGAATTAAATCTAATTCCGAGTCCACTTCTGTGGAACATCTATTTTGAGAGGAAGGATTGCTTATGTAAACACACCTGTTATAGTGCTGTGTGAATTGTCCAAACTGAACTCCCACACGTGACATTCAAATAAGTGAACTGCCAAGCTCTTCTCCCAGCTAGTCTAAGGTGGAAAAATGAGTACCGTGGACTATCCACTGATCTCACCCGTTAAGACTTCCTTGTCTAGTCTACGTTGGATTACCAACAGTGAATTGCAAGTTCCATGGAACGTACGTACCGGCTGTCCTGTCATACATCTGTCGTTACTTCATTCCGTTCAGTCAACATAATTGAGTCGACTGGGTCTGGGGTGGAATGTTTCAAAGCAACTACTCTTGCTCTGCTAGTAAATTTGAATAGGCCGTATTCAAAATTTCAGCTTCTGTGAAACACCTATTTTTAGAGGAAGGATTGCTTATGTAATCACACACCTTTGAGTCTGATGTGCCAGTTAGAGTGCTCTCAGACTTCACAGTGTACAAGGCGGAGACCATGGAACTCAATAGTCCGATGAGATACACATTGCTTTTTCTTTTCAACCTTGCATAGATTCTGATGTACAAGTGAACTGGCCAGGACGGTTAGCCTGGTTATGTGCGTCAAGGAGATTTCTTGGTGATTAAAAAATGTCCAAGCTAATACCAGCTTAGCTCAACCTCATTGTAGACACAAGTTCATAGGACTTTTGAATTCCGAGTTGATATATTTGTTTCAAGCCACTTGGCAGCAGACATATCTGTTAGAGTCATCGACCAGGAATTAAATTGTCAGACAGGTGGATTACTCTTCTCCTTCATAGTCAAGCAGTGATCTGAAGGTTCCTTGGAACAGGTGGATGCGTCTTGTTCAAAATGCAGGTATTGACTTTTAGATTTGAGCCAAGATATCTCATAAGAATGCTTAGGCAACGCCTAAGCTGAGACCCTTGAATTATTTTTTTAAAACCCATCAGAAAAGCTGGGCGAGTCCGCACTTGCATCCAGAGCCCGGCGGTCGTCATCGGTTAGGTTCTGTTGTACAATTGAGTTGGCAAAAAAACAAGTTGCATCTGCAAAAAATAAATAAGGCCCGACCAAAGGCTAACATTCCGCACCATGACCACAAAACACATGTGCCACGCTATGCATTTCATTTCACTCAATTGCAAGTTCCATGAAACATCATGATGGCTGAGTTGACTGGGTCTAGGCTTTACCGTTTCAATGCAACTGAACTTGTTCCGCTAGTAAGTCAACAATCAAGTACCCATACTCAGGATTATTCAGCCAGTGTTAGCTTATGTAATCACAGCCGACTTGGAGATTGACCAATGGTAACAAATCCATGCTTCCATCAGGCTTTTTAAATACATTGTGCAGTAGCCCTGCTACTGCGCGACCGGTAATGGTAACAGATTACAGAACAAGCAGATAGGACGGTAACAGATTTTTAGGCTTTTTATATACATTGTGGATAAGCCTTGATCTGCGACCAGTAACAGTAACAGATTACAAAGTACAGTAACAAATTTTATGCTATTCAAGGAGGGACGGTAACAAATTTTATACTGTTAAAGAAGGAACGGTAACAGATCCATTGGTTCAATGGAATCTATGGATATGAACGGTAACAGATTTATACATGAAATAATGACAGTAACAGACTTGTAAAGTGACAGTAATAAAATTATGTATCTGACCTTTAAGTTTCTAGAAACGTGCAACATTGTTAGATGACTGCGGAACACTTTTTTGATCACTTTTTTAGGTTTCATGGAACAAATGCGGAACACTTCTGTAGGTAAGCGGAACACTTTTGTAGGTTTCATGGAACATTTTTAAATAAACACGGAACACTTCTGTCATATGCGGAACACTCTTGCAGGTTCTACGGAACATTATCTCATTTTCAACTAGGGCCCCTAGTTTGGTGCTGGCACCAGATGCCTGGCACCAACATTTCACCTCTTGCGTGGCGACTTCCTTGTGCTTCTCCCTTATCTCAGATTTCCGCAAGTGAATTACAAGTTTCATGGAACGTTAAACAGGAGATGGTTTGCAGGAATTACTTAGTGCTCTGTCAGATCTATTGAGTGCTTCTTCCAAACATCTTATCTGATCCTCAATGACCAATGCATCTTTGTAGGTTTCATGGAACATGTTGTCTTGCCTGCCTTTTGGAGTTCCACCAAATACATTAGAATGCTAATGTACCAGCTGTCTCATTACACATCTGTCAAAGCTATTATTTGATTCCATTCAGTCACAAGTTCTATGGAACATAAATGAGTTGACTGGATCTGAGGAGGAATGTTTCAAAGCAACTGCTCTTGCACTGCTAGTAAATTTGAATGACATTCTCAGGTGTATTCAGCTTCCGTGGAACACTATTTTGGAGGAATGCAATGATTGCTTATGTAATCACACTACTACTACTACTTTGAGCCTGACAAGTCTGATGTGCCAGTTAGAGTGCTCTCAGACTTTACAGTGTACAAAGCCAAGACCACAGTGTTTCTTCTGCCTTGCACAGGTTGTGATGTACAGGTGAACTGGCCAGCGCGGTTAGCAGGTTAGGTTTAGAGGTTCGGGTTGGTGCTCGGTGTCTCGTTGTCTCGGTTAGAGGTTAGTGGGTGAAAACATTTGTCCCCCTCGCGCGGTAGCGCGTCTCGTGTACTGGAGCAATGGTGGGTGAGATTTTCAAAATTCTGATTTCAGATTCAAATTCCTTGACATTGAAAACCACCATCCACGTTTCAAAAAAAATCTCTGCTGTCTCTTTCCTTTGACTTGTGCTATGCTGACTTTTGACTGTATGCAAGTCAGGGAGACTGTCCAGGCCAAGAAATGCTTCACGCTAAAAATACTTTCTGATTCAGTTTTTTTCCAGCTTTCCGACGCACTATAAACCGTGTCTGGTGGTTGAGATTTGGCTGAGGTATTGCATTGGCAAATATCATCCGCTTATCTATCTCACAAGTAACACTGGTAGATCTGATCAGTAAACTTCATGCTAAATATATCATCGGATTCAGTTTTCTGTGGCTTTCAAATGCACTCAAATTCATATCCAACGGTCCAAATCCCATGGAGATATGACCTGTGAATTGTCCAAATTGAACTCCCACACGTGAATTGAATTACATTCAAATAAGTAAACTTCCAACTTGACAATTCTGAAAGCTTACCTTGGATTGCCTGGAGTGAATTCCAAGTTCCATGGAACTTCCGTCATCACTGAGACAATGCATCAAATTTCAACTGATTCTGACGGTGTAATCCGAATTCACATTTCATGAGAATGAAATTCAATAAGAATGCTTAGGCAACGCCTAAGCTGATAAACTCAAGTCCTTAGTCAAAATCCCATCAAGAAACCTTGGCGAGTCCGCACCTTTTTAAATACATTGTGCAGTAGCCCTGCTACTGCGCGACCGGTAATGGTAACAGATTACAGAACAAGCAGATAGGACGGTAACAGATTTTTAGGCTTTTTATATACATTGTGGATAAGCCTTGCTTATCTGCGACCAGTAACAGTAACAGATTACAAAGTACAGTAACAAATTTTATGCTATTCAAGGAGGGACGGTAACAAATTTTATACTGTTAAAGAAGGAACGGTAACAGATCCATTGGTTCAATGGAATCTATGGATGAACGGTAACAGATTTATACATGAATAATGACAGTAACAGACTTGTAAAGTGACAGTAATAAAATTATGTATCTGACCTTTAAGTTTCTAGAAACGTGCAACATTGTTAGATGACTGCGGAACACTTTTTTGATCACTTTTTTAGGTTTCATGGAACAAATGCGGAACACTTCTGTAGGTAAGCGGAACACTTTTGTAGGTTTCATGGAACATTTTTAAATAAACACGGAACACTTCTGTCATATGCGGAACACTCTTGCAGGTTCTACGGAACATTATAATCTACATTTTCAACTAGGGCCCCTAGTTTGGTGCTGGCACCAGATGCCTGGCACCAACATTTCACCTCTTGCGTGGCGACTTCCTTGTGCTTCTCCCTTATCTCAGATTTCCGCAAGTGAATTACAAGTTTCATGGAACGTTAAACAGGAGATGGTTTGCAGGAATTACTTAGTGCTCTGTCAGATCTATTGAGTGCTTCTTCCAAACATCTTATCTGATCCTCAATGACCAATGCATCTTTGTAGGTTTCATGGAACATGTTGTCTTGCCTGCCTTTTGGAGTTCCACCAAATACATTAGAATGCTAATGTACCAGCTGTCTCATTACACATCTGTCAAAGCTATTATTGATTCCATTCAGTCACAAGTTCTATGGAACATAAATGAGTTGACTGGATCTGAGGAGGAATGTTTCAAAGCAACTGCTCTTGCACGCTAGTAAATTTGAATGACATTCTCAGGTGTATTCAGCTTCCGTGGAACATCTATTTCTGGAGGAATGCAATGATTGCTTATGTAATCACACTACTACTACTACTTTGAGCCTGACAAGTCTGATGTGCCAGTTAGAGTGCTCTCAGACTTTACAGTGTACAAAGCCAAGACCACAGTGTTTCTTCTGCCTTGCACAGGTTGTGATGTACAGGTGAATGGCCAGCGCGGTTAGCAGGTTAGGTTTAGAGGTTCGGGTTGGTGCTCGGTGTCTCGTTGTCTCGGTTAGAGGTTAGTGGGTGAAAACATTTGTCCCCCTCGCGCGGTAGCGCGTCTCGTGTACTGGAGCAATGGTGGGTGAGATTTTCAAAATTCTGATTTCAGATTCAAATTCCTTGACATTGAAAACCACCATCCACCGTTTCAAAAAAAATCTCTGCTGTCTCTTTCCTTGACTTGTGCTATGCTGACTTTTGACTGTATGCAAGTCAGGGAGACTGTCCAGGCCAAGAAATGCTTCACGCTAAAAATACTTTCTGATTCAGTTTTTTTCCAGCTTTCCGACGCACTATAAACCGTGTCTGGTGGTTGAGATTTGGCTGAGGTATTGCATTGGCAAATATCATCCGCTTATCTATCTCACAAGTAACACTGGTAGATCTGATCAGTAAATTCTTCATGCTAAATATATCATCGGATTCAGTTTTTCTGTGGCTTTCAAATGCACTCAAATTCATATCCAACGGTCCAAATCCCATGGAGATATGACCTGTGAATTGTCCAAATTGAACTCCCACACTGAATTGAATTACATTCAAATAAGTAAACTTCCAACTTGACAATTCTGAAAGCTTACCTTGGATTGCCTGGAGTGAATTCCAAGTTCCATGGAACTTCCGTCATCACTGAGACAATGCATCAAATTTCAACTGATTCTGACGGTGTAATCCGAATTCACATTCATGAGAATGAAATTCAATAAGAATGCTTAGGCAACGCCTAAGCTGATAAACTCAAGTCCTTAGTCAAAATCCCATCAAGAAACCTTGGCGAGTCCGCACCTGCGTACGGTAGCCCGGCGGTCGTCATCGGTTAGGTTCTGTTGTACAATTGAGTTGGCAAAAGAACGAGTTGCGTCTGCAAAAATAAATAAGGCCCAACCAAAGGCTAACATTCCGCACCATGACTGCAAACGCGTGTGCCATGCTATGCATTGTGAGAGATTGTTTCATTTCACTCAGATCACAAGTTCCGTGGAACATCCTGGCTGAGTTGACTGGGTCTGGGGTGGAACGTTTTGAATTAAATCTAATTCCGAGTCCACTTCTGTGGAACATCTATTTTGAGAGGAAGGATTGCTTATGTAAACACACCTGTTATAGTGCTGTGTGAATTGTCCAAACTGAACTCCCACGTGACATTCAAATAAGTGAACTGCCAAGCTCTTCTCCCAGCTAGTCTAAGGTGGAAAAATGAGTACCGTGGACTATCCACTGATCTCACCCGTTAAGACTTCCTTGTCTAGTCTACGTTGGATTACCAACAGTGAATTGCAAGTTCCATGGAACGTACGTACCGGCTGTCCTGTCATACATCTGTCGTTACTTCATTCCGTTCAGTCAACATAATTGAGTCGACTGGGTCTGGGGTGGAATGTTTCAAAGCAACTACTCTTGCTCTGCTAGTAAATTTGAATAGGCCGTATTCAAAATTTCAGCTTCTGTGAAACACCTATTTTTAGAGGAAGGATTGCTTATGTAATCACACACCTTTGAGTCTGATGTGCCAGTTAGAGTGCTCTCAGACTTCACAGTGTACAAGGCGGAGACCATGGAACTCAATAGTCCGATGAGATACACATTGCTTTTCTTTTCAACCTTGCATAGATTCTGATGTACAAGTGAACTGGCCAGGACGGTTAGCCTGGTTATGTGCGTCAAGGAGATTTCTTGGTGATTAAAAAATGTCCAAGCTAATACCAGCTTAGCTCAACCTCATTGTAGACACAAGTTCATAGGACTTTTGAATTCCGAGTTGATATATTTGTTTCAAGCCACTTGGCAGCAGACATATCTGTTAGAGTCATCGACCAGGAATTAAATTGTCAGACAGGTGGATTACTCTCCTTCATAGTCAAGCAGTGATCTGAAGGTTCCTTGGAACAGGTGGATGCGTCTTGTTCAAAATGCAGGTATTGACTTTTAGATTTGAGCCAAGATATCTCATAAGAATGCTTAGGCAACGCCTAAGCTGAGACCTTGAATTATTTTTTTAAAACCCATCAGAAAAGCTGGGCGAGTCCGCACTTGCATCCAGAGCCCGGCGGTCGTCATCGGTTAGGTTCTGTTGTACAATGAGTTGGCAAAAAAACAAGTTGCATCTGCAAAAAATAAATAAGGCCCGACCAAAGGCTAACATTCCGCACCATGACCACAAACACATGTGCCACGCTATGCATTCATTTCACTCAATTGCAAGTTCCATGAAACATCATGATGGCTGAGTTGACTGGGTCTAGGCTTTACCGTTTCAATGCAACTGAACTTGTTCCGCTAGTAAGTCAACAATCAAGTACCCATACTCAGGATTATTCAGCCAGTGTTAGCTTATGTAATCACAGCCGACTTGGAGATTGACCAATGGTAACAAATCCATGCTTCCATCAGCTTTTTAAATACATTGTGCAGTAGCCTGCTACTGCGCGACGGTAATGGTAACAGATTACAGAACAAGCAGATAGGACGGTAACAGATTTTTAGGCTTTTTATATACATTGTGGATAAGCCTTGCTTATCTGCGACCAGTAACAGTCAGATTACAAAGTACAGTAACAAATTTATGCTATTCAAGGAGGGACGGTAACAAATTTATACTGTTAAAGAAGGAACGGTAACAGATCCATTGGTTCAATGGAATCTATGGATATGAACGGTAACAGATTTATACATGAAATAATGACAGTAACAGACTTGTAAAGTGACAGTAATAAAATTGTATCTGACCTTTAAGTTTCTAGAAACGTGCAACATTGTTAGATGACTGCGGAACACTTTTTGATCACTTTTTAGGTTTCATGGAACAAATGCGGAACACTTCTGTAGGTAAGCGGAACACTTTTGTAGGTTTCATGGAACATTTTTAAATAAACACGGAACACTTCTGTCATATGCGGAACACTCTTGCAGGTTCTACGGAACATTATAATCTACATTTTCAACTAGGGCCCCTAGTTTGGTGCTGGCACCAGATGCCTGGCACCAACATTTCACCTCTTGCGTGGCGACTTCCTTGTGCTTCTCCCTTATCTCAGATTTCCGCAAGTGAATTACAAGTTTCATGGAACGTTAAACAGGAGATGGTTTGCAGGAATTACTTAGTGCTCTGTCAGATCTATTGAGTGCTTCTTCCAAACATCTTATCTTCCTCAATGACCAATGCATCTTTGTAGGTTTCATGGAACATGTTGTCTTGCCTGCCTTTTGGAGTTCCACCAATACATTAGAATGCTAATGTACCAGCTGTCTCATTACACATCTGTCAAAGCTATTATTGATTCCATTCAGTCACAAGTTCTATGGAACATAATGAGTTGACTGGATCTGAGGAGGAATGTTTCAAAGCAACTGCTCTTGCACTGCTAGTAAATTTGAATGACATTCTCAGGTGTATTCAGCTTCCGTGGAACATCTATTTCTGGAGGAATGCAATGATGCTTATGTAATCACACTACTACTACTACTTTGAGCCTGACAAGTCTGATGTGCCAGTTAGAGTGCTCTCAGACTTTACAGTGTACAAAGCCAAGACCACAGTGTTTCTTCTGCCTTGCACAGGTTGTGATGTACAGGTGAACTGGCCAGCGCGGTTAGCAGGTTAGGTTTAGAGGTTCGGGTTGGGCTCGGTGTCTCGTTGCTCGGTTAGAGGTTAGTGGGTGAAAACATTTGTCCCCTCGCGCGGTAGCGCGTTCGTGTACTGGGCAATGGTGGGTGAGATTTTCAAAATTCTGATTTCAGATTCAAATTCCTTGACATTGAAAACCACCATCCACCGTTTCAAAAAAATCTCTGCTGTCTCTTTCCTTTGACTTGTGCTATGCTGACTTTTGACTGTATGCAAGTCAGGGAGACTGTCCAGGCCAAGAAAATGCTTCACGCTAAAAATACTTTCTGATTCAGTTTTTTTCCAGCTTTCCGACGCACTATAAACCGTGTCTGGTGGTTGAGATTGGCTGAGGTATGCATTGGCAAAATCATCCGCTATCTATCTCACAAGTAACACTGGTAGATCTGATCAGTAAATTCTTCATGCTAAATATCATCGGATTCAGTTTTTCTGTGGCTTTCAAAGCACTCAAATTCATAGCCAACGTCCAAATCCCATGGAGATATGACCTGTGAATTGTCCAAATTGAACTCCCACACGTGAATTGAATTACATTCAAATAAGTAAACTTCCAACTTGACAATTCTGAAAGCTTACCTTGGATTGCCTGGAGTGAATTCCAAGTTCCATGGAACTTCCGTCATCACTGAGACAATGCATCAAATTTCAACTGATTCTGACGGTGTAATCCGAATTCACATTTCATGAGAATGAAATTCAATAAGAATGCTTAGGCAACGCCTAAGCTGATAAACTCAAGTCCTTAGTCAAAATCCCATCAAGAAACCTTGGCGAGTCCGCACCTTTTTAAATACATTGTGCAGTAGCCCTGCTACTGCGCGACCGGTAATGGTAACAGATTACAGAACAAGCAGATAGGACGGTAACAGATTTTTAGGCTTTTTATATACATTGTGGATAAGCCTTGCTTATCTGCGACCAGTAACAGTAACAGATTACAAAGTACAGTAACAAATTTTATGCTATTCAAGGAGGGACGGTAACAAATTTTATACTGTTAAAGAAGGAACGGTAACAGATCCATTGGTTCAATGGAATCTATGGATATGAACGGTAACAGATTTATACATGAAATAATGACAGTAACAGACTTGTAAAGTGACAGTAATAAAATTATGTATCTGACCTTTAAGTTTCTAGAAACGTGCAACATTGTTAGATGACTGCGGAACACTTTTTTGATCACTTTTTTAGGTTTCATGGAACAAATGCGGAACACTTCTGTAGGTAAGCGGAACACTTTTGTAGGTTTCATGGAACATTTTTAAATAAACACGGAACACTTCTGTCATATGCGGAACACTCTTGCAGGTTCTACGGAACATTATAATCTACATTTTCAACTAGGGCCCCTAGTTTGGTGCTGGCACCAGATGCCTGGCACCAACATTTCACCTCTTGCGTGGCGACTTCCTTGTGCTTCTCCCTTATCTCAGATTTCCGCAAGTGAATTACAAGTTTCATGGAACGTTAAACAGGAGATGGTTTGCAGGAATTACTTAGTGCTCTGTCAGATCTATTGAGTGCTTCTTCCAAACATCTTATCTGATCCTCAATGACCAATGCATCTTTGTAGGTTTCATGGAACATGTTGTCTTGCCTGCCTTTTGGAGTTCCACCAAATACATTAGAATGCTAATGTACCAGCTGTCTCATTACACATCTGTCAAAGCTATTATTTGATTCCATTCAGTCACAAGTTCTATGGAACATAAATGAGTTGACTGGATCTGAGGAGGAATGTTTCAAAGCAACTGCTCTTGCACTGCTAGTAAATTTGAATGACATTCTCAGGTGTATTCAGCTTCCGTGGAACATCTATTTCTGGAGGAATGCAATGATTGCTTATGTAATCACACTACTACTACTACTTTGAGCCTGACAAGTCTGATGTGCCAGTTAGAGTGCTCTCAGACTTTACAGTGTACAAAGCCAAGACCACAGTGTTTCTTCTGCCTTGCACAGGTTGTGATGTACAGGTGAACTGGCCAGCGCGGTTAGCAGGTTAGGTTTAGAGGTTCGGGTTGGTGCTCGGTGTCTCGTTGTCTCGGTTAGAGGTTAGTGGGTGAAAACATTTGTCCCCCTCGCGCGGTAGCGCGTCTCGTGTACTGGAGCAATGGTGGGTGAGATTTTCAAAATTCTGATTTCAGATTCAAATTCCTTGACATTGAAAACCACCATCCACCGTTTCAAAAAAAAATCTCTGCTGTCTCTTTCCTTTGACTTGTGCTATGCTGACTTTTGACTGTATGCAAGTCAGGGAGACTGTCCAGGCCAAGAAATGCTTCACGCTAAAATACTTTCTGATTCAGTTTTTTCCAGCTTTCCGACGCACTATAAACCGTGTCTGGTGGTTGAGATTTGGCTGAGGTATTGCATTGGCAAATATCATCCGCTTATCTATCTCACAAGTAACACTGGTAGATCTGATCAGTAAATTCTTCATGCTATATCATCGGATTCAGTTTTTCTGTGGCTTTCAAATGCACTCAAATTCATATCCAACGGTCCAAATCCCATGGAGATATGACCTGTGAATTGTCCAAATTGAACTCCCACACGTGAATTGAATTACATTCAAATAAGTAAACTTCCAACTTGACAATTCTGAAAGCTTACCTTGGATTGCCTGGAGTGAATTCCAAGTTCCATGGAACTTCCGTCATCACTGAGACAATGCATCAAATTTCAACTGATTCTGACGGTGTAATCCGAATTCACATTTCATGAGAATGAAATTCAATAAGAATGCTTAGGCAACGCCTAAGCTGATAAACTCAAGTCCTTAGTCAAAATCCCATCAAGAAACCTTGGCGAGTCCGCACCTGCGTACGGTAGCCCGGCGGTCGTCATCGGTTAGGTTCTGTTGTACAATTGAGTTGGCAAAAGAACGAGTTGCGTCTGCAAAAATAAATAAGGCCCAACCAAAGGCTAACATTCCGCACCATGACTGCAAAACGCGTGTGCCATGCTATGCATTGTGAGAGATTGTTTCATTTCACTCAGATCACAAGTTCCGTGGAACATCCTGGCTGAGTTGACTGGGTCTGGGGTGGAACGTTTGTGAATTAAATCTAATTCCGAGTCCACTTCTGTGGAACATCTATTTTGAGAGGAAGGATTGCTTATGTAAACACACCTGTTATAGTGCTGTGTGAATTGTCCAAACTGAACTCCCACACGTGACATTCAAATAAGTGAACTGCCAAGCTCTTCTCCCAGCTAGTCTAAGGTGGAAAAATGAGTACCGTGGACTATCCACTGATCTCACCCGTTAAGACTTCCTTGTCTAGTCTACGTTGGATTACCAACAGTGAATTGCAAGTTCCATGGAACGTACGTACCGGCTGTCCTGTCATACATCTGTCGTTACTTCATTCCGTTCAGTCAACATAATTGAGTCGACTGGGTCTGGGGTGGAATGTTTCAAAGCAACTACTCTTGCTCTGCTAGTAAATTTGAATAGGCCGTATTCAAAATTTCAGCTTCTGTGAAACACCTATTTTTAGAGGAAGGATTGCTTATGTAATCACACACCTTTGAGTCTGATGTGCCAGTTAGAGTGCTCTCAGACTTCACAGTGTACAAGGCGGAGACCATGGAACTCAATAGTCCGATGAGATACACATTGCTTTTTCTTTTCAACCTTGCATAGATTCTGATGTACAAGTGAACTGGCCAGGACGGTTAGCCTGGTTATGTGCGTCAAGGAGATTTCTTGGTGATTAAAAAATGTCCAAGCTAATACCAGCTTAGCTCAACCTCATTGTAGACACAAGTTCATAGGACTTTTGAATTCCGAGTTGATATATTTGTTTCAAGCCACTTGGCAGCAGACATATCTGTTAGAGTCATCGACCAGGAATTAAATTGTCAGACAGGTGGATTACTCTTCTCCTTCATAGTCAAGCAGTGATCTGAAGGTTCCTTGGAACAGGTGGATGCGTCTTGTTCAAAATGCAGGTATTGACTTTTAGATTTGAGCCAAGATATCTCATAAGAATGCTTAGGCAACGCCTAAGCTGAGACCCTTGAATTATTTTTTTAAAACCCATCAGAAAAGCTGGGCGAGTCCGCACTTGCATCCAGAGCCCGGCGGTCGTCATCGGTTAGGTTCTGTTGTACAATTGAGTTGGCAAAAAAACAAGTTGCATCTGCAAAAAATAAATAAGGCCCGACCAAAGGCTAACATTCCGCACCATGACCACAAAACACATGTGCCACGCTATGCATTTCATTTCACTCAATTGCAAGTTCCATGAAACATCATGATGGCTGAGTTGACTGGGTCTAGGCTTTACCGTTTCAATGCAACTGAACTTGTTCCGCTAGTAAGTCAACAATCAAGTACCCATACTCAGGATTATTCAGCCAGTGTTAGCTTATGTAATCACAGCCGACTTGGAGATTGACCAATGGTAACAAATCCATGCTTCCATCAGGCTTTTAAATACATTGTGCAGTAGCCCTGCTACTGCGCGACCGGTAATGGTAACAGATTACAGAACAAGCAGATAGGACGGTAACAGATTTTTAGGCTTTTTATATACATTGTGGATAAGCCTTGCTTATCTGCGACCAGTAACAGTAACAGATTACAAAGTACAGTAACAAATTTTATGCTATTCAAGGAGGGACGGTAACAAATTTTATACTGTTAAAGAAGGAACGGTAACAGATCCATTGGTTCAATGGAATCTATGGATATGAACGGTAACAGATTTATACATGAAATAATGACAGTAACAGACTTGTAAAGTGACAGTAATAAAATTATGTATCTGACCTTTAAGTTTCTAGAAACGTGCAACATTGTTAGATGACTGCGGAACACTTTTTTGATCACTTTTTTAGGTTTCATGGAACAAATGCGGAACACTTCTGTAGGTAAGCGGAACACTTTTGTAGGTTTCATGGAACATTTTTAAATAAACACGGAACACTTCTGTCATATGCGGAACACTCTTGCAGGTTCTACGGAACATTATAATCTACATTTTCAACTAGGGCCCCTAGTTTGGTGCTGGCACCAGATGCCTGGCACCAACATTTCACCTCTTGCGTGGCGACTTCCTTGTGCTTCTCCCTTATCTCAGATTTCCGCAAGTGAATTACAAGTTTCATGGAACGTTAAACAGGAGATGGTTTGCAGGAATTACTTAGTGCTCTGTCAGATCTATTGAGTGCTTCTTCCAAACATCTTATCTGATCCTCAATGACCAATGCATCTTTGTAGGTTTCATGGAACATGTTGTCTTGCCTGCCTTTTGGAGTTCCACCAAATACATTAGAATGCTAATGTACCAGCTGTCTCATTACACATCTGTCAAAGCTATTATTTGATTCCATTCAGTCACAAGTTCTATGGAACATAAATGAGTTGACTGGATCTGAGGAGGAATGTTTCAAAGCAACTGCTCTTGCACTGCTAGTAAATTTGAATGACATTCTCAGGTGTATTCAGCTTCCGTGGAACATCTATTTCTGGAGGAATGCAATGATTGCTTATGTAATCACACTACTACTACTACTTTGAGCCTGACAAGTCTGATGTGCCAGTTAGAGTGCTCTCAGACTTTACAGTGTACAAAGCCAAGACCACAGTGTTTCTTCTGCCTTGCACAGGTTGTGATGTACAGGTGAACTGGCCAGCGCGGTTAGCAGGTTAGGTTTAGAGGTTCGGGTTGGTGCTCGGTGTCTCGTTGTCTCGGTTAGAGGTTAGTGGGTGAAAACATTTGTCCCCCTCGCGCGGTAGCGCGTCTCGTGTACTGGAGCAATGGTGGGTGAGATTTTCAAAATTCTGATTTCAGATTCAAATTCCTTGACATTGAAAACCACCATCCACCGTTTCAAAAAAAATCTCTGCTGTCTCTTTCCTTTGACTTGTGCTATGCTGACTTTTGACTGTATGCAAGTCAGGGAGACTGTCCAGGCCAAGAAATGCTTCACGCTAAAAATACTTTCTGATTCAGTTTTTTTCCAGCTTTCCGACGCACTATAAACCGTGTCTGGTGGTTGAGATTTGGCTGAGGTATTGCATTGGCAAATATCATCCGCTTATCTATCTCACAAGTAACACTGGTAGATCTGATCAGTAAATTCTTCATGCTAAATATATATCGGATTCAGTTTTTCTGTGGCTTTCAAATGCACTCAAATTCATATCCAACGGTCCAAATCCCATGGAGATATGACCTGTGAATTGTCCAAATTGAACTCCCACACGTGAATTGAATTACATTCAAATAAGTAAACTTCCAACTTGACAATTCTGAAAGCTTACCTTGGATTGCCTGGAGTGAATTCCAAGTTCCATGGAACTTCCGTCATCACTGAGACAATGCATCAAATTTCAACTGATTCTGACGGTGTAATCCGAATTCACATTTCATGAGAATGAAATTCAATAAGAATGCTTAGGCAACGCCTAAGCTGATAAACTCAAGTCCTTAGTCAAAATCCCATCAAGAAACCTTGGCGAGTCCGCACCTGCGTACGGTAGCCCGGCGGTCGTCATCGGTTAGGTTCTGTTGTACAATTGAGTTGGCAAAAGAACGAGTTGCGTCTGCAAAAATAAATAAGGCCCAACCAAAGGCTAACATTCCGCACCATGACTGCAAAACGCGTGTGCCATGCTATGCATTGTGAGAGATTGTTTCATTTCACTCAGATCACAAGTTCCGTGGAACATCCTGGCTGAGTTGACTGGGTCGGGGTGGAACGTTTGTGAATTAAATCTAATTCCGAGTCCACTTCTGTGGAACATCTATTTTGAGAGGAAGGATTGCTTATGTAAACACACCTGTTATAGTGCTGTGTGAATTGTCCAAACTGAACTCCCACACGTGACATTCAAATAAGTGAACTGCCAAGCTCTTCTCCCAGCTAGTCTAAGGTGGAAAAATGAGTACCGTGGACTATCCACTGATCTCACCCGTTAAGACTTCCTTGTCTAGTCTACGTTGGATTACCAACAGTGAATTGCAAGTTCCATGGAACGTACGTACCGGCTGTCCTGTCATACATCTGTCGTTACTTCATTCCGTTCAGTCAACATAATTGAGTCGACTGGGTCTGGGGTGGAATGTTTCAAAGCAACTACTCTTGCTCTGCTAGTAAATTTGAATAGGCCGTATTCAAAATTTCAGCTTCTGTGAAACACCTATTTTTAGAGGAAGGATTGCTTATGTAATCACACACCTTTGAGTCTGATGTGCCAGTTAGAGTGCTCTCAGACTTCACAGTGTACAAGGCGGAGACCATGGAACTCAATAGTCCGATGAGATACACATTGCTTTTTCTTTTCAACCTTGCATAGATTCTGATGTACAAGTGAACTGGCCAGGACGGTTAGCCTGGTTATGTGCGTCAAGGAGATTTCTTGGTGATTAAAAATGTCCAAGCTAATACCAGCTTAGCTCAACCTCATTGTAGACACAAGTTCATAGGACTTTTGAATTCCGAGTTGATATATTTGTTTCAAGCCACTTGGCAGCAGACATATCTGTTAGAGTCATCGACCAGGAATTAAATTGTCAGACAGGTGGATTACTCTTCTCCTTCATAGTCAAGCAGTGATCTGAAGGTTCCTTGGAACAGGTGGATGCGTCTTGTTCAAAATGCAGGTATTGACTTTTAGATTTGAGCCAAGATATCTCATAAGAATGCTTAGGCAACGCCTAAGCTGAGACCCTTGAATTATTTTTTTAAAACCCATCAGAAAAGCTGGGCGAGTCCGCACTTGCATCCAGAGCCCGGCGGTCGTCATCGGTTAGGTTCTGTTGTACAATTGAGTTGGCAAAAAAACAAGTTGCATCTGCAAAAAATAAATAAGGCCCGACCAAAGGCTAACATTCCGCACCATGACCACAAAAACATGTGCCACGCTATGCATTTCATTTCACTCAATTGCAAGTTCCATGAAACATCATGATGGCTGAGTTGACTGGGTCTAGGCTTTACCGTTTCAATGCAACTGAACTTGTTCCGCTAGTAAGTCAACAATCAAGTACCCATACTCAGGATTATTCAGCCAGTGTTAGCTTATGTAATCACAGCCGACTTGGAGATTGACCAATGGTAACAAATCCATGCTTCCATCAGGCTTTTTAAATACATTGTGCAGTAGCCCTGCTACTGCGCGACCGGTAATGGTAACAGATTACAGAACAAGCAGATAGGACGGTAACAGATTTTTAGGCTTTTTATATACATTGTGGATAAGCCTTGCTTATCTGCGACCAGTAACAGTAACAGATTACAAAGTACAGTAACAAATTTTATGCTATTCAAGGAGGGACGGTAAAATTTTATACTGTTAAAGAAGGAACGGTAACAGATCCATTGGTTCAATGGAATCTATGGATATGAACGGTAACAGATTTATACATGAAATAATGACAGTAACAGACTTGTAAAGTGACAGTAATAAAATTATGTATCTGACCTTTAAGTTTCTAGAAACGTGCAACATTGTTAGATGACTGCGGAACACTTTTTTGATCACTTTTTTAGGTTTCATGGAACAAATGCGGAACACTTCTGTAGGTAAGCGGAACACTTTTGTAGGTTTCATGGAACATTTTTAAATAAACACGGAACACTTCTGTCATATGCGGAACACTCTTGCAGGTTCTACGGAACATTATAATCTACATTTTCAACTAGGGCCCCTAGTTTGGTGCTGGCACCAGATGCCTGGCACCAACATTTCACCTCTTGCGTGGCGACTTCCTTGTGCTTCTCCCTTATCTCAGATTTCCGCAAGTGAATTACAAGTTTCATGGAACGTTAAACAGGAGATGGTTTGCAGGAATTACTTAGTGCTCTGTCAGATCTATTGAGTGCTTCTTCCAAACATCTTATCTGATCCTCAATGACCAATGCATCTTTGTAGGTTTCATGGAACATGTTGTCTTGCCTGCCTTTTGGAGTTCCACCAAATACATTAGAATGCTAATGTACCAGCTGTCTCATTACACATCTGTCAAAGCTATTATTTGATTCCATTCAGTCACAAGTTCTATGGAACATAAATGAGTTGACTGGATCTGAGGAGGAATGTTTCAAAGCAACTGCTCTTGCACTGCTAGTAAATTTGAATGACATTCTCAGGTGTATTCAGCTTCCGTGGAACATCTATTTCTGGAGGAATGCAATGATTGCTTATGTAATCACACTACTACTACTACTTTGAGCCTGACAAGTCTGATGTGCCAGTTAGAGTGCTCTCAGACTTTACAGTGTACAAAGCCAAGACCACAGTGTTTCTTCTGCCTTGCACAGGTTGTGATGTACAGGTGAACTGGCCAGCGCGGTTAGCAGGTTAGGTTTAGAGGTTCGGGTTGGTGCTCGGTGTCTCGTTGTCTCGGTTAGAGGTTAGTGGGTGAAAACATTTGTCCCCCCGCGCGGTAGCGCGTCTCGTGTACTGGAGCAATGGTGGGTGAGATTTTCAAAATTCTGATTTCAGATTCAAATTCCTTGACATTGAAAACCACCATCCACCGTTTCAAAAAAAATCTCTGCTGTCTCTTTCCTTTGACTTGTGCTATGCTGACTTTTGACTGTATGCAAGTCAGGGAGAAGTCCAGGCCAAAAATGCTTCACGCTAAAAATACTTTCTGATTCAGTTTTTTTCCAGCTTTCCGACGCACTATAAACCGTGTCTGGTGGTTGAGATTTGGCTGAGGTATTGCATTGGCAAATATCATCCGCTTATCTATCTCACAAGTAACACTGGTAGATCTGATCAGTAAATTCTTCATGCTAAATATATCATCGGATTCAGTTTTTCTGTGGCTTTCAAATGCACTCAAATTCATATCCAACGGTCCAAATCCCATGGAGATATGACCTGTGAATTGTCCAAATTGAACTCCCACACGTGAATTGAATTACATTCAAATAAGTAAACTTCCAACTTGACAATTCTGAAAGCTTACCTTGGATTGCCTGGAGTGAATTCCAAGTTCCATGGAACTTCCGTCATCACTGAGACAATGCATCAAATTTCAACTGATTCTGACGGTGTAATCCGAATTCACATTTCATGAGAATGAAATTCAATAAGAATGCTTAGGCAACGCCTAAGCTGATAAACTCAAGTCCTTAGTCAAAATCCCATCAAGAAACCTTGGCGAGTCCGCACCTGCGTACGGTAGCCCGGCGGTCGTCATCGGTTAGGTTCTGTTGTACAATTGAGTTGGCAAAAGAACGAGTTGCGTCTGCAAAAATAAATAAGGCCCAACCAAAGGCTAACATTCCGCACCATGACTGCAAAACGCGTGTGCCATGCTATGCATTGTGAGAGATTGTTTCATTTCACTCAGATCACAAGTTCCGTGGAACATCCTGGCTGAGTTGACTGGGTCTGGGGTGGAACGTTTGTGAATTAAATCTAATTCCGAGTCCACTTCTGTGGAACATCTATTTTGAGAGGAAGGATTGCTTATGTAAACACACCTGTTATAGTGCTGTGTGAATTGTCCAAACTGAACTCCCACACGTGACATTCAAATAAGTGAACTGCCAAGCTCTTCTCCCAGCTAGTCTAAGGTGGAAAAATGAGTACCGTGGACTATCCACTGATCTCACCCGTTAAGACTTCCTTGTCTAGTCTACGTTGGATTACCAACAGTGAATTGCAAGTTCCATGGAACGTACGTACCGGCTGTCCTGTCATACATCTGTCGTTACTTCATTCCGTTCAGTCAACATAATTGAGTCGACTGGGTCTGGGGTGGAATGTTTCAAAGCAACTACTCTTGCTCTGCTAGTAAATTTGAATAGGCCGTATTCAAAATTTCAGCTTCTGTGAAACACCTATTTTTAGAGGAAGGATTGCTTATGTAATCACACACCTTTGAGTCTGATGTGCCAGTTAGAGTGCTCTCAGACTTCACAGTGTACAAGGCGGAGACCATGGAACTCAATAGTCCGATGAGATACACATTGCTTTTTCTTTTCAACCTTGCATAGATTCTGATGTACAAGTGAACTGGCCAGGACGGTTAGCCTGGTTATGTGCGTCAAGGAGATTTCTTGGTGATTAAAAAATGTCCAAGCTAATACCAGCTTAGCTCAACCTCATTGTAGACACAAGTTCATAGGACTTTTGAATTCCGAGTTGATATATTTGTTTCAAGCCACTTGGCAGCAGACATATCTGTTAGAGTCATCGACCAGGAATTAAATTGTCAGACAGGTGGATTACTCTTCTCCTTCATAGTCAAGCAGTGATCTGAAGGTTCCTTGGAACAGGTGGATGCGTCTTGTTCAAAATGCAGGTATTGACTTTTAGATTTGAGCCAAGATATCTCATAAGAATGCTTAGGCAACGCCTAAGCTGAGACCCTTGAATTATTTTTTTAAAACCCATCAGAAAAGCTGGGCGAGTCCGCACTTGCATCCAGAGCCCGGCGGTCGTCATCGGTTAGGTTCTGTTGTACAATTGAGTTGGCAAAAAAACAAGTTGCATCTGCAAAAAATAAATAAGGCCCGACCAAAGGCTAACATTCCGCACCATGACCACAAAACACATGTGCCACGCTATGCATTTCATTTCACTCAATTGCAAGTTCCATGAAACATCATGATGGCTGAGTTGACTGGGTCTAGGCTTTACCGTTTCAATGCAACTGAACTTGTTCCGCTAGTAAGTCAACAATCAAGTACCCATACTCAGGATTATTCAGCCAGTGTTAGCTTATGTAATCACAGCCGACTTGGAGATTGACCAATGGTAACAAATCCATGCTTCCATCAGGCTTTTTAAATACATTGTGCAGTAGCCCTGCTACTGCGCGACCGGTAATGGTAACAGATTACAGAACAAGCAGATAGGACGGTAACAGATTTTTAGGCTTTTTATATACATTGTGGATAAGCCTTGCTTATCTGCGACCAGTAACAGTAACAGATTACAAAGTACAGTAACAAATTTTATGCTATTCAAGGAGGGACGGTAACAAATTTTATACTGTTAAAGAAGGAACGGTAACAGATCCATTGGTTCAATGGAATCTATGGATATGAACGGTAACAGATTTATACATGAAATAATGACAGTAACAGACTTGTAAAGTGACAGTAATAAAATTATGTATCTGACCTTTAAGTTTCTAGAAACGTGCAACATTGTTAGATGACTGCGGAACACTTTTTTGATCACTTTTTTAGGTTTCATGGAACAAATGCGGAACACTTCTGTAGGTAAGCGGAACACTTTTGTAGGTTTCATGGAACATTTTTAAATAAACACGGAACACTTCTGTCATATGCGGAACACTCTTGCAGGTTCTACGGAACATTATAATCTACATTTTCAACTAGGGCCCCTAGTTTGGTGCTGGCACCAGATGCCTGGCACCAACATTTCACCTCTTGCGTGGCGACTTCCTTGTGCTTCTCCCTTATCTCAGATTTCCGCAAGTGAATTACAAGTTTCATGGAACGTTAAACAGGAGATGGTTTGCAGGAATTACTTAGTGCTCTGTCAGATCTATTGAGTGCTTCTTCCAAACATCTTATCTGATCCTCAATGACCAATGCATCTTTGTAGGTTTCATGGAACATGTTGTCTTGCCTGCCTTTTGGAGTTCCACCAAATACATTAGAATGCTAATGTACCAGCTGTCTCATTACACATCTGTCAAAGCTATTATTTGATTCCATTCAGTCACAAGTTCTATGGAACATAAATGAGTTGACTGGATCTGAGGAGGAATGTTTCAAAGCAACTGCTCTTGCACTGCTAGTAAATTTGAATGACATTCTCAGGTGTATTCAGCTTCCGTGGAACATCTATTTCTGGAGGAATGCAATGATTGCTTATGTAATCACACTACTACTACTACTTTGAGCCTGACAAGTCTGATGTGCCAGTTAGAGTGCTCTCAGACTTTACAGTGTACAAAGCCAAGACCACAGTGTTTCTTCTGCCTTGCACAGGTTGTGATGTACAGGTGAACTGGCCAGCGCGGTTAGCAGGTTAGGTTTAGAGGTTCGGGTTGGTGCTCGGTGTCTAGTTGTCTCGGTTAGAGGTTAGTGGGTGAAAACATTTGTCCCCCTCGCGCGGTAGCGCGTCTCGTGTACTGGAGCAATGGTGGGTGAGATTTTCAAAATTCTGATTTCAGATTCAAATTCCTTGACATTGAAAACCACCATCCACCGTTTCAAAAAAAATCTCTGCTGTCTCTTTCCTTTGACTTGTGCTATGCTGACTTTTGACTGTATGCAAGTCAGGGAGACTGTCCAGGCCAAGAAATGCTTCACGCTAAAAATACTTTCTGATTCAGTTTTTTTCCAGCTTTCCGACGCACTATAAACCGTGTCTGGTGGTTGAGATTTGGCTGAGGTATTGCATTGGCAAATATCATCCGCTTATCTATCTCACAAGTAACACTGGTAGATCTGATCAGTAAATTCTTCATGCTAAATATCATCGGATTCAGTTTTTCTGTGGCTTTCAAATGCACTCAAATTCATATCCAACGGTCCAAATCCCATGGAGATATGACCTGTGAATTGTCCAAATTGAACTCCCACACGTGAATTGAATTACATTCAAATAAGTAAACTTCCAACTTGACAATTCTGAAAGCTTACCTTGGATTGCCTGGAGTGAATTCCAAGTTCCATGGAACTTCCGTCATCACTGAGACAATGCATCAAATTTCAACTGATTCTGACGGTGTAATCCGAATTCACATTTCATGAGAATGAAATTCAATAAGAATGCTTAGGCAACGCCTAAGCTGATAAACTCAAGTCCTTAGTCAAAATCCCATCAAGAAACCTTGGCGAGTCCGCACCTGCGTACGGTAGCCCGGCGGTCGTCATCGGTTAGGTTCTGTTGTACAATTGAGTTGGCAAAAGAACGAGTTGCGTCTGCAAAAATAAATAAGGCCCAACCAAAGGCTAACATTCCGCACCATGACTGCAAAACGCGTGTGCCATGCTATGCATTGTGAGAGATTGTTTCATTTCACTCAGATCACAAGTTCCGTGGAACATCCTGGCTGAGTTGACTGGGTCTGGGGTGGAACGTTTGTGAATTAAATCTAATTCCGAGTCCACTTCTGTGGAACATCTATTTTGAGAGGAAGGATTGCTTATGTAAACACACCTGTTATAGTGCTGTGTGAATTGTCCAAACTGAACTCCCACACGTGACATTCAAATAAGTGAACTGCCAAGCTTTCTCCCAGCTAGTCTAAGGTGGAAAAATGAGTACCGTGGACTATCCACTGATCTCACCCGTTAAGACTTCCTTGTCTAGTCTACGTTGGATTACCAACAGTGAATTGCAAGTTCCATGGAACGTACGTACCGGCTGTCCTGTCATACATCTGTCGTTACTTCATTCCGTTCAGTCAACATAATTGAGTCGACTGGGTCTGGGGTGGAATGTTTCAAAGCAACTACTCTTGCTCTGCTAGTAAATTTGAATAGGCCGTATTCAAAATTTCAGCTTCTGTGAAACACCTATTTTTAGAGGAAGGATTGCTTATGTAATCACACACCTTTGAGTCTGATGTGCCAGTTAGAGTGCTCTCAGACTTCACAGTGTACAAGGCGGAGACCATGGAACTCAATAGTCCGATGAGATACACATTGCTTTTTCTTTTCAACCTTGCATAGATTCTGATGTACAAGTGAACTGGCCAGGACGGTTAGCCTGGTTATGTGCGTCAAGGAGATTTCTTGGTGATTAAAAAATGTCCAAGCTAATACCAGCTTAGCTCAACCTCATTGTAGACACAAGTTCATAGGACTTTTGAATTCCGAGTTGATATATTTGTTTCAAGCCACTTGGCAGCAGACATATCTGTTAGAGTCATCGACCAGGAATTAAATTGTCAGACAGGTGGATTACTCTTCTCCTTCATAGTCAAGCAGTGATCTGAAGGTTCCTTGGAACAGGTGGATGCGTCTTGTTCAAAATGCAGGTATTGACTTTTAGATTTGAGCCAAGATATCTCATAAGAATGCTTAGGCAACGCCTAAGCTGAGACCCTTGAATTATTTTTTTAAAACCCATCAGAAAAGCTGGGCGAGTCCGCACTTGCATCCGGAGCCCGGCGGTCGTCATCGGTTAGGTTCTGTTGTACAATTGAGTTGGCAAAAAAACAAGTTGCATCTGCAAAAATAAATAAGGCCCGACCAAAGGCTAACATTCCGCACCATGACCACAAAACACATGTGCCACGCTATGCATTTCATTTCACTCAATTGCAAGTTCCATGAAACATCATGGCTGAGTTGACTGGGTCTAGGCTTTACCGTTTCAATGCAACTGAACTTGTTCCGCTAGTAAGTCAACAATCAAGTACCCATACTCAGGATTATTCAGCCAGTGTTAGCTTATGTAATCACAGCCGACTTGGAGATTGACCAATGGTAACAAATCCATGCTTCCATCAGGCTTTTTAAATACATTGTGCAGTAGCCCTGCTACTGCGCGACCGGTAATGGTAACAGATTACAGAACAAGCAGATAGGACGGTAACAGATTTTTAGGCTTTTTATATACATTGTGGATAAGCCTTGCTTATCTGCGACCAGTAACAGTAACAGATTACAAAGTACAGTAACAAATTTTATGCTATTCAAGGAGGGACGGTAACAAATTTTATACTGTTAAAGAAGGAACGGTAACAGATCCATTGGTTCAATGGAATCTATGGATATGAACGGTAACAGATTTATACATGAAATAATGACAGTAACAGACTTGTAAAGTGACAGTAATAAAATTATGTATCTGACCTTTAAGTTTCTAGAAACGTGCAACATTGTTAGATGACTGCGGAACACTTTTTTGATCACTTTTTTAGGTTTCATGGAACAAATGCGGAACACTTCTGTAGGTAAGCGGAACACTTTTGTAGGTTTCATGGAACATTTTAAATAAACACGGAACACTTCTGTCATATGCGGAACACTCTTGCAGGTTCTACGGAACATTATAATCTACATTTTCAACTAGGGCCCCTAGTTTGGTGCTGGCACCAGATGCCTGGCACCAACATTTCACCTCTTGCGTGGCGACTTCCTTGTGCTTCTCCCTTATCTCAGATTTCCGCAAGTGAATTACAAGTTTCATGGAACGTTAAACAGGAGATGGTTTGCAGGAATTACTTAGTGCTCTGTCAGATCTATTGAGTGCTTCTTCCAAACATCTTATCTGATCCTCAATGACCAATGCATCTTTGTAGGTTTCATGGAACATGTTGTCTTGCCTGCCTTTTGGAGTTCCACCAAATACATTAGAATGCTAATGTACCAGCTGTCTCATTACACATCTGTCAAAGCTATTATTTGATTCCATTCAGTCACAAGTTCTATGGAACATAAATGAGTTGACTGGATCTGAGGAGGAATGTTTCAAAGCAACTGCTCTTGCACTGCTAGTAAATTTGAATGACATTCTCAGGTGTATTCAGCTTCCGTGGAACATCTATTTCTGGAGGAATGCAATGATTGCTTATGTAATCACACTACTACTACTACTTTGAGCCTGACAAGTCTGATGTGCCAGTTAGAGTGCTCTCAGACTTTACAGTGTACAAAGCCAAGACCACAGTGTTTCTTCTGCCTTGCACAGGTTGTGATGTACAGGTGAACTGGCCAGCGCGGTTAGCAGGTTAGGTTTAGAGGTTCGGGTTGGTGCTCAGTGTCTCGTTGTCTCGGTTAGAGGTTAGTGGGTGAAAACATTTGTCCCCCTCGCGCGGTAGCGCGTCTCGTGTACTGGAGCAATGGTGGGTGAGATTTTCAAAATTCTGATTTCAGATTCAAATTCCTTGACATTGAAAACCACCATCCACCGTTTCAAAAAAAATCTCTGCTGCTCTTTCCTTTGACTTGTGCTATGCTGACTTTTGACTGTATGCAAGTCAGGGAGACTGTCCAGGCCAAGAAATGCTTCACGCTAAAAATACTTTCTGATTCAGTTTTTTTCCAGCTTTCCGACGCACTATAACCGTGTCTGGTGGTTGAGATTTGGCTGAGGTATTGCATTGGCAAATATCATCCGCTTATCTATCTCACAAGTAACACTGGTAGATCTGATCAGTAAATTCTTCATGCTAAATATATCATCGGATTCAGTTTTTCTGTGGCTTTCAAATGCACTCAAATTCATATCCAACGGTCCAAATCCCATGGAGATATGACCTGTGAATTGTCCAAATTGAACTCCCACACGTGAATTGAATTACATTCAAATAAGTAAACTTCCAACTTGACAATTCTGAAAGCTTACCTTGGATTGCCTGGAGTGAATTCCAAGTTCCATGGAACTTCCGTCATCACTGAGACAATGCATCAAATTTCAACTGATTCTGACGGTGTAATCCGAATTCACATTTCATGAGAATGAAATTCAATAAGAATGCTTAGGCAACGCCTAAGCTGATAAACTCAAGTCCTTAGTCAAAATCCCATCAAGAAACCTTGGCGAGTCCGCACCTGCGTACGGTAGCCCGGCGGTCGTCATCGGTTAGGTTCTGTTGTACAATTGAGTTGGCAAAAGAACGAGTTGCGTCTGCAAAAATAAATAAGGCCCAACCAAAGGCTAACATTCCGCACCATGACTGCAAAACGCGTGTGCCATGCTATGCATTGTGAGAGATTGTTTCATTTCACTCAGATCACAAGTTCCGTGGAACATCCTGGCTGAGTTGACTGGGTCTGGGGTGGAACGTTTGTGAATTAAATCTAATTCCGAGTCCACTTCTGTGGAACATCTATTTTGAGAGGAAGGATTGCTTATGTAAACACACCTGTTATAGTGCTGTGTGAATTGTCCAAACTGAACTCCCACACGTGACATTCAAATAAGTGAACTGCCAAGCTCTTCTCCCAGCTAGTCTAAGGTGGAAAAATGAGTACCGTGGACTATCCACTGATCTCACCCGTTAAGACTTCCTTGTCTAGTCTTTTTAAATACATTGTGCAGTAGCCCTGCTACTGCGCGACCGGTAATGGTAACAGATTACAGAACAAGCAGATAGGACGGTAACAGATTTTTAGGCTTTTTATATACATTGTGGATAAGCCTTGCTTATCTGCGACCAGTAACAGTAACAGATTACAAAGTACAGTAACAAATTTTATGCTATTCAAGGAGGGACGGTAACAAATTTTATACTGTTAAAGAAGGAACGGTAACAGATCCATTGGTTCAATGGAATCTATGGATATGAACGGTAACAGATTTATACATGAAATAATGACAGTAACAGACTTGTAAAGTGACAGTAATAAAATTATGTATCTGACCTTTAAGTTTCTAAAACGTGCAACATTGTAGATGACTGCGGAACACTTTTTGATCACTTTTTTAGGTTTCATGGAACAAATGCGGAACACTTCTGTAGGTAAGCGGAACACTTTTGTAGGTTTCATGGAACATTTTTAAATAAACACGGAACACTTCTGTCATATGCGGAACACTCTTGCAGGTTCTACGGAACATTATAATCTACATTTTCAACTAGGGCCCCTAGTTTGGTGCTGGCACCAGATGCCTGGCACCAACATTTCACCTCTTGCGTGGCGACTTCCTTGTCTTCTCCCTTATCTCAGATTTCCGCAAGTGAATTACAAGTTTCATGGAACGTTAAACAGGAGATGGTTTGCAGGAATTATTAGTGCTCTGTCAGATCTATTGAGTGCTTCTTCCAAACATCTTATCTGATCCTCAATGACCAATGCATCTTTGTAGGTTTCATGGAACATGTGTCTTGCCTGCCTTTTGGAGTTCCACCAAATACATTAGAATGCTAATGTACCAGCTGTCTCATTACACATCTGTCAAAGCTATTATTTGATTCCATTCAGTCACAAGTTCTATGGAACATAAATGAGTTGACTGGATCTGAGGAGGAATGTTTCAAAGCAACTGCTCTTGCACTGCTAGTAAATTTGAATGACATTCTCAGGTGTATTCAGCTTCCGTGGAACATCTATTTCTGGAGGAATGCAATGATTGCTTATGTAATCACACTACTACTACTACTTTGAGCCTGACAAGTCTGATGTGCCAGTTAGAGTGCTCTCAGACTTTACAGTGTACAAAGCCAAGACCACAGTGTTTCTTCTGCCTTGCACAGGTTGTGTACAGGTGAACTGGCCAGCGCGGTTAGCAGGTTAGGTTTAGAGGTTCGGGGGTGCTCGGTGTCTCGTTGTCTCGGTTAGAGGTTAGTGGGTGAAAACATTTGTCCCCCTCGCGCGGTAGCGCGTCTCGTGTACTGGAGCAATGGTGGGTGAGATTTTCAAAATTCTGATTTCAGATTCAAATTCCTTGACATTGAAAACCACCATCCACCGTTTCAAAAAAAATCTCTGCGGTCTCTTTCCTTTGACTTGTGCTATGCTGACTTTTGACTGTATGCAAGTCAGGGAGACTGTCCAGGCCAAGAAATGCTTCACGCTAAAAATACTTTCTGATTCAGTTTTTTTCCAGCTTTCCGACGCTAAAAGTGTCTGGTGGTTGAGATTTGGCTGAGGTATTGCATTGGCAAATATCATCCGCTTATCTATCTCACAAGTAACACTGGTAGATCTGATCAGTAAATTCTTCATGCTAAATATATCATCGGATTCAGTTTTTCTGTGGCTTTCAAATGCACTCAAATTCATATCCAACGGTCCAAATCCCATGGAGATATGACCTGTGAATTGTCCAAATTGAACTCCCACACGTGAATTGAATTACATTCAAATAAGTAAACTTCCAACTTGACAATTCTGAAAGCTTACCTTGGATTGCCTGGAGTGAATTCCAAGTTCCATGGAACTTCCGTCATCACTGAGACAATGCATCAAATTTCAACTGATTCTGACGGTGTAATCCGAATTCACATTTCATGAGAATGAAATTCAATAAGAATGCTTAGGCAACGCCTAAGCTGATAACTCAAGTCCTTAGTCAAAATCCCATCAAGAAACCTTGGCGAGTCCGCACCTGCGTACGGTAGCCCGGCGGTCGTCATCGGTTAGGTTCTGTTGTACAATTGAGTTGGCAAAAGAACGAGTTGCGTCTGCAAAAATAAATAAGGCCCAACCAAAGGCTAACATTCCGCACCATGACTGCAAACGCGTGTGCCATGCTATGCATTGTGAGAGATTGTTTCATTTCACTCAGATCACAAGTTCCGTGGAACATCCTGGCTGAGTTGACTGGGTCTGGGGTGGAACGTTTGTGAATTAAATCTAATTCCGAGTCCACTTCTGTGGAACATCTATTTTGAGAGGAAGGATTGCTTATGTAAACACACCTGTTATAGTGCTGTGTGAATTGTCCAAACTGAACTCCCACACGTGACATTCAAATAAGTGAACTGCCAAGCTCTTCTCCAGCTAGTCTAAGGTGGAAAAATGAGTACCGTGGACTATCCACTGATCTCACCCGTTAAGACTTCCTTGTCTAGTCTACGTTGGATTACCAACAGTGAATTGCAAGTTCCATGGAACGTACGTACCGGCTGTCCTGTCATACATCTGTCGTTACTTCATTCCGTTCAGTCAACATTGAGTCGACTGGGTCTGGGGTGGAATGTTCAAAGCAACTACTCTTGCTCTGCTAGTAAATTTGAATAGGCCGTATTCAAAATTTCAGCTTCTGTGAAACACCTTTTTAGAGGAAGGATTGCTTATGTAATCACACACCTTTGAGTCTGATGTGCCAGTTAGAGTGCTCTCAGACTTCACAGTGTACAAGGCGGAGACCATGGAACTCAATAGTCCGATGAGATACACATTGCTTTTCTTTTCAACCTTGCATAGATTCTGATGTACAAGTGAACTGGCCAGGACGGTTAGCCTGGTTATGTGCGTCAAGGAGATTTCTTGGTGATTAAAAAATGTCCAAGCTAATACCAGCTAGCTCAACCTCATTGTAGACACAAGTTCATAGGACTTTTGAATTCCGAGTTGATATATTTGTTTCAAGCCACTTGGCAGCAGACATATCTGTTAGAGTCATCGACCAGGAATTAAATTGTCAGACAGGTGGATTACTCTTCTCCTTCATAGTCAAGCAGTGATCTGAAGGTTCCTTGGAACAGGTGGATGCGTCTTGTTCAAAATGCAGGTATTGACTTTTAGATTTGAGCAAGATATCTCATAAGAATGCTTAGGCAACGCCTAAGCTGAGACCTTGAATTATTTTTTTAAAACCCATCAGAAAAGCTGGGCGAGTCCGCACTTGCATCCAGAGCCCGGCGGTCGTCATCGGTTAGGTTCTGTTGTACAATTGAGTTGGCAAAAAAACAAGTTGCATCTGCAAAAAATAATAAGGCCCGACCAAAGGCTAACATTCGCCCATGACCACAAAACACATGTGCCACGCTATGCATTTCATTTCACTCAATTGCAAGTTCCATGAAACATCATGATGGCGAGTTGACTGGGTCTAGGTTTACGTTTCAATGCAACTGAACTTGTTCCGCTAGTAAGTCAACAATCAAGTACCCATACTCAGGATTATTCAGCCAGTGTTAGCTTATGTAATCACAGCGACTTGGAGATTGACAATGGTAACAAATCCATGCTTCATCAGGCTTTTTAAATACATTGTGCAGTAGCCTGCTACTGCGCGACCGGTAATGGTAACAGATTACAGAACAAGCAGATAGGACGGTAACAGATTTTAGGCTTTTATATACATTGTGGCTAAGCCTTGCTTATCTGCGGGACCAGTAACAGTAACAGATTACAAGTACAGTAACAAATTTTATGCTATCAAGGAGGGACGGTAACAAATTTATACT